>OX421464.1:14133069-15383069 GCA_949126895.1 Eilema caniola | reverse complement strand
AGTAGAGCATTTTCACATTATCCGATCCGATTTTTTTTTAATACGTCCATTTTGACTTTTCCTTGCCTGATGGTAAGCTGAAGGCAAAATCTCAGGAGAGAGGGCCACCATTATATACACGTGCCATGTTAACAATGGTAGCATTTTTTTGTTTTTTTTTTTACGTCCGGGAAATCCCCACGGATACCCACCCCTCCGGAGCCGGAGGGGGAGGTTATGTCGGACTCGAACCGACTAAACCGCACGCCGTTTCTGGGTCGTAGTGCTAGGCCGAAGGTGAGGTTGTCATGCGACATATCCCTCGCACCCCGGCTGACCCAGGGCCATCCCTCTCGGTCTGGCCCTCCTCGGGAAGGGGGAGACCACGCGGTCCCCGACTCAACCCCGGTGTGGGGAGGCGCGCATCGTCCTACGATGCGCGCCGCCGCCGTGGCCTGCTTCTGCTAGGATGACGGGCGGCTCCACCCGTCACCCTCAGGCCCGCGCTCATGGGGGGCGGAGGTCAGTTTGCGCCCTCCGACGCCCGAGCCGCCTTCGGGCGCGTGCAACGATGTCAGCGAGCCTCTCTCGCTCATCGCGCCGCGCCCGCTCTGCTGTCTCCTTCGCGAGCATGACCTGCTCGCAGAAGGAGGCGCTGGCCGCCCACGCATCCGCGCAGCGGACCATCGCCGCGAGCAGGGTGGAGAGCGTGAGCACTCTCACCCCCAGGGCCGCCACAAGCTCCCGCCTCGGCGTCTCAAACGCCGGGCATTCGGTGAGCGTGTGCAGCCCCGAGTCCACGCTCGCGTCGCAGTGATGGCACTCGGGCGTTGGCTCAATACCCATCAGATGCAGATACCGCCCGAAGCTACCGTGCCCGGTGATAATCTGCGTCTGACGGTACGAGAGGCTACCGTGTGGCCTCTCTAGCCACTCCCCCATGATGGGCCTTACCGCCGCAATGACGGCGTGCCCTGCGCGTGGTTGCCCAAGTCGTCGCTCCCACTCGGCCACCATGACCTGGTGGAGCCGGGATTTCTCGGCCCGAATATCCTCGGGCTCGGGATCGAATCCCCGCTCCCGCGCCTCCTTTCGGAACTGAAATAGTGACGAAAGGGCCCTCGCTTCCAGGATCCACGGTGGCGATCCGGCCAGGAGACTCGCCGCTTCGAAGGATATCGTGCGGTATCCCCTGATGGCCCTGGAGGCCATCGTGCTCTGCGCCGTACGGAGCAGAGGCACGAATCTGGCCTCCAGGGTGTCCGCCCACACGGGGCACCCGTATAGGGCCATGGACCGCACGACACCCGCGTAGAGTCTCCTGCAGGAGGCCTCTGGGCCCTTCAAGTTGGGCAACAACCGGCCCAAGGCATTTGCCGTGAGCACCAACTTGGGGCGCAGACTTCGGAAGTGCTGTCCGAAGTCCTATCGACCGTCAAGCACGAGCCCCAGGTATTTCAACCGGGGCTTGATGTCGATGGGAGTGCCTCCCACTGTAAGGCTGGCTCCCGGGCCTGGCCTGCGCCGAGGACCATGAAAGAACATGGCCTCGGACTTGTGCAGAGCCACCTCGAGACCCAGCCGCCGGATCCTGTCGACGACCTGAGCAACCGCGGTCGTGGCCCTCAGGGTCGCTTCGCGGTGCGTAGCCCCGCTCACCGTCACTAGCGTGTCATCCGCGTAACACGTGACGGTGGCCCCGTACGCGAAGTCACCGCGAAGCACCCAGTCGTAACCGATGTTCCACAGCAGCGGCCCCAGGACCGACCCCTGTGGAACACCGCACGACATCTCACGCCTACCGACTCCCGTCGAACTTGGGTAGATGACGGCTCTCTCCGTCAGGTACGCCCCGACTATGCGGCGGAGGTAGAGAGGCACGTCGTGGTACACGAGCGCCTCCCTGATGCAACTCCAGGGCAAGGTGTTGAAGGCGTTGGAGATGTCCAAGGACACCGCCAACATCACCTCGCCCCGGGCAATCGCATCCCCCGCCAGAGTCCTCACGCGCATGATGGCATCCACAGTGGAACGCCACCGGCGGAACCCAAACTGGGTGTTCGCCAGGTCCGGCCCCACTCTAGAGAGATGCTCGACGAGGCGCTTGGCAATAACTCTTTCGAAGAGTTTGCCCACCTCGTCGAGCAGCACTATGGGCCGGTACCCGGACGGCTCGTCCGCCGGGCGTCCCTGCTTGCGGATGAGGACCAGTTTCCCCGTCCTCCACATCTTCGGAAACTGGCCCCGCTCCAAGCATGCGCTGAGGAACCCTCTCAGTCGGGGTTCGAGGCCGTCTTCCCCTAGAGCTAGGACCCACGCGCGGCCTGGAATGCCGTCGGGTCCCGGGGCGGTGCCTTTCTTGGCCCTAAGCCTTCGCACCGCCAGCTCTAGTTCTACCCAAGTGACCTCGGGCACTTCGTCGTCAATCACCACACCGGGTGCCGTAGGCGACCGAGGCGGCGGAGCAATCTGCGGCGGAGCATGTTCCGCTCGCGCCGGGAACAGGGATTCCACCACTCCTCCGAGCAGAGCCGGTTCGAGCACCTGGGTCAGCGGAGGGGCCCGGGGGCGCAGCTTTTCTCTTACCATAAGGTAAGGCCGCCCCCATGGGTCCCGCTCCAGCGTCTCCAGGAGCTCCCGGTAACAAGCGGCCTTTGACCGCTTGATCTCCGCTCGGAGGGCATTCCGGGCCTCCCTGTATCCCTCATGAAGCTCCGCCAATCGGGGCTCCGAGTCTGCGGGACGAGTACGCCTCCTACGGAATCGGGCCCACCGGCGGTGCGTGATCACGCAGGGCATACGCAGCCTCGCGATCTCCTCATTCCACCAGTAGACCCGACGCCTCGGATTATAGGCTGGAGCCCTAGGCATACTCGCATCGCAGACCCGTGTCATGGCCTCCCGGAACCACGCCGCTTCATCGTCTATGTCGACAGGCCTGTCCGGCGCAATGGCCCAGGCCTGTACGATGGCGGCCTCCAGGAGGTCCTCCCGATTCAATCGCCCCAACACCCAGCGCGGCTCGCGTTGGGCCGAAATGACTGGCGCATCGCTCGGGGGAGGGGAGACATCAAGCCGAACGTATCGGTGATCCGACAGTGTCTCCACCTCCGCGGCGACACGCCAGCCCCGCACGCGGAGTGACAGGGAAGCGCTCGCGAACGAAAGATCTACGATCGAACTGCGCTCCCCTGCCACAAACGTGGCCATATACGTGGCTTCGGCCCCGCGATTCTGGAGAACTAAGCCGAGAAAATCGGCCCAGCTCTCCAGAGCCCTGCCCCGCGCGTTTGTGCGCCGGGAACCCCAGGCCTGAGACCAGGCGTTGAAGTCCCCGAGCACAAGAACCGGACGAGGCGTGCAGGCATTGACGACGTCGGTCAGCCGCTCCAGCGACCGCCGATACTGCCCTATGAGTCGCTGTGATCTCGGCGTGAAATAAACGGCCACGACCGCAATCTCCCCCACCCGCGCCGCTACGATGCCATGCTCCCTTGCGATCACGACAAGGGGAGGGGCACCCGCAGCGGCGTTATGCACCAGTGCCGCCGATCCATCCAGGTCGACCACCCAGGCAGGCCCGAGGGGCCGGTGAGTGTATGGATCTGCGACAGCGGCGACGCCGATGGACCACTGTGCCATGCCTGAGCATCGACACCGTGGCCCAGGTTCGCCTGCAGGATGCGGAGATGAGGATCCATTATGGAACCATCTCCGCATCCCGCCCCGAACCATTGGCGGAACGCCCGCCTCGCGGCGGCGGCTCCCCGCGGGTGCAAGCTTTACTGCCAACCCTATGGTCGGCCGGCTTGCCCTCCGCCGCACACCTGAAACAGTGCGGCGGAGCTTCGCAATTACCGGCCCTGTGACCGGGTTGGCTGCAGCGGAAGCAACGGTCGCCGACCGTCACCTCCGCCTTGCATTGTACACCCACGTGGCCGGCCGACAGGCACCTGAAGCACCAGTCCGGCCAAGCCTGCAGGAGCCGTACCCGGACTCCCACAACGCCGCCCACCGCGAGGATCCGCCGGTCAGCAGCTTTTTGGGCTACTGCGATGGGGCAGCCGACAACTGTTGCCCCCTGTCCGCGACGGCCGTAGCGAATCGCTCCGACCTTAACCGCCTCCAGGGGGCAACCCCCGGCCTCCGCCACGGTGGCCCGAATTTCTTCGGCCGTGATGGAGTCGTCCAGGTCCGAAATGCGCAGTTCTGCGCACTTGGTGGGCCTGGACACCCGGACGTCGGCTGCATCCAGCGTCTCCCTAAGCCTAGCCGCTATGGCATCGGCCTTGGGACCGCTTGTAGCGCCAGGGACGTGGATGAGCCGGGCACCTCCGAGTGTGTGTCACTCGGAGGGTCCCCGCCACATCGAGGGCCCTCATGTCAATGAGGCCCCTCGCCTGTTTTACCAGGTCCACGTACTGCACGCCCCTCTCCGTCGCCTCCGGTGTCATCGTTAAGACGACAGCGGTGGTACGGGGGACGCGCAGCCTTCCTGGCGCTCCCTTCGCAGCAGCCTGGGCCTTCTTGGCCCTTTTTGCTGCCTTTTTACGGGCGTTCCGCGACTTTTTGGCCTCACCGACCACCTCCCAGCCCCCTGCTGGTGCAGAGCTACTGGAGGCAGTCGGGGCCGAAACCGGTGCCGGGGCCGGGGCTGGGACTGGGGACGTCTTCCCCTTGCCCTTCCCCTTTCCCTTGCCCTTGGCTTGGGCACCCCTGGCTGACGCGGCGATGGTGGCCGGGGCAGCCGGCGCAGTGGGCGCGCCGCGGGGCGACTCCTGCGGGGACCCCGCCGCTACCGTGCGGATGGGGCCCCGCTTGACCGCTCCGGCGTATCCCCCACTCAGCTGCGCCAGGGGTGGACGGTGAATGGAGGCCATAATGGCCTCCAGACAACTCCGCGTCCACTCCTCGTGCCGCGCCTGTTGTGCCGCCATTGCCGCCATGCAGGCATTGCTCAACAAGGCGGAGCGTCGACCGCATGAGCCGGTCCTCTTCCGGCTTCATAGCCCCAGTTGGGACCTTGGCAAGGCCTTGAAGGGCCTCCACCACCTCGGTAGAGGTGCTGTCGCCGGCACAAGACAAGGGCGCCGCCGAGGAGGAGGATCTCGGCGGCGCTATGACACCCTTCGGGACGGGGGCTGGGGTACGCTTTTCAGGGGCAGCCCTCTTGCCACCCCGCGTCTTTCGGCGACCGAGCGCCGCAAACTTGTGCGGGGGAGAAAGATACTCTCCCTCCTGGCCGCTGCTGGACGTGGACCTGTCGGTCATGCTGACCTCCGGGTCCGGCTCAAGGCCGGAGGGGAGGAACAAGGTTCCTCTTTCCGGCTGAGCTCCGGGTCGTTATACCCGGGCTGTTAGCCCGAGTGGCGGTGTTCGGGTTGTCTGACACCGCTTGGGACGCGACATCCGCGTCGTGGTGCTGCGCGACCTTCGCGCAGACTGTTTCGCTTGGGTTTGGGTTTTGGGTTTTTGAATTAAGGTCTTCCATGATGTCCCACGAGTAGAACCGTTCAGATTACACTTCCTGGGTGACGGCCATTCCAGGAAGCGGGGTATATACTGTGGAGGTCCACAGGTATCCACAGGTTTTAAGCGACTTCGCTGTCGGGTTTTCAGACTTTTCCTTGTCGTGGGCCGGCCAATTAAGGCAAGCCCCGCGGCCTCCAGGATATCGGCGTTCCCGAGTGTGGCTAGCACTCAGGTCGTTGTCGATATCTCGGAGGTTACGCGATGCGGGAGAGTAGCCAACTCTCCCAACGCCGACGGAGGCACGAATGCCCGTCAGCCCCTGCGCGAGCAGTGGGCCGACCCGTCCCCGGATCCTACGGATCCCGTCGCCTCTCCCATGTCTCCTCTGCTAAAGCAGAGGGGTACCGGGAGCGACGGCTAGCCCTGAAAAGGGCTGTTGAGGTGGGAGGAACCCTACGGATCCCTCCCCGCGGGCCTTACAGGCCCGCCATACCACGACCCCCTCGTGCAATGGGGTCAGCTAGCCCTTAAAAGGGCTGTTTGAATGGAAGGGTGTCCTACGGACCCCTTCCCGCGGGCCTTACAGGCCCGCCATCCCACGACCTCCTCGTGAGGTCAGCCGTCGGGTTATTTGTCAACGGCCAACAGAACTCCCAAGGTAGGAGTCTGTTAGCCGTTGTCCAGGGTGCACCAGCCCCCCCGCTTCCGCTCCCCAGGACCGCGGTCCAAAGAGGGAAGAAACGGAGAAGCCGACGTGGAGGTTACCCAACCAGCACCCCATCCAACCAGCACCCCAACGTAGCACTCAGCTTGACGGCCTCATCAGATACTTTTTCACGCCCCGCTTAAAGGACCCGGGACTGTAGGAAGAGGGAAACACGTGAGCTAGCAAGGAATTTCAGTTGGACAACGATAGCCTGCAGCTGATCACCGCCAACCTTCCACTGGCTTCTATATCCTGTATCGGGCCGGACAATATGAAAGACAGATACATATTTCATATTTATATTTGACTTTCTCCAATATCGGATCGGCGCTTGACACCGATATCGGAACCGATAATGTGAAAACGCTTATAGACAATGATAACTTCTAAAGAATATCTACTACCTAATATACTCATATAAACAACTTCACATACCTTTTGTTTACTACAGAATAAAGTATGATTCATTGATGAAAATACAGGCGATGTACATTACGTATACAAGTTTATACGAAAAAAAAAACCAAAGTGACGCAATTTCACTCACGCTTTTTTTCTCGTAACAGGACGATATATCAACTTGATGACGCATTTTTAGAGCTTCAACACGACTAAAAATAAATCTGTGTAAAACAAATTTAATACTTCTACGTGAAATATTTTCTATATTCACATAACTCATTCAATATGATTGCCTACATATTAGTAGGTACTAAGAATCTGTTTACCTAAGACTACGCATTACTCACCTTGGGATTAGGTAGATGGTCAAATTCTGAAAGACACAAAACACACCCACACATAAATCTGCCACGGCGAGGTTTGCCAAAAAGAAGTTGGTGATGGAACGTAGTCGCCGAGATAAAGTGACCACAAGAATAACTAGTAAGTTCCCTGAAACAAAAGAAATTAACACAATTAGTAATTAGCTTATCGCAGTCCACTGCTGGACATAGGCCTCCAGGGAGGCTTTGGGCTACTGTTTCCACACTGGCCAGAGAAAATATCTTTATACTACAACTATTCGGAAAGTATATAGTTCTTACTTGAAAAAAGGGAAGAAAGTACGTAAATCCAAGCGATTTACTTTCTCCCCTGCTGCAGCGGGGAGAAAATAAACACTTACTCCCCTCCTTTATTTTTTTAATTTAAAATTCAAGACTAACAGCAGGCGGATGCCAAAATAAAAAGTTTGTATCCCGAAGCCCACCTACGAGCGCGGTATGGCCACAAGCACCTCGCCAGCCAGATGCCCCTTTGGCGCAATGGCCTTCCTATGCCAATAGCACAACAAGGATTGTCCCAAACATCTCAAACAAACATAAATCTACCTAGAAAAAATATATTTTTATAATAATAACATTGAATTTCAATAAATGTTTTTCATTTTCCTCATAGGTGTAGTATAAAGCACTGGGGCGAGTCGGGGACCGCGTGGTCCCCCCTCCCGAGGAGGGCCAGACCGAGAGGAATGGCCCTGGGTCAGCCGGGGTGCGAGGGATATGTCAAAAGACAACCTCACCTCCGGCCTAGCACATCGACCCACAGACGGCGTGCGGTTTAGTCGGTTCGAGTCCGACATAACCTACCCCTCCGGCTCCGGAGGGGTGGGTATCCGTGGGGATTTCCCGCACGTAAAAAAAAAAAAAAAAGTATAAAGCACTATGTATCACTCGGTAGAAAGTGCGTTTACCAACTTGTGTGTATTTAGGCCCTCGGCTGCGCTTCGGGCCTCAAACTACACCCGCGTTGGTAATCGGTCACTTTCTCCCCTCGATGAACAATGTACTATTCCCTACCTAGGCCGAAAGTTAAATTTTTGTCCCTGTGAAGCAGGACGCAAGTGACGAAGCGGGAGTAAAAATAGTATGTGTGACACGGGAAAATAGTACTATATCCTCACCCGCCTGTTTGCCACCCTCGCCTTAGGCTTGGGTCACACACGCGGGACAGAATGTAATACTTTAGTCCCTTGTGGCATAATATACTATTAAAACTAACTAAACCCGCAAATCGATTAAGATAGGAAAAAATGAATGCCCAGGTGGGACTCGAACCCACGATCTTTCCCTTACAGGGGGAATGCTCTGACCACTGAGCCACCGCAGGTGGGACTCGTGGCTCAGTGGTCAGAGCATTCCCCCTGTAAGGGAAAGTTCGTGGGTTCGAGTCCCACCTGGGCATTCACTTTTTCCTATCTTAATCGATTTGAAAAGTTAGCATAGTAAATGCTTCAAAATTTCATTCAATAAACCCGCAAAATCATATGCTTTCCTATAAACATCTGATCATGCGTCATCATCACAACGTTAGTCTCAGTTAAATCTAAAGCATGCACTTTTGAGCCATGCTCCTCTCTCTTACGAATCTTAATTTGACCCATCCTGGTGAGAAAAAAGCGGTGATGGACGGCTTGTAAGTTAGGTTGATGTGGTCCCAAAACAGCCACAGTTTTAGCTTTGTTTTTTTTTTTGCACAACTTTCAATCTTAATCTACTTATTTAAATTAATGTCAAGAGACAATTTTCGTTGTTGAATTCTGAAAGAGAAGGGGTTTTAATTCGAAATATCTGAAATTTAGTCTTGAAATTCCGCTAAATTGGGAGGCTTTACATCGGCAATTTCCTCGTTTAGTTTTGTATTTTCTTTATTCATAAAGATGCAGAACTAAGTAGTTGCATTAATAAGCTTATTTTTACTCAAACTTAGACAAAATACGCAATATTTTCTAATGCCTTTCATTTATAGAGATAAATTAACAACATGTACTGTAATGATCCTGGTCCTGAATCACGTCACCAAGTTGTAATATCCTGGTCACGCGGGACCAAATTGTAATGATCCTATGTCAAGGCACCAAGTTGTAACTGATTGTTGCCATGACCATTGAATCTAGATGTATAAAGCTATCCCCGTACGCCTCTCGTATTCAAACCTACAATTCCCAGCCGCGCTATCGTCTAATGACCTTCAGACCGCTTATCGTGATACGCAGTAATCTGTGATTCTATAGAAAAATGGGTTGTGAAAGACCTATTCCTTATCGTACTTTATCTACAATAGAATTCATGTATATCCCAGTCCTAGTTCCCCAACCTAAAGTTCACATACTCTTATGATTGTAACTCGTATTTACTTTAACATACCTCTTAACAGATTTGTCGCTACTCCAACCTTACTCCGTAGTCAATCCACAGTTCGTCACCTTATTTATCATACTAAACTCACAATATAACATACAAATTCACTTATTTACTTAGTGAAATACGACCAGACAATCTTTTGACAACTAACATTCTTAATGACGTTTGAAATTTGACAATATTCACCGCCCTTCATTCAACACTTAGCACAGAGACACCTACCACATTACGCTTGTACTACACGTAAAATTAGAATCAACAAAACTAACTGTCAATCATTCAATACTTCAAATTATAATTGTTTTCGAGGATACCAACAGAGGTCGTGTTATTCAAAATAATACACAAACAATTACTATCAGTGATAATTTATAGTTAAGATCAACTCATCGTTGAAACTTCTATAAATCTTTATTATTTCTGTAATATAGTGTATTTCCCCCCCCCCCGTGTATAAGAAATGTGGCCCCGTGCTCGCCACATTCAGTAGGACTCGCCACTAGTACCAACATAGTCCTTCCTATGCCTAAGTAGGTATTTAGGAGACAATTCTAAAGTCCCCTGCCTACTGTATCGAGGCATCCGTTACACAAATCCCCAATTCTATTTTCAGAATAGCGTAACTCTAACGCAGGACTTCAGTCCTATTGCCGTAATTCCTTTAATATAATGTATTAAGATGATAACACAGAATCATCGTTCTAAGCGTCACTTTAGGACAATTATATTAGTATCTATCGCAGTAACTTCTGCGCTGATTGTTAACGATAAGTTTAATTAGGTAAAGCTCATTTATTAGCACAGACCTAAATAATTATAGTAAATACTAGAACCAATTCACTTCTGAATAATAATGTCTATATAGACACTTCAGAGAGAATATATTCTCACCGAACACTTGATCGAACTACAATAATTCAGCTCAGATATAGCTTTTGCTTCACCCTAGCGGATGACAAAGTTACTATAAAATAGCGATTGAGCGACCATGTGCATTCAATACAGTACATATAATAGCTGATTATGCAACAGTGATTAAAATGTCCAAACATCATTATTTGTGTGTTGGTAGCCATGGTAATCTCATGTGTAAGATCTTGCTCGTACACAAAGAACAATAGTAAAATAACTACCTCTGTAGCTAGTCTGTCAGATACTTCCGACCCTTCAGACTTCGGTGGTCTTGCACATAATTCTGTAGCCAGAAAGGTTTCACTAGTGTGAATGTACAATATACCGTTGTGTTGTTGTTCAATAATGAACCAGCAAGGATCTATATGTAAATAATAAATATTATATCAAAGATGGTTAGGACAGATCAATCACTGTGTTTTTACCTTTGACAATATCTGAATTCTGTAATGAATACACCAGTTCACTGCCTCCATTTCACTCACAATCACTCACTTCACTATTAAATCACTCGTCGTGGTGTTGCAGCATTCGCTTGTAGTTTTATTTTCACCATAATCTTAGCGTAATTATTACACATTCCTGTCACTATAATCCCAGTAAATTCCAACAACGCAAATCGACATGAAAATTGGCTTGCAAAATTAGCGGGAAAACTTTCATTCTTCGGTCACAAGATGGCGGTCATTTACAAATCTGCTTTGTTGTAATTGAACCAATTGTCTATCTAATTTCCCAATCAGATTATCATGATTTACAATAATAACAACTTAGATCACCCCTTTACAAACGCAATACTACCTACCTAATATATATATTCATACGTTTGCTATTAGTGTGTACCTACTCACCTACCTGACTAAACTAACCATGTATCAACAAACATTCAACTACGTTAAACGTGAAATGTGTAAAGCTAATCTAACTGACTAGGGCGCAGGTAGTAAGCCTGACTTTGAACTATCACTAATACCCCCTACGAGCAAGAGACCACGGCCGGAGCCAAGGATGTGTTCTCTCACAGGACAAGGACATAAAAGTGTGTATATATACATATATAAAGATAGACAGGACTGATCCGCTCTGGAGAGCGACAACCGCCTCCTCTCCAGTCACAAACCATCCTGGAAGCTCACGGATCCCTTTCAGGCAAAATCCGTGTGCTGAGCGCTTCAGACTATCCTCAGCATGCCTAGCTGAACAGAGGTCAAGAGCTTCGTTATCACCGATAGGTATCAACTCAAGGCAATCACGTCGATTGACTTCCTAAGCGGGGGAACCTAGCTAATACCTATGGCCTCAACCGTCCCTAGCCCTACCAAAGTCCCACAAAGAATCCCTATATAAACATTTTATCTCATGTATGGCCCTGTACCGCAGACTCACAGTACAGCTGATATTCTGAATTGAACACGAGATTCAATTCTTAATCCCAGAGATAAAGGTGTCTTGTCTGGCTCATACGATAAAATGTTCATTTCGCGAATTATAAACTTCAATAAAGGCGAACTACCTAATTCCTCTTTTCACTAATTTAAACACTATATATTTACTAATTAAACTCAATTATTCACAATCAAAGTAAAAAATCTTCACGACTTTAAATGTAAAATTCTCAAAATTCCCGCCAAAGTACATTGTACAGAATACCTTTCGCGAATCGACCAACCCCGAAGCCAGCTCAAAGAAAAAGTGTCCTTGAATTCCCTCGTAGACCTTGCTTCAAGGTCTCCAACACCCCCACAGCCAATCAGAAGATTCGATTTTCCCGCCAAAAGTCACAATTTCTGAATAATTGACAACAGCGCTAGGTTTTCTATGGCGCCTGCGTTATAATTATGAACTAACTTAAATCTTCCGTGAACCAGTGGCCCTTTTTTAAATATTTATAAGCTATTTACACACTTACACTCATTGATTCTAACTGTCAATATTTTCATAATAATATAAGATTAATTTTATGTTTAATAAACATCCATATTATACTCAATAATAGATATAGAAAATTATTCAATAATCATTTGACCTTTAAACAATAATAGCCAATCAGAGCCATTTCCTGCTTTTTTCCATAGCTCTGAGGCACACAGATAATAAATAGTATTTATAATCTCTTTTCAACAGTACTTTATTGCATTAAATATTATAATTATTGTTCCTTGTAAATAATTAATAAGTTTTAACTTTATCTGTTTATTCTTTTCCTTATTAATTTTATTATAAACAATACACAAAACTATTATAATATTATTCTTGTGTAAATATCCATAGACTATTTTTCTTAAATTCTTTCAATCATAGTCCCATCTATAGGTACTGTATATATTAAACTACATTTTAAATTTATTTGTTCATAAAACATATTTACTTGCCCTTTGCAATTTAACAGAATAATTTCTTTATGAATCAATTTTTTTCTTTGACCACATACCATAGTGTATATTTATTCATCATTTTATTTACGTTTAAAAAATTCCTTACTTAATCAACTAGATGGCGTTTTACGACATTGAATTATTTTCGTTTTATAAAAAACCAAGTGATATTCAATTTACTTGTAGAAATTCTTACTTAATTACTAGATGGCGTTTTACGACATTGAATTATTTTATTTATTTATGTTTTCTTGTTTTATAAGAACCTCGAAACGGTGTTTCAGTCCGTTACATCCGACCCCCTGAATCATTTACGCAGGCACAACCATTCCCCCTTTGTGTCCGAAGTAAAGATTCACTAACCTAGCTATAACTCCAGTCTAAAAGACCTGCATGAAATTAAAATTTATTTTGGTAGTATACATATTGTTAGATTGGTTAAATCCAATTTAGGTCCAATTTCTATATGTGTGTGTGTGTGTTTCAAAATTGGGACACGATATCGCTTGCTCCCACATTCAAGTTTTAAGGCGAAAACTACGGGACCACGTTATTTCCTGCCAGCCTGACCAATTCAGCGGGAAAAAATGGTTGTGAATCATCTCAGCGCTGTCGCATAGAGTAGAAGATCATAGGGGACTTTGTAGCATGATCCATCTACGTCGCCCATGATCCGCCTACCCCATTCCCCAAAATTAGCCAAACCTTGTGGACAAACAAAAATAAAGGGGCCAATAGCCTCCACTCCACCCGAAGGAGACCCAAGGACACACATCCCATTTCTCAAACAAGCATGTAGAGTGTGCTTTCTTAATTGTTCCTAACGTGTATAGTTGAGACCCTGTGAAGGCCCATTAACGGCATGCTTAGACTTCTAGTCCTTCCTTAACCTAACACCTTGCATAACCTTCACAAAATCTATTGTAGTGTGCATAGATAATTGAACCAAACTGGTATAATAATTTTAACACTTTAATTATAGTATTAATCGGGATGGCCCTCCATTCTGATTTTAACAATCCCATTCCATCAACTCATGCAATTCGCTAACGTATACATCTCATATAATGAAGAAATTCATCATACACACTTTCAGAACCAACTTCCGCGGTTGTGCTCACTACCAACCGACCAGTACTAATAAAGTAAAAGAGTTCTCATTATTTGTCTTCCTTCCACCCCCCCCTTTTTTTTTTCTCCTTTAATATTGACATTATACGTAAACATATTATTTATTTATTTTATTATTATATATGTTTCCTTCATTTCCTTTTTTTTTTTTTATTCAACTTTACTTAGTTATTATTATTTTATTTGGGTGGAGCCACCTCTACGCCCCACCATCTGACGAAATGAACAAGATATATATAAACATATCTGACCCTTTTAATATTTGACTACATGTATACAGAACTTAAGAAATTCTTAAACTGCCACATTCTCCTTCATGTCCTCAGATGGGCTTCACCCCTTTCCTCCTTTTATTATCATTTATTAGTACAACAAAAATTACAATTCCAACAATTTTAACATTAATTCAAAATTTTACAATTCTTTGTTTAATTCATTTTTATTCATTTTATTTTGAATTTTTACTTTACAATATTAATTTTACTCTACCTCAATAATTATCAATCATGTTTAACAATTGTCAAACATTTCCTCCCCTTTTAAAGTGTTAATTAAATCTTACAATTTTCAATTTTATTACCTTCTTTAATTTTAAAGAAAATTTTCAACCTTTAATCAAAATAAATAATATAACTTTCTGTTAACAACACATTAGTTACTTACAAACGTAAAATCATCATAACAAATTGCTCCCTTTCTGGAGAAAGAAAAGAGAAAGAAAAAAAAACTTCCAATAACTTCATATAGTTAACCTTTCAACCAATCACCAATTTACTTTGGTGTGACTTTGAATCACCAATTCCTAACTCAGAAGTTATAACACAAATACGGTTCAATTTAATTTCGTCAGATACAGTTAGCCATTCCCATTGTTCCCCAATCCAGTCTTAACCTAGCCTTAATAACATCTCCCCCTATCATCCTTTATGACTCCTAGGAATCAACCCATTGTGTAGCAATTCCTATCATGGTTCTTTATAATACCTCGATAAATGTATAGTATTAAACTTTCCTTTCACTTCGTCTGTTAATGGATTTACCAAGATATAAACATTCTTACAGGGACTCCCCGCTATGACATAAGGCCCTTCATATAAATTTTCAAATTTCTTAGTAATTTTTAACTCAGCATTAGATTTATTTAATTTCTTTATTTTGACAAAATCTCCCACTTGATACTCTATCAATCTATTTCTTTTATTGAATCCCAGCTTCCTTTTTTCCGCAGCTGATTTCAGGTTCTCCCTCACTGAATTCCTAATTTCCACTATATCTAACCTATCACTATCCTTCCCTATAGCTTGGTCAAATGATAGTTCAGTGCTAATCCCATATAGAATTTCACAAGGAGTATAGCCAGTACTTTCATGGTATGTATTATTATACAAGTTTTCTAATTTTGGCAATGTATTAACCCATCCCCTGTGATTACTACTATTATAAGTCCTAAACAGTCTTCCCAATTCTCTTTTTACTCTCTCTACAGTATTAGGCCTGGGATTTCTAACTGTGGTATAAATTACTTTAATACCTAACAATTCCATCCCTTCCTTCCAAACTCGACCAGTGAATTGCGTTCCATTATCTGACATAATTGCCTTAGGTTTTATTATTTCTAAATATCTTTTCACCTTGCTAATTACCGCTCTGGCTGTTGCCTTCCTCAGATCATAAAACTTCACAAATTTACTAAAGGAATCCTGTAAAACTAATATGTATCTCATTCCAAACTTCCCCACAGGTAAAGGTCCATATAGATCTACCATCACTAAATCTCCTATATCTTTAGACACAATGGGGCAACATGGACCCACTTTATTATTATTATTATGTTTAGTTAACTGACATACATTACACCCCCTTACTTTGCGCTTTACATCCTTAGTCAAACCTTTCCAATAAAACCTCTCCTTTATATATTTTAACATCTTATAACTACCTTGATGTCCCATCTCCAAATGTACCTGTTTAATTACCTCATCTCTAAGCTTATCTGGCAAGTATATCGAATTTCTCTTTCCACCATCCCTCTCTATAACCAAAACCCCATCTTTTAATTTACACTTATTAATCAGCCTAGACGATTGTCTACCTACCTCACTAGGATTTTGTAATATGTTAAGTAATTTGCTAATCTCTTCATCTTCCCTTTGATATAATTTTATTTGTTCAAGTCTTTTTAACAATTCTTTATTTTGTTTTGACTCCATGTAAAGAATACTAGGCATTTTAATCTTTTCCTCTTGTAAAACCTTCCCCTCTGGCGGATAACGTGATAATATATCGGCTACTATATTATCCCTACCTTTAATATGTTGTATTTCATATTGGAAATTTTCCAAATAATTTATCCAGCGAGTTATTTTTGCATTATATAATTTCCAAGTCTTCACGAATAATAAAGCCTTATGGTCAGTCTGAATAATTACCCTTGCACCCCGTAAATATGATTCAAATTTCTCTAAACAACAAATCACTGAATAAAACTCTTGTTCTGTTGTAGTCCAATTTAATTGTGCACCCCTCAAAGCTCTACTATAGAACCCCAATATCTTCTGCTCATTATTACTATCTATCTGGTATAGAACCCCGGCCAGCCCTATTTGTGAACAATCAGTTTGTAAGTAATATGGCCTAGTAAAGTCTGGATGATGCAACATTATAGTTCCTAAAAACAATGATTTAAGTTGTTGAAAAGCTATTTGTTCCAAATCTCCCCAATTCCAAACCTTACCCTTTTTTAATAAATTATATAATGGCTGAGCCTGTCTATGATAATTTGGAATAAATTTCCTATAAAAATTACATAATCCTAAAAATGCTCTTAATTGTTTAATTTTTCTAGGTGCTGGAAAGTCTTGAATAGCTTTAAATTTCTCTGGGTCAGTGCGTAATCCCTTTGTAGAAATAATATAACCTAACATCTTCACTTCCTCACAACAAAACTCACACTTCTTGAAATTACAAGTAAGGCCTGCCTTTTGTAATTTCCCAAGTACTATGTCCAAATGCTCTAAATGTTGATTAAATGATCCTGTAGTAATAATAGCTAGGTCATCTAGGTAATTTACACAATACTCCCTAACCTCATGTCCCAATATAGTGTCCATAGCCCTACTAAAACTCCCAACAGATGTCTTTAACCCCTGCGGTAATACGTTATAAACATAAGACTTCCCATTAAAGGTGAATCCCGTATATTTCTTACTATCCTGAGATATTGGTATTTGAAAGTACGCATTGTTTAAATCTATTATACTAATAAATTTAGCCCCATGGAATGAGTTCATAACGTCTAATTGTAAAGGCGGCATCTCAGTCTCAGCTACCATAAACTTGTTAATTTCTCTAGCGTCTAATAACACTCTGATGGAATCATCCTTTTTGATTGTAAAGGTTAAGGGACTACAATATGGAGTTGAAGCTCTACTAATAATACCTAGATTTTCCATTTCGCTCTCTGTAAGCATAAGGTACTGGATAACTCCTCTTAACAATGGGGACGTTCGATACCATAACTATTTTATGTTGATAACAATTAGCTCTACCCAACCGTGATGTAAATAAATTCTCAAACTTTTGTAACAATTTTAACTGTTTATCCCTTTGATTACTCTCTAATACAACCCCCGTTTCTAACTCTGACCAATTAACTTCATCTAATCTAGTCTCTATTAATAAGGAATCTTGAACTTCTTTAAAGCTACACCCGTTGTTACGTTTAACGAACGGAATTACGGATAACTGATCCCCCTGTTTTATCATTAAACCTCTATTTTCCCCACTGGTATTAAGAGTTACTCCATGTCCTTTCAGCCAATCAAACCCCAATATTAAAGGATTTATCAACCCCGGAACTACTATGAACCCCGTCTCCGCAACAAACTCTCCTAACTGTAACGGTAACAAAACTACCTTCTTTATTTCCAAACTTTTATGCCCTACAGCTGTTCTTATTTGAAAGGGTTTAATTGGTAACCAGGGTATCTCTACCTCCCGGCCTAACTTTAACTCGTTTAAAAACTCTTCTGACACACTAGTAATATCACAACCTGTGTCAATCAATGCCATTACCTCACACCCGAAAACGTGTACATATACCTCCGAAGTAAAACTAATTTCTCCCTCTTTACCTTCCTGTTCTTCAAATACTACCCCTTCTACCCTTGGACTTATACATTCTACTTGTTTAAAGTCAGCCTTCCACTTAATTAAATCTACTATTTGCTCGTCAATATATAACTGTTTTGGTTCAAAATGTCTATAACCTAATCCTTCTTTTGCCTTCCTATCTAATAATACCGGTGCCAGTGGTGTCCTAATTCCCCTTCCCCCTTTTCCTAGCATTTCACCTGGTTTCCACCCCATTTTACGCATAATTTCTAATGCAGCGCCCCCTTTAATTGAGACTGGACCGGGAACCAAATTTCCAATCCCTCCTAGTTTAAACCTTCCCTCGCTGTATCTTCTACTACCACCGATGAATCCGAAGCTGCAACGGCTGCTACCTTTGACTGCTGACTAATTGCTGGTCTTGGCCATTTCTTATAATTTTGACGATGCTCCTTGAAATTACGGTCCAACTCCTTCTTCCTCTCCGCCTTTGCCTGTTGAACCCCACTGTCTACTCGTGCGATGTCGTCCATCTCCCTTAAATAATCCGCCGTCTCTATGATTGTGTTCAATTTAGAAGTATACTATCCTTGTTGTATGTACTTAGGATACTGTCTGACTATATCATTCACTAGTTGTCTCTCTGAGATCTTATAGGTAAGCATTTGCGCCTTCCCGGTTAAATTCAAAAAGTGCCCCAACATAGTTGAAGATTTATCTTTATCCCAAACGCCATTTACGATCGACCTCCGCAGCTCATTCTGCTTGCTCTCACTCCAAAAGGTGGATAGAAAATCCATCTTGAAATCCTCAAAATTAGTCCAACGCAACTTATAAACCCTCGCCCAATCCCTGGCCTCTCCTGACAGACATTCTTGTATTAATTCTAGTTGATTACCCCCTTGTCCAATCTTCTTAAGGTAAGTTTCTAAATCTTCTAAAAAGGTCACTGGGTGCAAACCCATATCATCTCCATACTTAGGCTTATCTAATGTGATATTCCGTATATGATAATTAATATTTCCTGGTAAACCTTGATTATTAAACTCCTTACGTTCTCCATTATCCAAACACACTCTGGTTTGTTCGTGTGAAGAATTCGAAAGCTCTGGTTCCACTGCAGAAGGATTCCCTACCTCGGATGACATTTCCTCATTTTGATTGACAGACGCCGATTTAACCTCTTTCACCTCGGCCCTCAATGCCTCTATTTGTGAAGTCAATATTCCCAATGCCTGGTTTATCTTCTCTATCACTGAACAATCCATTGGCTCCACTACTTTATTAGAGTTCAAACCCCCACTATTTCCTTTATTTACTCGCCTAGAAACTGGGTGAACGTTGAACGACTCCTCAGAACTCAGATCTCCCATGCTATTTGCACATGTAAACCCAGTATTTGACTCCCTATATCGAGCAGGTGTCTTACGCACCCTACCCTTTGGCTTAACCATCTTCTCTTGGACAATTATCAAGGTAATATTCTAAATGTATTTAGTTCACTAGAAACCACACACAATTCCCCCCTTGTGGCTTCCAATATCAAATAGTATCACAACACAATAAAGTCACACCGTATTTAATTATACTTCATCAAATTACAGTTTATCAATTACACTTCATTACACTTTAATAAATTTACACATTTTCAAGGTACACTTATCAAATTACACCTTCTTTTCTCTTCTCTTCCCTTTTTATTTATTAATAAATGACGACTTTTAGTTCTAAAAATTAATTCACAATTGCATTAACTTTGTATATTGTATACACTTATTCACTATTATACTATACTCCTGTCTCCCCCATTTACTTCCCTATCTATCATAAATTCCAAGGACGACCCCCCAATTATTAATATTTTATTTCATTCATCATGTTTTTTTTTATTAAAACACTATCTCGACCCCCCATTTTCTAATATTTTTAATTTTAATTATTACTATTAAACCCCCTCTAATATACTAATACAACCCATTTCCCTCTTACCTATATATATTCACGGCAACAAATTGTACGGTATAGCATAACCATACCGTACCTTAAGGAACTCATTAACTTATATTAACCCCAAATAATTTCACTCAATACTTACTTACTTTCTTCTTACAAACCACCCCATAAGACCCTCCTTTTTTCCTAACCTTATACCAATATATTTTTGCTTTAATAGCAATATTTCTCCCTCTTATTTCCAACTCATAATAATTCTTTAAATCCATTTTGTTATATATTTTTTTTTATAAATACCTAAACTGTAAGGAAATCAATACATCAATCTAACTACAACTATATATAATTCTTGTTTTTATTTAATATAACCAATAATAATATTTTCTGGTCAATGATATTTTTTGTTTACATCTCAATTATATTATAATTCACAGAATGATTGTACCGATACCTAATATATTCTAATTAATGATACTAAATTATTAATACCATCTTGTGACCATAAAACTTCCATTCTATTCCACTCCATATTCTCCGCTTAATATAAATGCATTTACTTATTTAATACCAGACCCTACTGGATCCTGGTTTCAAGATATTAGTATTATACCTACTTCCGTGCATCCCTAGCTAGTCTTGGTCGCACAGTACCAAGTAGCACCGTGATATTGACCTTCCCGGGACAAACAAACGTTAACATCCTGGTTAACGACACAAAATTGCAGTGTCATCCTGTTTACCAGGCACTAAATTGTGGTGTTATCCTGGTCACCGAGCACCAAATTGTAATGATCCTATGTCAAGGCTCCAAGTTGTAACTGATTGTTGCCATGACCATTGAATCTAGATGTATAAAGCTATCCCCGTACGCCTCTCGTATTCAAACCTACAATTCCCAGCCGCGCTATCGTCTAATGACCTTCAGACCGCTTATCGTGATACGCAGTAATCTGTGATTCTATAGAAAAATGGGTTGTGAAAGACCTATTCCTTATCGTACTTTATCTACAATAGAATTCATGTATATCCCAGTCCTAGTTCCCCAACCTAAAGTTCACATACTCTTATGATTGTAACTCGTATTTACTTTAACATACCTCTTAACAGATTTGTCGCTACTCCAACCTTACTCCGTAGTCAATCCACAGTTCGTCACCTTATTTATCATACTAAACTCACAATATAACATACAAATTCACTTATTTACTTAGTGGAATACGACCAGACAATCTTTTGACAACTAACATTCTTAATGACGTTTGAAATTTGACAATATTCACCGCCCTTCATTCAACACTTAGCACAGAGACACCTACCACATTACGCTTGTACTACACGTAAAGTTAGAATCAACAAAACTAACTGTCAATCATTCAATACTTCAAATTATAATTGTTTTCGAGGATACCAACAGAGGTCGTGTTATTCAAAATAATACACAAACAATTACTATCAGTGATAATTTATAGTTAAGATCAACTCATCGTTGAAACTTCTATAAATCTTTATTATTTCTGTAATATAGTGTATTTCCCCCCCCCCGTGTATAAGAAATGTGGCCCCGTGCTCGCCACATTCAGTAGGACTCGCCACTAGTACCAACATAGTCCTTCCTATGCCTAAGTAGGTATTTAGGAGACAATTCTAAAGTCCCCTGCCTACTGTATCGAGGCATCCGTTACACAAATCCCCAATTCTATTTTCAGAATAGCGTAACTCTAACGCAGGACTTCAGTCCTATTGCCGTAATTCCTTTAATATAATGTATTAAGATGATAACACAGAATCATCGTTCTAAGCGTCACTTTAGGACAATTATATTAGTATCTATCGCAGTAACTTCTGCGCTGATTGTTAACGATAAGTTTAATTAGGTAAAGCTCATTTATTAGCACAGACCTAAATAATTATAGTAAATACTAGAACCAATTCACTTCTGAATAATAATGTCTATATAGACACTTCAGAGAGAATATATTCTCACCGAACACTTGATCGAACTACAATAATTCAGCTCAGATATAGCTTTTGCTTCACCCTAGCGGATGACAAAGTTACTATAAAATAGCGATTGAGCGACCATGTGCATTCAATACAGTACATATAATAGCTGATTATGCAACAGTGATTAAAATGTCCAAACATCATTATTTGTGTGTTGGTAGCCATGGTAATCTCATGTGTAAGATCTTGCTCGTACACAAAGAACAATAGTAAAATAACTACCTCTGTAGCTAGTCTGTCAGATACTTCCGACCCTTCAGACTTCGGTGGTCTTGCACATAATTCTGTAGCCAGAAAGGTTTCACTAGTGTGAATGTACAATATACCGTTGTGTTGTTGTTCAATAATGAACCAGCAAGGATCTATATGTAAATAATAAATATTATATCAAAGATGGTTAGGACAGATCAATCACTGTGTTTTTACCTTTGAAAATATCTGAATTCTGTAATGAATACACCAGTTCACTGCCTCCATTTCACTCACAATCACTCACTTCACTATTAAATCACTCGTCGTGGTGTTGCAGCATTCGCTTGTAGTTTTATTTTCACCATAATCTTAGCGTAATTATTACACATTCCTGTCACTATAATCCCAGTAAATTCCAACAACGTAAATCGACATGAAAATTGGCTTGCAAAATTAGCGGGAAAACTTTCATTCTTCGGTCACAAGATGGCGGTCATTTACAAATCTGCTTTGTTGTAATTGAACCAATTGTCTATCTAATTTCCCAATCAGATTATCATGATTTACAATAATAACAACTTAGATCACCCCTTTACAAACGCAATACTACCTACCTAATATATATATTCATATGTTTGCTATTAGTGTGTACCTACTCACCTACCTGACTAAACTAACCATGTATCAACAAACATTCAACTACGTTAAACGTGAAATGTGTAAAGCTAATCTAACTGACTAGGGCGCAGGTAGTAAGCCTGACTTTGAACTATCACTAATACCCCCTACGAGCAAGAGACCACGGCCGGAGCCAAGGATGTGTTCTCTCACAGGACAAGGACATAAAAGTGTGTATATATACATATATAAAGATAGACAGGACTGATCCGCTCTGGAGAGCGACAACCGTCTCCTCTCCAGTCACAAACCATCCTGGAAGCTCACGGATCCCTTTCAGGCAAAATCCGTGTGCTGAGCGCTTCAGACTATCCTCAGCATGCCTAGCTGAACAGAGGTCAAGAGCTTCGTTATCACCGATAGGTATCAACTCAAGGCAATCACGTCGATTGACTTCCTAAGCGGGGGAACCTAGCTAATACCTATGGCCTCAACCGTCCCTAGCCCTACCAAAGTCCCACAAAGAATCCCTATATAAACATTTTATCTCATGTATGGCCCTGTACCGCAGACTCACAATACAGCTGATATTCTGAATTGAACACGAGATTCAATTCTTAATCCCAGAGATAAAGGTGTCTTGTCTGGCTCATACGATAAAATGTTCATTTCGCGAATTATAAACTTCAATAAAGGCGAACTACCTAATTCCTCTTTTCACTAATTTAAACACTATATATTTACTAATTAAACTCAATTATTCACAATCAAAGTAAAAAATCTTCACGACTTTAAATGTAAAATTCTCAAAATTCCCGCCAAAGTACATTGTACAGAATACCTTTCGCGAATCGACCAACCCCGAAGCCAGCTCAAAGAAAAAGTGTCCTTGAATTCCCTCGTAGACCTTGCTTCAAGGTCTCCAACACCCCCACAGCCAATCAGAAGATTCGATTTTCCCGCCAAAAGTCACAATTTCTGAATAATTGACAACAGCGCTAGGTTTTCTATGGCGCCTGCGTTATAATTATGAACTAACTTAAATCTTCCGTGAACCAGTGGCCCTTTTTTAAATATTTATAAGCTATTTACATACTTACACTCATTGATTCTAACTGTCAATATTTTCATAATAATATAAGATTAATTTTATGTTTAATAAACATCCATATTATACTCAATAATAGATATAGAAAATTATTCAATAATCATTTGACCTTTAAACAATAATAGCCAATCAGAGCCATTTCCTGCTTTTTTCCATAGCTCTGAGGCACACAGATAATAAATAGTATTTATAATCTCTTTTCAACAGTACTTTATTGCATTAAATATTATAATTATTGTTCCTTGTAAATAATTAATAAGTTTTAACTTTATCTGTTTATTCTTTTCCTTATTAATTTTATTATAAACAATACACAAAACTATTATAATATTATTCTTGTGTAAATATCCATAGACTATTTTTCTTAAATTCTTTCAATCATAGTCCCATCTATAGGTACTGTATATATTAAACTACATTTTAAATTTATTTGTTCATAAAACATATTTACTTGCCCTTTGCAATTTAACAGAATAATTTCTTTATGAATCAATTTTTTTCTTTGACCACATACCATAGTGTATATTTATTCATCATTTTATTTACGTATAAAAAATTCCTTACTTAATCAACTAGATGGCGTTTTACGACATTGAATTATTTTCGTTTTATAAAAAACCAAGTGATATTCAATTTACTTGTAGAAATTCTTACTTAATTACTAGATGGCGTTTTACGACATTGAATTATTTTATTTATTTATGTTTTCTTGTTTTATAAGAACCTCGAAACGGTGTTTCAGTCCGTTACAGTACGTAATATCTAACATCAACCCATTGTTTTGAAACGAACTACGTAGACGATGTCTTAATTTTAAAACAAAGGTTTCTGATAGCAAAATAATAAATAATCTGAAGAGGTTCATTCCTCTTGATTGAAAGAACCCAAACTAATTTTTCCGTGCGCGTGGTTTATAACAAACTCGCTAATGCATACAGTGCAAATGGAATGCTCATTTTATGTGTGTTATATTTATGTACAGTCAGCATCATTAAAATGTCGCTAGCAAAAATACTCAAAATAATCCAAATACCAAAATTCCAATTTTATATTGGTTAAATTATTAGAGTACTCAAATAGTTGTAAGTATCCAGAGTGGTCCAACAATCTTATCATTCGGTCTTCCAGTATAATCCAAGTTAGTAGAGAATTCATATTCATATATTGTGTATATGACACGCCGGTCGAAGGTATCCAAACAAGTATAATTTCAAAAAATCTAGACATTCATACTTATCTCACTAATGCAAGTTGATAGTTCATGGCTTATGCAACTGTCAACTATAAAAAAATAAAAAGCCATTGTCAATTGACACATTTTGTATCTTTTTCTTACTCATATACCCATCCCTTATCATCCCGGCATTGTGTGAAAGGGATGACTTTACAAGTAAGAAAGGGATACAAAATGCGATTAAATTACAATGTCTAGATTTTTTGAAATTATGCTTGACTGGATACCATCGACCGGCGTGATTGTGTGTATGATTATGAATGCTCCACTAACTGACATAATTCTGAAAGGCATACTAACAGAATACTTACAACTATTTGATTACTCTAATAACCAATATAAAATTGGGATTTTGATATTTGGATTATTTTGAGTAATTTTGTTAGCGACTTTTTAATGATGCTGACTGTACTCAATGTCTTACAAAATGGATGATATAAGAACGCACTGTACCTACATCCGTACTCCCTTTCTTATAATAATTCATTATATAAGTCAACAAGAAAATAACAGTAAATAAATTGGTTGGGTGATTTTCGGAAGGTAAACAAGTAGCGCATTGATATTCTTGGGTTCAGAAAATAACTTTGCGGTGTAAGTGTAATTATTGTTTCATGTTATATTAAAATAATTTAAGATATAATAGAACAAAGTAATTTAATTAACTTCCCTTGTATTCATTAACGGAGATAAATCATTATACTACCGGTTATTAATGATAGAATTTTTTTATGAAAAAATAATTATAAATTACGCTTGGAATTGGTATTATAATTATAACAAAGTCTTGCATGAATTCTGAATATTGTTAATTTGTATGTGCTTTTTTATATAATGTAACATATGGGATGTAAAAATGTGCATGAAGTACCTAAATGAATTTTATTTATTATTGTTATTTATTATTAATCATAATAGTATAGTCAATTATGTATAATGTGTAAATAAATATATTATGTAAAAAATATGACATTTTAATAAAAAAAAAAAATTTTTTTTCATGACAGCTGTATAGCCTGTGTGCTAGACTTTAATTTAACTTTTCAGCCATTTGAGCGTGATTAAATAAATATTATGAAAGTCTCATAACCGCAGGTGACAGGTACCTTTGTCCATGCAGATAGCTGGATAGTTACAAAACAGTCACGGTCTTACGTGGACAGCGCAAAGCAACGACTGTATCGCGGGCTATAACGACCATTCATGTCATTTCGAAATTTTCTAAAATTGTCTGGAAAGGGACTTATTACATAAGTACACATATTGATAATGCACTTTGGTCTAGCTGCAATGCTTCGATATCGTCTTTGGGTTGTGGAGGTCAGATGGCAGTCGCTTCACGGAAAATATCGAAGTCTAGCCGAATCCGCAGTTACACTGGCAAAAGCTGACCCCAGACTCCAAGTTGAAAAGCTTCGGATGCGACTGGTATTAACGCTAGGATGAAGGATTGATAATGCATTTTGTACTTTTCACGATATTTATTAAGACCTGACCGGTTTCGCCTTACCAAGTGCCATAAATCATCAGTATAAATAGTCTATTTTTTGTAAACTGGACTAGAAGATAATTGTCGGTAGTTATCGCGAACGAATTAGAGTACCGAAAAATGAGAGATGAATATGTCAATCCACGGGAAAAGGTATTCTTATGCTGTTCACTTGCTGGCATGGCAGTAGTCAGTCAGTTTCGTCTCTTCCGTTTAATTGGACCATTCATATGTTGATATAACTATACCGTTTCCGTGCTAAGCTACCTAAAGGCGCCCACTCACTATCAGTCCACCTGCAGTTCGTCTGCAGTTTTTGTTGATCCTATCGGGCGGCCTGCAGTCCTAAGCTGATAGCGCCCACAGTAAAGCAATTACTTCTCGCCGGCAATTCCCTGTTGTCAGTTTTGCGACCTTACACTAACAGTTGTGAGTCATCAGTTTCCCGCCGTACGGTCGCCTGCCGGCAATCGTCTGATATCAGTTACACAGAGACTACGAAAAACAATAGGTACAAGCAATTTTCGACCTTAGTGACATTTTCTTAAATACATGTTTTTTCGTATAAATAAATGCCGCTGATCACGAATATAAGAAAAAAGAACTCGATGCGTTGATAATATTTTAGAACCATTTTTATGTAAAAATCAATGGTTCAAAATAAAAATAAACTGTGGAAAAGTACAAGTGAAGTGTATGATTCAATATGTACCTATAGTAGATACCAAGCGCCATCAATCTCCAGTATAAACAGTCTACTCCATATCTAATAGAATACTCTGGATAGCTTTTCAATACAAACGACTTGGTTTGTATCTTTTTTTATTATGCTTATATCGGGGTATGTTATATACAGTTACACTTCTGTGTAACGAATAAAGAAGTTTAAAGGAATACCGAGTACCCACAATATCTTTTTAATGGTACATACCTGCATTGATAAATCTCATCTTTTATTTATAATACAGTATGGTTGTTTTAAACATGCCTGAATTTTATTACCCGTCCCACTGATAATTTACCATTACACAGATTTTAACCACATTACCACCGTTGTGTTGTGCTATAAATCAGAATATTTTACCCATTTTCCTACAACAGTATGTAGATAGATATTTAGCTAAAAGAAAGAAAAATATAAATATTATATAGTAAATGATTTAATTTGTTATTTTTAAGAAAGTACATAAATCTATTCAAATAGAAAAAATGGAATTGTTCTAGGATGAGTCCGAACCCGCGATCTCCGCCTTACAGGAGCAGTGCTCTAACCACCAAGCTTCCAGACCTCGCCTTATATTATAATCTCCTTCTATATCTGTCTATGAGTTTATGTACCTACCTACTTGAATTAATCAAGTAAGTACATAAATTCAAATCGATTAATACAGGAAAAAAATTTGTTCAGGCGGGGTTTGAATTCGCGATCCTTCTCATACAGGGAAAATGCCTGGACCACTTGACAATAAGCTAAATGTATTTATAAAATTAATTTGCAATAAAGGTTTAAAAAAATAAAAATTAATACAGATACTACAAGATATTATTTCGTGAGTGTATATCACTATATTTGTGTATGTGAGTCTGTGCATGATAGAAGGTAAGTAAGACGTTAGACGATCCACAGAGCACGTGTACGGTACGAATAATACAACGAATTTAATCAGTAGTGAGTTCGGAGAATGGGAAACCAATAAATCTCCGAATCGGTGGCTCATGAAGCGCACGTAACATAGCACCCCATATCCATAAAGCTTCAATCATATTGCATACTTACATCTTTTACTTAAATATTCAGGATGTACTGTACGAATAATACAACGAATTTAATCAGTAGTGAGTTCGGAGAATGGGATACCAATAAATCTTCGAATCGGTGGCTCATGAAGCGCACGTAACATAGCACCCCATATCCATAAAGCTTCAATCATATTGCATACTTACATCTTTTACTTAAATATTCAGGATGTACTGTACGAATAATACAACGAATTTAATCAGTAGTGAGTTCGGAGAATGGGAAACCAATAAATCTTCGAATCGGTGGCTCATGAAGCGCACGTAACATAGCACCCCATATCCATAAAGCTTCAATCATATTGCATACTTACATCTTTTACTTAAATATTCAGGATGTACTGTACGAATAATACAACGAATTTAATCAGTAGTGAGTTCGGAGAATGGGAAACCAATAAATCTTCGAATCGGTGGCTCATGAAGCGCACGTAACATAGCTTCCCATATCCATAAAGCTTCAATCATATTGTATACTTACATCTTTTACTCAATTACGGATATGAATTATCGAAGTAGTCATACAATAACTATTGCTGATAGATATTAACTTACATTCAATAATCGATATAAATGAAATGATATTACTAAGTTACCCAACTCAATACTTGAGAATGGCTTTAACGATTCGGATAACATTTCATAATGGTTAGGACTAGCTTTATGTAATATACAGTTTTGTAAAATCCACGGCAAAAGTTCACTACACAACCATAACCCAGGCTGGGAGGTCAGGTTGCAGTCGTTTCCAATATAGTTTAAAACAGTGTTTCCCAAACATTGTTCTGCCATGGCCCGGTAATTTTCACACTGCCCCATCGTGACCCACTGAATACTTTGTAACCCAAGCTAGTTCCATTAAGAATACACATTTATTAATAGTAGAAATGTTTTAATAATACTGGGTACAATATTTTGGTATCACCTATTTAGTCATTAAATTTTAGTGCGAAGTATGGAGCTGTTGCTTTTTTTTTACTAAAGAATTAAAGTTTTCGTAAAATGACGAAAGTTTTATCCTAAGGTCTAGTACCACTTCAAGTAGATTTCTATATTTACTTTTAAGTTAGTGTTATTTTTTTATTTATTTTTTATTTATTTATTAGGTCTACCAACAGTTGTTTACATTAATATACAACAAACATAAAATTCACAGAAAAAAACTTCAGACAATGTAACAACTACTTAAAGGTAAACACAACATGCAACAAATTAATGGAGGATACTTAATTACTAAATATATTTAATAAAACCATTACGTACATAAACAATTTAGACATTATTAAAACTAGAAAATAAAAATAAGAAATATTAAGAACTTAAACTTCACAAAGAAAGAGAAAATAAAAAGATAGGAACACAACAGCAATATTTATGTTTTAAGTGCCTAGGTAATCCAAAGTTTTTCTTTTTTTTTAATATCCACTGAGTTAACATGTAGATCAATTTAAATTAAAATACGATGCATCGATCGATAGTTTGGTTAAAAAAAAGGACGGACATGGTGCGACCCGGTATTTTATTTTGATGGGTCGGTACCGGGTGGCGACTCGGCAAATGGGAAACGCTGGTCTAGAAGAAAAATAACATCATATTTTGAGTGGACCTCAGACTCCGAGGTGAAGATGTCGGTCGCAACCGGGACTAATGCTTCGACTTCAACTTTTAAAGGCTTAGGCTTTTGTGGAAAGCTTCACAATTTCGCAAATGTTATGAAGAATAATGATGAGAATATAATGTGACATCTGGTTGAAAACATATTAATGTGACAGCTTCGAGCTGATATGATGATGGAGTTAGGATGTAGACAATTTAATTCTTCAACAGCTACCTAAATTCCTATCCTAGAATTAGTGTACGTTTTCACGAATTCCATACATTATAAATAAATAAAGAACTATGTTGAAAAGAACCGACTTCAAAAACTGAAAAGTATAAAATAACTGAATTTACGGATTTACTATTCTGTTAGAAGTCGGTGCCTAGCCCGAGAAGTCATACTTTCAAGCACCACATACAATGTTGGCACCATATTGTTGAAAATTTTCAAAACCTTTCTTGTTTCTCCATAATTTATGATTTCTACAAGTGTTGCCTGCTTTTTTATTTCCGTACAATGCTTTACTTAACGGGAACCCCGCCAGAAATTACCAAATAACTTGCCTGTGGGCAGTACTGAAAAGGTTTATTTTAAATATTAAAATTTGAAAACAACACAACGTGCCTTTTAGCGCAATTACATAATATGAATACCTACATTTTTAATTTTCAAGCAACGGTATAAACAAATTGCAAGCTCATAGCATTACCTATACTCTGCATTGCATTGAATTAAGATTAGTACCTCGGACTCTCAAAATACCGTACTTTCTAAAAAAGCTCCCATCTTCCTCTGAACTACACTGAACAACAATTTTATTACGGTATGTTTTAATAAATGTGAGAGCATCATAGGTTACATCATCACTTGGCATTAGTTGAAATAACTATCTTAACGCCAGTCTATCACGATTAGCGAAGCGTTTATGGGCACAAGCAACTGCTTAAACATCAGGAGGGCTATCATGCTTGATCGTCATCTAAACACAAAATAGGAAAAATAAAATGGGATATACTTAGTAGAAACAATCATTGAAGGACTGCAGCTCGTGTTAATTTTATTTAAAGCATGTACTTTGTATATTCATTTAAAGTCTATGTAGGTACAGCCCCGCTAGACAAGTGGCAATTCGTTGGCCGGCGTTTTCATGGAATAGAATGACGAATGTATGGGATTTGACGTTTATGATTTGCGTTAACGACTGTCAAATACGTCAAATTCCATTCATTCGTCATTCCATTCTATCAAACGCCAGGCAACCAATTGCCACTTGTCTAGAAGGGCAGGTTAATAAAAATAAATAAAATACCATGTGTTTACTCTTTTAAGGATATTGGCATTTCGGAAAATCCATATAACTGTTATAGCCACCCGAAACGAACATTACAGGAATAAAGTACATTTATCCTGCTAAAATAAAAAGATAGGTTCCGTCTATAAGACTGTAAGTACATTATCTGTCAGATACGTCTAATTTTAAAACAATTTTTGTAAGTAGGTATATTACCTGTCAGAAACGTCTTATTTTAATATAATTTTTTACCTCTCGTGACTGTCTTTCTTCGTAATATACTAATGTAATAGAAATTTTCTTAGTTTTTTTTATTTCTATTTTTTCAGTTTTCGGTATAATATAAGTATATATAAGTAGGTGTATTAGTCCTATACCTACAGTCATTTCGTCTTTAAGACTGAAATAAAAATTGCATTCACCCAGAAGACTTTTAAGTCAACTGAAGGAAACATGCTACTTAATTTTCATTCTTGGCATCCCTCCAACAAACTGGATGGCGCACCGCTTTAATATCTAACGAGTATCATTTTATTACCACCTGCAGTATTTGAAAATAACAGTTATATTGTAACCAGCTAAAGCGTAAATAGGTGAGCATAAGGCGAGGAGACGGTACGATGTGCAATCATATAAGTTCACTTGTTAGGGTTCTGTAGCCAAATGGCAAAAAACGGAACTCTTATAGATTCGTCATGTCTGCTTGTCTGTCCGTCCGTATGACACAGCCACTTTTTTCCGAAACTATAAGAACTTTACTGTTGAAACTTGGTAAGTAGATGTTATCTGTGAACCGCATTAAGATTTTCACCAAACCCATACTTGTGGGGGTATCTATGGATAGGTATTCAAAAATGATATTGAGGTTTCTAATATATTTTTTTTCTAAACTGAATAGTTTGCGCGAGAGACACTTCCAAAGTGGCAAAATGAGTAATGCAACTTCTTAAATAAGAGAATGATAAAACTAAAAAAAATATATGATGTACTTCCACCGAATATGGGTTTGAACGTGATCTAGTAAGTAGTTATTTTTAATACATCATAAATCGTAAACCGTACACTATTATTAAAACATCGATCAAAGTAATTACGAACTACAAGAACTTTTTTATTATGTTACTTTTTGCTACGGAACCCTTCAAGGGCGAGTCCGACTTGCACTTGGCCGCTTTTTGTTCACTCTGATTGAAATGATTTTTCTAAACATAATATATTATTTAATGAATTATATCTTATAAGACATATTTATATTATAAGCATCCATTTTAAATAAATAACTTTTCTTCTTCTTCCGAGCAATCCCAGTTACGCACACAGCTAGGGTTCATATAATTTCGTTCATTTCGACTTTTACTTATTGTGACTGCCTTCGGCCTCACCACCTCCAGAAGTAAACCTGCGGCAGAACCTCTTCGATCCATCAGCAGGTGTACTGGTGAGGTTACCCTGGGCTCCAAAGAGCTTAGTGGGATCTCATGGGTGTATGAGGTCCCACTAAGGTCTTTGGAGCCCAGGGTAATAACCTACTTGTCCATTAGAACTGAAGTACATTAAACAGAAATTACTCCCATCCCAAGGGCTACCAGGAGCCAGCGTGTGGACAGTGCCGTACCTAACTTGTAAAAGAGAAAAGTCTTAAAAAACATTGACAATTGGATTTATAAATATTAAAAGTTAGGAAGTTAGCTACGGTGCTATAAGAGTTATTAGCTATAAGGAGATTTTTGTCCAAATTTTCTTAAGTTTACTTTACACTGTAAAATATTTTTCATTGAATGAAATTTTGAAGCATTTACTATGCTAACTTTTCAAATCGATTAAAGACGGTCGCCCTAAGACGGTAGTATAGGAGAATTTGGATAGCTTCAGGTGTGGCCCGGTGGCTCAGTGGTCAGAGCATTCCCCCTGTAAGGGAAAGATCGTGGGTTCGAGTCCCACCTGGGCATTCACTTTTTCCTATCTTTAATCGATTTAAATATTTTTCATTTCACTAGCTCATAATATGGCTCTAATCTTACCGAAGTAGGCACATAATGATATCTATTATCAAACTGTGGTTTTTTGATTGTTATTAAATCGCGAGTGGGATATTGACCTTTGATTTTAATTTAATTGGTTGATTTGCATTATTCTTAAAAAAAATTAGATAAAACAGATCGTGTTCTATAGAACAAATAAATTAATATTATAATATAATAGGTAGACTATTACTTGATCATTTCATGCAACTTCGTATAGAAAATTTCGCTCTGTACGTGTATAATAAAACTGCTCTCTTAACAGCCTACCATGGCCTGTTGCCATGTTGCCTCCACTTTGCGATACGGAGTACTCTTTTGGGGTAATGCCACAAATGTCAACGACGTATTCATAGCCCAAAAGAAATGTATACGAGCCATCTGTAAATTGCATCGAACAGATACCTGTAAACCGCATTTCCAAAGCCTCAATATTTTGACCCTGCCATCTCTTTACACATATGAAGTAAATATTTTTGTAAAGTCTAATATGCATTTATTCAAGCGCGTAGAAAGTCAACGTCGCTCAAAAAAATCGCATTTGGTGCCATCAAAAACGACTTTCTATCATAAAAGTGTATCTGTAATGGCGCCTAAAATATACAATAAATTACCAGATGACATAAAACATTGCAAGAATATTCTAGGATTTAAGTCAAAACTTTTTAAATTACTATGCACCAAAGCCTACTATTCTGTAAATGAGTACCTATCGATCAATTTTAATTTTAATTCTTACGTTGACTCAAATTATGTTTAGGTATCTATTGACATGCTTAATATTTTGACAATTTTATTTTTTTTACTTGACATGTTTATTCTGACATTATGTTTTTTGTTATTTTTTGCGATTATGATCTGACCTAATTAACTTATTGGATTCTGCACATAATTATCCATTTTATGATTTCATTTGATATTTTGTATGCCTTTGGCAGAACATAGCTTGGACTAATATTATTTATATCATCTATTCTGTAACCTATGCTTCACGAAATAAATGAATTTGAATAAATAAAACTTTTGCTCAAATATAAGTTTTGTTTTCTCTCTGTTTAAAACTTTGAGTAGATTCACCATTATTATGTGCAACATAGAAAAAAAAGGGGAACCTCATTCTTGTATTTCGTGGCCAGTGTATTTTTTTTTATTATTTCCGCCAGTCCACCAGCAACAATAAGTTTTGCAATTCGTTTTGTGAAGTCCTTATCGTTATGAAATGTTTACTAACTGAAAACTGCAAGGGTAAATATCTATTTATGTATTAAATTATTCACAAGTGAAATGAAAAACGTCGTATGATATGTATATTGTAATCAGCAACTTGACACATTTGTACCATAATCTACTATTAACTTGTAATAGGAGAGAGGTAATATTTCTTGGAAGACAATTGCATTATCAAGTTTTAAATTAAGCTACAGGAAAATTTGCACAGCGGAAGAATGTTTAGATGACGTAACATTGTAAGAGCACAAACACGAAACATTATAGATATCTTGAACAACTTGTTTGCAATCTACCATACCTACTTTTTATTTGCCGACCGATATTTTATAGTGTTCACGATCGAGGCCATTTACCTCGATTGTGAACACTACAAATTTACCAAGAGGTTTTAGTTGTAAGTTGTGTTATAAGTTATAGCTGAACTACTAACTACTAGCATCTGCTTCATAGTTGTAGTTCAGTTACAACAAGTTGTAACTGAACTAGACTCCCGAGAACTACCTAACACATTTTGTAACTTCTGAAAGTTTATAAACTACTGTAATTACCTATATTCTGAAATCTTTATAACCTAAAATAGATTTTTGTTTGTATTGAGATCCACTATGAGTAATAAGGTTTTGATGTAGCAAATATGCACGTAGACATGCATTTGTTTTGTTCTTCTCCGGCCCTGCAGAAAGTGCAGTGAGTGCAGTTCCGCCCTTGCACCTGAAGCCAAGGTACCCAGATGAATTCAGAAGGCACAGTGATAGGGCCCTTTTTCATGAAGAAATAATAGTGACGATAAAGAAAGTTACGATAAAGAATTTGAATTAATTTTTTTCATGTTTATTCAAATCGATTTAAATTTGAAAAAGTTGAATTGGTCTAGGCGGGAATCGAACCCGTGATCTTTGCCTTACAGGTACAATACTTTAACCACTAAGCTACCAGACCTGGTGGTCTAGGCGGGCAACGAACCCGCGATCTTTGTCTTACAGGGTTAATGGTTTGACCACCAAGCTACCAGACCCTCGCCCTTACCAATTCAAAGGCAAAGATCGCGGGGTTCGATTCCCGCCTAGACCGATTCAATTTTTTCAAATTTAAATCGATTTGAAGTGAAAGAAATTAACCGGTACACAATAGCACAATAGCAATTCTTATTCCATATAAATTTAGTAAGAACTTCTCTTCTATAAGATCTCTCATAAAGATTCTAATGTGATAATATTTACTTAGTAAACCATTCTGAATGAAGTTTGCTTACTGACACTCACTGGCATAGCGCTATACTTATATTAATTATATCTAAGAGTCTCTCCTTTGTAGTTATAGAATAAGTGATTTAAGATCAAAGTTTTTTATATTACTTACCCTAAAAATTAAGCCTTCATTTAACTTTTTATCCATTTCATAGTACCCGTTAACTTAAAACAATTGGTATAAGTTCAGCTAATAATTACTTCTATGTTGTTCCTCGTATCTAGTTATAACAAACAAAGCTTATTCATTTATCATTAAAAAAAATTAAAAACTCAATTACTGTTACAATATTATTGCGTGAGGGAAACTGGGTAGGCCTCAGGTATTAGTTCTGTGAATAATCCTGTATATATAATCCTACTAGCTTTTACCCGCGGCTCCGCCCGCGTGGATGTCGGTTATAAATAATAAGCCATATTATTGTAAAGTTTCATTAAAATCCATTCAGTAGTTTTTACGTGAAAGAGTAACAAACATCTATCCGATTAAGATAGGAAAAAGTGAATGCCCAGGTGGGACTCGAACCCACGATCTTTCCCTTACAGGGGGAATGCTCTGACCACTGAGCCACCGGGCCACACCTGAAGCTATCCAAATTCTCCTATACTACCGTCTTAGGGCGACGGTGGGAGGCATCTACCGACATTCATACGAAATATCGGAAACAATAAATGATGTTTCAATCCTTTTTTAACATTGTTTTTTGATGACTCCGCCCAAATAATTGAATGAAATTTTGAAGCATTTACTATGCTAACTTTTCAGATCGATTAAGATAGGAAAAAGTGATTTGAATCGATTTGAAAAGTTCACAAACCAATCCAAAAGACAGAACCATCCATCCATCCATCCATCTATCCATCCATCCATACTTACAAACTTTTGCGTTTATAATATTAGGAGGATAAATTTGTGTTGTACACTTATAAAGGGTCTTTCAACAAGGACGGGTCGATTTTAAAATTGAATTAAACAAGATGTGTGTGAGATACTAACGAATTTTTTTATTTATTTGAAAGGCCCGTTTATGCCATTACGAATGGAATATAACATCGTTCAAATGTCCGCCGCGGCTTCGTATGGTGGCACGAATCCGAGAGGTCCAATTTTCAATGACTCTGCTGCATAGATCCGGCTGAATCTGAGCGATGGCCTGCGTTATGTTGGTTTTAATGTCCATTGTGTGGCAAGTAGCGCCATCTTGCTGGAGCCACATGTCCTTCATGTCCATATTGTTCAATTCAAGCCAAAAGAAATTGTTAATCATTGATCTGTAGCGCTCCCCGTTGACGGTGATGGCATCGCCGACGTCATTTTCGAAGAAGTACGGACCAATGACGCCGCCAGACCAAAATCCGCACCAAACAGTAACTTTTTGTGGATGCATTGCCACCTGGTGAACCTCATGTGGGTTGTGGTCATCCCATATACGGCAATTTTGCTTATTAACAAAACCATTCATCCAAAAATGTGCCTCGTCGCTAAAGATTATTTTTTGGCCAAAATCGGGGTCCTCTTCCAAGCGTTTCAAAGCCCATTCAGCGAACATACGGCGTTGTCTATGGTCATAAACTTTGAGCTCTTGAGTCAGTTAGATCTTGTACGGATGCAGACCCAAGTCCCGACGCAAAATTCTCCAAGTTGAAGTCTGCGAAAGGCCGAGTTCTTGTGCACGGCGAGAAATCGACTGCCTCGGAGTCTCCTGAACACTCTCAAGTACAGCGGCGATGTTCTCGGATATCTCGGTTGTTTACCGAACCGGTCGTCTCAAATTTGGTCACCAATCGTTGGAAAGAGTAGACTTTGAAGGGCCACCGCGTCTGCCGTAAAATGGGCGCAATGCGCGCAACGTTTGCACTAACGAACACTCATTTTGATACTAAAGTTTTATCATTTGCACATGCTGCTCAACCGAGTAACTTGCCATGGTGATTTGGCATCAGTGACTGAATAAGAACCAACAGATTTGACAGATGCCGCCAAAACAAAATGGCCGCCACAAATTATTAACATTGACCCGCTCTATTTGAAAGACCCTTTAGTATTTTTGAATAGCTATTGACCGATTGACTGATTGACGTCATTAGTAGGTATTGGGGTAGCTTTCCTATTCGGAACCAAAGACGATGGAAAATTCGATACTTTATTAATAACTGAGGACGTAAGAATGTGTGTCCGTGAAAACGATTTAGTATACTTGTTTGTGACTTTGAGTATAGATTAAATAGGTTAGGTAGGTTACATGTATAATTTCTATACACACATTCTGATTGATTGCGGGCGTCATATCATGTCAACCCCACCATACATAGTTTCAAACATAAAATATCTAATAGCGCAAGTTATTTTAGGTTCAAAGGTGTTGTTTTCCAAATACCCCTTACATACCCTGATAATTGATTGAGAGAAGTTTTTCGAGCCTTACGTGTACAAAAAAAGGACAGAATCGGTCTTTGTGAACATTTATTTAGTATTTATAGTAACCTAGATCAGAACGTTATTAGTAGTCTTCAATTGTATTAAAGTAAAGAAGCTTTTATCCTAAAAAAACCTTCCTCCAAACAAACTAGAAAAGCGAAAACAACGAAGATCAATTTTATTTGCTGATGTTTCACATTACACATACAATTTTGGTTCTATAAAGCGAACATAGTAGGCTCTTCTAATTTAGTATCCATTTGATACTTAATTGAATGATAACTTTACATTCAATCATCAAATGTACGTCAAGACGTAACTTACATCAATCAAAGGCGTAACTTAATTTATTCAACAGTCTTAATTCACTGGCGCATGTATCTCCTACTTACAGTGACAATAGAACACAACAAACAAAGCATGTTAAAAAATTATAGTCTCAGAAAAAATTCTATACTCTTAGGAAAAAGGGTTCATTATCCTAGAAATTCTGAAAAATTGCAGCATTAAAAATTTGCACAATACACAAGCAACGAGGTAAGAGAAAACATTAAAAATAATTTTATTGTTGGTATGTAATGTGGAAATAACTGACAATAGTGCTAGTGTAGCGAAGTCTTTAGTTGATAATTTTATCTTAAGGTATGGTATACCCCGAGAAATGGCATCGGATCGTAGTACGGAGTTTATATCAACCGCTATGAAAGAGGTAAATAAACTGTTAGGCGCGGTTTATACGGAAGAGACGTGGCGGGGAGGTATGACGGTTTAAGTAATAAAGTATAAACCTTATGTAGTGTAAAATGACGTCACTTTTGTCTTCGAGGAGAATTGCGCCCGCGCTACAGACGGCGTCCGACCACTAAAATGACGATCTAAGACAAAAATACACTTCATAAGATTTATATTGTGTTACTTAAATTGTTTGCCACCGGAATACGTCCCCGCCACTCCTCTTTGCGTATAAACTGCGCCTTAAATATTAATCAAATGTCCTCCAGAGCATGTCATCCTTGAATGTTTTTTTGAGAATCTAAAATGATAATAATCCTTGATATTGGAGTAAATGGTTACTCTATTTTCGGTTCACTTATAATACAACTGTCCAGTCTGAAACTAAGTAGGTACACACCGTTTAGATTTGTTTTTGGTAAAAAAATTAATAAACCAAGTAACCTGAATTCAGGAATTGTAGAACAGTTGTATAACAGGCGGCCACGTTTACGATTTATGACGTATTAAAAAAAACTACTTGCTAGATCACGTTCAAACTAGTTTTCAGAGGAAATTTGCATGGTAATGTACATCATATTTTTTTTGGTTTTATCATTCTCTTATTTTAGAAGTTACGGGGGGGGGGGGGGGGTTGTCATAGGTATTAGTAGATGTTATCGTATATCGTATAAGTTAGTGTCGCTGTAGCATGCCTGGTTAGACGTACAATAATTTCGGACTTAAAATTAAAATGAAAATATATATATTTGGATATGTCATTATTCAAACCATTAATTTATAATTATCATTATACCTATTAAACGAAAGAATACAATTATGCAATACACGTGAATTCATACCTAGTTGAATGTCAAAAAGGTTTCAAATAATTTCCGTCAATATGAGAATAATAAATATGTCAATTGTAATTATAGAAGTAAATTAATATAATAAAAGGAATTCAAATACTCGTCTTATGTAATATGTCAATTCACAATGTTGGTATCATTCATAAATTCATTAATTGAGTAGTATGATTTGTGGACCAAGAACTCTCGGAGCATTTTGTCTCTCGCGCAAACTATTCAGTTTAGAAAAAAATGATATTAGAAACCTCAATATCATTTTTGAAGACCTATTCATAGATAACCCAGAGTTTTATGAAAAAAATTTTTTTGAGTTTAAGTTCTAAGTATGGGGAACCCCCAAAATTTATCGATTTTTCTCTATTTTTGTATGAAAATGTTAATGCGGTTCACAGAATACATCTACTTACCAAGTTTCAACAGTATAGTTCTTATAGGTTCGGGAAAAAGTGGCTGTGACATACAGACGGACAGACAGACAGACATGACGAATCTATAAGGATGCCGTTTTTTGCCATTTGGCTACGGAACCCTAATAAAAATGACTATGTTAAACAATTAAAGTATTGATTACAGGTTGCCCAACATAAAATGTAATTTAGTTAATAGTAAAAATAAAAGTAAGTCCGTGTATGATATGTACACAAAATCAGTAATATACGAAATTGGAGATATGTTGTTAGCAATAATTAAAAACAAAGAACCCGACTGATGCTAGAAACATTGAAACAAACTTTATAGACGGCGGTACCCATTAATTTTCATCTGGTTTGAGATTTGCAAATGGGTACCGCCTGCTATAAAGCTTGTTTCATTCTTTTTAGCATCAGTCGGGTCTTTTGGTTTTAACAATTTATTTTATTTTATACTTTTTAGTTATGACATATATATTTTTGTATAATCGTTTTCCAATTGCCTTCATTTTGATACCCCACTCGATAAATTTGAGTGATTTTTTTACTACATACATTTTGGCGTCTAAAACCCAAAATATAGCTCTTGTTCATATTTTATGTACCCAATAAATATATTTGAGAATAATACTCTTCATTTGAGACATGAATCATTGAAATCCGTACGGTGGTACGTACATATATACATACTGTATATACGTATACGTACATATATACAAGATATGCACGAAATACATAACCCTTTGGCAGTCCGGTAAAAAGTGAAAAGGATAATAAATATGAACCAGTGTATTTAGGACGTTCTAAAGTAATTGAAGATTTGAATTGTAATATAAAAATAGAACGAAATGGAAATATCGAAATACACAAGAATCGTACGAAACCATCTTATTGCTAAAAAAAACTATATTCATTGTTTTTTTTTTCTTTTGGAAAGGGAGTAGCGTATGGTATGGTACAGCCTTAATGTTAAGTAAGTGTGTGTGTAAACGCTATAGTTGTTAGTCCGTAGTAACTATAAATATTGTTAACACCTCATTATAAAGTGAGTAATAAACGGGAATTCGCCAGTGATGAACGTCTTCAATTCTACTCCCTAACGACAACTTCGTAAGATCGTTCAAAGAGAAATAAAGTATTAAGTAAAAGCATTCAAAAGTGAAGAAAAGCCGATATACTGCGAAATCTGCCGAATAACGTGACGCAACAGCGCGGCGGCAGGCACAGTAGATTCAGGTTCTAATAAAAGAAACATTTCTCGAAATATGTTGAATACCATTTAAGCTTATCATTTTTATATGTCGTCAGAACATGAGTAATGTGTACTTTTACTTCAGGTTAAATATAAGAACATCTACACAATATTATAAAGAGGAAAGATTTGTATGTTTGTATGAATAAACTCAAAAACTACAGTGCCAATTTCAAAAATTCTTTCACCATTGGAAAGCTACATTCACCCTGGTTAACATAGGCTATATTGGATTTCAACGGGAACGTTTTTACCACCCGTGCTAAGCCGGGGCGGACCGCTAGTTATATATAAAGTGGTTGTAAATTTGGCTGCGAAGTGAAAAAAGTTACTCCGTATATAGGTAATTGTTGACTGATTCCATTAAGGGCTTCTGGGGTTACAGAATTATATCACGGCAGTTGATTCCTTTTGCAATAATTCACTAAGGTATTTTGGAAATGTTTCCCGAAGGTAAGGATGAACGGTCAAATCGTGTTCTAAGTAAGACGAATTGAATTATAGTTATTCAAACAGTGGCATTTCTCATAATTACGTTACCTAGTGAAATTGTCAAATTTGTTTGTAAAGAGAACTGTTGAACCCAAAATTTTCTTAAATATCTTCAATGTACAGAACATTGGAGAAGTATAACAAAAATCTTGGGCCAAGAGATTTTAAAACAAAGATACTTCTAAAAATTGTTATTGTCTGTTTGTTCGCGATGGCCGTAATAATCTTCTACCAAAAACCGCAATAACCAAGTCCAAGCGGGCACGTTTAATTTATAGCCTGCTTAATCTCCATTTTATCTAACTTGATTTTATTTAATACCTAAAGATAAGAAGAGAAGGAATACCTGATTGCAAGGAAATTAATTTTAGTCCACATCTACGTAAAGTACGGCACCAGAACTTGAAAGTTTATTATGAAATTAAAAAATTACAAGAAAATACTTTTATGAGGTGAGCTGGCTGGTGGCCAACCAAACACTATCTTTCAATCTCTATATTTGTTGGGCATAAACAAGACGATTTCAAAGGTAGCGACTAAAAAATAAGCTGGCTAGTTATGACAAGGACTTTAGTAATACTCAGACTTTAGAAAGACCATTACGGTAGTGGATTGCTTTTTATAAGCTTCACTTGGATGTTTGTTTGTTTGTATGTTTGTTTGTAACCGACTCCTCTGGGCGCGTATTTGACCCACTTTAAACGGCCAGATTTCATTCAAACTTTGTCGATTTATTTATACGCTTTTTATTAGCTTCACCTGTATGTTTGTTCGTATGTATGTTTGTTTGTAACCCACTCCTTTGGGCGCGATTTCGACCCGCTTTAAACAGCCAGATTTCGTTCAAACTTTGGAGTTTTATCGAGGACCGATGACAATACACTAATTTGATAAAATTATTCCATTTTTTATTTCGCAAAATAAGATTTTTGTTATTTTTATAATTTTCATTCATAGTCGATAAGACAGATATTTTAATTTCCAACTATTATCTTTAGCCGACTTATCTAATATTAACAAATTTTCGCACACCAAAGAGAATTTTTAATTCAACAAAGCATATTAATAGGTTACAAAAACTTTAAAAAAAAGTTTCTTAAATAAACAAAACTAAAAAGTAGGAAATAAATAATAGTTTAAAAACTAAAGAACACGCTTTATATAGAGACCCGAACTAAAAAAAATAGAAAATCAGTTTTAATAAATTTAAATTAAGAATAATGTTAATTTTTTTATTAAATTTAAAAAAAATGCGTGCATTATATCTGTAACTCTTACAATTACTGCAGAATCTGGCAGAATCAATATAGATTAGAATATTTATAGTTTTATTCAGTCATACTCAATAATTTTAATAGTGTATGTTTTATTTCTGATAAGTTAATTTTAATATTAAAAATGAGAAATGTTTTCCAAAACAATGTTGCCATCTAGTTATAACTCCTAAACTAAAAAGCTGCCTGCCTGCTTTTCGAAGTTACGAGTGTAACCATTTTTGTTCCTGATTGTGCCTGTTTATGGTCATATTATATATCTGTGGTAGTAGGCACCAATCACTGGATTGAATGGATGAGGCTAAATAGTTAAAATTTTCAAGATAGAATGCCATCGGTACAATCATTATACTTACGAAGTTTGAATGTCGTCGCTATTATACTTTATTTATTTTATTAATGTCTCAAAACCCTTAATTTCGTCACTGACTCATCACTCACTGATCATCATCAAAATTGTTAGGGTACTTCCTGAAGTCCTAGAAAGCTGAAATTTGGTATGTAAGCTAATATTACTACAAAGTCAACAAAAAAAATAAAAATCTAACCTAACCGATCTCCTGGGAATAGGAGGTGGAACCTAAGATGTAGTATAGGTTAGGTTTAGAGCGTGCAGTCTTTGGAGCTTGGCTTTATACGAGATTGGATAACTTTTTCACAGGTTAAGGTACGTAAACTCGTCTTGGCAACATTTTTACATGAAAATGTTTTTGGAGTATAAGTGCCATTTGTTCCCATAAAAACTTTATATGGTTTGTTGCTCTAGTTTTCATTTTATGAACATATTTGTATTTTTTTTTTTTTGTATTATTTTAATTCAAACTTTTAACCGACATACTATTTATGTTGTCCCATATTTCCGTCGTTTATGAACCAATTTTATAATTCCTGTGACAAGATAAGCTACATTATGATGGTCAAGGACGTGCTTGGATTACCTAGTCTTGAACTATGGAGACACTACAATAGAGACTAGACAATAGAACTCCTTATTTATATATAGCATGAATGTCTCGTTTATGTTATTGAGAGCATTGTGTTAATCTTATGAAACAAAACTCAAACACTATGATCGAAAGCATGCTGGACTAAGGCTGGACTGGATTAAATCACTAAAAGGGAAAAAAATACTACAATTTTAAGAACAACATATTACAAACACTGAAATGTAAAGAATAAAAAAACTATGTTTAAAAAAAACGACTTTAAAAACAGAAAACTATAAAATACCGACTTCTAACAGAACAGTAAATCTGTAAATTCAGTTATTTTTCTCTGAGTTATTTTATAATGTTCAATTTTTGAAATCCGTTTTTTTGGAACGTAGTTTATTTTATTCTTAATAAGTCCTCATATTCGCATATTTAAACAAAAAAACTTATGTTACATTAATCAAGAAAGTCAATTTCACTACATTACGCGTCTGCAAATTGTCTCAGATAGATCACAGAGACATTTACGATGTGTAAGATATACTAAATATTTTTTTTAAACTTTTACTCACCAAAGAAACAGCAGCAGAAGACGATTGTGTATAATGTAATGAATATAGCTCTAACATCTGTTCTATCAAATATGTATTCGTCATCGTTCATAGAGTATACTGTCTGGTTCAGTCTGGATACGTTGACGGTGCTGTTGACCGCCTCCGACTTGTTGAGCGACATAAAAACATTGTTCTGCTTCACATCGGACGCAACAAATAATTTCGCACCGTACATATTTTCTGGCACAGGGTCGATCATGGTACATTCTTTACTGTAACATGCGTCACCTCGAGCATTTTCTGAAACAAAAGTAAAATTATAAATCATCTAAAACTTTGCTACAAACACGATAAAAATTACAAAATATTATATATAAACACATGTATTTTGTTATCATAACAAACATGAGAACTGAGGTGAGAACCGAAACCGAAAATAAACAGTCGTATGTAATATTTATCGCAAATACCTACTATTATATTTTAAACTTGTTTGTTTTTGGAAATCCTTAAAAATTCGTATTTCTAAAGAAAACACAAATACAGGTATGTGATAATGAAACTGTAAATATTTTAAATTCTATTGCTATTACAAGTGAAATAAATTTCGCCCGTGGCTAATGAAAACAATAAATTGCATGCACCAATTTCCTTCTGCGTTGGCCGAAAATCTCATCAACTAGCGATGCGGTAAGTACGAATGTAGGAACGATTTTGCCAGTTATACGGCACAAATCACGGAATATAAAAATAGATTTTGATGAAGTAGTTGTGACAAATCTCGTTAGTACAGGACAAATAGCTTAGGCAGAAATGCAATACACACCCTATTCTGACTTTTTTTATATCACTTTGGTGGCAGACAAGCACACGGCCCACCTGATGTAAAGCGATTACCGTAGCCTATGGACGTGTGCAACGACAGAAGTGTCACTCGTGGTGCCGATCCTGTAAACACAGAGAGTATCTGTGCCGTCAGTGTAGCCTTTGGTCTTCCCACTGACAGCACAAAAACTCTCCAGTGACCTCTGGATACCCTTCATGAGGTTATTATGGCCACAGTATTCTGTAGGGTGGAGGTGCTTCACCAGTCGGACTGCTCAATTAGACCGAAACACCGTGGTGTCCTACCTCCTACATATGCGATGATGAACTAGGTGATCCAGATATACCCTCAAAAAATACCTTGGCTAGTGCGCATAGGACAATGCAGGTTACTTCGTCTCCTAGCAATATTGTTTTTTTTTTTAAAGAAGAATATTAGCAACCGAAATTATCGAAATTATTAATATTCCTTCTAACCCCTCTAACTAAGCTAAATTGCTTGTGCCAGGAGTGTGTTCACGTCGGTGTAATGGCCAGGATTCGAACCCGGTACCTGTCGATCGTAAGGCTGGCTCGTTCCGGCGAGGTCGACCCCGGCTAAGTTGTCCTTTTACTTAGTTAACATAATATATTTAGTTAACAAATAGTTTTTAACGAACAAACTTTTGGCACTTGGTTTCGAGGGGCTCCTATTTCTTCTTGCGTTAGCATAAAGAAACCTAGCGCGCGGTGTTCACCAGATATATTTGTTTCTCGATGAACAGATTTTTCTAACAAACGTTCATTCGATCAGTAATAAAAATACCAAATGTTTGTTGGATAAAAACTCTTTTAGTCGATTATTCATTCGATCCGTAGTAGAATGGCCTAATGTTTTATCGGTCACATGTCAAATGATCAAATGAATTTCAATTTCGGTCATCAGTGGTAAACCAAATTTTTCACAATGTTAAATTTAAAAAATACCTTATAAGCAGGTAGGTCTAGAGATAGGAGGCACATGAAAGACTAGGCTCTGTAACCAGTGTTGCTACGCTCTACATGTCTACACCGATTTGCTACAAATTACAATGTCGCTACTGTCCTGAGTAATAAATTACGTCTAAATAGATATATATTTTTAAATATTGCTTTATTATACAGAGCCACGATAAGTACTCATAGCTCATGAGCGTTACTTGAGCTTGCGGCTTTGATATTAATATACAAAGGTATATACTTATTCAAGGTAATCCCGTGAGTTTTCGGTTAGAAGCTCTTGCGGTGAGTACAGTGTTGAATAATTTTACATACATATAGCCATATGACTACGCCTATTTCTCTCCGAAGTAGGCAGAGATTACAGTCCGCCTCCTGCATCTATCCTGACATATTTATCCTGTCATTGAGCCTTTCATGCAAACACGCCGGTTCCGAATGCTTAGTTATTCAATCCATACTAATATTATAAATGGGAAAGTAACTCTGTCTGTCTGTCTGTCTGTCTGTCTGTCTGTCTGTCTGTATGTTACGCTTTCACGCCTAAACCACTGAACCGATTTAGATGAAATTTGGTATAGGTGTAGATTAGACCTTAAGAAAGGACATAGGCTATATTTGGTCGCGATAACCGACATCCACGCAGGCGGAGCCGCGGGCAAAAGCTAGTATAACAATAATTTAGTCAGTGTCTGTACTGCGAGGTCGACCCGGGCAAAGTAGTTCATTTACTTATGCCTTACATAATTGATGTATTATTTACTCAGTATTAACTTTAATATCATTATAACATTCTCTTCCAGGCCACGTTATCCCTGAATCTCAAAATTCCTTTTCCAGTAAACAGAAACAGTTTTCTAGACATCGATTTACTAGAAATTTTTTACAATGATAAATTGTTTTCCTTTGAATTTTTACCAAGCTAGCGAACAAAGCGCAATCAAGCTTCAAACAAACGACTACAATTTTATATTGAGTGCAAGTGAAGCCGCACTCGTGTGTGGTGGACACAAGATAATATTATATCAGACAGTTTGTAATACGAAGATCGCGTTTACATTGTTGGTCTAATGAGGTTTCGGTGGTATATAATACAAAAATGTACATTATACTATTTCCGAAATCATCTACATGCAATACATGTAATTCCGAATCGAATGACACCACAATCATGATTTTCGAAAACTAAGAAAAGAAATGACCTATAAGCAACGTGTTAACTCTAAACAAGTTACCAAGTAAATATCACTATTTACACTTACATATTTCATATTCTATTTATTATTTTACTATCGCCCACGGCAGTCCACTGCTGGACATAGGCCTCTCCCAATGTGCGCCATTTCGTACGATGCCCCGCCTTCCGCATCCAGTCCGTCTATACCTTTCACAAATTAACTATTTACCGATAGATATTTAATGTCTTGGATCGTATTCACGGATGAGTGAGTCAAACCATCTCAAAACATTCTGAACACAGCCGTCTTGACTATGTTTAGGATCTGGGGGCACGACAGTGCTCCCGCCAAGACGAGCCAAGCACTTCCTACCTTTTGTCGAAACGCTTCGTCGTTTTTTTGAACACTCATAACTTTGCTTTGGATGATTCTAAGTAGTTGAAATTTTCAAGATAGAATGCCATCAGTACAATCATTAAACATACAAAGGTGAAAGTCCTAGCTATTATATGTTAGATTTTATTAATGTCTCAAAACTCTTAATTTCGTCACTGACTCATCACTCACTGATTATCTAAATTGTTAGGGTAATTCCTGAACTCCTAGAAAGTTGAAATTTGGTATTTAAGCTAATATTACTACAAAAACAACAACACAATTGAAACACCTAACCAAAGCTATCCCCTGGGAATAGGAGGTGGAAACACTGATTTGATAATAGTACCTACTATGGTGGAAGTTTGTAAATGAGACTTCCACTACAGTTTGTGCTACATAAGTCAAAATTAATTGAAATATTTCTTATAGCAAATAAAAAAAATATGTACGTCATAATTTTTAACCAACTTACAAAAATAAATGAAATTCCACCAAAAACAAAATGTTGCCAAGACGAGTCTACATTTTAGCCAAAACGTGTGGCTTGGCCATTTTGTTTTACGCCCAATGAACGAATGCCTATGAAATCTTTGTGACGGCAACAAAACGGCCGAGCCACGCATTTTGACTAAAATGTAGAATTTGTGAAGGTAGGCCTGGTAAAGTTATGGTGCATAGATCAAAGATCTTGGCTCTACATGAGATCTGACCACTTTTTCATATATTTTGAGAAGGTGAGTGTAGAGCTTGTAGGTTTAGAGCGTGCTGTCTTTAGAGCTTGGCTTTATACGCGATCTGATAAATTTTTCACAGGGTAAGCCACGTAGCTTACCCTGTGTTATCAGATCTCGTATAAAGACTCGTCTTGGCAACATTTTTACATGCAAAGTTGTTGGTGGGATTTTTTATTTACAATTCTTGGTAGTTCTGCTAGTCTGTTTACTACTAACATGTGTTTATATAAATTATTGTGTTTATTATTTTATATACACGATTTTTCTTAACTCTATTTACATCATAGAGATAACTTTTTTCAACAGCAATAAGAATTACGAATTGGCAGTTTTGTACATAACGTATTTATAGCGCAGATAAACTTTTTACTCAACGCATGAAGAACCGTAAAACTGAACCGTACTAAGTCACGTCTTGGGGTAAGCGACTATAACCTACTCGGATAAAAACATCTTGACATGCAGCTTCCGCGGGGTCCAGGTGGATCCAAGAAGTGCTAGCTTAACGACGTAGAAGATGAATCGTAATTCTTTTCTAGATAATAATAATAAATTATTATTATATGACAGGACTAAAGTCAAACAGTCCTTAGAACCACTTCTATTCATGTTCTTTTTTTGTAAAGAGTAGTAACCAAAATTACTAATATCCCCTTTAACCCTCCAACTAAGTATAATAATTAAGCTCAGCTGGAGGACTCCCAATACAAGTAATTTAGGCTAAATGGTTAGTGGTAGAAGTGGGTTCCTTATTCTAAGAACTTCAACAAAATTAATAAAATTACTCAACAAACGGAGCGTTTACCTTTCTTCCCTACCCTTAAATTAACCTTCTTATCGTAGTCATTACCAAAATAAATACTTTCTAAAGAAATTACATACTTTATGAGCCTTAGAGCGTTTTCACATTCATCCGATATCCGATATCGTTGTCGAACGCCGATAGCCAATATCCGATAGCCGATACATTGTGCTGTTTTCACATTTTATCCGATAAAATCGTGAAATCCGTGACAAGACACATAACTAAGAAAATGTCATTAGGGGTCGGAAATTGCTTGTAGTCATTATTTTAGTCTCTTTGTGATCCGATATCGAGCCAAAACAGTAGTATTGGGCCGGAGAATGTGAAAGGAATATATGTCTTGCATTTGACTTCGTCCGATATCGGATATCGTACAATGTGAAAAAACTCTAAAAGTTTCAGACGTACCTAATGTGCTAATATAAATTTATTGGCTATTCCATAAAAAAATTACAGCTTATTTTTTGTGCTGATTTGAAGTGCCTCTATGAATGTACTGAGAACTAATTAGTTTGCAAATTGACGTTTTTCGTTGTTTTTATCGATATATCGCTAAGATGCGTTTACCATTAAAATAACTAAAATTGCCATATTGTTAATTTGATAAAATTAAATAAGACCCATAGTTTATATTAATGAAATGTGTGATTTGAGAATATTTTTTATTTATGCAGACTCGGTACTCTATGCTTTACATCATGCCTAAGAGTAATTAGAGACAACGCACTCCACCAAAATTCTCTGAAACTACAAATTATACTACGGCCGTTCAGAGAATGCGTTCTTGACACGTCGCGATTGAACTGACGACGTAACTTTGTAATGGCGTTGCAGTTACGATAAGAATATTTTTACCGTTTTAACAATTGATGAGCATTAAAACAACATTATTATATCAATAATCAATTAATGTTATAATTTTGTGCCAAACTGAGTGTCAAATAACTTGGTAAACAATATTTTTCTAAATCTATACTGCGCTATACTATCTATACTGCGCTACGGTAGCCTAGTGGTATGGGTAATAGACTGCTGAGACGAGGTCTCGGGTTCGACCCCAGGTTTTCCATGGCACACACCAATGACGTTTCGATGCTTTTCGAAGTTATGTGTGTGTATTTATCGCAGGTTTATAAGTGCCCAGTTAATGGCAATAGGCTCGCCACCTATTACATTGGGACCTAAACATAAACCGACGAAATGTGGGTGCTAGGACCTGTGCCTACCCCTTCGGTGATAAAGGCGTGAGTTTATGTATGTATATATGTATACTGCGCTATTACAAGGTTATGTCAGCGCTTTATATTTGTAGTGCTGTGCTAACAATTACAGGCAATAATAGTATCGTAATCTGTTCTTATACAGTTATACTTTATAAAATAATACGTTTTGTTTTTCTTTTTAAGAATTTGAAAATAATGGACTAAAAGATAACTTTTGTTAAATATTTTTTTTTTATATTTAGGTTGAAAGTGGTAACCCCAAATAGCGTTATGGGCCGCCATTTTGTGACGCTAAAACAATCGTCTGTTATCGTTTCGTGCGCATAGACCACGTTCTTCAAGTGTTTTCGATATGTTTTTATTTAATTACCCGGCTTTCGTTTAATGGACTGTTTCTGCTTTTCAAACTGACATCGGCGCTAAATCGGACTTCGATTGTGTTTTGTATTGCGTTCCTTTTACTTTTGGTGCATAATAATGCCTAAACGTGGAAAAACTTTGCAAAGTGGAGCCCGTGAGTTATTCATCAACCTGCAAGATTACTTTGAGCGGGAGCGGCAAAATGGCGGACCCCTGGTACCTGTCGAACAAGTACAAGAACGCGTCTCTTAGGCGCTTAGAGTTAGCAAACGAACGATAACAAATATTAATAAAGAAAAGTTCGGCTCTACTGGCACGGAAGATAATATTTTACGTACTCCGAAGAAGAAACGTAGAACTAAACCCGTGACAGATACTGACTCCTTTGACGCCGATGCAATCAGAAATCATATATATGGTTACTATTCCAGAAATGAATATCTCAACAGGAAGAAGCTTTTAGGATGTTGTGCAAATCTTAAAAAAATATTGGTTTTTCATATAAAAAAACAGACAAAAGAAAAATTTTATTAGAACGATACGACATAATTTTAAAACGGATTAGTTTTTTAAGAGAAGCAAAAAAATTTATAATTGGGATAATGTCGTATTCATTGACGAGACATGGCTAAACGCCAATGACACGGTTTCCCGTTCTTGGACGGATGATACACAAGCGTCGACGTCGAAAGTACCAATGGGTAAGGGGGCCCGTCTGATAATATGCCACGCAGGTTCTGCAAAATACGGCCTTGTGGAGAACGCGTTACTGGCATTTCAATCAAAATCCACAAATGACTACCACGAGTAGATGAATGTCACTACATTTAAAGAGTGGTTCCAGAACGTGCTTTTGCCCAGCCTATCAGAGCCTTCTGTAATATTCATGGATAATGCCTCCTATCACTCGGTTCAAATACAGAAACCACCTACCCAAGCTAATTAAAAAGAAGAAATGGTGGCTTGGTTACAAGCAAAAGGCATTGACGCAAATATGCAGATGCTAAAAGCAGAGCTAATTAAATTAGTTAAAGAAAATAAAGCGGCAAATGTGCGATACGAAATCGATGAACTGGCTCTGAAGTACGGTCATCGCGTTCTAAGAATTCCACCGTATCATTGTCAATATAACGCGATTGAGCTAATCTGGGCTCAAATAAAAGGTTACGCCGCCCGCCACGATACCTCCCCGCCATTCAGCACGAAAAAGATGATGACCCTATTAAAAGAAGCCCGCGGGGAAGTCACAAGACATGACTGGGCAAAGGTTGTTGAGAAGACTAAAAACCTGATTGTGGAACATTTTGACCGAGATATCAGGATGATTCTGTTATTGATAATAATATAATTATACATGTAGGCGAAGATGATGATGAAGACACCACCTCCTCAAGCGAATCGGAATCTGTTTAATATTCTGTACGCACATTCAATTCAATGTACTTTATTGCATAGAAATACAGATTGTAACTTTGTAACAAAGAATAAATAAAACAATGTTTTTGTATTAATATTACCTTTTTTGGTTTCTACTTAAATAACTAAAATATAAATTTTAAATGATTCCGCCAATTTAAAACGATAATAATCTTAAAAACGCGCGGCGGTTCATTTTGGAGGAACGGTAACGAACTCAGTGTTATGTTGTGCCCATCACTAGTCGTGACTAACCGATAGGTTCTAGGAACGCATTCTCTGAACGGCCGAACTTTAGCAACGTTGGTTGGTTGGTTGGTTTACTCAGTAAACCTTTTATAATGCCGTGAGATGAAACCGGTCAGGTTAAAAATAAAAATAAAATAAAGTGGAAAAGTACAAGTGATGTGTAGTAGATTCCAACAAGTGCCATCAATATCCAGTATAAACAGTCTTTAGCAACGTTAATTAAGTGTATGTTTTATTTTTGATAAGTTAATTTTTAATAGTCGAAATAGAAAAGTTTGCCAAAACAATGTCGCCATCTAGTTACAACTCTTGCAAACATAAGTTACCTGTCTGCTTTTCGAAACGAGTGTAATCATTTATTGTTGTTTATTTTTATTTGAATTGTATCAATAAATAATAAATCTTTTAAACAACTGAACCGGCAGACAAACACATGGCCCACCTGATGGAAAGTGGTTACCGTGGCCTATGGACGTGTGCAAAACCAGGAGAGGTTCACTCGTGCTGCTGACCCTGTAAACACAGAGAGTTACTGTACCGTCAGTGTAGAAGACAAAGCAGGAATAGCCTTTGATCTTCCCACTTTTCAAAGTAATAAGTACTGAAAGTTACTTAGTTGGGGAACCAGGAAACCCAAAAGAAAAATAAAAAGATTGTCGCAAATTTCAATAATAAAAAAAATTCTACATATTACCGATGGCCCGGTATACCTACCTACAGCTATAATCAATTTTTAATGCAAACGAGGACATTTTCTCAATTCGCTATCATTCGCCGATAAACACAGTCATATATGTGACGAAGCATAGTCTGTTGGAGTCAAGCATACACAACTCATCGTTAGCGCGCGAGATCAAGCCAGATGGGGTTGCCGCATATAAAAAAACACAATGATAAGGCACAGTGAGATAAAAGACTTCGAATTTTGTTATAAATCGGTATAATATATTTATTTATAATGTAGTATTAATTTTTTATTCATTATTCTTATAGAAAATTACCAGCTGCGTCCATAACTAGTAATTTGGAAGCAGGCGCCCGCTTATTGTTTTTAATTAGTAGATATTTCGGCGTTTCCGGTAGTGATTGCCATCTGAATCGCAAGAATCTCGTCTTTTATTTAGCTGGTGCACCGATTACCGATTAGTGCAATGTATAATTGTGCAATATTGTATAAAATATACCTATTTGTGCTTTATTGTTAGTTTTTAACACCAACAATAACCTACGAGTATAAATGCTATAAAATAGGAAGGTTTGTGAAGAAGTTTGGATTTTTTATTGTTTATTTATTCAAATACGCTTAAAAGAAAGAAGTGGTAGAAAATTGTCACAGGAATACATTTTGGTCAAGAATAATATAGGCTTCTTTTATCCTAAGTATAGGTCCATAGGTTGCGAGAACAGGAACAAAATTCAAAGTGAGCGGAGCCACGGGCAACATCCAGTAAGAAATAAATCGACCAAACTAACTAATTGTCAACAAACAACTACGCAAAATCTGATATCACTAAATTGGATTAATTAAGCCGTTACTGTAAATGAAAAGTTAATTTTCTGATCAACATTAGTTATTTATGATCTATGGTAATGCATTAATTTCTGCCGAAACGTCAAATTAATGAGAAAATGTTAATAGATTTTTTTTTTTTAATTCTGTAAGTATTTACACATTTCGTGTGTTATTCGATATTACCTTGAATAGGTAAACGTTTCGATTTTAGTTACTTGGAATATCTTCTCATTAACAGATGTATTATCTTAGTGTTGAATCAGAAGTTTACAACTCGGAGCCCACGATCCGTTTACTCTTCTCTTTTTCGTTTGGAATTATAAGGCTTTTATGTGAGCAACTGCCTAGATGCCATTTCCCAACCCCAATAGTATAACCTGCGTTAGTGCATTATCTGTCAACCAACAGATATGCATACCTTACACACCTTATCATTTAGAGATGAATTTCATGACATAAAAGCATAGGTCCTTATTGGCTTGTGACGTAAAACTCAAATATATATGTTACCGGCAAATAACAAAAACCGCAAAATTATATTTTCTAGGAAATTTACTAAGGTTTTTTAAGGTTAGATTAGTTTATAAATTTCCTAGAAAACTTGTTATTTTCCGGTAACGTATACATTTTTAAGATTTTGTTCAAACGATTTCCAGTTCCATAAGATTTCCGTTCAGAAAGTACTCCTTAGGGAAAGAAAGAATAAGTACATTCTCAGTTGAAACTTGAAAGTGCCGATAGCCGATATAAAAGGAATACTCTCGAACATCAAGCTTCGCACATCATTATTTTTTTTTGTTATTTTAGAGCACGAGTTACTGTAGTAATCTTTTATGACAGTAATTTGAATACTGACTTTCATCATTATTAATTAACAGTCGACAATATATATTTATAATATAATATCACGAGTCGTTAGCCAAATGTAATGGTTAGTTTTTTTTTAATTATGAAAAATTATAAATGCCTAAACTTAAGATATTCGAATTTCTGACAAGTCCTATAAATTCTAATCGTAATTTACAAGACCCTTAAAATTAATAGGACTTGGTCTTTACGCACTTTGTATGAAATCAATTCAGTTACTGTGCCGCTTGGTTTCATACTTATGAACCAACATTTCGATAACGTTTTTAAGTAAATTGAAATCTGAACAAACAAAAATCTAATTTCTGCTTCACAAACAAAAACCTTCATATTTTTTTCACTTCTCATGCTCTGAAAGTGCTTATTTGTGCAGGATATAGGCTGCACAAAATCGAATTTTGTGCACAAGGGCATTAACGTATCTACTCATAAATGTATCTATATTAAGGCAAAGAAAATGAGCCATACAGCCTAACACAATAAGAAGTTCATAGATAGAATTTGTTATTTTATAACATTCACTTTAATTTATTTTGCCTTATGTGTTTTTTAAGACTTAAAAGACATTAAAATTTAAATTCAAGTACGGTAGGTTATTTAATTCATTTAAGAAAATTATTATTACAAAATTAATTTTATAGTAGGCTGTATAGGTCTGCAGCCCACGCCTCAATGTCGTAAGATTAAAAAAAAAATAAAGCGGCGGGAAACAGCTCTTGTTTTTTCGTGCGTTTATTAATTGATTCAATTTGCTAAAATTGTTAAAAATGTCCAGTGAAGAAGAGGATTTAACACACTCTCCTAATACGCTTATGGAAATTAATGCACAGAGAGTTGTTCAACAGATATTACCGCCAAAGTCTCGGGAAAAATATCTCAAAGTTTACGATAATTTTGTAAATTGGAGAAAAGAAAAACTAGTAACTACGTTCTCGGAAAGTTTTCTTTTGAGTTATTTTGATGAATTATCCAAAAAACTTCAGCCGTCTTCACTGTGGAGTATATATTCCATGCTGAAAGCAACATTACAAATGAAGGACAATGTTAATATACAAAATTATTCGAAGCTTACATCTTTGTTGAAGAGGCTTTCCAGTGGGCACAAAAGCAAGAAAAGCAAGGTCCTTTCAGCTAATCAAGTGGAAACCTTCTTAAATACCGCTCCAGATGAAAAATATTTGGCCACAAAAGTACGTAATACACATTCCTTTCATATTTTATTGCTCGTATACCTATTGCTCTTTTGTTCCAAAGTGTATAAAAGTTATTAATTTTGTTTTAGGTGGCACTTATATTTGGCATAAGCGGTGCGTGCCGTGGCATTGAACTTGCGAATATTACCGTAAATGACGTCAAGACGGACACGCTTTTGCAAGCAATAAACTTACCCGACACAAAAAACAAACGAGAGCGAACATTTGTTGTCAAAGGAGATTACCTAAATATAGTTCAAAAGTACCAAGCTCTACGTCCTCAAAACGTGTCGACTAATAAATTTTTCCTCAATTATCAAAATGGGAAGTGCACTAAGCAAGTTATAGGACGCAATAAATTTGCAGCCTTTCCCAAACAGATCGCAACTTTTCTAAAATTAGAAAATCCCGAAAATTACACGGGTCATTGCTTCCGCCGGACCTCAGCCACCCTTCTAGCAGATTCGGGAGCAAACTTAACAATGCTGAAAAGACATGGCGGATGGAAGTCGGATCAGGTTGCTGAGGGATACATTGAAGAATCCGTAGAGAACAAAAGCAAGATTACCGACCGTATAACGGCAGCCATTAATTTAATCCCAAGCGAGCCAGTCCCTTCTACATCCAGAGATTCCTTGTTGTCGTCAGAGCCATCTTCACATAATATGCCATCTTCTCACAATATGTCATCTCCACAAATTCAGAAAAATACCGTTAATATGCCCGGAAAAACAATTTCCTTCAGTATCCAAAACTGTTCTAATTTTACTTTGAATTTTAATTAAAGAAATGTTATACTACTGTTTTATTTCCTCGCAATCGAAGTGAAAAGCAGAGTTTATAACTCGTCCACAAAACCATTTTTATCCTCGACATTACTATGAGCCCTCGCCTCCGGCTCGGGCTGCTAAAAGTCTCGGATAAAAATGGTTCGTTTTGTGCACTTGTTGTAAAATCTACTATTATTTGTATAGATTGGAGTTGTTGTATTGTTCTTTTTTTCACTTGTTGGTATTATGAAAATCGGTGTTAAATCTCACCGAATTTCAAAATTCCAATAGACACAGCAACCAAAAAAAAATCGTTTTACAATAATTAATTTGGGCAAGAAGTCTGAAAATTGTTTCGGTAAAAAAATAAATTGCATTATTTCAATTTTTACCTGACTGCCAAGTAGGGTTATGTTTTTCGCGCGTATCTTGTATGTATGTATGAGTTTGTAATATTCTTTATTACCTCATATCTTCTGAACCACCGTACGAATTTCCATGATTCATATCTCAAATAAAAGGTATTTACTGCCCAAGTGTTCTAGGGTACATACAATTATGAACTAAAGCTATATGTTGTTAAAAATTATAAAATAAAATAAATTATTAAAAATAAAAAACCCGACTGACGCTGAAAACATCGAAACAAGCTTTATAGCAGGCGGTACCCATTTGCAAATATCAAACCCGATGAAAATTAAAGGGTACCGCCTGCTATAAACTTTGTTTTTTTCAGCATCAGTCGGGTTTTTTATTAAAGTTTATTCATATTCTGCTCTTTTGTAAGTATGAAGATACACTAATTATATTTTATTAGATACCTCACTCTCAATGTACCCAATCAGTATAAGAAATTAGAATCAAGAAAACTTGGTTGGTAATAATTAAAATTAGAGACATTAATTAGTATGACGTAGATTACACTTCTCATAACTTCGCATTATCCTCCAATGGAATTATAATTTTCTAATTTCTTTTACTTTAGGTAACTACATATTTGCAGAGCTTCTAATATTTCTTTATAATTATCATTCGCAGCAATAATCTTGGGTGAGATCTAAAATGCGTGGGTACTTTGACTTCGTTGAAGATTAGCTTAGATAAATCTTAACTGAACATTAATTCAGCTTATTCTTTCGTTACCTTGAAATTTATAGATATATCACGTAAGTTTTATACTAAGTATGTACAAAGATTTTCGACTTCAAAATACAATCTTGAATTTCTTTTTTACGTTGCCTTTCTGATGTTGCTTTTAATTTGAAGTACGACATCTATGTACTTCAAATTAAAAACAACATCAGGAAGTTATGTAAGTAAATAGGGTACATACTCAAAAGACATCTACTTCAACGTCATTTTTGTTTTACATTAAGGAAATTAAATGTGCGAACTTGTCAGTAAAAAAAGAAAAATACATTTACAGTATCATATTTTATTTGTAACAATTATAACCACAAAATTCTTGAAATGCCAAAGCTCTAACACTTATAGACTTATAAAATTCCCCTCTATCGATAGCGACTCACCTATAAATGGGAAAGGAGAGGAATAACAAGAAAATGGTAGGAATTAAAGTAAGAAATGCGTCATATTGTTTCTTAATGTGTAAATTAAATGAAAAGCCAAAGGCCTGCCTAATAAATCTGTAGTACTTAGAATGTTTAATTAAACTTGGTCTGTAGGTACATGGAATGTTTAACTGCACTTAGTACAGCCATAAAGCTGCAACAACAGAAGTTTTATCTTCTACAAGTGAAAGATACGATTTTAATAGCAGTTGCGGTTCCATTACAAAGACGTAAACAAATAAAGTAGACTATCCGGAAACCACTAAGTACATTGAAACACAAGCTAAGTCATTTAGGAATTTCGTAACGAATCTGAAGCTAGTGCGAATTAAAGTGGAGGCGATGTGATTATGAGAATAAGTTAAACAGTTAAACTTCAAAGTTATCGGAAAACAAATATCATAAAGGATGAAACTGTACATGCCATACAACGTGGCAATACTGTCAGTCTTCTGTGAACGTTACCACAAGAGGCATGCGATGCGTAGGAATTCCACAACGCGTTCTAATTTTAGTTTTCAATTGTCAATTTCTTTTTAGTTTTATTGTATATGCAGGTATAGTCAATAATACTCAAACTGAATAATGTTTAATTAAGATTCTATGTTAATAACTTGTACGTGATTAATTTAAACAGGGATCATAAAATTTATACGCCACAAATGGCAGAATATGCTAAGCATTCACATGTTAGGTGAAACGTCCGTAATTCCGACAGTGTCCCAGAACTCGCTGTATTTTTTATTAATTTTTTTTTAAATGGAAACTTCTTTAGCGGCGTTGGATGGGTAAAAAGTGTTAAACTCGCGTCAGGATCACTTGACCTTTGAACCGTAACCGAAGACTGACGTCATACATCATTAGCTAAAGATTGTTTATTTTGTTAGGTACGCTAAGAAGCTTCGTAGCTTAGCGGTAAGCGCTTCGACTGTAAGTCCTTATGGTTTCAGATAGTACCGGGTTCGAACCTGGGCTTCTGACACTTTTTGTGATAATTTTTTCGAATATGAAGATAGGTCAGTGAGTTTAGTTATGTAACATTGAAGACAGATAAATTATCCAACTATTTAATATTTAAGTTACAATTTTTTCCAACGATATTTCTTAGTTCATCATGCGTTTTCACATTCATCCGATATTCGATATCCGATATCGGTGTCGGACGCCGATGTGGTGGTATCTAACTTTTGATTAAAATATAACGTATTTTACTATAATTCAATGAAAATTATATTATGTTCTTATATTTTATGGCATTGAAATAATAGTAGATTATGGTGCAAGAGTTTAAAGTTGAGGATTACTGCTGAGGCGATATTGAGACACGAGCCGTCAGGCCATCCAACTATTTAATATTTAAGTTATAATTTTTTCCAACGATATTTCTTGGTTCATCATGCGTTTTCACATTCATCCGATATTCGATATCCGATATCGGTGTCGGACGCCGATAGCCGACATCCGATAGCCTTGTGCTGTTTTCACATTTATCCAATAAAATCAGCCCCATACGGCCATTTGCTCGGAAGTACAGACTAGGAATGCTAGAATGAAAAAAAGACCTTATTGACGTAACATGGCATCGAGTTTTTTTCTAATATTCGTGATCAGCGTCGCAAATAGACACGTAACTAACAAAATGTCATTAAGTTCTAATATTGCTTGAAGTCGCTGTTTTAGTCTCATTTGATTCGATCCCGATATCGGGCCCGATAACCGATATCGGGCCGGACAATGTCAAAGAGAAATACATTTATAATACATTTGTCTTACTCCGATATCGGATGTTAGATGTCGGATATCGGATGACAGGCAATGTGGAAACGCTCTAAGACCAACCGAAATCCATCATTTTGTAGTTTATTGTAGTTTCTTTTGGTTCTATGAAAACATTTGAATCACATAAAAAAGGGTACTATATCTGAATTGGACCGACAAAACCCACAAGGTGTTGTTAGACTCCTCAACACAGTGGAATGTAGCACGAGCTGAGAGGCAATAATAAGTACCTATTTATGTTAGGTGGTATCTAACTTTTGATAAAAATAAAACGTATTCTACTATAAGACGATGAAAATTTTATTATGTTCTTATATTTTATGGCATTGAAATAATAGTAGATTATGGTACAAGTGTGTAAAGTTGAGGATTACTGCTAAGGCGATATTGAGACACGAGCCGTCAAGCGAGAGTCTAAAGAGAGCCGAAGACGGTAATCAACAATACACACGTTTATCATACGACATTTTTCGTTTCACTTGTGAATAATATAATGCTAAAATAGATATTTACCCTTGCAGTTTTCAGAAAGTAAATATTCCATAACGTTAAGGACTTCACATCAATCACATCATATATCGGACGTTGTACAGTATATGTGTATATATCGAGCGGTGTACTAGGTACATAAATCGTTTTCTTCATAACTAGTACGTGTAGACATTATAGTTAATAAATAATAATAATTTTACAAGGGGGGGAGTAATAAAAAATGCACTGGCCACAGATTAAAAGAATGAGCGTTTTTTTTGTTTACGTGTACAAAATGATGATTTTACTTTAAGCTTTAAACAGAGAGAAAACAAAAGTTATATTTGAGTCAAAGTTATACACGTACAGATTGAAATTTTCTATTTAAATATGAAGTTTCATGAAATGAACAAGCAATAGTTACCTATTGCTTGTGTATATTAATTTATTTGTTTTACTGAACATGATCTTTTTGTATCTAATTCTTTTTTTAAGAATAATGCGACTTAACCAATAAACATAAAAAGTCATTCTACTCGTGATTTAATAACAATAAAAAAACCACAGTTTAATAATAGGTATCCTTTTGTGCTCTATTTCAGTGAGATTAGGGCCATGTTATGAGCAAGTGAAATGGTAATTGGAAAGGTATTTGTTAATTGCTAAAGCCCCGTATTTTATTAGTATGAATCGTGTTCAGTTAAATATCTTATTTATTTTGAGCTTTATTTTAATGCGTCTGTATAGAGTTCATATTAGCATGACAAATCGACGACTAATAGGACAATAATATATGATGAAAATTACGGCAAATTTGGCGGAAATAGAAGCAAGCGGCCATTTTTTATTATTTATTAAGTATAACACACGTCTGCAAAAAAATTAAATTGAGAGCTGCTTTGGTTTTGTGGCGTAATTTTATATTTTTCGGGTGTGCTGAATTAGAAAATAATTTTCGATTTGTCATAGCATGTCACGTTGTTTGACAATGTACGTCAGTAGGTGTCAATTTTGAACCATTTACCAGTTTTACTATCTTAAAATAAAAAATAAAAGACTAATTTTAATGTAAATAACATTCATTAGTAAGCAGTTAAAGTATTCATTGTTCCCAGTGAGACTCATTTTGCTTGTGTGAAGCATCTGAAAGGTATCTCTGAAGCATCTAACAGTAGTCTGCCATCATTGAAACACTCCATCTTTCAAATTGCCATATCTTTTTGTTGTTCTTGATGCAGCTCACTCAGGGCGTTCATTAGTTAAAAACTTATGATATTTACGGTCTGCATACATTTAAAAAACAGTAATAAAAATAAAATTTTACCTATAATTTATGTACTCACATTAACTAAATTTTTCTTACAAGCTTTGCAAAAAGCCTGATGTCTTGGAATTTATTGAGTATTTTTTTAGTGCTTAGAACAATCAAATGCATATGAATCAGTTGAAAACATCCATGCAGGATTTTTGTTGTAGACCTGTGTTATTTAAGATTTCATTAGTTAATAAATATATTATTTTCTAGAACCTATTAAATTCTTGACGTTCTAGTATTTTTCATTTTCTTATAAGGTTAGTAGTTACCTACTTTTTGGGCACTGCTAACCCGATTTAGTGCAAAATGTGTCGTATATTGGGACGTTGCCATTACTTTGCTTAAATATAAACAGAAAAGGTTTATGAGTTTGTTTGTAATAAATAGCCTCCTAAACTCTTAGTTGGAATTTAAACATTCTTTTACCATTATATAGTAAGCTACATTCTTTGTGAGTAACATAGGCTACATTGGATTTCCGAAAAGTTTAGGACTCCGTACAAAATCCATGGAAATGTTTTTGCCACCCGTACGGGCGGGTCGCTAGTAAATATTATTATTTCAGTTTATCCATACTAATATTATAAATGCGAAAGTAACTCTGTCTGTTACGCCTTCACGCCAAACACCGAACCGATTATGATGAAATTTGGCATAGGGTAAGATTAGACCCTGGAAAAGGACATAGGCTATGTTTGGTCGCGATAACCAACATCCACGCGGGCGAAGCCGCGAGCAACAGCTAGTATCTAATACATACTAGTGGCGAGGGTTCCCTTAAAAATTTTCCTCCTTCGCCTTCGCGAATATCAGAATTTTTTTGGAACCCTAGCCAATGTCCCCTGGTAGCCGGTACTGGTGGGCGAAACTCTGGCATTGGGTTTCCCCCCGGAGTTGGGAAGTCAGACGGCATTCATTTCAGTAAAAGAAAAGCATATGCAGGTCCAAAGCACACGATTGCACTGCATTAGGACTAATATTAATGCTCTGATGATGATCATGATAACCTATGTAGAGTGGCGGTGGTGATAGCGGCGGCTACGCAGGAGGTGCGGGTTCAGTGCGAGTCAGTCCTAGCGCTAAAAAGTCCAACAACTGGTCAAGTTGCAAACCTTCGATATCGCCATTGGCTTGTGGAGGTCAGATGGCAGTCACTTCACGGAAAATATCGAAGTTCAGCTAAATCCGCAGTTGATTGGTAAAGCGGACCTCTTTGGATGCAACTGGGTTTAAAGCTAAGATGAAAAAGAAAATGATCATGATAGGCAGGTTTATTGAATATGGGCACATGGGTAGGTAGCTTTTTTTTTTAACCTGCGGGAAATCCCCACGGATACCCCCCCCCCCCCTTCGGAGCCGAAGGGGAGGTTATGTCGGACTCGAACCGACTAAACCGCACGCCGTCTGTGGGTCGATGTGCTAGGCCGAAGGTGATATCCCTCGCACCCCGGCTGAGCCAGGGCCATTCCTCTCGGTCTGGCCCTCCTCGGGAGGGGAGACCGCGCGGTCCCCGACTCGCCCCCGGTATGGGGGGGGGGGGGCGCGCATCGTCCTACGATGCGCGCCGCCGCCGTGGCCTGCTTCTGCTAGCGGCTCAGGCCCGCGCTCATGGGGGGCGGAGGTCGGTTTACGCCCTCCGACGCCCGAGCCGCATTCGAACGCGGCCAGCGATATCCACGAGTCTTTCTCGCTCGCTGCGCCGCGCTCGCTCTGCTGTCTCCTTCACGAGCATGACCTGCTCGCAGAAGGAGGCGCTGGCCGCCCACGACATGGGTAGGTAGCTACATATTCTACGAACCATCTAACTTTCTGAATAATTTAATTAAATAGCAATCATCTAGTCCAATAAATCGTTCTATTCTGTGATACAAATTAGCTAATCGCCTATATTCATTACACAAATCGATTTGGCGTCAATTGACCGTAGGTACTTACTTGGCAGAAATCTTATTTCTGCAGCAGTTATTCAAATTGCATATTACATCACGCCACGATGCCTCACAAGTAATTTAAATTATAGTTTGATCTTATGATACCGAGCTACTAACTCAACATCAAAAAATATGATGAGAATAAGAATATGTCATATTTACATATCAATGTTTCCGTCAACAATGTACTCGTGTTCGTCTCTGCAGAAGAAAGCTATGAAATATTGCTTTTCAAAGAATATAGAATTTTTTTAATATAAGAAAGGCTGGCTACTTGACATTTCTGTAACAATTTTAAAATCAGATTGAACTATGTATTATAATAAAGTAAATTATAATATAAGAAATAATCCGCAACATAAACTGTTTATTTACCGTTCTTTGAACCATATACTATACCCAATATGACTTTTCACTTTATGTACCTAAGCCTGATAAATGATAATAATCAAAGTCTTTATTAGTTAGTGGGATACATACGCGAGACCAACAGTTTATGAGATCAACAATCAATGTGTCAACGCCACGAGATCAGCAGTTTAAAATATCAATGGCTTATGACACCAATAAGTTACGAGTTCAATAGTTCATGAGATTAACATTTGTTGTTTGAAGCTGTAAAAAAACAAGTCTGGTCTTCACGGGACGAGATGTACGTAGACGCAGATTGCTCAGATCGCGCTACGCAGTCGTCACTCGTTTGTTGTTCGCTAACTTTGCAATATCCGTATAATTATATTCTGTGAAAGCGAGCATTCTAATGGAAGCTCTAACGGATCATCGGATTTGATTCGTAGCGAACCACCGGACTTGGTATGCTCCAAACCAAATCCGATCGTCTAGAGAGCAGTTCGCCGGACATAATATTATGTCAATATTAAAGTCGTAACAGATCACTGGATTTGCTAGGGCCCGAACCACCAAAGTATGTACGGTGGTCTTGTGCAACGTGCGCAGCAGACAACTGAATATCGCTCTGGATGGTCCGGTCCCGGATTTGGAATGTTTAATTGAATTATCTATGGAAATATAGTGACCGGTACATCTTTTTTTAACGTGTGGGATCAGTACATAATATTCATCAAAACTTTAAGTAACATTCATGCGCACAACCAACCTCACCTGCAATTTGGTATACCTTTTAAACAACCGACGAGGCTCTAGTACAATCTGGACAATAGATACTAAATAAATGTTGATCTCATGAACTATTGAGGTTGTCAATTGTTGACGAAACGAACTGTTCATCTAATGAACAATTGAACTCGTAACTTATTGGTGTCATGCCATTAATATTTTAAACTGCTGACCTCGTGGCGTTGAAATATTTTTTTGTACGTGTGGGAAATCCCCACGCATACCCACCCCTCCGAAGCCGGAGGGGGAGGTTAAGTCGGACTCGGGCCGACTAAACCGCATGCCGTCTCTGGGTCGTAGTGCTAGGCCGAAGGTGAGGGTGTCATGCGACATATCCCTCGCACCCCGGTTCCTCGGAAAGGGGGACCACGCGGTCCCCGACTCAACCCCGGTGTGGGGAGGCGCGCATCGTTCCACGATGCGCGCCGCCACCGTGGCCTGCTTCTGCTAGGGTGACGGGCGGCTCCACCCGTCATCCTCAGGCCCGGCGCTCATGGGGGGCGGAGGTCGGTCTGCATCCTCCGACGCCCGAGCCGCTTTCGAGCGCGTGCAGCGATGTCAGCGAGTCTCTCTCGCTCATCGCGCCGCGCCCTCGTGGCATTGACATATTGATTGTTGATCCTATGAATTGTTGATCCCACGTATATAGCCCCTAATAAAATCCTGAATAATATGACAACTTACGTAGGCACAAAAGATACCTAGGACGAAAATTTACATAGTAATAGGATCCTCAATAACAAACACTGCGTCCACGCATAACGCTCTCTTATTTACATGTATAATGTATACTCGTATAAATTAAGAGAAATAAATATAAATGTTATTTTTTAGAAAATGTTAAAAATGTCTACTCTATTTTAAACGAACATGTAAACTGCTATCTAGACTTAAAATAATCATGGCTTAACTAGCTTGTATTATGGAATCTAGAATGCGGGTTCATAGATTTTAAATAAATGCAGTTAGCATCAGATCGATCTTGACTAGAATATTTTTTAGATTTCAAGGTCCCCATTTTGCTTCTGTGCCTAACAGGTGTGCGCATCGCATTGCCGCTCTGGTCGGCTTCTGCTGTGGTGACAGGCAGCTCTCCTTGTCACCCCCAGACTGCGCTTCTGGAGGATGGAGGTCATTGAGCGACCTCCGACGTCTGAGTCGCCTCCACTGCGTCGTGCGAATTAATTGGGTACTTAGGAATATTTGCTCGCAGGAAGAGGCGGTCGCAGCCACGCGTTCACGCTCCGCATCATCGCAGTGAGCAACGGAATAAGTGAGAGGACTCCCATTTCGAGGGCGACTACGCAGGCCCACCTCGACGTTTCCCGCGCCGGGAACTACGCCAGTGGGTGAAGTCCTGAGTACTCGCTCTCATCGCAGTATATATATATATATATATATATATATATATATATATATATATATATATATATATATATATATATATATATATATATATATATATATATATATATATATATGTCACTAAAAGAAATACACTGGATTTTAATCTATCCCTGACCATATTTTTGCAAACTCTGCCGTTGGAGCGTTATTAAGTAATAACCATCTTCATCTTGAGAAATGTAATAGACCAAGATCTTCGGAGCTCACCTGCAAGTTAGTGCCAGGTTCAAACGATAGACAGGGCTCTGGTGGTGGATTCCCTCTGTGGCATTGCGTTAGTGAATGCGCCTACAATGTAGCGCAGGAGGCGCGATTACGATTCTTGCTCAGTGCAAATATTTGTGTGCATTAAAATGGCTATTTGCATTGGTCTGGTCACGCCACAGAGAGCACGTCAAGCCGTCGGTCCCTATTCTCATACGAACATTCTAAAAATCCAGCAACTGGTCTAACTACAATACTTTAATATCGCTAATGGGCTGTGGAGATCACATAGCAGTAGCTTCGCGGAAAATATCGAAGCTACCTATACCCGCAGTTGAACTGACAAAAGCGGACCCCTGACTGCGTGGCGAAAGCTTCGAATGCAACTGGGATTAACACTAGGTTGAAAAATAAGGCTCTGGTGCAGGCTTTCCTCTCAGAGTTGGGCGCTCAGACTGCAGGGACTCCCATAAAAGCCGCAATAAACCTGGAATATTTCGAACAATCCAACTTGTTTTTTTTTCTGAAGTTTTTTGGCCTGGTTACAAGACCTTTAAGCCATGTCTTTATTTAGTTTTGTTTATTCACTTTTCATGACGATGACGATGAGTGATGATTGCCATGACGATGACGATGAGTGATGATTTCTGCTTCAGTAAAGTTGTGGGGACTTTACTGAAAGCTCCCCCAGGAGATTTGGAACGAACACGAAATGTCACAATTCACTGTAATATCCCACTTTCCTACACTTGTGTGAATTGTCCAAGACGTTATGTCTGAAAATCCACCACTTTTATACATAAAAACTGGAATTCACACCAATTTCGAAAAATAAAAGAATACCGCGATGTGCGTTTTCCCGCGCTCGCGCCAAAACTCATCCAAACTTGTTCCCGCTTGCCAGTGTTACCAACTAGCTAAAATGATTTTATGCCAACCGTTTTTGTTGCTGTTTTAATTAACTTGCTTTGTTGGAAAGTGAAAATTATGTGTAACAAAATTGATTCTCAGAACTTTGTTGTTAGTAGATATCGGGAATGCGTGTAGGTAAAAAAAATAAAAAATATTGGGTGAGCCAATTTAAATTCCGTTGCAAACATTTCAAAGATATTTGATTATTATGTTACATTAATTGTGTTTAATTTTGTTACACCTTGTATAAATTAATTTGTGTTTTTGCCTCTCGGAATCATTTTGTTATGATGTTGAGCTGATGATAGAAACCTAACCAAACGATTGGTGAAAAATAAATAATATTATATAATATAATATTTTAAAATAGAGACACTGTAAGGTTGAAAAATAACTGAATCTACAGACTAAGTGATCTAGGTGAAAACGCTTGCTATGCCTGATATAGATTAATCTATGATATAGATATAGTATAACGAGTCTTACAGTAGTTCATCGCCTTTAATGTTTGCGGAAATGTAGTCTTTCGCAGTTTTGTTAGGGTTGTCACTATATTTTGCATTTATTATCTGCAATATTTATTTAATCCCTATTTATGGTTATTTAAAATTATTTTCAGAGTTCAAAACCATAGTGAATAATTAAAATCCTATGGACAAATTAAAACTCGAGCAGGAATCCCTATTATCGAATTGCATTGTTAAGGGTATTTACTAAACAGTGTGACCGTGTCCGTTCTAAAAATGGTTATATATACTAAATTATAATGACATCAATCCATACTACTTAATATTATAAATGTGAAAGTAACTATGTCTGTCTATTACACTATAACGTCTACCAGTAACCGTCTAACCAGAACTTATGTTGAATTACAAAGATACTAATAAAGTACTAAGGAAGTTTAGACTTGATAATCTTTTATCTTTTTCGCTGTATATAACGAATAAAGAAAGAAAGAAAAAGTTTTCACTTCTGTCGGCACTCCCGGAGTGCAACCCGTCTTTTTTATTAAAACGCATTGTCTTTTAAAAACATTGTATTTGGTAACTTAAAAATACAATAATACAATTTTGTCTAGACCCTGAGTAGCATAGTTTGACTAGCTTGTATTTTGGGTTTCAGAATGCAGAAGTCACACTTGATACATACATTTCTTTTCAGAAAAACTATTTTCGATTAATGTAAAATGCGCGCAATGCACCTTAAATATTTATTTAAATTATGTTTTTACTAGATTATAAAATGAAAATTATATAAAATAAATATATAGCTTACATAAGGAACAGTCAAGTGTCGACTGAGGAACTTACAAAGGTCCGTTAAAAACATTATTCAAAAGTTACCACGCTTAAAAAAATATCTGCAGCAACCTTAGCCGCTCAACGGATGTAGCCCCATGGCTACAATACACGTGATTAATTTAATGGAGCCCATGCAATGAGTTGGCATGTCACCGCCTGCCTTTTTAATAATGTTCAGACTTATCGTCACGGCAGTCCGTTAGTCCCCATCAACGTAGGCCATTTACCATTCCAAGTTCATAGACTTTAACCTAGTTTCCATCGGGGCCATAGCGCCGTTCAGCAATAGTCTCTGAACGTGGTGGGGATAATCACCGGGAGTATCATATTTTGCGCAGTATCATATCATACCTAAAATATTAAATTCTCTTGAAAGGGTTTCTACGTCTTAGCTTCGGCACGACAGGCAACAAGGCAAGAAACATAATAATAATAAAAACGATAAGTGTCTTTATTGTACACCAAGGATATTACAATCTTATTGCCACGTTGACACATGACACATGACACACACACATTGACACAAACAATAGCATTGACACAATATTTAGATAACCTGTGTAACAATAACGTGGCATTCCGTCAAAATTCCATGGTTTATTACATTTCTTTATGAATATTTTAAATTCTTGGTCTTGTTTAGTTTTGCAATTCCAAAACATGTGTAACCTTTTTCGGTCTTTGCATTAAATATAATTTACCCGTCCTTTCCCAAAATATAAATTCTCTTTACGTGTTCCTTTCATTTCAGTAACAGTTTGTTGAGCACGAAAACGACATATACAGTTAAAAATATGCGGAAAGTGCTAAAGCGTAAGAAAATAAATATACTTAAAGTTACACTTACCTGTCTATTTTGTGATTCACTCATGCCTAATAAGACATCAATGATTTATCTATATGTCACAGCCAACTAGCTTAATCAGTCGTTTAATTAACTGCCTAGGCTGGTAACTAAATGGCACCGTTCAATTAGCGGCCTGAATGATGTTCAGCCAGTTGATCACATGGCTAGGCAAATGTTTTGGAACGATGCCATTTAATTACTTGCCTATTTATTCGAACAGCAATCAAAAATAACCATGAAGCCTTCTAATCTAACCTAACCAAATCGGATTGCGCAGCTATCTCAATAAACCTACCACTAATTTTCTATGAATACACCTCTATTTACCCCCTCGGGGATTTACAGAGGTGAGTATATAATTATTTATGAATGTAATTTTCTATCTTATTTTCAAGTACGTATAGCCTAAGCATTAGCCAGCCAGGTTATTAAATGTTGTAATACGGCTGAATATCATTCAGGCCGTTCATTGAATGGCACCGTTTAGTTAACAGCCTAGGCCGTAAATTAAACGGCTTACTAAACTAGTTGGCGGCGACATATACACATAACAAGCTGTTGCCCGCGGCTACACCCGCCTGTATGTCACTTATCGCGTAGTGTTCCCAAACTCTTATTTACCTCGGTACCAAATTTCATCAGGATATCTTCAAAAATTACAAACATTCGTCCCCTACTCCTCCCCTCCCCTCTTTAACCCCTTCTATCGCGACAAAAGGTAGCCTATGTCCGTTCCAAAGCTTTATCCATCCCTGTACCAAATATCAACCCTTTAAGCGCGTCATTATTTGTATTCAAATATTTTGTGGTGGCCTGCTCAACCGCCAACCGCTAAGTCCGCGCGCTTGCGCGATGCACAGCGCCGTGGCTTAGCTGCAGAAATAACGACACTGTCACTTCTCTGTATATAACATAACATAACATAAACTCACGCCTTTATCCCCGAAGGGGTAGCCAGAGGTGCTAGCACCCACATTTCGCCGGTTTATGTTTTTGGTCCCAATGTAATAGGTGGCGAGCCTATTGCCATTAACTGGGCACTTATAAACCTGCGATAAATACACACATAACTTCGAAAAGCATCGAAAAGTCATTGGTGTGTGCCATGGAAAACCTGGGATCGAACCCGAGACCTCGTCTCAGCAGTCCATTACCCATACCACTAGGCTGCCGGCCGGATTTGTTGACATTAATGATTAATGCTCCGCTTCCTTAAGTAGCAGCGTGCTGATATATAGCCTATGTCTTATTCTAATTTATAAGCTATTATTGTAAAGTTTCAATAAAAAATCATTCAGTAGTTTTACTCACAAACTTTCGCATTTATAAAAAAAGGCAGTCGTCTAGGATTTCGAGTCTACACTACTCCTTTTCATTTTGGTTTGACTCACACGATTTTAAACAAGCGACTGCCAACTAACTTCCTAATCCAGAGAGGAAAAGCCTCCGCCAACACGTCATCTATCATTCAGCAGGTGCAGAGGTTTACAAGAGGGGCTGACTTCGCCGCATGCTCCGATTCTATGCGAATTATTGATTGTTCAATTTATATTTCATTCATTCATTCATTCAGACTTTTTTCACCTTTGATTACGTGAAATAAACAACATACGATGGTAATTAATTATGTGATTGTAAAAAAATCTCTAGACAATCTTAACCAAGTGCCTAGGTACTAGCAATGGCACTACACTAATATGAAAAACTTTATTCCGAAAGTCACAATCACAAATTTCTAAATACCGCTTTGCATTATTCCGAATGATTCGAAATTCCGAAAGTAATTCTGTGTGTTTCATTAATCATGTTTATTGGAAATCCGAATTTCAAAATTCCTAACGTTTATAAATACGAATGTCAGAATTCTGAATTTCAAGATAGAATTAATAATATCATAAAAAAAACATTAAAATCGAATGATTGAACCATTGTTTAATTCTGATTATCCTACTGATTAGATTTTGATTTTTGATTTTGAGATTAAAACTTACGCAAAGGCATTCATGCTAAACATGCATGCAAGGAAGCATGCATGCAAGCAAGCTTGCAAGCAGGCACGAACCAATATTAAATTGTTTGAAAACCATATTGTAACAGACCCCTACAGAACAGGCCTAGACCTAGTGTGGGGCCACCGGAAATGTAACTTTATGTGTAAGTGTTTATAGTAATAAACAGAATGTTCGGAAATTAAAAATTCGGATTAACGTATTTCGGGCTAATAACACTATGGATTTTTTTATTATTCGTACAAATGAAATTCAGAAGAATGAACATTCGTGAAATAACTATCGTGTTTTTGAATAGTCGAAGTTTTGTTTCGTACTAATAATAATATTCGGAATTTTGAAAATCGGAATTAAATATTTCCAAATTTTTGGCTGTTCCCCTAGCAAATATGTCCATTGATATTGAAAAATTCTGTTCAAAGGCAAAGTGAATCTAATTTTCAATAAAATTTTAGTGGGTACAAGAGAACTCCAAGGGGCAATTTTGTTACGTAAATTTTTTATCAGATTTTGATTTCTTTTCCATTTGCCTTAAGTATTTTTAAGTACGTTAGGTAAGTCATGATGTGAAAAAATTATAAGCACTTACTTAGTTTATTGAATAAATATTGCTTTCTAATTTATAAGACTTAGTAAATTGGGTCAGATATTACACGTATCGAGGCATACTCGGGAAGGCAGAAAGATAATTAGGGTTCCGTAGCCAAATGGCAAAAAACGGAACCCTTATAGATTCGTCATGTCTGTCTGTCTGTCCGTCCGTATGTTACAGCCACTTTTTTCCGAAACTATAAGAACTATACTGTTGAAACTTGGTAAGTAGATGTATTCTATGAACTGCATTAAGATTTTCACAGAAAAATAGAAAAATAAGTTCCCCATACTTAGAACTGAAACTCAATTTTTTTTTTTCCTCAAACCCCTTCCTGTCTGGAGGAGAATCTATGGATGGTCTTCAAAAATGATATTGAGGTTTCTAATATATTTTTTTTCTAAACTGAATAGTTTGCGCGAGAGATACTTCCAAAGTGGTAAAATGTGGCCTAATAAAACTAAAAAAATATATGATGTACATTACCATGCAAACTTCCACCGAAAATTGGTCTGAACTTGATCTAGTAAGTAGTTTTTTTTTTAATACGTCATAAATCGTAAACCGTACACTATTATTAAAACATCGATCAAAGTAACAACGAACTACAAGAACTTTTATATTATGTTACTTGCTGCTACGGTACCCTTCATGGGCAAGTCCGACTCGCACTTGGCCGCTTTTTTTTACTATGTTCTGTTTGAAATACCTAAAAAAGTAGTACCTATATCGTAAACTTTTTATACAGATCTCATATTATTTCATGACGTTTAGGTTATCATTATTTACATAATAATATTAAAATAATAGTTATCTAAACGCAACCGTAAAAAATATAAGCTGTTACCCGCTACTCACAAGAAACTGTTCTCTTGACTGTAAGATATATGTGTGCAAAACGCCACGTTTTATGAGCGTTACTAAACGGGTTCTAGCCAGTAGTTACAGCCTCATAATATCGAAAAAGATGAATATACATTACAAAGTATTAAAGTATTTACCCCCTCATAGGCCGCTTAATATATCATAAGCTGATAACTGAACACCAGAATTACTTACATATTTCCTACCTATCTCCTGTCCAAGGATATCAAGTGACCCCGCTCACCAGCAGATACCTATACATCACTTAACAATAAGGTTTTCTTTAGACTGGATTTCCTCAGCCATTCGGGGGTTCTAAATTGGAACACAAGATTCTGTTCTACCATTCTGTGTGTTTGACAGATAATTTAGAGAAGAAATCGTCTGGGCACGCCGTCATTGCGGCGGTAAGGCCCATCATGGGGGAGTGGCTAGAGAGGCCGCACGGTAGCCTCTCGTACCGTCAGACGCAGATTATCACCGGGCACGGTAGCTTCGGGCGGTATCTGCATCTGATGGGTATAGAGCCAACGCCCGAGTGCCATCACTGCGACGCGAGCGTGGACTCGGGGCTGCAAACGCTCACCGAGTGCCCGGCGTTTGAGACGCCGAGGCGGGAGCTTGTGGCGGCCCTGGGGGTGAGAGTGCTCACGCTCTCCACCCTGCTCGCGGCGATGGTCTGCTGCGCGGATGCGTGGGCGGCCAGTGCCTCCTTCTGCGAGCAGGTCATGCTCGCGAAGGAGGCAGCAGAGCGGGCGCGGCGCGATGAGCGAGAAAGGCTCGCTGACATCGCTGCATGCGCCCGAAGGCGGCTCGGGCGTCGGAGGGCGCAAACTGACCTCCGCCCCCCATGAGCGCGGGCCTGAGGGTGACGGGTGGAGCCGCTCGTCACCCTAGCAGAAACAGGCCACGGCGGCGGCGCGCATCGTAGGACGATGCGCGCCTCCCCACACCGGGGTTGAGTCGGGGACCGCGTGGTCCCCCCCTTCCCGAGGAGGGCCAGACCGAGAGGGATGGCCCTGGGTCAGCCGGGGTGCGAGGGATATGTCGCATGACAACCTCACCTTCGGCCTAGCACTACGACCCAGAGACGGCGTGCGGTTTAGTCGGTTCGAGTCCGACATAACCTCCCCCTCCGGCTCCGGAGGGGTGGGTATCCGTGGGGATTTCCCGCACGTAAAAAAAAAAAGAAGAAATCGTTTATCCAAACAGTATTAAATTGTCTGAATTAATTATACAATAGACAGTCAGCCTTAAAAGGATGTAATAGAAAGCCATTACTCGACATGACTCGACGTTCGAGAGAAAATTGGCAACTAATATTATATATATATAGCTAATGAGTTAATATTCGTTCATAATAAAAAACATATCGCAAATTTGAGTAGGTGCGTACAACATATCTGTAGGAACTAGTTCCTACACAGATACGACGTATGTATTCAGTTTTACACTACACGTTAGGTACGTCTCATCGCATAATGTTATTAATATATATATTATTAAAACATCATCTTAGCGTTGATCCCGATTGCATCCGAGGTATTGGAGCCCGGGTATAAGATATGTATGAATAAATAATTTATTTCCTTACGCATACTTCGCTTTAGGTATTTTAAAATTTGAATAACTTGCTCAATGCTATTAAATTCAGAGGACAGCCTTCTTATGCCAGAAAAGGCACCTTAGTCACGTGTCTTCAGTTACTTGAAGGGAGCATGATAAAATAAATGTTTAATTGTTTCTTACTGCTATTTTTATGGGCCTACCTAAAGCTCCTTCCGATATAATTTAATTTGTAAATTCAAAGCTCTACAAAATGTCTGTCATGACTGGAGAGTGATTAGTTAGTAGCATGATGTAGGTGCACAAAGTTCGTCCTCGGTTGACAGCAATCGTCCTTTCATAGTTGTGTAGATAGTAGGTACCTTTCTCAATTATAACATCGCAATCTGTACGTAATTAACTTCGTAATTTTGCGTATCATGTAGCAGGGACTCTCTTTTTCTTTTTCTTTGCCTCTATGTCGCACGACAACCTCACCTCCGGCCCAGCACTACGACCCACAGACGGCGTGCGGTATAGTCGGTTCAAGTCCGACATAACCTCCCTCTCCGGCTCCGGAGAGGGGAGGGGGGAGGCGGTTCCCGTGGGGATATCCCGCACGTAAAAAAAAGATATGGCCAGTGCTTGGATTACAGAATGGTCGGATTCTCTTCGCTATATGTGTTCATACCATCTTAGGCGAATTTCTTCGCTCTATAACAGGGGCGACTTTGAAACTTTCTCGGATGTACTCGTATCGTATTTTATCGAGTCTAGTTACTCCGCTGGACTATATCTACTTTTCTTTCCTCCGTGACTATATCCTACTAATATTATAAACGCGAAAGTTTGTAAGTATGGATGGATGGATGTTTTTTACTCTTTCACGCAAAGCTAGCTTTCAGGCAAAGCTAAAAAATCACGAACATGAACCGTTGGTGACTCGTCATGATCCGTAGAATCGAAACACCGTTCAAGCAACCTTACGTTAAAGAAATTATAGCGGAATAAACCGAAAAATGGTTATTAAACATATACATTTATAACACACTAGCTTTTGCCCGCGGCTCCGCCCGCGTGGATGTCTGTTATCATTATAAATGGTAGTCTATGTGTTATTCTGATGTATAAGCTATATTACCGTAAAGTTTCATTAAAATACATTCAGTAGTTTTTACATGAAAGGGTAATAGACATCCATCCATCCATACATACTTATAAACTTTCGCGTTTTTAATATTAGGGGTTAAAGTATGACATTGCCGATTTGTACTGACAAATTGAAATTCGTTTTTTTTTTTAATTTAACGTATTTATTTAATCAAAATAATTACCATTATTATCTATACATTGCTGCCATCTAGTAGGAAGGTCATTTATGCCTTTGCGATAGAACTCTGGTGATCTAGATTCGACAAACTGTGTGAAAGCATTTTGTACTGCCTCCTGAGAAGAAAACTTTTTATCACATAGAAAATTGTCCAAATCACGAAAAAAATGGTAGTCTGTTGGAGCAAGGTCTGGCGAATACGGAGGGTGACGGATAGTTTCTAATTGCAGTTCCTGTAGAGTTAAAACGGTTTCTCGTGCTGTATGAGGTCTCGCGTTATCATGGAGCAATAATGGTGAAGATCGATTCATGAGTCGGGGCTGTTTCACTGCTAGTTTTGCTATCATTGTTCGGAGTTCGGCACAGTAGACATCTGCCGTTATTGCTTGACCAGATCGTAGAAAGCTATAGTGAATAACACCATGCTGAGACCACCAAACAGTTACCATTACCTTTTTATTGGTAAGCTTTGCTTTAGGACACTGTTGTGGCGTTTCACCTGGGGTCAGCCATTGCATTTTTCGCTTACGGTTATCGTAAAGAATCCACTTTTCATCACATGTCACAATTAGATCCAATATTCCTTCATTTCTGTATCGATTCAACAAGGCAACACAAGTTTCAACACGCATTTCTTTCTGCAGATCAGTCAAATCATGAGGTACCCATTTTTCACATTTTTTTATTTTATTGATTTGACGCAAATGAGTCAATATTGTTGGTAAGGTAACGTTAAACCATGCAGCTAATTCCTGGGTAGTTTGGCTCGGATCGGCTTCCACCATGTCTTTCAATTCATTGTTATTCACCTGTGTGGACGGCCTTCCTCGTGGTTCGTTCTTCAAATCAAAGTTTCCATCACGAAAGCGTTCAAACCAAAATCGCACGGTGCGTTCATTAGCAGTCCCCTCTCCAAACGCAACATTGATATTGCGAGCTGTTTCTGCCGCGTTAGTTCCGCGTCGGAACTCGTATTCAAAAATCACTCGAATTTTCGAAGTATCCATCTTTCTTGTCTAAGCTGAATAAAAAAAACAACTGAAAGTCGATAATCGAATGTTGCACATTTTTAAATGAAGAACTACATAGGTACCATGTGGAAAAAGTTTCACTCAAAAATCTCAAACCATGAAGGTTCTATGTCAATTCGAAGTATCTACCTATTACAATGAAACGGCAATTTCATACTTTAACCCCTATTATTAGTAAGATTTATTACTCTGCCCAGAAGGTGATGGGCAATATGTATAATGCCCAGTCAATTTGATTATTTGAACAATTATTATTAAATTGCACTCTCATAGTGTGCATTATTCATAACGTCCGGGCATTGTATTTAATGTTCAATTTATCACTTGGTCCATAACACTACATAGAATGCATTAATATTTAAGTGTCATTTCACCCGAATAAAATGTGTTCAAAACGGTGGTAGCAACTATTAACTTAATTCAAATATTATCTGATTTCTCTTGTGCGAACTATTCTGTTGTGGAGGCAATTAGGCTTTGCCCCTGAGCAAAGTAAACATTATACTGTGTTATAGCTGTAGATTAGCTGTTGTTATCTCTACACGTGTTCCTAATTCATCATACAAAATTGAGTTAGTATCATATTATGAGCAGTGTGAGGTTATTCTTTAATAACATTCTAATGGAACATTTTTATCCTGTTATTGATAAATTGGTATTGTTATAGATAATAGTCGGCACTATAAAACCGAAATCCCTGGATAAAGTTGATAAACGATTGTTTATTATTGGCTGATAACAAGGTGTAGATATAGTACAAATATTCTAAAGTATTACAAATAAGAAATACAAAAAAATATTTCTTGAACCTTTTCGGACATTGTCGATCGAAGCTTTCGTCGCCTGAGTAGCTGCAGATTCGTTTTTAGGGTGCTTTTTTTGGTATGTTAAAATGAATCTTTAGCTTGCCGGCAAATATGCTGCTGCTGTTATTGTCAAATTGTTTATTTATATTATTTCGAATTATTCTTTGTGTGTGAGATACATGTATTCTTTCTTTCTTTCTTTCTTAATTGCTTTCTTTTTTCCTTCTTTCTTTCTTTTCTTTCTTTCTTTCTTTCTTTCTCTCTTTCTTTCTCTCTTTCTTTCTTTCTTTCTTTCTTTTTTCTTTCTTTCTTTCTTTGTTATTTCTTTCTATGTAATAGCCTACGTAGCATAGATCTCGTATTCTGTGTTCAAGACTGGGAGCAACTATCCCACTGAGGCGGCTATCCGGCTATTACCATACTTAATAAATAATCATGCTTATAAATATTTGCGCTAATCTGAAATCAAACCCATGACCTCTGGCTAAGCAGTTAAGCGCTCTACTGCTACGCCAAAGTGATATTAACCAAATAGGTAGTTACTTTTAGTTGTTTACCGCACAATTTGAATCGCTGGTTGTTGAGATAAATGAATTATTCATTGTTCATCTGTTGCTTTACTAGACTTATTATTCGATATTCGTTAAATGTATATTCAGTTTTAAGTAATGGATCTCCCGCAAGTCAGTTTTGTAGCTAACCTCATTGCTGCATTACATTATATCGAACGACGCCGGTAATAATGTAGACTAAACAATGAGATAGGTACTTAGTAAACACACTGTACCGCATTTATTATTTTACTATTTGAAACAATTGGAATGAAACGGAAGAACGTGATTATTTGTTTTCACTTATTTGTTTATCTGTCTGCCAAAATCTTTTTCACGTCGTTCTTCTTTACGTGGTAAGTACAGGAAATTCATAACAAATATTCACGTCTACTACGCTCTGAAGCTGTAAAGAAATCAAACTCCTAATTCAATGCAATAAATAAATACCAAGAGAATGAAAAATTATAGGGCATCCAGTACACACGAGGTATCTTTTTCAGGTCATTAGTTTATCTGGCTGGGTTGATTGAGACTTCAAAACGGTACATACCTAAACATAAGATTGCCTTTTTTTTTTATAAATAGGACACGTCAATTTGACTTTACCTCGCCTGATGGTAAGCTGAAGGTAAAGTCTCAAGAAAGAGGGTCACCATTATGTACACGTGCCATATTAACAATGGTGGCACTCAGCTTGACGGCCTCATCAGATGCTTTTTCACGCCCCGCTTAAAGGACCCGGGACTGTAGGAAGAGGGAAACACGTGAGCTGGCAAGGAATTCCAGGTCTTAATGGTGCGACAAAGGAAAGAGTCACCGAACCGCTTGGTTCTTGAAGGAATGTTCTGCACCGTATAGGGGTGACATCTAAGTCCTGCACGTGTCGTCCTGTATAGGAAGGGGGAGGGTGGGACTAATTGGAATAGCTCTTCAGAACATTCACCATGGTAGAGACGGTAAAAAACTGCCAAAGAAGCAACATCTCTACGCATCTGCAGAGACTCGAGGGTACTCGTGACCTCAGGATTTCCGATAATGCGGATCGCACGTCGCTGCAACCTGTCGAGAGCATCTAATAAGTACTTTGCGGATCCATCCCAGAGATGTGAGCAGTACTCCACGCAGGAACGAATTTGTGTCTTGTAAAGAAGACACCGTTGCTCCGGCGTGAAAAACCGTCTCACTCTGTTCAGGACTCCGAGTTTACGCGAGGCTGCTTTGATGATACTCTCGATGTAGTTTTTGTTGTTCAGTTTGCAGCGAACATCCATACCTAGGATATTGAGGTTGTCCTGCAGTGGCAGTGGCATGCTCTGAAGAGTGGAAAGGGGAAGGAAAGAAGATACCTTTGCTGTAAACGCACATGCCTGCGTCTTCTTGGCATTGAACTCGACCAAGTTCTCAGAGCCCCATTGGGAAATGTGATTCAGGATCCGGTCAAGCTCAGTGACAAGAAGCTGCTTTTTTTCCGCGATATGCGTCTGCTTATCCGCAGGACGTCCATGATAACTCTCGTGTAGGGTGCTATCATCCGCATAGCTGCTGGTCGCAATGCTGCCGGTCGACAGCATGTCATTGATATGCAGAAGAAAGAGAGTTGGCGATAGGACAGATCCCTGCGGTACGCCGGCATTTACCTGCAAGAACTCCGAGGCTCGTCTATCACAAAGGACGCGAATACGGCGCTCCTGCAAGAAGCCGGCAACCCAGTCGCACAGTCTAGGAGGCAGACCAAAGGCTGGTAACTTGGAAAGAAGCGACTTGTGCCAAACTCTATCGAAAGCTTTGGCGATGTCAAGGCTAATTGCCAATGACTCACCGTGCTTGTCCAAAGCCTCACCCCAAATATGGTTAACATACGCCAGAAGATCACCCGCTGACCGTTTCGGCCTGAAGCCATATTGCCGGTCATTAATTAGGGAGTGATCTTCAAGGTGACGCATGAGCTGTTTGTTAATAATGTGCTCGAACACCTTGCACAGCACTGAGGTGACGGCTATGGGTCGATAGTTGTTTGGGTCTGAGCGATCCCTCTTCTTGGGGATCGGCTGTACATTCGCCTCTTTCCAAGCCGAAGGCACTGTACCAGAGCTGTAGGACAGCCGGTACAGCCGCGCAAGCATTGGAGACAACTCCGCTGCACATTTTTGCAGAACCACCGCTGGAATACCGTCCGGACCACTGGCTTTCCGGACATCGAGTGACTGCACCCCCGCTCGGATATCGCGTTGCCTGACACGAATATCAGGCATTGCATGGTCACTGACGGGCAGTGTCGGCGGCTCCATACCACAATCATCGACTCGGGAGTTGGCCGCAAAGAGATTAACCAGCAAATTTGCTTTCTCTTGAGGCTCATGGGCCAGGGATCCATCGGGATTGCGCAGCGGGGGCAGCGAAGGCTGGCAGAAGTTGGCTTGCACGGCTTTGGCCAGTCGCCAGTAGCCACGGCTGCCCGTGGGATGCTCTACTAGCTCCTGACCAAGCCGCGCTATGCGCTGGGCATCCGCTCTGACATAAGCCCTCTTGCAGGCCTTTGTGGCTCTGTTGTACGCCGCCTTGAAGTGGCCCACGTTGGGATCGCACGTAGCGCGCGCCCTGATCCAAGCGCGGTACGCAGACTGTTTATGATTAACAGCCTCCGCGCACTCGCGCCCGAACCAGGGGCGCGCCCTGCGGACACCGGCGACATCAGTGTAGGGGATATAATATTCCATGCCCAGACTGATCTCACCGGCGACAGCAGTTGCGGCCTCAGATGAGTTCTTACCTCCAAAGCAGCGTTCAACCCACGGGATGGACGCAAAATAATCACGCAGTCCATCCCAGTCCGCTGACGAGTAGTGCCAGAGACGCCGCTTCCCCTGCACGGGACGTGGGGGCGCTAAAATGGGCACCTCGGAACGGACCAGACAATGGTCGGATTCACCTAAAGCGGCGCTCACCGAAACACTGTACTGGTCCGGGCGACTCGTCAGCAGAAGGTCTAGCAGAGAGGGCTCATGGTCCGACCTTTTCGGTATCCTAGTGACCTTGTGTACCAATTGGGTCAGGCCATGCGCCAGAGCAAATGAATGGGCGGCTCTTCCCGCGTGGGTTGTTTTTGCGGAGCCCAACCAGATCTCGTGGTGGGCGTTAAAATCCCCCAAAGACACCAGTTCAGCGTTCGGAAACCGCTCCTGCGCATCATCTGCCGCCTGACTAAGGTATTCAAAGAGTCGAGTTGTCTCGGTATCTCCTGTATGGGAGCGGTAGAGGCACACATAGATCTGACTCGTAGAGCCATGGTCTATGTGTACCCAAAGGGTGGAAAAGGATGGGTCCTCTAGGCAGCGCAAACGGCGACAACAAACATCCGCCCTAACAAACACGCACACCCCGGCTTTTGCGCGGAAATTCTCCTCAAGGACATAGCCGGGGTAGAGTAGGTGTTGGTGGACGGCGTTGAGGTTTGTATGGAGCCCACAGATGTTCGTGGACTCCACCTCAAATAGCGAGCTCGAGGGAGAGTTTCTTGCCGCTGTGTAGACCAATCTACTGTTATTATGCGCTGCCATGAGGATGAAGAGGAGGGAAGGCGTGAAAAAGAGGCGATTGTTGTCGCAGCACAGCGTGACAAAGCGTGGGATATTGGTTTTATCTATGAATGTGAGGTATGGCGAGAGCCGACGCGCCGAACGGAAGGGCCCCCGTACCCCCCCGAGTATGGTCGCCGGGCTCCCTCGTCCGGTCACCAACCAGCACGACGAGCCATATCGGGATTATGCGCGACCTGGTGGGGCAGCCTCCCAGGGTGGTTAGTCCCGGTTGGGCCCCTGTACTATGCCGCGGGCGGCCAGCGGCACCACCGTTTCTACAGCTACACCGGTCCCACTCGTGCTGCGACCTCAATCCCCCCTGCCCGGCTATGCACTTGCTGACCCCTGAACGCAATCCAACCGAGATTGGATTACTATGGAGGATTTTTCGCAAAAGTGCACGGTGGTACTAACCCGGTCGAAATTTGTGACAAATTTGTACCGATTCGAGGTGCCCAGACTCGTTTGGAGCAATAAAAGAGGAAAGGCCTGCTTTTTATTAGCACGTGCCTACCATAATGTGTGTGTCATAACTGTCGAAAGTTTTATAAAAATAGTTCATTATACCGTTTACTAGTTTTCGAAGTTAAATAAGAAATTATACAGATTTAACTGATTAATAAAACAGTAACTGTTGGCAACGAGTAATGGGCAATAGAAAAAATAGATGCATGAAATTGGGTAACAAAAGCAAAACTGGTCCTGCTAGTTGATGCAGTGCACTTTTATGCGACAAAAATGTAAGAATGAGACAACAACGAGTGTTAACGTTTGCTACACCATATAGTTCATTTTTCACAGCGCCACATGTTTAACAAGCCAACGATCTGGACGGTTGCCATTGTGGATCTGAACGGTGCCCAGGATGTTCATCAAATTTTACGATCCTGCATTATTCATGCGAATAAACTAGACACTACATAAGATTTAAATATGTGTAACAAGGTGGATTTCGCTCCTAGAGACAAAATACTCTAAATACCTAGTGGAAATAATAAATTTTACTTAAAGGAAATATTCCTTTATTGCGGTAAAAACATCTTTAGGAGCATTGGACTCTAAATTTTTTACAACCTATTTATTTAACCGCGCCATTCTACAAAGACTTAATACCTTTTTATCAACAAAACAAATACCAAAAATATTCAAAAACACCGCTGACTACCATGGACACAAATTAACTTTTAAACTTAAAAATATCATCCAAAAGTCGTGTTTAACTAATTATTTAAACACCTGTATTGATTTTATCCTTTGGTATTGAAAAGCAATGCACAATGTAGAATTTTGCATAGTTGCGTCTGGCGTAGTTAACAAGGAATTGGCAGCATAAAGACCCTTGTTTAATGTAACATTGTATAAGGCGGTATTTGAATAACAATGAGTTTCCATTAAAAAGAACGGAACCCTAAAGGATAATTCTATTTACGAATTAATTTAACGGGTTGGGTTTTAAATTCAAATTATACTTAAAACGGTACCTTCCAGACTGCTGTAATTATAATTTAAATTTTTCTTAAAAGAACTGAATTTATCTCAATTATGATGGCATAAGAACGAAAATGCTATTAGAAATAATTAACGCCATATCATAAAACTTACTTAACCAAAAAATTGTTTTCATGTTGTCATTAAAGGTAAACCACACACAATAATTGATTTCATTACAGTAATGTACAAGCATCCAGCCGAGACTGTAACAGTATTAATACAGAAACATAAAGACCTAATAACAATGGCCTCAGATAGTACATTAGAAAAGCTAAAACATTAAAATACGTGTAATGAATTATAAGTACATACACAACTCTCATTAAAATAACACTGAAGAGCTAGCACAATTCTGCATAATTCTACCTGTAAAGATTTATAAATGTGAATAAAATCAACTACAACGCTTTCCATAGACGTCTATCTGGAAATAGAGAATCATCATTAAAGTGCAATGCGAATACATCAATAGAAAAACGGGGCGCGGGTCACGTCTAGCAACTAGAATGTGAATTTTTATCACTTTTCACTATTTTTCCATATTCACCAACAATTAGTCTTGTTCATTAGTCACTGCAAATCTTTACCACAGTTTATTTTCACTATTTATGTACTAATTTGTCGTCAATTACATAATTAAGCACATAAACATGTGTGTCCACATTACTGCTAATAGTACGAATAAAACTGTCTAAACATAACTTACTATCCATACTCCATACTAATTTATAAATGCGAAAGTAACTCTGTCTGTCGATCTGTCTGTATGTTACGCTTTCACGACTAAACCACGATCGGTTTATCATGATGAAATTTGGTACAGAGGTGTATTAGAGCTCGAGAACGGACATATGCTGCCTTTTGTCGTGAGAAAGGGGGTTTAAGGGGAGGAAATGGGGATGAAAAGTTGTATGAAAGTTGGTCATTTTTGTAGATTTCGTAATGAAATTTCGTACAGAGATAGTTTAAAGCTTGGGAACGAACATAGGCTACCTTTGATCACGAAAAAAGGGGTAGAGAGGGGGGATAGGACCAGGGGATGTTAGTTTGTCAATTTTGAAGTATCCTGATAAAATTGGTATAGAGATGGATTAGAGTTTGGAAATGGACATAGGCTACCTTTTATCGTGAAAAACGGGGTATAAGGGGGGGGGGGGTTAAACAAGGGCTGAAAGTTTGTCATTTTTGAAGATATCCTGATGAAATTTGGTGCAGAGATGGATTAGAGGTTAGACAAGGACATAGGCTACCTTTTATCACGAAAAAGTGGTAGGGAGGGGAAGGTTATTAGGGCTAGGGGATGTGAGTTTGCCAATTTGGAGATATCCCAATGAAATAGGTCTAGAGATGGATTAGAGTTTGGAAATGGGCATAGGCTACCTTTTATCGCGAAAAACAGGTAGAGCGGTGGAGGGGATTGGGCTAGGGGATTTAAATTTGTCAATCTTGACGATATCCTGATGAAATTAGGTACAGAGATAGATTAGAACTTGGCAACGGATATGACTACCATTTATAGTGAAATAAGGGGTTAAACGGGGGACAGTTTATAGGAGATAAGAGTTTCGTTATCTTTAAATATCCTTATGAAATTTGATACCGAAATGAATATGAGCTAGGGAACGGACTTAAGCTACATTTTATCGTGAAAAAGTGGGGGGTAGAAAGAGGAGGGTAGGGTTAGAGGATTAAAGTTTGTCATTGTTTAATCGCATAAAAAGGGGGGAAAGTCCGTAGCGTGGCAACTTCGAAAGAAGACCTCTGTGCCAGACCCGGTCAAAGGCCTTTGCTATATCGAGGCTGACCGCTAGTGCCTCGCCCCGACTCTCGATAGCTTGCGCCCATCGGTGTGTGAGATACACAAGAAGGTCACCAGTGGAGCGACGGTGGCGAAAGCCATACTGTCGGTCGCTCAGTAGGTCGTTTCCCTCAAGGTATCCCAGGAGCTGTGCGTTAATCACACGCTCCATTACCTTCGAGAGAAGGGAGGTTATAGCAATAGGCCTGTAATTGGACGGGTCTGTCCTGTCGCCTTTCTTAGGCACAGGATGCACGAATGCAGTCTTCCACGAGGCTGGGACTTGTCTCGCGGAGTAAGAGAGCGCGAAAAGCCGTGTAAGTACTGGGCACAATTCGGGGGCACAGTGCTTGAGCACCATCGCCGGTATACCATCCGGCCCACTCGACTTCCGAACATCCAGGGACTTGAGTTCCCGCCGAACCACCCGTTGCGTGATTTTAATTTCAGACATGAAAGTACCACAGTCGGGGACAATAGGTGGCTCGGCATTCCCGTCGTTCATCGTCGAGTTTGACGCAAAGAGATTACCTAAAAGATCGGCTTTCTCCTTAGCGCCATGAGCTAGGCTACCGTCGGGTTTTTGCAGCGGCGGAAGGCAGGAATGGCAGAAGTTTCCCTCGGCAGCTTTGGCGAGTGACCAAAATGCTCGACTACCGGATGGGTAACGAGTAAGCCGCTCGCCAATTCCACCGATGAACTCAAACTTCGCCCTGGCAGTAGCTTTTTTACTGGACCTCGAGGCGGCATTCAATTTCCGCTTCACTTCAGCTATGTTAGGATCCTTATTGGCAAGTGCCGAGGTCCAAGCCTTATATGCAGATTGCTTGCGGTCTCTAGCTTCTCTGCAAGGCCTATTAAACCACGGCCGTTTGCTCGCTCCTGTTGCGATTCAACGGTTGGGAATATAGCATTCCATGCCCGATAGGATCGTTTCAGCGACTGCTGTTGCACAGGAGCTTGGATCCTTAGAAGTGAAGCAAAGCCGCCTCCACGGGTACGACGAGAAGAATTCTCGCAGTTCGTCCCAGTCTGCCGACTTGTAGTGCCAGACATGCCGCCACTGAGGTGGCCGCGGTGGTTCTGGCCGCGCGAGAGTCACTTGCGCCCGGATGACGCTGTGGTCCGAAGTACCGAGAGGTGCTTCCACAGTTACGGAGTACTCATCCGGGCGCGTAGTCAGCAGAAGGTCCAATAAAGACTCTCTGTGGGTCCCGACATCTGGTTTTCTGGTGATGGAATGCACCAGTTGCGAGAACCCATAGGTCAGGGCAAAGTTGTGAGCAGCCCTTCCCGCAAAATCAGTCCTGTGAGACCCCAGCCACTCCACGTGGCGAGCATTGAAGTCACCCAAGAATACTAAGTCCGCGGCAGGGTACTGCTCAATTACTCTGTCCGCCGACCGCTGCAGGTGCTCAAACAGTTGAGCCGTGCCCAGGTCACCGCTATGAGACCTGTAGACGCACGCATAGATACGGGTGTGGCCACCGTAATCCATACGTACCCATAGTGTGGACAGGTCCCTGTCTTCAAGGCCGTTTAGACGGCGACAACAAACGTCATCCCGGACGTACATGCATACCCCGGCTTTGCTCAGGAAGTTATGCTCGAGTCTGTACCCGGGGTACATAAGGTAGGCTGTATCGGCCGGGCATGATATTTGGGTCTCCGTCAGAAAGAATAGGGTCGGCTTTGCTGTCTCAAGATGGTGGTGGACCTCGTTAAGATTGGAGTGGAGGCCCCTGATGTTACAGAAGTCCACTTTCAATGTGGACGAAGGTGCCGCTGTATATACTCTATTTCTTTTACTTTTTACTGCCATGATAAAGAAGGGGGGGGGGGGAAGGTATAGAGAGTCTCTGTGCCGTCAGCGCAGAAGACAAAGCAAGGCACCCCACCACTGCAGACGAGCCAGGGTTTCGTGACTTGCTGGCGCGGCGGGCGGAAGGGCCCCCGGTCCCCTCCCAGATACTGTAGCCGAGTCCACTCCGGTTTCCTCCTCCGGCACGACTACAGCACCGGGAACTTTACACAGGCTGCTGGTTCAGCCTCCTGGGGCGGAGATTATGTGATCCCCAGGTTCGGGAACCGTGCAGCCTGCGGGCGGCCAGCGGATAACCGTTTCACCGGGTCTCCCTGACCGCCGCGCCAACATTTCACATCCCCACTAGTCAGCGGTGGCATCTTAAGCCTTTGGTCTTCCCACTGCCAACACAAAGGTAACTTAACCGGTTTGATGGTGGCAAATGTGAATAATTTTGCTTATTTACATTTAGTTTTAGATCAAAACAGGTAATAGGCACTTACTAGCAGAAGAATTGATTTAAGGATTAAAGGAATTATACAATGTATAGAATTATATTGTTGTGGTACAATAAAAGCAGAACATAGCAGAAGTTACGATTTTACTTTCACGTGTGTGTGTATAAAAGTATTTCTGAAGTGGCTCAAAATGTACACATAAACGTTAATTAGAAGTATCTAATTAATACGAACAAAATCGATACGGACAAAATCAATGTGTATGATGAAAAGATAAAACTCAAGAGTTGATAAGGTTGAAACTGTTGAAAGCCTGTAGGGTGTGCTTTTATATACCTATGAGTTTCAATGTGAAGTGCAACTCTTAACTTTACAAAAGCCGGTCGAGTGACTTTTCAATCGGGTAACTTCGCAAATATCTACGAAGCATAAAATGCTTGTTGAATACCACGTGTAATTTACGCTTTTTATCTGGGTAGAAGAACAACACAAACAATTAAAAGTTTATGTGAATTCCAGCTGACCTGGCACACGTTGTTTTGCCATGTAAATAATTTCTAGAGAATTTATAGTGTAGAAAAAGAAAACTAACTTATCGGAAGTATGTAAGGATGTGGTATATGAGTGAAAAATGCATAGAGCGCTGTGAACGATGAGGAAATATAAAAATAACAAAACACCAAACACGTTTTTTTTTTTAATTTATTATGATTTATTTTAAGTATTAATTATTTATATCATTAATTCATTACATAATAAAAATCTTTTTATGCTACAGCGTGAACAATATTTTTTGTTAACCCGTCTTGAGCTAATACAACACTTGAGAGCATGCAACGTATCCATGTGAAAAACATGGCGTGCTCAAATCTAAGCCACAAATAGACATTGTTTGGCCTTGAGATGTATTAATAGTCATTGCAAATGCCAATCATATCGGAAATTGAATACGCTTAAATTTAATTGGCACAAAAAAAAAACAAAAAAAAATAGGGGTGGACACCCTTATCACTTAGGAGTCTGAAAGATAGATAGTAACCGATTCTCAGACTTACTGAATATGCATAAAAAAAATCATAAGAATCGGTCGAGCCGTTTCGGAAGAGTATGGGGACGAAAATTGTGACACGAGAATTTTATATAGGTATTAGATGTGACATAATTAGTTAAACATCAAAAATATTTTATTTAATAGTTTACAAATATATTACAGAATAATACTAAAGAATAAAAATTATGTTAAAATAACATAAAAGAGGGGGAGAGACTGCAACTGCAACTTTAGGCATCGAAAAATTCCTCCCCATCAACCTCTACTAGTACCGTGCCCAAAAGGCTGGCGGCATTACCACGCTGAATAGCTAATACTAATACTTTGAGCGAGGAAAAAGCCAGCCCTATGGTCAGTCGATTAGGCGCTTCGCTATTTCTTTGCATAGCGCGCGCGCGCGCGTGCTTGGACCCCACGGACCCAACGTTTCGACTCCAAACGGCTCAAAAATATAATTACCAGTTAAATTGGAATATTTGCACCGTTTGAGAGTCTCCGCTGATGCAGCAGCAGCGCATGCGCAGTCCATTGTACTTGGAAGATGGGAAGGCGCCAGGGTGTCGACGCAAGTTGCGTCCCACAACAAAGGCCTACCCATCTTCCAAGGTAACAACGACATACCGTCCGGTCTCCAGCCATCGTCGCGCGCCAAGCCAACAGTTTCAAGAATAGCTGGCACGCCAGCGGTGTCGGGACATGAAGCCTGCGCTCCTGCTACAAGATAATCGTGGTGTCAAAGGCAATCGACTGCTTCTCCACATATACATCGATGCGGAGAGACACACGGTGCCCCCAAACGTAGGCAAGTCGCGATGCGGAAGGTCGTGTCGTCCAACATTGTTTTAATTCGTTAGTAAAAGCCAGCATTGACCTAAAAAATTATTCATCTATACTTCGTTTGGTTAGGAATTAAACTAAGAGTAAACAACAACCGTGATGTTTCTTTTAATAATTTTTGTTTAAAATCTTGGTTTATTTAATCATTTTTGGATTAAAACTAAGTTTGTAAATAAAACGCGCCTAACAACCGAAATCACTACTAGTTCACGTAGTACTTTAATTAGTTAATATGTGTACCTTATGTACCTAACAAAATGGAGTAGATATCTAAATAAAACAAGCTTTCGCCCGCAACTCCACCCGCGTTGATCGGTTATCGCTATAATATCGGTTATCGTTATAAATTGTAGCCTATGTGTTATTCTGATGTATAAGCTATATCATTGTATAGTTTCATGAAAATCCATTCAGTAGTTTTTACGTGACATCAATCATCAAACAAACAACAATCCATCCTATTATTAAAGTTTTCGGGATATTTACCATGTAATGTTTTATTGAGTTTCCGATATTTCGGCACTGTTGCAAGCGCCATGATCACGGAAGAACTGAAGTACTGGCGGTTGACGGAGAAAAGTTTTAAGTGCAGACATATCGGTCTACCCTCTAACGCACTCTTTTGTGACGCGTTACATTGTCAGTACCACTACCACTAACGCGTCTTTTCTCCGTCAACCGCCAGTACTTCAGTTCTTTCCGTGATCATGGCGCTTGCAACAGTGCCGAAATATCGGAAACTCAATAAATCATTACATGGTAAATATCCCGAAAACTTTAATAATAGTATGAACAACCATGATAGTTTAAAAACCGATATCAATCCATCCATCCATCCATATTTACAAACTTTCGTGTTTATAATGTTAGTAGGATATATAATAAAATCAAAACCATCTTGTGAAAACGTCGGCGTTTGTTAATTTAAAATTCATCGCGAATGAATAGACACTTCAACGTTGAACATTGTATTATGCGATCAATATTAATGAATTACCAAACTTGTGAAAAAAATACATTAGGTAATAAGAGTTAGAGATGTTAGACCCGAAAGAAATATATTATTCGTAACGGGTAGGGTCACGAACAAGATATTTCTTTCAGTTCTCATTACAAATACACCAGACATAAGTACCAATATCCGTTAGATATTTATTTTTCCTCTAAAATAGATGTACGTCGAACAACACATAAAATTGGTACGTAGATAAAAGTTAAAACATGTTCCAGACGATAGAGACATGGTTTATTTTAGAATTATCGGCTTTTAAAAAAATACTCAATTGATAAATATCGTGCCGTGTTGGTTCCCGGTGAAAAAAAATAGGGCCACCCCATCTATTGTGATCTGAGTGCTAATCCCGGCTGTATCCAAAGCTGGCACTATTTGGTTTCTCTTGACTTTACGGCAGGGACTACTATCAGTGCTCGGAGCACGCATAATAGTCGAATTCGTAACGTAAACGTATCGAAAAAATGGAGCATTGCAATTGGTTCACAGTAAGCAGGCGGCCAATCGCATTGCTCCGTTCTCTGGTTACGATTACGTTACGAATTTAAATATTATTCGTGCTCGGGGCATTAATCTCGACCCTGAGAGGTCAACCTCTACCAGCGTTAGTCAGTCAGCAGGTGTAATGTCTTGCAGGTGAACTTAAATTAGTCTCCGTAGACGTCACTGGGGCTCTCACACTTGTCCAGTGTCGACAGTATAGCTGTTAACGATATTAGATTTGTCATACGCATACTCTTGAGCTGGAACAGTTCAGTGGACGAGTGAGCCGATTCTATAAGTCTCTAGACTGAGGTTAAGTAAAATCAATGTGAAGAAATCATTCATATAATGAAACTGGCTTTTGCCCGTGGCTCCGCCTGCGTGGATGTTGGTTATCGCGACCAAACATAGCCTATGTCCTGTCTTAAGGTCTATTTTATCCCTATACCAAATATTATCAAAATCAAATATATTAGTATGGATATCATATACAGGGACATATATATGCCTCCAGGTTGGATTAATATTTATGGATACCCAGACCAATGTAAATATGTATTCATTCATACAAAAATTTGCACTGAGCAGGAATAGAACCCGCGCTCCAGGTATGACAGCCGACCCCTCTACCGCCGGTGGCTAAATAGATAACTAATAATAGGGGTTAAAGTATGAAATTGCCGTTTCATTGTAATAGGTACTTCGAATTGACATAGAACCTTCATGGTTTGAGATTTTTGAGTGAAACTTTTTCCACATGGTACCTATGTAGTTCTTCATTTGAAAATGTGCAACATTCGATTATCGACTTTCAGTTGTTTTTTTTATTCAGCTTAGACAAGAAAGATGGATACTTCGAAAATTCGAGTGATTTTTGAATACGAGTTCCGACGCGGAACTAACGCGGCAGAAACAGCTCGCAATATCAATGTTGCGTTTGGAGAGGGGACTGCTAATGAACGCACCGTGTGATTTTGGTTTGAACGCTTTCGTGATGGAAACTTTGATTTGAAGAACGAACCACGAGGAAGGCCGTCCACACAGGTGAATAACAATGAATTGAAAGACATGGTGGAAGCCGATCCGAGCCAAACTACCCAGGAATTAGCTGCATGGTTTAACGTTACCTTACCAACAATATTGACTCATTTGCGTCAAATCAATAAAATAAAAAAATGTGAAAAATGGGTACCTCATGATTTGACTGATCTGCAGAAAGAAATGCGTGTTGAAACTTGTGTTGCCTTGTTGAATCGATACAGAAATGAAGGAATATTGGATCTAATTGTGACATGTGATGAAAAGTGGATTCTTTACGATAACCGTAAGCGAAAAATGCAATGGCTGACCCCAGGTGAAACGCCACAACAGTGTCCTAAAGCAAAGCTTACCAATAAAAAGGTAATGGTAACTGTTTGGTGGTCTCAGCATGGTGTTATTCACTATAGCTTTCTACGATCTGGTCAAGCAATAACGGCAGATGTCTACTGTGCCGAACTCCGAACAATGATAGCAAAACTAGCAGTGAAACAGCCCCGACTCATGAATCGATCTTCACCATTATTGCTCCATGATAACGCGAGACCTCATACAGCACGAGAAACCGTTTTAACTCTACAGGAACTGCAATTAGAAACTATCCGTCACCCTCCGTATTCGCCAGACCTTGCTCCAACAGACTACCATTTTTTTCGTGATTTGGACAATTTTCTATGTGATAAAAAGTTTTCTTCTCAGGAGGCAGTACAAAATGCTTTCACACAGTTTGTCGAATCTAGATCACCAGAGTTCTATCGCAAAGGCATAAATGACCTTCCTACTAGATGGCAGCAATGTATAGATAATAATGGTAATTATTTTGATTAAATAAATACGTTAAATTTAAAAAAAAAACAATTTCAATTTGTCAGTATAAATCGGCAATTTCATACTTTAACCCCTAATATATAAGTATAACTGATTTATATATAATATAATAATGATACAGGTAACAAGCTACCTATTTAGCTGAAAGTACTTGTGCAACACTGAGTATTGACTGAGTTATAGTTCACCATGACTTATGCAGGTTTCAAGTTTGGCAGTTTAATTGTCCTCACTAACTCATACTAAGCTACAATCGGACTTAAAATCAAAATTTTAGACAAGATTCCAGGTTCGAATACTGGTCATTAAACTGCCGACGTGTACCTACTCCTAGCACTATATGGAGAGATTAGGGCAACTACTAGTGATAGCTTGTACGAAGTAAGCCTCAATATAACATACCTACTTATATGTTATATCAACTCCAGGCATTCGTTCAACATAAATACTCTTTGATATTACCTATTGCATCTGTTATCTATGGTTTACTTTTGCCGCCAGAACAAAAAATACACAGCCACCGGCTTTTTCTATTTACGTTTAGTACATATAATATATTTTTAATAATTAAATATATAAGAGAATTAAAATACAAAAATGTAATATTTCATAAAACAGGATTGAATATGATAATATATATTATAAGAATTCATTGTCATGGGCATCTAAGTATCGATTGTTATGTATATATGTATGGACAAGGAAAATGAAAGGAATTTTCATTTGTTATATGATAAAAGGATTATTCTTGATTAAACCCTATCCTGAGTGGGGATAATACTAGGAATTTCGGGTTTTAAAAGTCTTAAAAAAGGACTTGAAAAAACCTCCGCAATTTTATGTTATGATCTGACACGGTAATGTCTGTAATAAACACGAATACGCACTTTACCGTTAACGTCAAAATAAATTGAAATTTACATCAAAAATATTTTACTTTATTCTAAGTAGTTCCTGAATTAGTAATATAAAATAGACTTGCTTTTCAACTTATAAGTTTTTTAGACTACGAGGCTTTATTTTAGGGCAAAATTTTAAATGATGTTGGAAAACTACTAAACAGTACGTTTAGTAGTTTTCTAACATCATGTACAATATTTTTGATCATCCGCCGAGTCAATTTTCAACTGAGTTGACGTTAGCTTTTAACAGGGATCGGGCGTCAAAGGTTCATTATATGTTGACTGCTGATTTTTATTTTCTACAGAATAATGTTAAAATTTTCCGCAGGCGGTCATTACCGCCAGATGCTGCAAAGTGCTCACAAAATTATGATAAATTTTCAAATCAAGTAAGGTAAGTTTTACATAATAATATATTACTTGTAAAACATATAGTTATATCATACTTACTTACAAGAAAATACTAACATTAAGTCAAAAGCTACCTCGTCAAGACTCGGTAACAGGTAAAATATTCTAAAGGTTTAAAGTTTTTGATACATTGACTTTAAGATTGGTCTTATGAAATTCAGAACACGACGATACGACGACGTTAGGAAAATATAGACTTGTAAGAGACTTAAAATATGTCCAATGTCATTTGCTAAATATTTTAATATTCAACTAGCAGATGCTTGCGGCTTCGCCTTCCAAATTCTGTTCCCGTTCCCATTCGCCCACTGCTGAAAACAACCCTATAACGCTTTCTCCCGACTCACTCAAAACCAATTCATAACTTACAATTCTGAACAATATACAGGAAACAAATGAAACAATAGAGTTTTCATAACCGTAACGTGAATAGAAAACGTTTGTGAAAAGAAATCCATCAGTGAAGTCACATTTGTATAATAGAAAATGGCAAAGCCTTCAAGTCGTTCCTTATTAAATAATGAGTATTAGTCTAACAACGTCAATAGGTATATTCTCTGTATCTGCTACGATTCAGACTACTTTGATTTATTCTACTTCCTACTTCAACTAATAAAACCGTTGTTTTTAGTGTGCCAACTTGTAGTTTATTAAAACCATACTATAATTATGCCCGTGTTATATCATAAGTTTCTTTTAAATTGGCAAGTTTGTGAATATGTTTATCTAATATCATACTGAAATTTTAACTTCACTGTTATGCATTGTACATCTGTAAACGCAACGTGGACTGATATAAATGCGACATATTCTTGTACTACGCGCCAGCACACTGTGACGTCACAGTGTGCTTCGATTTTGTATGGAGCATTTTCGAGCGGCTCGAGAAATTGAATTCTATCCCAATAAGAGCCTATGTCCGTTCCTAAGCTTTATGCTCCCTGTAACAAGTATCAACCCTTTGAGCGCGTAAATTTTTTGTATTCAAATAATTGGTGGCGGCCTGCTCGGTCGCCAACCGCTAAGTCCGTGCGCTAGCGCGATGCATAGTGCCGTGACTTAGCAATAGAAATAACTACACTGTCACTTCTCTGTATATGCCTGCCGGAATTGTTAACATTAATGATCACTGCTTCGCTTCCTTGAGTAGTAGCGTGATGATATATAGCCTATGTGTTATTCTGATGTATAAACTATATTATTGTAAAGTTTCATTAATATTAATTCAGTAGTTTTTACGTGAAAGAGTAATAAACATCCATCCATCCATCCATACTCACAAACTTTCGCGTTTATAATATTAATAGAATGACATTGTAATCCTTTTTTACAATAAATTAATTGTAATTTGAAATGAAAAAAAAAATTGAAAAAAAGATCCACCAAATCGAAAAAAAATGTCAATATGTAGTGAACCCGGAGTACTCCCAGGGGCCTTCGGCTTCGAGAGCGTTCCCGTTACACCAGGTAAAGCAATATGTTTACAATGTTAAATAGAATAATATTTAAGTTTTAAACAGCAAAACGCCAAAATTGCAATTATTTGTATGAAATGGTGAATTTTACCGCTCTGCTTCCAATTTAATTCTTTTGTTAAGCATAATCGCGTTCATGAGAAAGGAAAGTTGCCAAATATCGTTACATGAAACAAAGATTTTGGTATAAACTTTGAACATGGCATCCACTGTGTGTACAACAAAAAGTTTAAACACAATAAAATAATATTAAAGTCCTTAACAACCTAAAATAATTTCATTATTTTTGACCAAAACTAATTTTCATAAAAACGATTATTCATCAAAATCATCGTCCTCCAAGAAAACCTCTACTGCTAATAACCCTGCGCACAAGGGTCTGGTGCAGGTTTTCCTTTCGAAGCTGAGGATTCAGATGGCAGTTGCGCCCTTAAGAGCCATAATAAAGCAAATTGTGGAAGGGAGAAGAGGGAGAGTAGACCCTGTAGTCCCAAGCTTTGGATGCTACTGTTAGTGGCGATCATAGACAGAGAAAAAGTTGTTAAAAGCAGACTGAATGTATGACGTGCCCGTGGCACGCAATGTTTCTTAAAGTTTTCACTATTTCGAAGAATCAGAAACAACAAAAGATATAACTGAATGTTTTATTGGTTGTAAAATTCCGTGAACTTTTCAATGGGGTTGAACCCATTGAAAAGTTCACGGAATTTTACGGAATTTTGCTAGAATTAATTTATAGGTTCACTTACATTTCCTATTTACAGAATCAGCTTTTTGGAGCAGAGGCAATTCTTTGCATATGTTGGCAATTCAAAAGCTTCTGGGGAACACGCTGATATTGATAAAATAACAAATAAATATTAATTTGTCCAAGAAATTATACAGGTATGCTTTACTTCATTGTAATTGTTATTAAAACTAAGTAGTTAAAATTGCGTAAAATTTGCTCAATCTAATATTGCTAATTTTGTAACTTACAGGTGGGAAAATATGATAACGTCGCTATCCACAACGAAAATACCTATGTAGATTTTTCAATTCGTTGAATTTGTTGATATAGTATCTAATATTAAAAAAATAATTTGACAAGTAAACTGTGCAGGTAGAAACAATTGGTGGATAAACTAGCAAACAACCCCAGTTCTGTTAAAATGTAGTATAATAGTTTATCATTTACTAGAACTCCTAAGCTGGGTATAAAACAAATTCTAATATAATTTTTTATCTTTTTATTTATATACTGACGCAGTCTTATCCACCTCAAACATTGTTGTAATCCTATATCTTCTTATGCACTAACTGTAACCGGTTTTTTCGATAAACAACGTTTATTAATTTTTCATAAATGTGTTTACCTTTTGGTTAGGAAACAACTTGTTATATGTTAGGTGTAAAGAGATACCTATGCTACGTAAGTAATATACAGTAGAACCCGCTTAATACAATCACGTTTCATATGATTTCATGCATAATACGCTTTTTGCCGCCTGTCTTGAACTTGAAAAATGTTTTCATACATTTTGTAACACTTAATATAATTAATCATCCCGCTTAATACGACATTTCGGCGATGTTGCCGATTACAACCAATGAATCAGGGCATCATAAAGATCCTTAAACAAGGTTACAGGAGGAGACTTATACATCACTTTCTTCAAGAAATGGAAGACCCTGACAGCAAGCCCTTGACTCTGCATGATGCAATTCTAAGCATCGGAGTGGAATGGCAATTAATTAAGGTGGAACCTATTCAAAATTGCTTCACAAAAGTGGGTTTCCTAAATAGCGAGATTGACGTGGTGTTGGAAGAATATGAAGAACCTGCAATACTTCAAGGTTTTCCAAGATAGTATTCCAATGATGACAATGTGGCACCGTATGAAATTCAATCAATTAAAGATCTTATTGATAATGTGAATTTACACACAAAAAGACGCCTTAAGTGATGATGACGAAGATTTCAGCAGTTAAAGAAGTATTATCAGCAGTTAACAATTCAAGACTCTATGTAGCTTCTATGAGCAAAACAGTAAAACAAGCATTGCAAAAATTAAATAAAATGGCAAACTTCATAATAACGAAAGCACCGAAATATTATTGGTCAACAAAAACAAATGATTATTAAAAATAAAGTATCATAATTACACTATGTAATTAACGTGATGTATAAATGTGTGATTGATATTATTCTGTGTAATGTGGCAACGTATGAATGAAATATTATGTATTACGTTTTATTTTCCCTTTCGCGCTTATTACGATTTTCTTCATAAGATGCGTTTTTCGTCCGGTCCATAGAAAATAGTATTAACGGGGTTTTACTGTATTATAATTCATTTTTACCTCGACCACTTCGATTGAATAAAAATTGGCTAGTATTTAAATGTTTAACAAGATTTTCCTTTATTATTTAAAGAAATGCAAATTACTGATTGAAAAAGAAAAATACGTTCATATTGTAGGCTACCGAAATATTTTAAAATAAAGTCAACACAGTCCTAAGCCATCCTTAATTAAAATGTTCTGGCACATAGAATGCAGATCGCATTTTAATTTTTTTTAAACAGTAATTTATTCTTCGATACATAATACATTTTGCATTTTCAGTACCTAAAAAACCCCAGTCATCCAAGTTTTGAGAGTGTGCAGATGTGAACAGTTTATAAACAAATGCTTGTGGTGAGTGAAGTACATCAAAATATTTGTTTTGATTCCAAATTATCAACAAACAACGCTGCAAGTAAACATGTTAATAGAATGGTTGAGCAGTCTGTCATCAGGGGCCAATCTAATAGGCAATTTCGATGCAAATGTTGCTTAGTCACGTTCGGTTGAAGAAGAACTTTACCAAAGTTTCTCCGAATCTAGCTTAATTTCGGCACAACTTCTGTTAGGCGCAACGTAACATTAAAAACCTAATTATAATTGCTTTGAGAAAGTTGCCAATGAGCACGAATCCCACTTTCCTCAGAAGCCCAAATTAGAGATAGATATTTACTCTTCATATCGTAGACTTGTTTATATTGTACGGATTAGCTTTGTGATGTAAAGTCACTGGGTTAACAAACGAAAACGACTTCGGTTATTACGTCGCGACGGCTAACAAATTAATTGCGATAAAATCCGTTAGAAAGTGGTTTTATTTCAATGAGTGATATTCATGTAAACTTTTGAAAATATAATTGCTATGTGATGGGGATTTTTTTAAGTATTGATTGATACTTTATTATTTTATATTATTAAACTATCACTTTACTTTATTATTAAGCGATAAATACTTAAATTGAAATAAAAGTGTCTATAGAATAGTTTTTGCCAAGGAACAGTTATTAATTCATAAGTGGCTCTGTTTTTTAATAAACTATTATATTAATTGAATTAAATATTTAAGCATTTTTCATGCTAAATATTTAAATCGAATAAAGAGAAAAAATTTTATCAGTCTACAAATATTAATTGTGATGTTATACAAATCTGCAACCCTTTTATATCTAAAAAGCATTTTTTGACTATCTATTTCTATGATACACAAAGGTTGCTTGTATGCGTGGAATAGAAAAAGACTTTATAGCAGTGGAATTACAATTGACATATGCAGATAACACTGCAAAAAGGACTACGAGCTTATCGGTAAAAGCAACTTTTTATAAATATGAAACTGATAAAATAAAATGCACTTATGATAACAAGTACTTAGATGGTCTTTGTATAAAATGTTCTATTATGAAATAGCATAATTTTTGGATTTTGTATTTTTATTCACTACCCATATCAGATAAACTTATATATATATTGGACATAATATGACACAAAATTACCTGTCATTATTATGGTAAAACGCACTAACAGAAGTTAAATTATAATAATAATGAAATTTATCGTATATCTTCTGTTAAATGAGTTATGCCTGTAGATACGTTGTTGTACATGATCTGCGATATCTCACAATGTATAGGATAATTAAAAACAGAACCAGGAGTGTTATACTTGTTTATATTACGCTGCATAATAATAATAACACTTAAATTTTCTATGAATAAAAGTTAAATTTATTACTTTCATATTTTCAGTTATGTTTATGTTACTTTTAACAAATATAATTTGCTGGATTATATTACTGTGAACCAAATCCGCTATTACTTTAATACTAAAAAGTTAGTACAACTTATATCATCTTTCAATAAAATTGTCATTTCTCTCTCTCTCATTCTCTCTCTCTACAACATCTTTAATTTGCCAGGGCCTTTGTATAAAATATTGTTTTAACGTGCTGCAAATAACGAAGGAGGAAAATCAGAAGATACCGACGTGTTTGAAATTTGCCAGAATTGTCTTAAAATAATAGTAATTGTAGATATTTGTATCAAATGAACACTGCACGCTGCTTTGCTAAAATTAAAAGTAATGTAACGTTAGCACATCAATGATGCCAAAAACATTAATAGTACATTACTACAGAGGCCTGGAAGAAAGGGGTTGCCGAGCGAAGCGAGGCCCGATAGGTTTGAGGCAGGCAACCCTATATTTCCCACCGAGGTATGTATAGTGCTTTTCTCAAACAGGCAATGAAATAAACAACAAAAAAAATAAAGATATATTTTTAAAGAAATTAAAAGTAAACGAGATAAAAACTAAAACTCATGTGTATATTATTACTATTTCGTCTATTTTAGCTTGATTTTAAAAGTAAACATTTATATTTATGTTACTACTACTACTACTACTACTACTGTTATTTCAAAAAAGTATAAAGGCACGTTTCTGAACGAACCTTTAGAATTGACAGTGACACTTGTCATTGTTATAAATGTCAATTAATTGCAACTAAATTAAATATTAATATTTCAATATTAATATGTATAGTTAAGAAAAAAATTGATAATAATGTGTTATTCGTTATGTTAATGTGGATTTTTTATGTACCTAAATAAAACTGCTCTAAGTACATACCAAGTCGTTTATTGTTTTTTTATTAATACGCATAGTGGCAGAGTGTCGATGCCTTTGCCACAAATTTATGTGAAATTGAAATAAAAAAAGAGGACTTTGCCGGCCTAGGCCTGCAAGGTTTGTATGAAATTCCATTAACGACCTCTGGTCCTAGCCGCGCCTGAAACGTCATACTTCGCAGCCTATTATGAGGAACATAATGTCAATATTTCATTGCATGTTAGAGAAAATTAATTTTTAAATGTCTTGTCTATCCTTAGTAGTGTTGTAATAATACTACTAAGGCTAGACTTCACCAGTGAAAATTGGTTAGCTTAATTAAGTTTTAAATAAATACTAATCAGTGTGCGTGGACCTACACCAAGATCTTCACCTAAAATTACCTTCAGATTGACAGACCAGATTCTGACGCTGGCTTTCCTCTTAGAGATGGAGGAATCTGACGGCAGTCCCCCTGAGCTATAAGAACAAACAACTCACTATTTTCGTTGTAATGGACTTGAGCAATGCTTTCGACTCAGTTTAACACGACGTTAACGTCGTTTAAGATGACATATTTTTAGAAATCTTAGCTAATCTTAATGTTACCTCTTCTGTTATTACATAGTATAAATCTTATCTTCAGTGGCGCTCGCAATTTGTTCGCGTTGATGAGGCTCCTTCAGATTGAAGCAACTTAGTAGCGGGTGTTCCTCAGGGTAGCGTTCTTTCATGTTTGCTTTCGTGTTATTGTTTCGTTTTCTCTGGTTATAGAAATTTTACTTGTAATATTATTACCGAAGCTTGATATTTTAATTGGCTATGTAAGCTATACAGCTTTTGACTGCCAGGGTGGGAGGTCGCAAGTTTAATTCCTGCTCAGTTCAAATATTTATAGTCAGTACGGTATGTATGTAGGTATTTAGAAAAGAAAATTACTTTTCAATGTAAAGTTACATCGATCTTGATGGACAAAGTGCTCAAAATAATCTTATTTCTTTGGTTTTACCCCCTTCCAGTTAACGGATTGTTCTGGTTGAACAATCTGTCAACTGGAAGAACTGAACTGCATCTTGAAACTTTGTAGTCAAGATATTTCTGACACTGACTGTACTTGTTTACCTGTATGCAAAAACGATCTAAAATGATGTCATTTGCATAGAGGTGCAGTTTCTATAGTAGTTTTGGAAAAGTTTCAATGACATAGTCGGCGAGCAGCTTTAGACGTTATTGAATGTATAATGAAGGTATGTATGAATGAATGGGAATGTGAACGTGAGTTTTTCAAATTTTGCCTCTTTTATCATTTATTTTCTTTCATTATATGCCTCTAAATTGGATACATTTATCCCGAAAAAGTCATTATCATAAATTTTCACCTCCAAAATTAGTTCTTCCCCTCTTTCAGGTGTGTCACATGCAGCTTTTATGGAGCGACTGCCGACTGATCTCCCTACCCTGAGAGGTTGGCTTGACCCTGGAGGTGGAGCCATACACCCTGAAAGTATCCCTATTTTTTATCTGATGTATGAAAGTACATCTTTATGTATCTACTTTATTTATTTTTACAAAATATTTTTTTAATAATAAAAAACCCGACTGATTCTGAAAAGATCGAAACAAGCTTTATAGAAGGCGTAACCCATTCATTTTCATCTGGTTTGAGATTTGCAAATGGGTACCGCCTTCTATAAAGCTTGTTTCGATCTTTTCAAAATAAGTCGGGTTTTTTATTTTTAATAATTTATTTTATTGTATATTATATATTTTATTGCTTTTTAGTTGTAACATATATATATATATATATATATATATATATATATATATATATATATATATATATATATATATATATATATATATATATATATATATATATACATTTGTAATCGTCTTCAAATTTCATTTATTTTGATACCCCACTTGATAAATTAGAATGATTTTTGAAGTGAAAACTTCTTTAGCGGCGTTGGATGGGTAAAAAGTTATAAACTCGCGTCAGGATCGCTTGACCTTTGAACCGTAACCGACGACTGACGTCGTACAGACTGTCTATTTTGCAAGATATAAATATATATATAACGATAAATAGCTTCGTAGCTTAGCGCTAAGCGCTTCGACTGTAAGTCCTTATTGTTTCAAATAGTACCGGGTTCAAACCTGGCCTTCTGACACTATATGGATTACTTTTTCTTTTTGTAATTTATTACTTTTCGTGATTATTTTTTCTTTTTGTAATTTATTAATTTCTTCTAACAGAAAATTTGCAGAAAATTAGTGATAGGTTCTATGATTGGCGCTATATTATAGGTATGGTATGGTATGGTATGTTCTTTTTATCTTTTTTCCTGTATATAACGAAGAAAGAAAGAAAGAAAAACTTTTCACTTCTGCCGGCACTCCCGGAGTGCAATCCGTCTTTTTTTTATGACCACATACATTTTGGTGCCTAAAAACCAACATATAGCTTTTGTTCATATTTTACCCAATATACCCAAATTCAAATTTGTACCCAAGAACACTTGGGTAATAAATACCTTCCATTTGAGATATCAATCATTGAAATTTGTACGGTGGTTCACAAGATATGAGGCAATAAAGGAACTAACAAACATACATACAAGATACGCGCGAAAAACATATAACCCTTATTGACAGTCAGGTAAAAATGGAGTCGTCACAAGATTTACATACAAAGTATTCCGAGACGTTACGTGGTGAATTACGTTTGCCGAATTAAACAAGCAAATGATCCTTTACAGACGAGACGAGAAGACGAGAAACTCAAAATGAAATTGCAAATGTAGGTACCTAGATGTTTACTTTTATTAACAGCTACACGTGTTTACACAGAGACCTGATATCGTCATCAAATTTCCGGTGTACATGGGAACGCAATTTTGTTCAAAATTAACTGCTGATTGTTGCGAAATTTTTAATAAATAAATCTTGTTTTTAATTTTATCACCGTGGCCTCAATCGAAACTCTTAAATAAACTCTAGGTTTACCCCAATTACTTACTAAATATTCTTTTCCACTTTACAAATGAAAAGAGAATCTAACTCGCCGGAAGAAATGCAGTCGATAGGTAGTAATAATTAGTGTGAGAAATAATTATATTGCTCTAGTCTAGCCGGTTTAGGCATAAACGTTTGGATAGATCGATATTTGTTCCTTAATCAGACCCCAGTGGTTCACCAAATCTGTATAAAATTTGAAACAGAGATACAAGTAGATTATTGTCTATATTTTTAACGTGCGGTTTATTTCGGACTGGAACCGACCAAAACCGTACGGCCCCCTGGGGCTATCAGATGGGGGAGGTAGCCTCTGGTATATCCCTCACGCCCAGGTCCCATCGGGTGTGGGACTACAGGGTCAGCGTCTTTCCCCAGAAAAAGGGTTGGGGCGCGCATCGTGCTGCCGCCGTCTTGGCCTGCTTCTGCTTAAGTGACAGGCGGCTCCACCTGTCCCCACCAGGCCTGTGCATTAGATTATAGCCGAGCCTATGAATAGCCCATAAGTAGGCCACTTTTAGTCTTAGGAATAAGTTCCTTTAGGTAACAGACTCTCTTTTCTATGCCGCCGGTGGAATCCAGCTAATTTATTATTTCGTTATTATGCTTGATTGGTATACCTACAGTGCCTTTGGATTATTATACTAATTAGGCAGGTACTAGTTCTATCGAAAACTCAGATGGGCACCTCAATCCTTACCTAGGTAATAATTATACGACTGTCAAAATGGGGTCATTGTGCGGTGACCGTTGGCTAATGTTTAGGTATTTTACCCTTCAAAAGGTGTCAAAGGGCTCTCTAACTTTTATTCAAGGGGATAAATTTGCAAAGGGCTGACCCGCTATTCCCTTTACAATAATAAAAATGGTCACATTTTGAGCAGACTTCGCTCGCTAGTTTAGGCATAGCTAATCACCAACACGATGTCATAATTGGGGATGACATAACCTGTCAGGGACAGTGCGCACTTTCAATACGAATAGTGTGGTCGTTTCAAACATTTACATAAACGTTGCATTAAAGTTATTCAGTAGATATAGTTTAAATTATGTTGGAGTTCATAGCTATTATAATATTTGTCTACTTCTGAGAAAAGAAGGCGTTAGTATGTAGGAATATATATACAAAAATGACAACAAATGTCACTAGTCATATTCAAGCGGATTGAACCAATAAATATGTTATGCGGTTTCCTATTGTTTGACAAAAAAAACATATGACAGACGATCATTTTACAAACAACGTTTGAAACACTAATCATTTGACAAATTTTTATTGCGAATATATATTTTATTTTTGAAATCATTTGATAGGAAATAAAGGTTTTGCAATGTATTAAGTAGGTACTTAGAAAATATTGCATTTATTAAAATTATATTTTAGAAAAATTTCATTTCACTAAATAAATTCAGTTAACAAGCAGTCAACAGAGGTACCTACAATACTAATATCCAATCTCTGATTTTTACGAAACTCTGCCTTTAATTTAGCAATATTTAAAAGAAATTAAATCAAAAAAATAAAAAATACGCTTAAAAAAGCCGACATTAAAAGCTGAAAAGTATAAAATAACTTAGAGAAAAATAACTGAATTTACAGATTTACTGATCTATGAAAGTCGGTGCCTTGCCCGAGAGGTCATATTTCAATTGATTCCAGCGAAGTTCTTATAGGAGGAGGTTCTCACCCTCCTTTTTGGAAGCCAGTTAAAAACAATGGAACTTTAACTGCCATAATAATTTTTGTAGAAAAGTGATTTAATTATACTGGTATACGGATAATACTGTACTAACTGACCCGGCGAATTTCGTACCGCCAATATTTTTCCGCCCGCGTGGTGTAAGATCCAGTTCCCGCTGCACCCTCTACTATATTAAACATGTATTATACATATAAACCTGCCTCTTGAATTACCTACTCTATCTATTAAAAAAATCGCATAGAAATCCGTTGCGTAGTTTTAAAGATTTAAGCATACAAAGGGATATGGGGACAGAGAAAGCGACTTTGTTTTATACTATGTCGTGATACTGGAATCACTTTGACATTTAAATGAACATAAAATTTATTAATTTACCGAAATAAGGGTATGGTATTGCCACTTCTGCTATTTTTTCATGCCACTTATGTAGCAGATAAACAAGCACACTGCCCACATGATGAAAAGTGATTACCGTGGCATGGACGTGTGCAACACCAGTGGCATCACACTGGTTCTGCAGAGCCTAAATTCTTTGCGTTATGCTGTTCAAAAAACTAGGAACTATATGAAGATAGACTTAGTATTATGGCGTGGGAAGATTAAAGAAATCACACCAAGTAATTCGTGTAGTTTTGAAAGTTGGTACAGCTAGGTATATTTGATTTATACCGCAAATTAATATGGCTTATTACATTTGACCTCTTGTATTCAATAAAGTAAATATATAAAGTATTAATCCTATAGTAATAATGGGGAGACATAATTATTAGGAAATTTAATGTAGATAAATAATGTAGAAATAATTAAAGGGATATTATTATTAATAGTTTTCAATACACAAGACAGAAGTAAAAAACGGAAAAAGAGACCTTTCCAGCCTCCCTCTCCTCCGCCTCGGGTACCACATTCGGGGACTTTTGGCCTCTTAAAGACTAACTGTACCAACTTTCAAAACTACACAAATTATTTGGTTTGATCATCAACTTTCACGTTAAATTAAACGGGGTGTTACTTAATGATTGATAATGTAATACTAGGTGTTTTTTTTCATTGTGATGTACTTGTTATTTAACGATTACTGAACAGGCCAACACGTAATTCAAATTTAACTTAATTTGCTAACACTTACAATGTGTCCATTGCCAATTTTCATATAGTCTCTTTTGGAATTGAGAGACAAATTGTTCTTGTATTCTTCTCGTTTAGAATACCTACTAGGTAATACATTAAAACGTTTAAAGACAGATACTTCCTTGGTAACGATATTAACTTCTATTAAAATTTCAGAAAGAAAATAAATGTAAAATATATAATAATAAATATAATAAATGTACGTCGTCCTTAAGCAGACTGACTACAGGATCTGAATCCAAAACCAATTATTGTTTTAGAACATGACAAATTTATTGGTGACACTACTCACTTGAGATTTAATATGAGTTTCGTTACAAATTTTATCCTGATATCTATTACTTTTACGGTTGTTAGAAGCTCGTTTGTGTCTTGTTATTAGTATTATGACACGAAATCTTCGACGTAATTTCTCCTTTATACATATTTTTTTGAAAAAACGTATACATATATTATATTATCAAAAGAAAGAGAAAACGTATACATGGATCAGATTCATTATGATAATATATATATAGCATATATTATCATAATAAATCTGATCCAATTATTTCCTTACGAAGCGAAATAAAAACCATTTTGCCGCGTCTTGGTTTTTCACATCACACTTCTGTATATTTAATGCTTCGCCACTCTTGGACTCGTTTTTTTTTGTTTGGACTTCTATTTGCTGTGAGTTATATAACTGACTTCAGTTCTTCAAAGCAGCGTTATTTTTGTCCTTTAAGCCATTATATACGGAACCAAAAGGGAGTGTAACTCGCATTTGTCCAGCTTTTTTGTTACCTACCAAGTCCATTAAGTGGCAGCACCTTTTTTTAGGTATAAATCATAAACATTTTAGGCAATCAACGACTTTATTTTATTATTGTGCCTGGTTATGAAGGTTCTCCGAATCTAGATCTAATAGTAGATTGTTCAACAAGGGACTAAAACAAGCCATAATGACACGAGATGTTTTAGCCACCCGAGCGAAGCGAGGGTGGTTAATAGTTCGAGTGTCATTATGGTTGTTTAGTCCCACGTTAAACACTCCACTTTTCACTTTGAATGCGAGGAAAAAAAAGCGACTTTTTATACAATATTATAATATTGAAATTTTTTTTTAAGAAATATGCAAATATCTTTTTCGATCTAAATATATTAATTTCATCATATCGATAACGGGGTAAAGCCTCCGTGGAGTGGCGGTAGTGAACGCGGTCTCTACGCAGGAGGCGCGGGTTCGATCCCCGCTCAGTGCAAATATTTGTATGCATGGATATGGGTATTTGCATTGGTCTGGGTGTTTCTATGTATAATATGTATGCATTTACAAAAAAAATATATCTAAGTTTGTTTATCCGTATTCTAGATTCCATAATACAAGGTAGTAAAGCTATGCTTACCATGGATCTAGCGTAGGATATAACGTTGTGTGAAATGTTGTGGAATATTTATTTATTTTTATTTTTTATAATAACAAAGTTTCTAAGTTGCACAATTAATTGGTGTAAGTAATTGGTGATTACAACGCAAGCTTATTACGAATAATCTATTCAAAATTCAAATTGCAAAGAAATTTGTCCCGCGGTTTTTTTTTTGTTGTTAAGTGACGTACGGTTTATATGCTTGCATATATAATATTTAGCCAACAGATTCAAACTTGAAAAATAATTTAAAACTAATTGGAAATGGATAATAAAATGGACTTATCCTTAATACTTACATAATAATTAATTAAATTAATATCATTAATCGTGGTTCACGAAATTAAATGGGATATTTGATTTTTTCAAATGTCATTTTGAGGTTATTTCTATACACAATCACTAAAAAGGTGATAATCCTCCCATTCACAAACACCGTGATTGGCTGTTCAGGAGTTATCAAAGTGAATTTAAAAAAAATTACTTTAGTCCCTAGAGATTAATAAGGAACTTTAGTCCCGATATGCAGGGACTAACGTAACATTTTAATAGCATGAGAAGTGAAAATGTTAATTTAGTCGTTTTGGACACCCCTTTGTAAGCATTGTAATTAGGACCATCAATAGTCAAGCTAAAATGTGAAGAAAAGTGAATTCTACGAGGTAAATTCTATATTTCCTATTGGTCACTTTTTTATACCACTGAGGTAGTACCGAAGCACACGGTCCACCTGATGGATAGCGGTTACCGTGGCCTTTGGACTCTGCAACATCAGAGGAGTCACACTCGTGCTGCCAATCCTGTAAACACAGAAAGTTTCTGTGCCGTCAGTGTAGAAGACAAAGCAGGAATAGCCTTTGGTCTTCCCACTGACAGCACAAAAACTCTCCAGTGAGCTCTAGCTACCCTACTCACCGCCGGGAACACAACACGAGGTTATTATGGCCGCGGTATTCTGTAGGGTGGAGGTACTTCCCCAGTCGAACTGCTCATACTTGGGTGGAAAAACCGTCGTGTCCTACCTCCTACAAAAGCTTTTAGGATTCCTATGATGTTCTGAAAAGATATCTAAAGAGCCACCATGAAATTCTCCTCCTATAAACACAAAATAGTTTTAACTACTCGAAAATGGTATCAAACTCAAACACAAAGTGCTTTAACTACTTTATAATGGTGTCAAACTGTCAGTGCAGCGGTCGATAGAGAAACCGCGGAACCTAAGGAAGTTACATCAATCTTAGCAGCACTGTCAGTCTTTCTGACGATGACGTGTCAAATCAAAACGCAGAAACTCTACTTAACAAAAGAGTACACACTTTCCAAAGACAAACGGAACAGAGACCGTTAGTCTACTTAAGATAATATATTACTATATATAAAAGTTTTAGCCTGAAATGTAAACCTCAGAGGCTTTTAATGACTTTACTTGGAAATTGTTGCTGAAAAGTTTCATCCAACTGATGTGTTTTGACATAAATTTGAAATGCTATTGTCTTAATAATCATTATATTATAATCATAATGTCTTAATTGCCTTTTGCTAATCTTCACTCAGCGAAGAAAGAATATAATACATTTAAGTAGCAACATAATCGTTTCTGTTCCGGTAGAATAGATTATTAAATTCGTTTCTTTTCGTTCTGCTGAACTAAATTCAAACCAAAAAACTTAAACTTAAGTACACACTGACTATACTCCAATTCAGCTATCAAAGGTAGAAGAATGGGCCCGCATTGTAAACAATCTTGCGTAATACAATACAAAAATAAAAGGAGTGGCATAATTTAATATCCTAATGAAAACATTTATTGTTGTATTTATAACTGAATGAAATTGAATTATAACCTGGTAACTGAGAAAATAATAAACAATTAAATAATCTATACAATTGTTCAGTATAGGTATATTGAAAATAAAAAGGTTAAAGATTGGCGATTAAAGTTATAGCGTGTCGGCTGGAGCATTTTTCTGTTAATAGTTGCTTCCACATCTGTGGACTCTAACAAAACTAAGCATAATTCTTCAATAAACCGTACACAAAAAAAAATTGGACTTAATCAAAAGCTCTTTTGATAGGTATAGAGAAAGATTGAATATAAAAAGTAATGATATAAGTAAGTAAGTACCTTAATAATAATATTATTCTCAGACTGTTTATACTGGGGATTGATGGCACTTGGTGGAATCTACTACATATATTGAATAATATTGACACTTGTACTTTTCCACACTTTATTTTTATTTTTAACCTGACTCGTTTCGCCTCACGGCAATATCAAATGTTTACATAACAACATATCATTTAAAACCATATTACGAAAATTAATTTTATTTTAATATCAAAGAATTCAAATTTCGCTTCATTATTTTTCCTTAGAAGACAGCTATATCAAAAGAGACTGTTCATCTCGAAGGATGTCAAAATGAAAAGGTCCCTTTTTATGTGGCAAAATGAGATTACTGCCTTGAAGCCATGGACGAAAAAAGTGTTCAAAATGATCTTAACGCCTTGGTTTTCCTATTGACCCCCCCCCCCCCCCCTTCCTATTGACTGATTGTACTGATATTAGTACACAACTTCAATTTGGACAATAATACAATATAAATCAATAAAACAGTTTGATTTCTTCATAATTTTAAGATCATTTTGAGACCATGTAGTCGAAATCGATTACATGCAAAAATGTTTCACTGTCGCGGTAACAACGTAATATTAGTAACTGTGCGTTTTTATCTTAAAATCGCTAAAACCTTTTCGTTAAAATGCCACGAAACAGAAGTACCTACTATCACAAAAACAAACTCTTAATGTGAAACAAAAATAAATGGACGTTTATAATGTACGAGCCATTAATTTGAATGTAAACAATCGTGCAGTCATGTGAGATAATTTTACGAGTGTTTTTAAACGTCTGTCGTCAGAATGGCAAGTACTATGGATATGAATGCCCTGAAATAACATTTAGCCGCCTGGGCGTAGCGGTAGTGAACGTGGCCGCTAGGCAGAAAGCACGGGTTCGATCCCCGCTCAGTGTAAATATTTGTATGCATGAATATGGGTATATGCATTGGTCTAGTCATACCTCGGATAGCACATTAAGCCGTTGCCATACGAACATCTACGGCAGTCGTTACGGGTAGTTGGAGCTCTCAAAAGTCCAACAACTGGCCTATCGCCTTTGGGTCGTGGAGTTCAGATACCAGTCGCTTCACGAAAAATATCGAAATTCAGCCAAATCCACAGTTAGACTAGTAAAAGCGGACCCCCGACTCGAAGTTGAAAAGCTTCGAGTCTGGGAAAGCTGGGATTAACGCTAGCACGAAGAAGAACATTAACCGCTTAACATTATTACCGAAAGTTGGCGTATTTAAGAACTTGAATAGTTATTAATGTTGGAATTAGTCCTCTGATGTTAACCGAACTATAGTGTCTTGTTTGTTTTAATGCATTCTTTTAAGCTGAAGTCTATACCATAGCAAATTTTATGCAGCCCTCATCTTGTAAATGAAAATGATACATGGCTGATGACAATATTAGGCGATTTATAGTTTCCTAGCCGCTGCCCAAATTGTCGACTGCTTGGAATTTTGATTCCGTTTCTGCAACCCATACGATTCTATTCTCGGGATAAAAAGTACGTTTGCACCCACTTTCCCATTTTTATTATTCGTAATATAGGATTTATATTAGTTAATCACACATAACTAATATAAAACACTTGTTCTATGAAGTTTGTTCCACGCAAACACCTGTAACAAATGAAATTTCAAAAATTTCTGGAAATTTGGTAAACAAAGATAGCCGCAAAAAATATATCTCATAATTCTTTATTGTTTACAGAAAAGACCTGTTAAACAAAATGTATAAAGGAAAAAATTCAAAAACTGCTTTCTTGAAATTTGATAAACAAAGAAGAATAGATAGGAGGATAAGTATAAGATATATTTTATAATAAATATCAATTCCTACCCAGGACGATCTCAATATTCTTGAACTAAAAATATTATAATTTCATAATTATTAAAACGGTAGCTATGAATTGTATTACTTCCTCAAACTTAACAAAAAGCTTCTAATATAATCTACCTACGTAAATAAAAAAATCTTGATAGAATTAGGGTGTATCGTAATTGATGTAACAACGAATCAAATGGTTTTATTTTATCTGTAACATTCGCGTAAACTACCAACAATATAAATAATAGTAGACGCTTAAATGCAACAGCTAAAAACGTCGACAAAAATAATAAATATGAGTACTTAATACGCGATACAGTCCATTAAATGTAGTCCTAAAAATAATATATATTATTACAAATTACTTAAAAAGTTTGTTTGAACTACAGAAGAAGGGAAAAATAGGATCTAAAGACACTAAATCCAACGAGAGTTAGTCGAGTGCAATCACGCCTCGGAACAGAACGTTTCAAAACTTTGTTTGATCTATAGACAATTGTTTTGTCAGATGAGATAGTATGATTTGAACGTGAAATTCAATATTTATCTAGCACTAGCTGACCCGCATCGGCTTCGCCCTTGGCTTACTTCAACGCCGTAGCAACCTTAACCTCTCCACTAACACTTGAACTTTATGATATGGTATTAAAGTTCAAATTCACTTTCAAGTATTTTTACGAATCGATTGTATGGGAGTTTATAAAATTATTGCTTTTAGAATTTCCTGACAATTATAGTATTGCAAGGAATATTCCAAAAAAAGGAATTAGCATCGGTTCAGCTGTTCTCGAGATTTGCGGTTAGCAACTTACACATTCAGTGATTAATTTTTATATTATAGATTTACTAAGGAAGGACTATGGTATGGCATGGTATCACGGGCTGGCATTCGCAACTCGATTTTTGCGTGAGGGTGGGCTCCTTCCCATGGAGGACTAAAAGAAATTCACCAGCAATTACTAATCAGCTGACAAATTTTCGCGAAAGAGTGTATCCCCTGTGGTTTTGGCTCTATATATGAATCCGTGCTCGGTCGCCGTCTTGGTCCCATGTTTCCATATTTAGATAGGAACATATTTTCAAGTATTCTCAGAAATTGTTACTATAGGTATTCTAGTGAAAATAAATCTATAGCAAAAATCTACATTTAATTGCAAAAAGTCAGCATCGAAATGTCGACCATCAAGTGTCAATTTCCAAACCACATAAAGTTGAAATCATTGCCAGTTCTCGCGTCACTTTAAATTTTACAGCATCAAGTACTTACGTCGTGTTAGGTTTTTGATTTACCATAACGACCTCAGTAAGCACCGTACATAATAAAGTAACATGATAAATATATATGTCTTGACCAATGTCACTAAAATATTATACTCAGAACACGTTTTTGGTTGTATGCTACTGCGGCGAAAGAGCTCCAATCTATCAATCATATATTATATCAAACTACTCCGCGCGTACCAGAGCCTCATTTCTCTTGCGACTCGGAGTCACAATATATGCGGGTAACTATAGGTACTTCGTCTGTTCACACTTTAAGTAACAGTCTGTTGACCTTTTACTTTGACCGTTATCCGAAGAGGTGTAAAATGTTTATTTTACTAAAAAATTAAATCGCCTGTCGGGCTGCCTTCACAGCTTCACACCTTACTTTTACAACTACGAAAAAACTCTCGAACATATTTCTTTTATGACTTCCACAGTACGTCATATCCGACGCCTTTGTAAAATAATCGTATAAATATTAAACATTATTCCAGCTTATTCAAACATGCCACCACGTCGGTTTATGCAAAAAGAGACAAGATAAAAGCTTTTAAAAGAATCGTAGTATTATCGATGTAAGATCATTCTTACCCTTTACCATAAATTCTTAAAGGATTTTTAGTTTTCAAGAATTATGGTATATAGGTATGTATATAGCATCCATCCTTTTAAAATATCACTCTATCTTAGTTTTAAATTATAAATCTTTTACCGATACAAAGTGACAACGAGCCATAGTCTGCAATCCGGGGCTTGCAAAAGACATCTGATTGATACAGTGACGACCTCATCAGGTGCTTTAAGGTTCGACAACCATCGTAATCGCAATATTATTTGTATCTGCGAAAGAGTTTCTGAGACTTTCCCTCAGCTTACCATCAAAGCACTACGAGTACATATAAACTTTCATAACCCACCCTAATATTATAAATGCGTAAGTAACTGTCTGTCTGCCCTTCTGTCTGTTACGCTTTCACGCCTTCAACCACTGAACCGATTTTCATTAAATTTGGTACAGGGGTAGATTGAACCTCGGAAAAGAACGCGATAACCGACATCTACACGAGCGGAGCTGCGGACATCAGCTAGTAGCCAATACGTCCTACAAAAATACCGCGAAAAACTAACACATTTAAAACTTCCATACAATACTGTTTTCAGGACCCGAAAGTGCTGATTACTATTGATCTAAAACTAGTCAAATGTCCTCCTCCTTTTTTGAAGTCGATTGTAAAGCAACAAAATACTCGACAAATACTCTAATTACAAGATGCGACTGTATTAAAATACGTGGCAATTACCTAATTGATCAAACCGGAACCTTATTTTAAATTCTACAAGGACTTGCTTACTCACTCCTCTATATAATTACACCTTGTCACCCTACTACACAAATTTAAAACGAAAACACGATTATACAGCTATATAGTAATAGTTAGGTATTTCAATGAATTTGATTTCGTTTTATGTAATTGTACTTCATTGTACGCTTTTATTTAATTTCACCTGTCCCTGTTCCAATTTAAAATAGACCCACTTCACAGGTTACCGCTTGAGCTCAAATTTTGCATACATGTAAATTGCTTATTATTGCTCTTGCTTATTGTTACACTGCAATATTTTGATGATATCGTGCTGATCTGATGATAGATCTGAAAGGTGGTCATAGGAAAAAAGAAATGATGCAAACCCATAGAGTCTGGGCACGTTTGATTCATTTTTACGAGTATTTTAATGCTAAAAAGTAACCAGGGTCTGATGATGGAGCTGGATGATGGCCATAGGAACCACGTCGAGTTTATGGAGACGGTAGTTGGTCATGCGAATTTCTGAACTAAACCAGATAGACTAGTTGTGTTTCATGTTAAAATTCGTTTGGCTGGTCTTGGCAAGCACTATAGTGCTATAGAAAGATAATATCACTTTACATACACTACCACTGCAGAAGACTTGAGCAACCACGCGCAGGGCACGCCGTGATTGCGGCAGTAAGACCCATCATGGGGGGGTGGTCGTACCGTCAGACGCAGGTCATTACCGGACACGGTACCTTCGGCCGGTACTGGGCTGCACACGCTCACCGAGTGTCCGGCGTTCGAGACGCCTAAGCGGGAGCTTGTGGCGGCTCTGGAGGTGACAGTGCACACGCTCTCTACCCTGCTCGCGGCAATGGTCCGCTGCGCGGATGCGTGGGCGGCCAGCGCCTCCTTCTGCGAGCAGGTCATGTTCGTGAAGCAGACAGCAGAGCGGGCATGGCGTGATGAGCGAGAGAAACTCGCGGACATCACTGCCCGGCGTTCGTAGGCGGCTCGGGCGTCGGAGGACGCAGACCGACATCCGCCCCTCATGAGCGCGGGCCTGAGGGTGACGGGTGGAGCCGCTCGTCACCCTAGCAGAAGCAGGCCACGGCGGCGGCGCGCATTGCAGCACGATCCCCCCCCCCCCATACCGGGGGCAAGACGGGGACCACGTGGTCTCCCCTCCCGAGGAGGGCCGGACCGAGAGGAATGGTCCTGGGTCAGCCGGGGTGCGAGGAGTATGTCGCGAACCTCACCTTCGGCCTAGCACAACGACGGTTTAGTCGATCGAGTCCGACATAACCTCCCCCTCCGCCTTCGGAGGGGGGGACTGGTATCCGTAGGGATTTCCCGCACGTAAAAAATAAAAAAAAACCCTACCACTGGAGGACAGCCTGCATAAAGATTTTTTCTCAAACATGCAATGAAATATTGACATTACGTTCCTCTTAATAGGCTGCGAAGTATAACGTGTCAGGCGCGGCTAGGACCAGAGGCCGGTAATGGAATTTCATACAAACCTTGCAGGCCTAGGCCGGCAAAGTCCCCTTTTTGAATTTCGATTCCACATAAATTTGTGGCAAAGGCATCGACACTCTGCCACTATGTGTATTAAAAAAAACACTAAACGACTTGGTATGTACTTAGAGCAGTTTTATTTACATAAAAAGTCCACATGAACATAACTAATAACACATCATTATTATCAATTGTTTTCTTTACTATACATATAAACATTGAAATATTAATATTTAATTTAGTTGCAACAAATTGACATTTATAACAATGACAAGTGTCACTGTTCGTTCAGAAACGTGCCTTTATACTTTTTTTAAGTATCATGATAATGAACATATATGTAAATGTTTTCTGTTAAAATCAAGCTAAAATAGACGAAATAGTAATATACACGTGAATTTTAGTTTTTATATTGCTTACTTTTAATTTCTTTAAAAATAAATCTTTATTTTTTTATTGTTTATTTCATTTCCGCACTGGCCAGAGAGGTTGGTACAGAGTTTTATTTCGAGTTTGTGTGTGTGTGTGTGTCGAGTTTGTGTGATATCATCTGCATAAATTTCCGTTAGTCCGTAGTCGCCTCTTACGGCACCCTTCAAATGACATGCGGTGGAAATACTTGTATTCTTTCTATTCTTTCACATGCATAATTCTCACGCTGACAATGCCACCTAATACATTTTCAGTAGTTATATTTGATACGGGCAGTTCTTTATCGCTGATTACGACCAACGTTTTAATCATAAGCAACACGTGTTTACAACCAGTTGAACAATAAAACCCACATCAAGGGCATCATTAAAATAACCTTATGTAAACTCAGACTCGTATTCCGGAACGATATCTACTCAGTCCTGACTTTCAGTGTAACTAGATCTGAGGTCTGATTGTATTCTAAACTTTATTTTGGTTAGGTAGGTCCTTAACTAAAGATAAACAATCTTGTGGCAATTTTTTACAAATGCACGTTTTAAACAAAAAAAGTGTGTGTGTACTTTGTACAGCGTTAGAAGTTATAATTCTTTTAAAAACTAAAATGTTGAGTATAGCTAACTTCAGAGTGTATTTTGACTATAACTGACTTCAGGGTGTATGTTGACTATAGCTAACTTCAGGGTGTCGGATTTTGCAACGGTATGCGCGCGCATCGTAAAAATTTACCTGCGTACACAACAATCCTTTTTCGAAACAACAAACAAGTTTTCAAGGCGTTTGATTGTCAGGTTTGTGTTGTTTCGGAATTTTGATAATCGGAATTCGTATTTATGATATTTCGAATTATTATTCATTCGGAATTGTAATGGTTTGGTGTCTTGAAATTAGAAATTCTGAAACATTCGTAGTTTTGAACATTATGAATTTTGAAATTAGGCTTTCAATAAATAGGATTTGTGATGCATCGGATTTATGAACTTTCGGAATTCAAATTATTCGGAATTATTCGTGACTTTTGGAATAAAGTTTTTCATATTGATGTAGTGTACCCCCAGATATAATTAGTACCTGAATGCAAACTAGAGAGGTATGTGTGCGTATTTAGCAACACATCGTACCTGTCATAATGTTGGTAAAAATAACCTTAAAATATTCCATAAAACTGACGTAGGTATACGCACATACAGGTCAAACTCATAAAAAATGTTAAATAAAGCTGCACACCTCGATTACGACATTTACCGGTCATATCAAAATCATTATGTTTTTATTATAACACCAGACGGCGGTCGTAGAATTTTCATTGAAATATCAAGACAGGATTTAAATATTAACTAAAACTACCTATTATATGAAGCCAATATTTAATTTTTTAACTTCATTATTCTTAAAGTTAATCGAAACACTTTAAAACGTAAGTGCAAATCTCTCTTTTATATCTACTTAATATTTTTTGCATAATTATGTTATAAACGAGTAGGTATATTTGAAATCCAATCATTTTTTATTTTAAATTTATTTTAAATTTTATTTACCACAAACAGATAACGAAATACTTTTAGATCAAAGAACAGGGTAAACTGATTTGCGGGCTTCAAACAAGAAAGTTTGTGTTCTTTATTTAGATCTACAGAGATTCTTTTCAGATAAATTTCCTTTTAAATGCGGTAAATATCATGTTCTTACGATTTAAATACATTACAAAACATTCTATTCGATAAATTTAGTAAAGAAGAGTCAGCTCCTATGGTGCCGCAGTTTGATAAAACATTGAAATGTGAAGTAAAATAAAAACCTTGATATTTAATTAAAGTACTACAGGTACTTTTCCCGGGGTAAAATTATTTTAGCCTGTGATCCTTAAAAAAATAACGTAAATATAGTAAAATATAAAAATGCCGTGGACATGAGCTGATATTAAGAGCAATAGCTCATAACATCATCGTGGTAGTACCGTGCATAAAATATCTGAGTTCATATAGCTAACTAATATGCCAACTTATTGTTGACTAGCGATCCGCCCCAGCTTCGCACGGGTGGTAAAAACGTTCCCGTGGAAATCCAATATAGCCTGTGTTACTCAGGGTGAATGTAGCTTTCCAATGGTGAAAGAATTTTCGAAATCGCCACATTCGTTTTTGAGTTTATTCATTACAAACATAAAAATCTTTCCTTTTTATAATAGTAGTATAGATTAAATCATGCTAAATAGTCAAATCGATTTAAATAGAAAAAAATTGCATCAGTCTAAGGTCTTGGTCGGATATCGCGGGTTCAAACCCCGCCTAGATCGATTCATTTTTTCTATTTAAATAGTAGGTATTTCAGAATAGCCTTGTAAAATATGTATACAGATAACATATCGAGGGTATAGCTCTAAATGTTAATAGGCATGATATTTTAAATTTCGAGTAACACAATATTTATGAGTCAATTGTAAATATACCTACCCATGCTCTTCACATAATATCGTCACAATAATTATTTGTGGTGAAAGTATATAATATAATATATACTATGACAATTTTAAACTTTTAATTGTTCACCATTTCTATATTCATAGAAAATGAGATATGTGAAGTAGCGACTTATTGGGTTCTGCCCCAAAGAGAAAATTTTAATTAGACATTTACTGTATTTTATTTATTAGTTTTATTAAGTAAAAAAATTAAAAAAAAAAAACATTTTAAATCTCTCTTCACTTTCGCGAGCTGGTTGTTTGGTATTTCTTCATATCACGTATCTGGCGGGAGGTGGCTCTGCATAAAACCAATTTAGTTTACAGCATAGTAGGTATCCCAAGCAACTTGAGTTCTATTGCGAATTTAAATTAAATAACTCAACTGTCATGATACTTAATACGTTTCGAATTGAAAACCTCTTTTATCTCTAAGATGTTTAAAAACGCGTCCATTTCTGCATTTTTGCCTTCGTGAAGTCGGATGTAAGACGTATCGACTTCGATTTTTTTTTATGCCACTTATGTGGCATACAAGCACACGGCCCACCTGATGGGAAGTGGTTACCGTGGCCTATGGACGTTTGCAACACCAGGGGCATCACAATCGTGCTACCGACCCTGTAGATACCTTCTAATACCCTTCTTGAAGAACCCCATATTGTAGTCGCTTGGGAAAACCACGACAGGAAGTTCATTCCACAACCTGAGCGTGCGTGGGATGAAGTACCTTTCAAAACGCACGGTGTGCACCAATTCCGGTCGCAGTCTGTGAGGATGAATTCCCTGCCTATGGCGAGTGGTGCGATGATAGAATGCAGCCGTGGGCATCATGTCAAACAACCCAATGTGAATATAATGTTTGTATGCATAAACATTATATGTAGATATATCTGTATTGACGTGGGTATTCCAACGGGCAGTGTTGGGCATCAATCAAATATTTTTTCAATATACACATCAATTGATTGAAAAATTAATTGCAACTAAATCAATTACAATTGAGGTCAATGACAAATAGTTCAATTTTTTTTTCGCAGAAACCGTTAAGCTACGACACTAGCATAATAATAACCAAAAATTCACCCCCATTTAGAAAGCCCTTCATATTTTTAATAAGGTGCAAAATCCCCACGAATTCCAAAAAGGCCCCACACTAGGTCTAGGTCCTCTAGGACCTATTGTGGGACCGCCGGAAATGTAAGTGTTTATGGTAATAATTGAATTATTTATTTAACTTCTTATCTTGTCTTGGGAGAGCCCCCGTTATCAGAGATGAGTAGCTCAAATAACATTCCTCACGTAAAAACAAATACAAACTAAAGAAACTAACTAAACTATACAAACTAAACTAAACTTATCAATCAAACATAACTAATCAATTGTTAACTGCAGTAAATGTCAGTTGATAATTATTTATGTGTTCATTGCGGTTATTGCAATTAACAACTTATCAATTGTTATTTGTAAGTTTTCAAATTACAATTAATCAATTGTTCATTGCAAGTTGCCCAATTAACAATTAATCAATTGTTATTTATTTATTATTTTGCAATAAAAATTTGCCAAGCACTGCCTACGGGGTAATTTGTCATAAGTATTATAATTTTTTATTATATTTATTATCTAATAATAGGCTTAATAAAAAGGGGATCAAAACAAATTTAAAATATCATTTGAATATTATAACAATTTAATTTCATTGAAAGTCTGAGTTGTTAACATAAAAGTAACAATCTCATTTCACGCGTTTGGTAGATACAAATCGAATATAGGGTGGATGTCACAGTTGTCAAACAAAGAGCAATAAACGAATTCTCAAACTCAATATGTCACAATAAAAACAATCGTAAACTCATTTATATATCGTGGTAATAGGTTTTTGCCAAAATATATATATTTGTACCTAAATATTTTGAAAATGGCCTTTGTATTTGAGATAAATTATGATGGTAGAGTGATTTCCTTGAATCCACTGTCTAGACCTACATTTATAACAAAATAAAATGGAATGAGAATTAATTATGTACCTATATAAATTAAAATAGATAATACTAATTTAAACGACAATTTGATGAACCTGTAGAAAAATAAATAATACAGTAAAAGAATACGAAAATTGACAAATTGTAAAATAAATAGGCATAATCAATATGATCCATACATAGGAACAGTCACCGTGATGATGATTGAACATTCAAATTCAAAAAGCATTGAAAAATGCTTAAAAATTTAATTCAATATGATTGAAAAGATTACCAAATAATGAAAAAAAAAATGGGTGCGTGTACTTATGTACGCGCGTGAGAAGTTTTACTTCTTTGACTTAATGAGCGGTTAAGCAGACGGCTTCATACTGTTAATTTTGTGTCACAGGTGCGCGCGCATCTTAAAATTTCACTCTCATCATTTTTTCATAACGCGCCTAACTTCATACTGTTAATTTTGTGTCACAGGTGCGCGCGCATCTTAAAATTTCACTCTCATCATTTTTTCATAACGCGCCTAACTTCATACTGTTAATTTTGTGTCACAGGTGCGCGCGCATCTTAAAATTTCACTCTCATCATTTTTTCATAACGCGCCTAAAGAAGTATAACTTCAAAAAGAGTTGAACAGCTTTTACAAAATGAATTTTTAAAATCTCATAATGATTAAATACCGACTTTTGACGCTATACGAATAAAATAAATTATAATAAACTGACTTAATGTAATGAGCTTTATTTTGAAGTAGTATAGACAAGAACATAGCAGTCCATAGGAGGGGCCTATGTTCAACAGTGGACTATGTGCAACTGATATTTATGATGATGATAACAGACGAGAATCTTAAGTTAATAAAGCAAAATGGAGATGTGAAGAGGTACCTACCCCACACAAGTTCGTTTCACTAGGTAAAAATTATGTTTGATTAGGGTGGGACACAGGAAGGGGTAGAACCAGTTAATAATTTAAGAATTATTTAAAATGAATTCATTACAGTCTAGCCAGTATATTTTAGTATTTTTTTATGAAAATAGAAAATACCTCCCTTCAAATACTTGCAAGATTTCAATACTATCTACCCCTCATGTAAAATTATATATACTGTGCAGTATGTTCATAAGTCGATTTTAGTAGCACGAGTTTATTTTTCTTTGAATTTTATCATTTAGTTTAATAATACTTCTAAACTAAATGATAAAATTCAAAGAAAAATAATAGTTTAAAAAACACACTTTAGTACGTCCGCCATATTGGATTTAAGTCACGTGACTTTTTTTTTTCGTTTCCTGACAGCAAACCCTTTCATTTGATACCCATATCATGGGGGTGGATTTTAAAAAGCCAGTCCGCCATCTTGGGGCGGCCGCCATATTGGATTTCTAATGACGTTTCATAGCTAGTCATGTATTGTCATCGGAACTCAGAGCGTGTGCAAAATTTCATCATATTCGAAGACCGGAAAGCGAGTCAAATTAAGATTCCAAGATTTTCTTACATACATAGCTACAAGTGAAGCTAATAAAAGCGTATTAAAAAGAAAGATTGTTTTCGAACTAAACTTCTCATTCATCCTAGCGTTAATCCCAGTCGCATCTGAAGCTTTCAACTTGGAGCCTAGAGTCAACTTTATCAGCGCAACTGCGGATTTGGCTCAATTTCGATATTTTCCGTGAGCGACTGCCACCTGACCTTCACAACCCAAAGGCGATATCGAAGCATTGCAGTTAAACCAGTTGTTCGATTATTGAGGGCTCCAACTACCCGTAACGACTATCATACATGTTCGTATGGCAACTGGGACCGACGGCTTAACAAGCTCTCCGAGGCTTAACGTGGTCTGGTCGTGCAGACAAATGGAAATACCAATTTTCATGCATACAAATATTTGCATTGAGCGGGAATCGAACCCGCGCCTCCTGCGAAGCGGCCGCATTCACTACCACTACGCCACGGGGCTGTTTAACTAAACTATTACATGAAATACATTACGTTGGATAGCCCAAACCTACCTCGAAAGCTAGCAAACTTTCTTATTTGGCCTCCGGCTCAGAATGCATAGTTATATCGTACTCCATTCAAAGGTACTTAATTGATTTACTTTCAGTCCTCTCTGACCACTATCTTCACATCGCTCCCGTAAATGGAAAATATAATTTTGTGTGAGAAATAAAAATAGCTTTTTAAAGTTTCCGAGCTATATCGCCAGTAGAGACAAGTGTGATACGTCGCATAATCCATAAAGCCTTTAGTAGGTACCCTATCGCCGTCAAACACACTTGATCGCATGACAGCCTTTGATGCTTTGTGCATACTACACGCACAAAGTATAAAGTAAAATAACAATAATCCGATTAATACTCTGCTGGGTACCCACGATATAAAAAAGGAGACGTGGCCGACTCTCTAAAAGGTGGAGCGATGACATAGTTGGAGTAGCTGGAACCCTATGGACAAGCCTATCATAAGATAGAGTTTGCTTTAGCGGCTTGGAGGAGACTTTTACATATACATATATTTTACACAATAAAGAACTATTAACAATACTAACTCATAATTTTAGTCTCAACCATTGTTAACTCATATGTAAGGGACAAATAAAGCTTTATTTATTTAATACTATCAACCTAATATTGAAGGAAAGGTCATAGAAATCGCAACACGCATTGTAAAATATTTGATGTCATACTTAATCCAGTGGTGTGCGGTCAAACCAAGACCGTTGTAACCATACCAAACTCAGCTGCAAGCCGCAACACTCTCTGATTGACGAGGCTCCGGTGCAGGCTTTCCTCTCAAAGTTGGGAGCTCAAACGATACCTTAAAAATGGTATAAGCGAAAACCAAAGTGAGGAAAAGGAGTAGTAGTAGCCTCACGCCTTCTTTGGCACGGGAGCATGCTACAACCTCTAGTATTTACACCTAGAAGAGAAAGACCTGTGGATCTATAGAAACCTACGCGTACTTTTCGAAAAATGTATTTTTTTTTAATCAATCATTTCTGATATCTGAGAAATTAGTCACTAGCCAAGTTATTTTTTATTTTATTTCAACCAACATTACATTCTTCAACCTAAACATAAAACTGTAAAAACATCAGGTATCGCTCAATTCAAACTTTTGCGATAAACAAACAATGAAAGTTACATAACGACTTCCAAAGAAAAAGTTCATATAAATGTTCTGTCGTAAACCCATGTTGATAGTGGTATTTGATCCTGTTGTAATAGCTATCAAAGCTTCGAATTATTCACACTCTTCTGACCTCTAAACCTTATGTGCACGAACAGAAAATTCTCAAACATTCCATTCAATTCAATGTTTGTGAAACACTTGTTATTACAAATAATTTTCTTCATTGTATATTTGTGTTTGTATTTAATAATTTTCATTCTGCTTTTGTTTATGTTAGTGTTATGTCAATAACTTTACGTAGACAAAGATTGTTGCTTTGGAAATCCATCTACCCACCCGCGTATTACATCCGAAGGGCCTAAGTGTTGCCATCAGTGAACATATGATATATATTTCTAATCATGAAATATTGAAGTTTTACTTAAATTTTGGGAGTACCAAGAAGATTGTTAGTAGATATCCATACTCCATACTAATATTATAAATGCGAAAGTAACTCTGTCTGTCTGTATGTTACGCTTTCACGACTACACCACTGAACCGATCTTGATGAAATTTGGTACGGAGGTATATTAGAGCTTGAGAACGGACATAGGCTACCTTTTGTCGCGAAAGACGGGGTTAAAGGGGGGTCGGGGGTGGGCGGTTATAAGGGATTAAAGTTTGCCAGTTTTGAAGACATCCTGATGATATATTTGGTACAGAGATGGATTAAAACTTGGGAACGAACATATGCTACCTATTGACGCGAAAATGGAGGTATAGGGGGGGGGGCCTGGTAATAAGGGATGAAAGTTTGACAGTTTTCACGATATCGTGATGAAATTTGGTACAGGTATTAATTAGAGCTTGGTAACGGACATATGCTACCTTTTATCGCGAATAATGTGGTAAAGGTGAGGGGGGATTAGGACTAGATAGTATGAAAGTTTTTGATTTTTGAAGATTCCTGATGAAATTTGGTACAGAGATGGATTACCTTTTATTGCAAAAAAGGGAGTTGAAGAGGTGGAAAAGGGCAAGAGGATGTAAGTTTGTCAATTTTGAAGATATCCTGATCAAATTGGTATAGAGATAGATTAGAGCTTTAAAATTGACATAGGCTACCGCTTATCGAGAAAAGGAGGTAGAGGGGGGGTGGAGAATAGGGCTAGGGTATGTAAGTTTGACAATTTTGAAGATATCCTAATGACATTGGTATAGAGATTTATTACAGGTTGGAAATGGACATAGGCTACCCTTTTTCGCGAAAAAGGGATAGAAGAGGCTATGGGGTTAAAGTTTCTCATTTTTCAATGGCACAAAAAAAGAAGGTGAATATGGGATAAATAGTAAGAATATCTTTTAAGATGTCCTCATAAAATTTGGTACAAAGGTGAATTAGAGTTTCGAAACAGACATATTCGATTAGCGAACCAAATATAGAAGCGAGTAGAGAGGCGAGTAGAGATTGTTATACGGGCGAGTGGATAGGCGTGTAAAGATCGAAAGTCGAGTAGAGTCGACTACAGGGGCGAGTAGATGGCATACTAGAATGCAGTAAAGGGTTGAGTAGAGAGGCGAATAGTGAGGTGAGTGAAAAGATGAATGTAGGGGGCGAGTAGAGATCGAATAGAGAGTTGAGTAGAGGTGCGAGTGGGGAGAGTCAAGTAAAGGGGCGAAAAGAGAATCGAATGGATAGGCAAGTAGAGAGGCCAATGGAATAGCGAGTATAGAGAAGAGTACAAAGTCGAATAGAGAGGGGAACAGAGAAGTCAGTAGAGATTCGAGTGTAAATTCAAGTATAGAGGCGAGTAGAAAGTCGAGTAGAGAGTCGAATATAGAGGCAAGGAGAAAGTCGAGAACAGGGGTGAGTACATAGTCGAGAACAAAGTTGAGTAGAGAGGCGAATTTAATGCTCAATAGCGTCGGCTCAACACTAAGCGATAACCGACATTCACGCGGGCGGAGCCGCGGGCAACAGCTACTGTTTATATATGCAGACGATCTCTGTGGCTTAGTAGTTAAGCATTCGACTACTACGCTTGGTGTAAATTTTTATAGGTATGCATAAATATGTTTATTTGTTTACTATATCCCATAACACAAGCTGGTTAGACTATGCGTACGTTGAATCTAGATAGCGTTTAATAGATTGTCGTAGAAAATTTAATTTGTTCAACAATGTATTGTACATGGGGATAGGGGCGTTATACTTATAATGTGAGCCACAATAGCCAATCGTGAGTGATTGGCGTGTTTCGTCATCGTGAGTAGTGTACACACCTTAATAAATAATCCAGCCTAAGCACCTTTACTTACCTTGCTGACAGTATTTTTAAAATACCGAGACGAGTTTACTAGGATTTATTTATTGAGACGTCCTAACTATAACCCCTTTAAAATACCTAGATTACATCAAAATGTACTTAGTATTTGTAACAAGACATTTACCATAAGGCAAGTTGTACGCATGGTTTAACAAAACGTTTTTCAGTGAGGGTTTGAAATCATCACACATCAGTGGGCCTCGTGTTCAAAATTGCTTCATCGATCAATTACGTCATTTTGTGGGGAAATAGTACAGATGCACATACAATATTCACTCAACAAAAAAAATAATACGAATTTTAGTAATTATAGAACAAACAGAGACATCTAAGCCCCATTTCCAGAACCTAAAATTATAACAGTTGATGACCCATTTTGGTGAAAACAAATTATTTCATGATAAACAGTTTGGGTTTACTAAGGGACGTTCGACTGCTGATGCTGGTATAGAATTGTTAAATTGTATTTACGAGGCCTGGGAGGATAAGCATGATGCATTGGGTGTATTCTGTGATCTATCCAAGGCTTTCGATTGCGTCCACCATGACACATTAATCAGGAAATTAGAACATTATGGAATAAGGAACAAGGCTCTCGAGCTTCTGACTTCATATTTGAACAATAGAATTCAGAGGGTCGATGTTAATGGTACACGTTCAGTGGGATCTCTGATTTCGATGGGTGTTCCACAGGGTTCGATACTTGGACCATTTTTATTCTTAATATATATTAATGACCTCCCCTACTACGTAAGGGATAAAACTAGTATTATTTTATTTGCTGACGATACTTCGTTAATATTTAAAATTAAAAGGCAACAAAATAATTATGACGAAGTGAATAAGAGTGGTCCATTGGTTTAATACTAATAATCTTTGCCTTAATGGGAACAAAACTAAATGTATAAAATTCACATTACCTAATTTTACACAGGTTGAAACCAATGTACAACTCAATGGACAAGTGTTGAACCTTGTGGAATCAACAGTGTTCTTAGGTTTAAGTATTGACGCCAAATTGCAGTGGCGATCGCATATTGAAAAAATATCCAGTAGATTAAGTTCGGCTTCTTACGCTGTAAAAAAGATTAGGACATTAACAGACGTGGATACGGCTAGAATAGTTTATTTCAGTTATTTTCATAGTATTTTAAGCTACGGAATTCTCCTTTGGGGTAATTCCGCGGATTTAAACACAATATTCATTTTACAAAAGCGGGCTGTGAGAGCTATTTATAATTTGGGCCCAAGAGTTTCCCTTCGAGAAAAGTTTAAAGAAATAGAAATTCTGACCGTAGTGTCACAATACATCTTCGAGAACCTGATGTATGTAAGGAAAAATATCTCTAAATTTTCAAGAGTTTGTGACAGGCATAATATAAACACAAGACATAAAAACAATCTTGTAGCTTGTGATAGTAGACTCCATAAAATTAGTAATTCTTTCCGGGGCAACTGTATACGCTTTTTCAACAAGCTCCCTAATGAAATTAGAGATTTACCTGTAAATAAATTTAAAAATGTAATTAAGACTAAACTGTGCCAAAAAGGCTATTATAAAATCCAAGAATATTTAGATAATAAACAAGCTTGGAAATGAGCTGTTCGCTCAACTATGCTACTCAAGCAAACTATTGTATTTAGACTAAGTAGACTAAGCAAATGTTTGTAAATAGACCAAAAAAAAAATGCCCGCTGAGTTTCTTGCCGGAGTCTTCTCAGGTCGGGGCCGCGTTTCGAGCCGGTGGTCCATTTGCTAAACTAGTCTATATTTTTTTTTTAAACTTGACGTTTTGTAGGTACCGTTTTAATGGTCTATACAGAATAAATGATTTTTGACTTTGACTTTGACTTTGACTTTGACTTTGACTATAACACTGCCAGGCATATATATTCTGGAAATATGCAAGTATGTCAAAAAATACAAGTTATAATATGAGTAGGTATACACTAAGACACAAAAATAGATTGAACCTGCCTACCTCTAAGCTGGCAATGCATTCTTCGGTTCCCTTGGTCATGTCAATAAAAGTATACAAAAAGCTACCTGAGCACATAAAAAAAGAAGAAAAATTTAACATTTTTGTTAATAAACTAAAAAACAGCTCATACAAGAATACTTTGACTATAAAAATAAAATACATAACTTGGATATAGAAAATATTCAATTACAATTTCATCGAAATAAACCTCAATTAAAACAAACATAATACACAAAATACAATAAATAATTAGGTAATCAATTAAAAATTCCAATTAAAAAATTACATTCAATATTAAACTGACATGGAATATACAATAAAAATGTTTGCAGTGGAGGAACTTCATTTTGTGTTAATACTGTGAAATTTATGTATGAAATTGACATAAATATTTTATTTTGACATTAACATTAAAGCTATCCACTCTAATCCGAAAGTACGCACATGTGTAATAATGACATTAAGGAAAAGAATATTAAATTAATAAAGTATAAACTTAAAATTGTTTAATGTACCTGTATGAAAGTTTTTGACATACTATAAATTATATTTAATTGAGAATTGTATTGTATTGGATCAAATTGTATTGACCTTGACTAAATAATAATATAAATAATTCAGTTTACCTAACTACTCCTATCTCCAAACACTGTGCTGTGCCCGACAGGGTCCATAATTGTAACGCAATATTTAAACCTAACAACTGTATCACATTATACACAACATATCATATAATGCAATAAATGTATTGAGTATTGAGTACTTACCTACCTATTAACTTCCCGTCGTAGTGGTCCGTTCGCTTATTTTAACAAAGCTCAAACAAGAATAAACAGAACATTATAATCGTAGCAACTATTATTACAAGATTATGACATTTTGAATTAAATTTTTTAAGCATATTTCATGCTAAATATTTAAATCGATTTAAATAGAAAAAATTGAGTCGGTCGGGTTTGAACCCGCGATCTTTGCTTTACTGGGGCAATGCTTTAACCACTAAACTACCAGACCTCGCCCAAACCAACTCGAATTTCTCCTTCAACATCTGGCTTTGAGGCGACAGTGGAGTGTGACTCCAATATTCTTACGAACTATCAGAACCAACGAATGATTTTTCAATTATTTTTAAACCTTGATTTTTAACTACTCCACCCATACAATTTGAATTAAATTTTTAAGCATTTTTCATGCTAAATATTTAAATCGATTTAAATAGAAAAAAAATAATCGGTCTACTACGTTTACCCCGCCTAGACCGATTCCATTTTTCTCTATTTAAATCGATAAGATAATGTATATTTATATTTATAAGATTATTTGTATGCATGAATATGTATATTTATATTTTGTAATTTAGGTAAATACGCGCGTTTATTTGGATCCTAGTACCCATATTACAAAGTTATACATATAAGCTATGTGCTTTTTATTTTCACAGTCACGTAGAGAAGACCCTAGAGAATTATTCGTACACAGAACACCGAATGTCGGTTTCTAATAATACACCATATTAAAGTATTATAGTTAGATAAATTATATTATTATTAATACATTAGTATTTGTATAAAAAAGTGTACTTTATTGTAAGGTACCTACCTAAAGACGTTTTCTCCATTCAATAATTGTCTACTAGAGATTACCACAGTCTGATAAGACCGCCAATTGTATATACCCAAATATCTATATTAACAAGACAGTTATAAAAATCCAAATGGTTTTATGAGCTGTTACCAAGACTGTACCTTAACAAAAACAAATCTAAGTATTAAAAAGAACTTTCATTTTACAGTAGGTACGTGTAAAAATCTTCCAAAATGTTTATTTTAGACAATATGTACTATTTATTTTTGGAAGATAATTCAACCTACGAATATAACACAGCAAAACATGTTGTGTTGAAAAGAAGCACCTTCATTAATTTATTACAAGCATACGGAATTTATGTATGCATCAGTACAAAAATAATTTGCGAGCTATTACATCCGTTTTCCCCCTAATTTGAATAGAGAAACGGAACACCTATGATAACATAATAAATCGAATACTTTATAGCCCCTATCGAGTTTTATCATGACACATTCAGTGAATATTAGTCTTGAGAACCGGATTTTCCGAGATTGACTTGACATGAAATTATTATTTTCACTTGGATTCAGTCCTAACCAGAGTCTCATTACTCTCTACTCGAATTCGCGCTACAATAGGTCACGGCTGGCATTATCGGTTTAAAAATCATCCACTTTCAATTTCGTACTAATATTATACCTATGCAAGTTTGTGATGAATATGATAGAGGAATGTATGGATAAATATACAGGGTGGAAGATTTTGACCTTACCTGGATGTAAGTACTCTAAATACCCATTTTTGACGGTTATTTATTTACGAATTATTTAAAAAGATTTAATAATCAAAAAGTAAATTGTACAGATATATAATAAATCCAGAACAGCTACTTCGAAACGCTTAAGTTGCTACGACAGCTCTAAGTTGAACTCAGGCATTACCAATTTAAAGTTAGTCACTTACCGAAGCAGATGTTAGACCGAGCTAACGGTTTAGATAAATCTTGTCGCTCTTTCAACCTTGACTCGTGGTAGGTAATCCATTCTAATAGCTTTTGACGACTTCTCTGGCGAAGCGTTAGAACGTTAGACTACTAAGTCTGAGGTCGATGGTTCTATTCTCGCTTATTGCAAACATTTGTATGCATGCACACTCGCATTATTCTGCCCCTCTAGATAACTGGCAATTGGTTTGCCGGCGTTTGGTAGTATAGAATGACAAATGTATAGGATTTGACGTTAATGACAAGCGTTTACGACTGTCAAATACGCCTGGCAAATATCTGAAGTATGCTATTTTAGGCTACGGCGATCGTCCTCATTACATCCTTCCATTCAATCAATTTAATTAAATTGTACACACACCAATGTATTTAGAGTGAGTTCATTATCATTCCACACAGGTTTATGGAACGAGCAGAATTTCAAGCAGGATCAGCGAGTTTGTGCCCCTGACGAATGTTACGAAACGTTGGTTCTACGAGTCCAAGTTAGCTGTTTAGTTATTGCTTTAATAAACTACGAATACATTTGCTCAATGATAGAATGATAGAATTCGTTAAAAATATTTTATTTTACTTGAAATATTCTTCTGCATAACCCGGGGGCATATATATGTACATGTACAATATACATGTATGTTAATTATATTTCCATTCTTGCTTTAACTAACTCTGCTCAAAAAACTTGGCCATATTCTTATAAGAATGAATACCAATTGAAATTAAAACAAGGGTCCATTTAATTTGAACACGTAAGAAATGTTATATTGGGTATTGTAAGCACTTTTTTCGTGATAGTATTCCTTAGTGATGTAAATCAGGCATATTTCTTTGTTGTGAGGGTGACAGGAATACATTATTATGACGTCCTCTGTGGCGCAGCGGTAGAACGTTCGGCTGCTACGTCGGAGGTTGCGGGTACGTTTCCCGCCCAGCGTAAATCCTACTTATATTATAAATGCGAAAGTTTGTGAGTATTCATTTTTTTCATTTATTCGATGATTACAATCTGATGAACACATTACAATACGTTTGATGATAAATTAACAGTATGGTTTGAAGTAGTCTGGTACCCAAATTAAGATTGAACTTGTGTTTAGGGTACCAGGGCTCCTGAAACTTATCTTAGGCAACAAATAATTATGAATTAGGACACTATGGTTCGATGTTCATGAGCCTTTGTACAGGCCAACAAGTACCTTGTCAAAGTAAGCATTACATTGAATGGAAAAAAAAATATTATCAATGAAACAATAGCATATTATAACATAATAATAGAGAAAATCATCAATTACATGCGCCATGTGTGTGTGTGTGTGTGTGTGTGTGTGTGTGTGTGTGTGTGTGTGTGTGTGTGTGTGTGTGTGTGTGTGTGTGTGTGTGTGAGAGAGTGTGTGTTTGTGTACATAGATTTCCTTAATTATAGTACTGACAGTTTTAACATGTTTTCAGTTTCCGAATAGGATTTTTTCAAGAGCCATTCTGTCACTACCCTTCTGCAGTGTGATCTGAGAAGTGGATAAATGTTGCAATTTTTATTTGCTACATTATAGAGGTGACCACCCAGAACTTTAAAATGCCTTTCGGCTTGAATAGTTCTAAATTTTTCTCTGTCTCACACTAAGAATCTGACATTCTTTGTATAGTTTGTCTGTGGGATGCCTAAAGGGCTTGGAAGTCATTACTTTAAGCACAGCTCTTTGTGCTCGCTCCAAGGGTAATAAGTGCGATTTACCTGCTCCACCCCAAATCGAAATACAATAGGTTAAAATGGATTGACAAAGCGCAGTGTATATCATTTTTTTAGTGCTGTCATGGGTGTATGGATGGATGGATTTGTTACTCTTTCAAGTAAATACTACGGAATAGATTTTAATGAAACTTTACAATAATATAGCTTATACATCAGGAAAAATATTAGGCTATATATCATCACGCTACTACTCAAGGGAGCCGAGCAGTGATCATTAATGTCAACAAATTCTGCCGGCATATTCACAGAAGTGACAGTTTAGTTATTTCTGTTGCTAAGCCACGGCGCTGTGCATCGCGCAAGCGCGCGGACTTAGTGGTTGGCGGTAGAACAGGCCGCCACAAATTATTTGAATACAAACAAATTATGCACTCAAAGGTTTGATACTTGGCACAGGGATAGATAAAACCTAGAAACGGACATAGACTCCCTTTTATTGCGATAAAAGTGGTTAAAGGGGGGGGAATCGGGGATGAAAGTTGAGCTTGGGAACACTCGATACACGCGATAAGCGACATAAACGCGAGTGTAGCCGCGGGCAACAGCTACTATTTCTTTATATTTGCATGAAAACTTGTACCTGTCCACGTTCCATAACCCATAATACAAGCTAGTTAAGTTATGCTTACTTTGGGTCCAGATCGCATTACTTTGAATGTATTATAATTTCGTGTAAGCAGTTTTTGTGGTTCAATGTAATTTTACTTTGTATTCAAGTATGTGACCGAAATATTTACTTGCGGAGTAACTCAGGTCCTGTCAGTTAAAACACCAATAATAAAATCTGCTTAACACAGAGAAAAGCAATTGCCTTCTTTCCTTTGGAGTGTCCGGAACTTCCAAACTCTCTTATCGTTTGTGGTTGAGTTTACTAGGAACTCGATGGTATACAATAGATTTCCGCCCCATAATGCCTAATTTGTTTTATTTCAGAAACTTATCCCATTATGTTAATATTATTACTAATTTATAAAATATAATCTCAAAGCGAAATGTATAAAAGCAACTTGTAAATCTAATAACAAAATATTAGTTAAGGACCCTTGATACTATTAGAGTTTTCGAGAAACGTTATGGGCTCAAAGAACTACTTACCTACTCGTAGTACACTACAAATGTGAACCCATTTATCGCAACCTGACTACCTACTGCTAGAAAGATCGAAATAAGATGGATAGCAAGCGGAACCAGCCATAAATCGGCACCGCCTGCTATCAAACTTCTTTTGATCTTTACAGCAGAAGTAGGCCAAATACAAATACCAGTACTACTGGTAGTCAGAGTGGCAGTAAAACGAGGTGGTGAATTTTCGTCAGTATCATGCACTTCGTAATATTCAAATGTATATTTTTCTGTAACTGAAATGTTAGTTTCATAGTAACGATATATTGCCCTGTTGTCTACAGGAAAAAAGCTTTTTCACTTCAACAGCTCGAAAATGTGCAAAATGCGATTTTGCTCACTGCGTGACACAAAGTAACTTTATTATTTTATTTTTTTTAATGCAGAGTGCCAACCATAGATTTAGAAAAAAAAACGGAAATCTTTCGAACTACACTGCACTCTGTCGCTTTCCCATCCTTAAAAAAGAGCGAGTGACAAACACGAGTAATTTGAAGATCGAATTTCGAAATTCGTCCCCAAAGAAAACTCGTTGTGAAACGCGTAAATAAACTAAAGCTGAAAGTATTTGTAAATGGATAACCATGTTATTTATTTCAATTCCTTATTTTTTAATGTATTAATGTTTCCAAAAATGAGTAACACATAAGTATTTATAATCAATATCTAATTGATGCATAAGTACATTTATAAATTACTAGCTGTTGCCCGCGGCTCCGCCCGCGTGGATGTCGGTTATCGCTTAGTGTTGATCCGACGGTATTGAGCATTAAATTCGCCTCTCTACTCAACTTTGTCCTCGACTATGTACTCACCTCTGTTCTCGACTTTCTACTCGCCTCTATATTCGACTCTCTACTCGAATTTCTACTCGCCTCTATGTATACTTGAATTTATACTCGACTCTCGTCTGACTTCTTTGTTCCCCTCTCTACTCGACTTTGTACTCTTCTCTAAACTAGCATTTTGCATTGGCCTCTCTACTTGACCATCCATTCGATTCTCTTTTCGCCTCTCTACTTGACTCTCCCCACTCGCCTATCTACTCGCACCTCTACTCAACTCTCTATTCGATCTCTACTCGCCACTACATTCATCTTTCCACTCGCCTCTCTACTCAACCCTTTACTGCATTCTATTTGGCTCTCTAGTCGCATATCTACTCACCCCTGTAGTCGACTCTACCTGTCCACTCGTCCCTATAACAATCTCTACTCGCCTCTCCACTCGCTTCTATATTTAGTTCGTTACTCCACTATGTCCGTTCCGAAGCTCTAATTCACCTTAGTACCAAATTTCATGAGGACATCTTAAAATAAATTCTTACTATTTATGCCATATTCACCCCCTTTTTTGTGCCAATGAAAAATTAGAAACTTTAATCCTATAGCCCTATTCCCCTTCCCTCCTCCCCCTCCTCCCCCTTCTATTCCTTTTTTACGATAAGGGGTAGCCTATGTCCATTTCCAACCTCTAATCCATCTGTATAACAAGTTCATCAAGATATCTTCCAAATTGTCAACTTTTTCGCAATAAAAGGTAGCCTATGTCCATTTTGGAGCTCTAATCCATCGCTGTACCAAATTTCACCATTTCATACTAACTATCCAATCCTTATCCCTCCCCCACCCTTTTACCACATTATTCGCGAGAAAGCATAAAGCATGAGTCCGAGAAAGCATATGTCCGTCACCAAGCTCTAATTAATCCCTGTACCAAATTTCATAAGGATATCTTCAAAACTGTCAAACTTTCAAACCTTATTACCCCCCCCCCCCCATGCCTCCGTTTTCGCGTCAACAGCTAGCCTATGTTCGTTTCCAAGCTTCAATCCATCTCTGTACCAAATATATCATCAGGATGTCTTCAAAACTGGCAAACTTTCATCGCCTATAACGCCCCGCCCCCTTTATCCTCGTCTTTCGCGACAAAAGGTAGCCTATGTTCGTTCCCAAACTTTGATCTATATCTGTACCAAATTTCATCAGGATATCTTCAAAAAAGACAAATTTTCATCCCGTAGCCATATTCCCCCCCCCCCCCTCCCTTCTACCCCTTTTTGCGATAAAAGGTAGCCTATGTCCGTTTCCAAGCTCTAAACTATCTCTGTACCAAATTTCATCAAGAAATCTTCAAAAATGGCAAACTTTCATCCCAAGGCCCTAGTCCCCCCCTTCTACCCCCCTTTTCACGATAATAGGTAGCCTATGTCCGTTCCCAAGCACTAATCTACCTCTGTACCAAATTTCATTAAGATATCTTCAGAAATGACAAACTTTCATAAAAACTTTCATCCCCTATTTCCCCCCCTTAAACCCCATTTCTCGTGATAAAAGGTAGCCCGTTCTCAAGCTCTAATATACCTCTATACCAAATTTCATCAAGATCGGTTCAGTGGTTTAGGCGTGAAAGCGTAACATACAGACAGACAGACAGACAGACAGAGTTACTTTCGCATTTATAATATTAGTATGGATTTCTATTTTCAATATTTGAAAAATAAAACATCACAGACAAAGAAAAACAATTATTTCGGGCATACGCGGTAACAATCAATCATCAATCACAATCATACACTATCGCATTTTATTTAAATTAGTAAGGAAGAATATCACGCAGACAAAGTCACGGGCTAATCAATAAAATAATTTAGTTCCCCAAAGAAAACTCGTTCTGAAAAGTGTAAATAAACTAAATTTGAAAGTATTTGTAAATGGATAACCATGTTTTTTATTTAAATTATTTAATATTTAATTTATATTATATTTATATTTATTTTATTTTATTTTATTTATATTTATTTAATTTTGTATACGAAAATGAGTACCTAATGCATAAGTATTTATAATTAATACTTGATGCATAAGTACATTTTTAAAATTATTTTCATTTTCAATATTTGAAAAATAAAACATCGTGGACGCTGTTTCTGAACGCGCCTTAAAAAATTGCGGGCGAATGGAAAGTAAAGTGTTGAATAAGATTAAAAATATTAAAATAATCATAAAAGCTGAGCGATATATCATAGTATTTTAACACGAAGAGTTGAAACAGCAAGTTACTAATTCGGAATTTAGTTGCCTTCCTGAGAAGTCTAGTGAGAAGTCCAAACCTTCAATAAAAGGAGACTTACAAAGGGTGCCACCGGAGACGTGTTACTATCGTATTGTATATCATTTGCAGAATTGCACTTTTAACTTTTAAAATGTTCAGCATATTTTGATTTATAATAAATATAAACGTAATTTCTATCTGTTCATGTTCATTGTGTTATCTTCTAAGTAACACTTACCTATTATGTGTTCTCGCTGCTGAAGTGAAAAGTAATGTGTGCCACACGAGAGCAAAATTATTTACATCTCGTGCCTTTGGATCCCTCGCCACGCTCAGGATTCTACATGAGAATCACTCGCTACGCTCGTGATTCAATCTTAGAATCCCTCGCCTTCTTGGGAGTCAAAATCAGCACTCGCAGCAAAAAACAATTTTGCTCACTTGTTGCATAAATAACTATTTCACTTCAGCAACTCGAAAATGTAAGTTTTGCTGCATAAAAACAGTGGGAAAAATGCGATTTTGCTCACTGCGTGAGACAAAGCAACTTCTTAATTATTTTTTTAATGAAGAATACCAACTATAGAGTTTGAAAATAGTTTGAACACTTTCGAACTACACAGCACTCTGTCTCTTTCCCAGCCTTAAAAAAGAGCGAGTGACAAACACAAGTAATTTGAAGATCGAATTTCGAAATTCGTCCCCAAAGAAAACTCGTTGTGAAACGCGTAAATAAATTAAATCTGAAAGTATTTGTAAATGGATAACCATGTTATTTATTTCAATTCCTTATTTTTTAATGTACTTATCAGTGTTTACAAAAATGAGTAACACATAAGTATTTATAATCAATATCTACTTGATGCATAAGTACATTTATAAATTATTTCCATTTTCAATATTTGAAAAATAAAACATCACAGACAAAAAAAAACAATTATTTCGGGCATACGCGGTAACAATCAATCATCAATCACACTTTACCATACACTATCGCATTTTATTTAAATTAGTAAGGAAGAATATCACGCAGACAAAGTCACGGGCTAATCAACAGCTAAACATAAAATAATTTAGTTGCAAGGGTAATAGAAATATTTGCTGGCGGTCTGCCAACAAGTATTAAAAACGTTTGCACTTTACCTCAAATCGTTAAATTGTATATTTTATTCGATGTAGTTCGTATGTATGTAGCCTCTATTGTTAGTGTTAACAAGGTTTTTCTTGTAGTAGGTATCTTCAATTTCATTTTATTCACCAGAATTATTAAATCTGAATATAATGGTGAAATCTTGTCAAACGTATTCAAGGCATCCAAGGTGAGATGAGAAAGAGAGAGACGGTGATAATTATTTGTACTGTCCCCACTCTGTTGTAATATTATAAGTAATTTTATTTAGTTTTCGTATGTATTTGCTTTACATTAATATTAATTAAATATATAGGTAACCCTTCTCTCTATATAAATTTTAATAAACAAAGGATTATTAAAGTTTTTGTTTGTAGATTCTATCTAATCATTCCGCCCTCCGTGGTTGGAACATATGCATATGTCCTATGTCAACAAAATTTAATGAAAGTTTCGACCTTTCAATTAAAACCTTTCAAATTTCAGTCGTTAATTTTAGTTAATTCTGGATTTTAGACTCTGATATAGCCTAACCTGTTTATATAATTAAACATTTCTTGTTCTGATTGTAATGATCCTGATTTAGATTCGTACTTTCTCATATCTACATATTAATTAAAACACAACTCACTGAAACTTATTAAACTCGAAAATCTTGTTCCTTAATTTTACTTCCTTAATGGATTATTTTTAGGTATGATTGTAAGCTAAAGGGTAAGTCTCAGGAATGGATGTCACCATTCTGGATACGACGACCCAGAGATGCTTTTACGCCACGCACATTGAGACACATGAGTTTGACCTTCTTTCCTTGTTTTTGATATAGTATTAGGTAAGTACATGAATATGAAACACGTGAATATATTATACAGCAAATATGTGGTGACATTTTGGTAACAAGTGAATATAGTTCACCCCTCGCTAAATCCGCGGCAAGTTATGGACTATATAAGTCTCTAGGCTGAGTGATTAAGATAAACACAGAGAGAGGTTTAAGTCAAAAATAATAAAGTAAGAATTATAAGCAGGTCCTTATTGCTTTATTAAAATACCCACATATTTTAGGTTTAATCCGCGTTTTTAGGAAAGCTACCTATTTATTAACTCTCGCCGAAAAATGAGGGGTTATTTATAAAGTTGAGCTGTTTATTTGTGTATCTGTGTAGGGTGTACTATGGATAACAAACCTATATGTCTGCATTGTTCTTCCAATCGCTTTTAATAGCACGGATCGGTTTAAATTCCGTTTTTTATTTAAATTATTCTTATTAATAAGTTATAAAGATTTGACCAGGTAATAATAAAGCTGATGATCAGTATTTTTATTGACATATCGTCCGCGTACCCGATGTTTTCACATCTTTATCCGGGATCCGCAGTACTTTTTCATGACTAACTACGTCGCTGTCGAACAATTTTTTCTTATTTATTAATTTTTAACATTAGTTTAAGCCGATCAAATCAAAAGAATTAAAAATTAAGTCTAAGTTCTATTATATTTATGTAAAAGAGATGTTAATAACATCCAGAGGTTAATTGTATTTGGGTTTACAGTTACATAAGTAGTATTTCTATAACATATGAAATAATAGCCTTGACACAATGCTGCAGCATCAAGTGGTTCTCCTCTTCAGCAACTGATAGGTGGCTCAAGTTCAACATAAACTAGGCATTGATAATCTTGAATACTCAAGTACCCCATATTTTACAAGCTTTGTATTAACTTACTCAGTATTTAATTTGTTCGGGGCAAATCTTGCAACTCGATTTTGAAGCCGATATCCACAATTTGATTTTGTTAAAATTTAGATACACGGTTAGATTGGATGACGATGCATTAAAATGGGGACCATGGAGCTGGTCTGATGATGAAGTAGGAAGGTGACCATAGCAACTCCTAATTTAAATAAGATAAACTTATTGAGTTTCGGCTCATTTTTTTTTGTCTTAATAAAATCTCTGGTATTACATGGTATTCTGGGTCTGAAGATGAAGTCAGAAGGAACTCTTATACTAAAGATAAACCAGCCGAGTTTGAGTTCATTTGTTTTGTCTCAACGAACTCTTTAGTATTATCTAGTATTCAGGGTCTGATAATGGAGTCAGAAAATGGCCATAGGAATTTCTTAAGTAAACAAGATAAACATATCAAGTTTGGGTTCTTTGTTTTGTCTTAAAAATCTCCCTGGTATTACGTGATATTTATTTATTTACATGGACTACTTTTGTTTGGCTTAGTTTGCCTAGTATTGTTAGGCACAACTCTATTGTTACATGATGTTACTATAACTATAAATTGGAAAATAAAATTGAAGACTTTTAAAAACAAGCTTTTCTTTTAATAATCTGTACTAAAACGAAAATAATAATTTTATGTAAGGGTTATGCTGATCAGAAAACTAAGAAAGAACTTTCGCGATACAAGCTTTTCAAATCAGCACGACCCTTGCATAAAATTACTATTTTTGTTTAAGTACAGATTAACTTTTAAACTCTCGCGTTCCATAATATATAGGTATTATAAAGAGAACGGGAATTAACACGATCATGGTATATGTACTTACATCAGGGAATCAAAGGTATGTAAGTACCTACACCATTATCGCGTTATTTCCAGTTCTCTTTATATGTAATATATCATCATCATCATCATCATCATATCAGCCATACGCAGTCCACTGCTGAACATAGGCCTCTCCCATAGACTTCCAGAATGACCGATCTAACGCAGCCCGCATCCAGCGCTTCCCGGTGACCTTGATGAGGTCGTCCTTCCACCTGGCCGTTGGGCGTCCTACATTACGTTTGCCCGTACGCGGTCGCCATTCCAGAACTCTTTTGCTCCATCGGCCATCTGTTCTGCGCGCTATGTGTCCCGCCCACTGCCACTTCAACGAGCTAATCCGCTGGGCTACGTCGGTTACTATTGTTCTCCTACGGATATCATCATTTCTGACGCGATCACGTAGGGAAATACCGAGCATAGCCCTTTCCATAGCTCGTTGAGCGACTTTGAGTTTGTTTAAGAGACCCATAGTGAGGGGACCACGCTTCAGATCCGTAAGTCATCACTGGTAACACACATTGGTTAAAGACTTTCGTCTTCAGGCACTGAGGTATGTCGGACGAGAAGACATCTCGTAGCTTCCCGAACGCTGCCCAGCCTAGTCGGATTCGTCGTCTCGGCTGGGCAGCCGAGACGACGAATCCGACTTCGAAGCTGGAATTGCCTACCTGGATCAGTTGACCCAAGTAGACGTACTCGTCAACAGCTTCTAAGACTGAGTCCCCAACATGAGCCGGTAGAGGCGCAACATGGACATTTGACATAACCTTTGTCTTGTCCATGTTCATCATAAGGCCCACCTGTTGGGATACTCTGTTGAGGTCTTCGAGCATGGTGTTCAAGTCTTCCAAGCGATTCTGCCATAATGACAATATCGTCGGCAAACCGAAGGTGAGTGATATACTCGCCGTTTATGTTGATGCCAAGTCCTTTCCAGTTCAGTAGCTTGAATACGTCTTCCAAGGCAGCCGTTAACAGTTTCGGAGAGATCACGTCTCCCTGTCTAACGCCCCTTTTCAGTTGAATTGGTTTCGTGCTCTGTTCCTGTACTCGGACCGACATAGTGGCGTTCTGGTATAAACACTTCAACACTTCGATATACCGGTGATCTATCCGGCACCGCTGGAGAGACTGTAGCACGGCCCATATTTCGATCGAATCGAAGGCTTTCTCATAGTCCACGAATCCTAAGCAGAGAGGCCGGTTATACTCTTTGGTCTTCTGTTTAACCTGCCGCAGCGTGTGGATGTGGTCCATGGTACTGTGGCCTTTTCGGAATCCGGCTTGTTCGGGAGGTTGGAAGTCATCGAGCCTGTTGGCGAGACGGTTCGTAATAACCCTCGAAAACAACTTGTAAAGGTGGCTCAGGAGCGTGATGGGTCTATAATTCTTCAACAAAGTATTATCACCTTTCTTAAAGAAAAGGACCACCTTACCCCCGTTCCACGCTTCCGGCGTTATGCCTTCGTGTAGGACGGAATTGAAGAGCTTCTGAAGGACCTTCAGTACCGGCGTTCCGCCCGCTTTCAAAAGCTCTGCTGTAATTCCGTCCTCACCCGCCGCTTTGTTATTCTTTAGCTGTTTGAGGGCCATCCTAATCTCGTACAGGCTGATGTCCGGGATGTCTTCGGTATAATGTCGGGTAAGCTTGGCTCTTGGATCTTTAGCCCTGCCAACGGGCTGCATTACAGACGTATATAACTGTCCATAAAATCTTTCGACCTCCCTAAGTACCTCTGCCGTTGTCGTTGCCATTCCGCCATCCTCCGTCTTTAGCTTCGTCAACCGGCTTTGTCCAACGGACGCATTTCTCGCAAACACTTTTGAGCCTTTGTTTCGCTCTATCGTCTCCTTAATAGTTTTTGTATTATAGGAGCGAATGTCGTGTCGCAAAGATTTCTGTATGCGTCTGTTGAGCTGCCTATATGCCTCAGCGTCGTCGGAGGTCTGTAGCGGCATAGATCGACGTTTGGCCATGAGATCAAGGGTCTGGGTCGAAATTTTCTGAGGTTTTTGTTTAGAGCGAGACCTAAAGAATTTAGATCCCACCGTTTGGACAGCTTCTACCAGCACGTTGTTTACCTCGTCCACTGAAACGCGATCCTGGAGACAATCGAAACGATTGGATAGTTCGAGCTGAAAGCTCTCGGAGTCCCGGACATCGGCATATGACGGTCTGAGTGTTGACTTCATCAGACGTGACCTTTCAAGTCTAGGGCTAATATTTAATGTGCCTCTTACGATACGGTGATCGCTACCGGTTTTTACACGGCTGATCACAGAGACATCATTGAATAATTGCCTCTTTGACGTCAAGATGTAGTCAATCTCATACGCCATGTTAGCGGGGCTTAGCCAAGTCCACTTTCTCTGGGGTGGCTTTCTGAAGAAAGAGTTCATTGCGTAGGGACCCTCCTTCTCCAAAAAGTCCGCCAGCATGTGGCCCCGGTCATTCCGCTACCCATATCCAAAAGGCCCCACCCTCAACTCCCCATCGCCTCGTTCGCCCAGTCTCGCGTTGAAGTCCCCCATAACAACAGTGAAATAGGTTTTGGAAGCATGTATGGCCCTACTTATGTCCTCATACACTTCCTCGACCTCTTCATCGGAGTATGACTTGGTGGGCATGTACACCTGGATGACCTTCAACGAGTATCTTTTGGATACTCTGAGTATCAGGTATACCACCCGACTCGAAATACTCTCGATGGATATGACGTTGTTAATAAGGCACCTGTGGACGAGGAACCCGACACCATGCAGTGACTTTCTGTCACCCTCCCGGTGGTAGAGTAGGTGACCAGACTTCAGGGTTGTCGTGCCCTCCCCCGCTCTTCGCACTTCGGACAACCCAACAATGTCCCAGTGCAACCTACTCATTTCCTCTTCCACCTCGAGCAGCCTCTCGTCAGTCCTCATCGTGCTGACGTTGTGTGTTACCAGGACCAGTTTCCGTTTGGGGTGGTAGCCGAATCTCTGCCGGGGATTCTTCGCACCCCCTGCCCCGCCGTTACCATGACCGCTACCGGAGCCAGGAATAGCGGGGCTGCCGGGGACTAGGGGCCTGGTCTTTTTTTTGTCCGTTCATTGGGAGGTTTCTTGCCATACTCGCCACGCTTGGCAAACGGGTTGGCGAGCGCGGTATTTATAAGGATGCATCACAAAAGACGCCGCTGCCCATCCTTTGGTGTTCCCTTAGTCGCCTCTTACGACATCCACGAGAAGAGATGGAGTGGTCCTATTCTATGCCGGGAGCCACACAGGGTTTTTTTTTTAAATATATTAATATATAATATTTTTGTAATATATCAGTACAGATTATTGAAAGAAAAAGCTTGTTTGTAAAAGGTTTTTATTAATAGATAATTTTATTTTCTATTTTCAATCCCACTTCAAAGGTTTTATTTTATAGATCTATTTCATTTAATGTAGATTCTCAAAGCAACATCTCTTAATACAATCGTGCCTTATAAAATATCAAAGAACTGGCTCCCAATAAAGTACATTCTATTTTAGTAACAAACATATAGATACAATTATTAGGGTACAAAATAAATATGTTTTCGGTGTGTTCGGTACTGATATTGCGATACGTCAACTTATTTCAGCCGAAAAAATAAGACATACAGAATATATTATATAACAATAGTCCAAGACCCAGACCGACGTGTTTTTAGCTGTACTAAAATTGTTAAATAAATAGTGTAGTATAAAGCCGTATTTGCATAATATTTGTACGAACTGAATGCCTTTTAAAGAAATATATGTCAGAGTATGAACCTGTAAAACGATATCAAGCTGTCGGTATGTGCAGTACGGTAATGCGAGAACCCTTTGCAAAACTGATCATGGTCCGATCACCATTCTTCAAGATCCGAATACAGTACTCGTGAGTAGGTGCTTACAACGAGATTCCTAAATCGCACTTGACTTAACATTACTAAACAATAAATGGGTACAATAATGTGTAAGTACAGTCTGTGAATACCGACGTGAAGTTAAAGCCCACAGGATCACAGACTTAGATTGTAATAGAATTATTATCGCATTCTTGTGAAATGCTTCCCTTGCTAGGCAGAATAAAGTTTTAATGCGATATTTGAATCGCAACCTTACAAGCAAGCAATACCCTATGGACGGATTACACGTATGTTTAGCACACAGATATCTTCTTGTCTTGATTATTATTTATTTTATTTTATTCTTTATTGTAAACACATAACATAACATAAACTCACGCCTGTATCCCCGAAGGGGTAGGCAGAGGTGCTAGCACCCACATTTCGCCAGTTTATGTTTAGGTCCCAATGTAATAGGTGCCGAGCCTATTGCCATTAACCGGACACTTATTAACCTGCCATAAATACACTTATAACTTCGAAAAGCAACGAAAAGTCATTAGTGTGTGCCATGGTAAAACCTGGGATCGAACCCGAGACCTCGTCTTAGCAGTCCATTGCCCATACCACTAGGCTACCGCGGTTGTACACAAAATTACATTAATATGAAATAGTGAGATGTAATGTACACAGCCCCTCTAGACAAGTGGCAATTCGCTAGCTGGCGTTTGGTGGAATAGAATGACGAATGTATGGAATTTGACGTCAATGACAGTCGTTAACGCATGTCAAATACGTCAAATCCTATACATTCGTCATTCTATTCCATCAAACGCCCGCTAGCGAATTGCCACTTGTCTAGAGGGGCAGGTGAGCTTAACTCAAAGTTGTGTTCTCTTCCAGCAAACCCGGGAGTGCACAGAGGAATTGTAATACAAGAGCCAAAGTCTAATATACATGAAAGTGAAGATTTTGATGTAAGAGATATACGAAATGTACACACATACATACATACACACATACAAACATACATACATACAAACATACATACATACAAACATACTAACATACAAACATACTTACATACAAACATACATACACACCAACGTACCAACATACTATATTTACACGTAAAAACATATTATGTCTGCTATTGTTGAGAGAAAAGGTAGTCTTTCATCCGTTTTTTTTTTCAATATTTAAAAAAAATCTATCGCGAATGGAGTGCGTAAGAGAATTCCTCAGCCGTACTGCAGAAACAGTGAACGAATTGTCTTAGCAAATAGAACTATGAGAAGGAGTTCGAAGTAAAAGAGAGGACGAAGTGCAACAGGGCTTACCCTACGGGGACTAGGAACTCAAAACGCTCACAAAGATATGAAATAGAATGAGGAATTCTTTCTTAAGCCCGCCAATGTACATTCAAATAATTTAAACAAACGGGATGGTTTAAACAGTCAAATTTGTATTTCTTCCAACCTTTTGATTCTCATTCTTTTGCCACAGACTCCTGCCAATTTGATCAAACTGTTTGAAACTGCCAGGTCGAACAAACCACCTGAATGTGTATGGCGGCTATCACAAGTCGTAGGCCAACAGGTCACGGTTCACGGAAACATAACTTGGTGTAGGTACCTATAGCAGCAAAGTTACTGTCGCAAGTCTTGTAGTTTGCAGAACTTGCAGCAAATCCTTACTTTATACACAATTTTAAAACTTTTGGCGAGAACTTACTACTTGTTTAGCCTCGTCTTTTAGCAAGCAAAAGTTTCAGCTTGATAAGCAAGTGACATGTCAAGTTTTATGAAACAAGAGATAAGACGTGACATACTTCTTCCATTTGAATTTGTAGCCGCTTAACTTGGGAAGCGGAAGGCGGAGGATCGTACGAAATGGCGCACATTGGAAGAGGCCTATATCCAGCAGTGGACTGAAGTGGACTACAGTGGCCAATTAATTTATTGATTGATAACTTGGGAAGCATTGAGGGTAGAATCGCAAAATACTTACATAGTGTTGAGAAAAGACTCAGAGGATGATTGCCAAGAGCCGAGTTTTGAGCTAAATATATTCTAATAATTTAGAAAATGTTAACACAACCTAAATAAGGCGTTTTGACTGAGTAGAGCCACTAGAGACACTAAGGCCGACCCTTTTGGGGTACAGTATGAGCGTCGTACCTTACTCCTGACATGCTGTTCTGAATGAAAGTAGATGCTGGTATCCATTGGAGAAGCTCAAATAAACTCGCTGTGATAAAGAATTAGAAAGAAAATTTTTAAAATGGAATACCTGATTTCAAATTATAAAACTAAATAATAATTAAAAATATCACATCTACATGTTTAAAAATAACATGTAAGTTAAGTCAGGCATCCAACCTTTTTAAAATATTAAATCTGAATGGTTTAGCTCGTAACATTACCCAGATCACAATTGGTGGACACGGTAATTACCCGTCCAGAGATAACCTTATTTACAGATAAAATATAAGTAAAAGAAATAAAAACGAATTCGATTTGTCAATTAACCTAAGAGCATTAAGCGCAAATACTTAGTTTTGAACTTGACGCAACTACTCGCAGCAGATTTTAATGGGCTTTCTTAAGTAACTTCTTAGCGGATATCCGTTAGGAAAGTAAAGCTGTTAAACTTATTAGAGCATTTTCGTTGAATTTGCTCGATTACCGAAATTAAGTATGAAAAACAAGATAATGTGGTGAAATGTGGTTTATATGAGATAACTTAAACTTAAAAAATTAAGGCTAATCATATAAAACACATACTAAATTGTTATATTTAGGTAGGCGGTATGTTATATTTTCTTAGAACTTCAACTGAGCGTAACCAACGCGGCACAGTAATTTTTTTTTCAGGCTATGTGTAAACATTTAATTTAACATGGTGATAATAAGTGTGCATTCGGACCGCTTGAAACCACTAAACTAACAAAAGAAAAGTGTAGAGGGTAAATCCTATCAGTTAACCCTTTTTACTTTTGTTTGTACAATTTCGTCTTTGGCAAAGGCTGCATGAAACGAAATGCTATTTTTACCTATTTTTTTTTTAACGTGTGGAAACCCCCACGGGTTTCACCCCATCGGTGCCGACGATGGAGTGGGCGTGTCGGAATCGGACCGACTAAAACCACACAGTGTTCTTCCCAAGTATCCATTGCCGGGCACCCCGGGTAAGCCCTCGGAAGGATAACCCCAGGATTGCCGGCGGATATTGGCCGCCACCGCGGCCTCGCCTGGTGGGTTCGGGTTATATCCCGCGTCGGTGAGTTGGCAAGCGTGTGTAGGACACACACGACACGCCTCCGCCACGGCCTGCTTCTGTAAGGACGGCGAGTCGGCCAACTGCCGTCCTCAGGCCCCGATCATGGAGGTCGGTAGTCCCGGGCGTAGACGAGTCTGCGGCGTCCACGCCGCAGACTGCGGAACTCAGGGGGCAGGGTTCTCTCCCGCTCCCTCTCCGCCGCCTCTTTCGCGCGCATTACCTGCTCGCAGAAAGCGGCGGCGGCGTGCCATTTGCTCCCGTCGGAAACCACGGCCCTCACCATGGTCTCCAAAGAAAGAACGTCCACGCCCAGGACCGCAACGAGATCCCGGCGTTGACTCGCCCACGCAGGGCACCCCACCAACGTGTGGAGCGCCGTGTCTTCGCCAGGATCCTCACAGTGCTGGCACTGCGGTGTTGTCTCCCGGTGAATGCGCCATAGATACCCACCGAAGCACCCGTGCCCGGTAAGTATCTGGCACATCCGGTAGGAGAGGTCACCGTGGTGCCTCTCCAACCACTCCTTCATGATCGGTCTCACCGCCGCAATGGTGGATTCCCCCCACCTTGGATGCTCAAGTCGCACCCGCCATGTCTCCATGAGTTCCCGGCGGAGCTGGGACTGCTGAGCCCTGATTTCTCGGGGCTCCGGCCTATGGCCCCGCTCCAGTGCCTCCTTGCGCCACTGATACAGCAACGCAAGGGCTCTCGCTTCCAGATCCCATGGAGGGGTCCCGGCTAGGAGACATGCCACCTCGACAGAGATCGTGCGATATCCCCTGATCGCTCTGACGGCCATCGCTTTTAATGGGCTGTTTAATACAGCCACGTTGCGGGCCGCCAGAGTCTCCGCCCATACGGGAGCCCCGTACAGGGCCATGCTTCGCACGATCCCCAGGTACAGTCTCCTAGTGGGGGCGTTGGGTCCCTTAACGTTGGGCATTAGCCGCGATAGCGCGGCCGCAGCCCCCCTCAGTTTTGGGACCAATCTTCGGAGATGAGGTCCGAAGTCCCATCGGCTATCGAGTACGAGCCCAAGGTACTTCATCGTGGGCTCGATGCCGATGTTTACGCCCCCTATGGAGATACTGGTTCCCGCAGGTGGCCCCCTCCGAGGCCCGTGAAAACACATAGCCTCGGATTTGTGGAGAGCCACCTCGAGTCCCAGCCGCCGTATTCGACCCACGACTTGAGAAGCCCCTGCCGTGGCCTTTAGTGCCGCGCTTTGGTACGTTGCTCCCTGCGTCATAACGAGGGTGTCGTCAGCATAACAAGTTATGCTGACACCATCGAGCAGCGGTCCGCGCAGCACCCAGTCGTATCCGATGTTCCACAGGAGTGGCCCTAGGACCGACCCCTGCGGAACACCGCACGACACTTCTCGCCGCCCTGGCCCTAGCCAGCTCGGGTAAACTATGACCCTCTCGGATAGGTATGCCTCGACAATGCGGCGGAGGTAAGGAGGCACTCCGTAATACGCGAGAGCCACCCTAACGCAGCTCCATGGTAGGGTGTTGAAGGCGTTGGCAATGTCGAGAGACACCGCCACCACCACCCCACCTCGCGAGACTACTTCCTCCGCCAGGCGCCTAACGCGCATGATCGCTTCCACGGTGGAGCGCCCCCGGCGGAAACCGAACTGGTTGTCCGCCAGATCTGGCCCCACGTTCGTGAGATGCTCGACGAGGCGCTCTGCAATAATCCGCTCAAAGAGCTTGCACACCTCGTCGAGCAACACGATCGACCGGTAACCGGATGGCTGATCCGCCGGCCGCCCCGCCTTCCGGATAAGGACCAGTTTCCCCGTCTTCCACGCAATTGGAAACTGGCCCCTTTCGAGGCATGCGCTAAAGAACGCCACCAGTCGAGGCCCTAGTTCCTCAAGGGCCAGGACCCATGCTCGGCCTGGGATGCCATCGGGTCCGGGGGCAGTGCATTTACGGGCTTTAAGCCGGAGCACTGCTACCCCTAGTTCACCCTCCCTGACTTCGGGTACATCGCTCTCGCTATTATTAGCGTCAGGTGCCTGAGGCGGAGCCATTTGCGGAGGAACATGCTCCTCCACTCTCGATGGGAACAGAGAGCCCAGGATTCCCTCCAGTTGCCCTGGCTGGAGGCTCTGGGTCAGTAGGGGCGCCCTTGGGCGGATTTTGCCCCTAACCGCAAGGTAAGGGCGACCCCATGGGTTCTGCTCCAGAGACTCCAGCAGCTCTTCGCGGGCCCGCCGTTTGGCCTGTTTTATGGCTTTCTGGAGGGTCCTCTTGGCCCCCTTGTACGCCTCGTATATCTCCGCCTCTCGGGCTGCCGCATCATCTGGGCGGCTACGCCTCCGGTGAAACCTGGTATACCGGCGGCGGGCGGTCACACACGCTGCTCTCTGCTGTGCAATCTCCGCAGACCACCAGTACACCTGCTTCTTTGCCGGGCTGGGCTTAACCCTAGGCATCGCCGCATCGCAAATATGCGACATGGCTCTCCTGAACCATTCCGCCTCTGCGTCGACATCGGCAGGCCTGGCCGGTGACGGAATCCAGGCCTGCACAATGGATGCCTCCAGGAGAGCCTCCCGATTCAGGCGCCTGAGCGCCCAACGTGGATCCGGGGGGTGGCGACACTCCCCCGATTGAGGACCTCTAGACCACGGGTGTTGGCCCAGTCCTCTAGTACTCGTCCCTTGTCGTTGGTTTCCCGGGAGCCCCAGGCCAGGGACCAGGCGTTGAAGTCTCCCAGGACCAAGACAGGACGAGGACGGCACGCGGCGAGAACGATGTCCAGTTCAGCGAGCCGTAGCTCAAGCTGATACTGGTCAAGGCTTGGCGAGAAGTAGACGGCCACGACAGCCATACCCTGGTAGTCCGCCGCGACACAGCCTCGGCCCCTTGCAATGAATGCAAGGCGTGAGGTGTCCGCGGCGGAACCCCCGAAGACGGTCGCTACGCCGTCCAGGTCCACCGGGCTTCCGGGGTGGACCCAGTACGGTTCAGCGACCACGACCACATAGATAGACCACTCCACGATGATCTGGTACAGAAGATCCTGAGCACCGATGCAATGGTTTATGTTCACCTGCAGAATGCGGATTGGTGTGTCCATTATTGGACTTCCATTTCCGCATCCCGCCGCGAATGTGGCCGCTCCTGCTATTTTTACCTGATCTTTAAAACTTCAATACATTCTAAATTTAAATGAGTAGAGCTACACGTCATTCATTCAAAATAAAAATTAATAGATAGTTACGGTAGATTAGGTAGGTATGTGTGCTTCTGTTGTACGGATTAGCCCGTTTAATAAGCTATAAAATTGAAATTAAATAACACTGGTAAGTATGCCTTCACTATCAAGGAGGCCTTATGTTGCTTTGCCTTTTTAAAAATGCGTTTTTTAGTAATCATGAAAATCCATATCCATAGTCATACTATACTCGTAAATGCGAAAGTAACTCTGTCTGTATGTTGCGCTTTCACGCCTAAACCACTGAACCGATTTTAATGAATTTTGTTATAGAGGTAGATTAAACCTTGAGAAAGGACATAGGCTATGTTTGATCGCGATAATTGACATCCACACGGGCGGAGCCGCGGGCAAAAGCTAGTATAACATTTATTGGAGAGCTAAGACTTTAAATCGATACAGTTATTAAACCTTAAAACATTAAAAATGAACAACAGTAGGTACCTACCTACTGCGGTCAAATCGCTCAAGCAAATGACTAAGTATTTACATTATAATCATGATCTTCAAAGGCATATACGCCTGTGTTATGAAATTATGAAACCCTTTTGTTTTAAGGAAACAAGTCGTTGTAAATAGTTCCCTAATATCAAAGTGGAAGCTCATACGTGTCTGTCCCTGGTGGCCGACATAGGTCTGCCATTTATACGATAAACAATTTTTTCATTCCCGTGACGATTCTAAGAGTTCCAATATTAGGCACGTCAGAATTATTATTGCTGCCCATAATAACTGAATCCTCTTAACAAAATATAATACGCCCAACTGCCTTGGCACCGATTATGTAACAGAATATCGTACTAACATTATAGTATTGTTATAAAGGAAATTGGTATTAAGTATTGTCTATATAATTTATCTTTTCGATATCATTTGAAACTAAATGGTGTCACAGAACAATTGGATTCTTTGAAAACAAAAGTCTTCTTCGTTATTTAAGTCTCATCGTGATTTCACTCTATAGGGATTAAACTCCCGAGGGGGGTCCGACCGAGAGGGATGGCCTTCGGTCCGCCGTGGTGCGAGGGATTTGTCGCCTGACAACCTCACCTTCGGCCAAGCACAACGACCTACAGATGGCGAGCGGCTTAGTCGGATCGAGTCCGACATAACCTCCCTCTCCCTTTATCCGTGGGGATTTCTCGCAGGTAAAAAAAAAGGGAATAAAGTTATTTCTTTCATTTACCTACATACACCAATGATTTACGCAAATCCATTCAAAGCACAATTCACAATTCATTCAAAGTCTTTGCCGCACCCCAAAGAGTTAGAAATCTTTCTTTTGTGTTTCTCACAATCCGAAATGAAATCGACGTAGTGAGGATTATACTGGAACGATCCCACATACTTTAATAAAAAAACCGTGTATTGTTATAATTCATTGTTTTTTTATACACCTGAGGTGGCAGACAAGCACACAGCCCACCTGATAGAAAGAGTTACTGTGGCCTATGGACGTGTGCAACACCAGGGGAGTCACACTCATGCTGCCGACCCTGTAAAAACAGAAAGTTTCTGTGCCGTGAATGTAGAAGACAAAGCAAGAATAGCCTTTGGTCTTCCCACTAACAGCACAAAAACTCTCCAGTGAGCTCTGGCTTCTGGCCGCTATAGGGTGGAGGTATACTTCCCCAGTCGGACTGCTCAATTGGACGGAAATATTGTATCAATACACAGTGTTATATAATATTTAATTACATTACATTACATTTCACTCATTTAAATTGATTCAGTACAAACAGTGAACAAGACATGTCAATAGTCAAGATTGTATTTATTTTGTTTACCGTTTTATTATCCTAATAAAATGATACCATTCGTGAAAATTCTCGAGCGTTGAAATTATGACAAGGTACAAAAGCGAGTCTTTTTTCGAAATCGATACTCATGTTAAGGATGTACCTAATCGCAATAATACAAAATAAGTAGGTAATAATAATTCAGTTAGGGTTCCACAATAAATCGCAATATCAATTTGTTCGATTGAATTCACATTTTTTCTATAATTGGGAACCCACAGTCTCTGAAATAATTTTATGAAAAGGGCAGAAATGTCAATACCTCTCTTTTGTGTTGGTCTTTGCAAGCTTACATTTTATATTTACCGCTGTGGTACAATTTTTTTTTTACCAAACTATGTTACTTTCGATTCCATATTAGTATCGAATTCTAAATTCAATTCAAATCTGCGTTATAAATACGGGACGCAGACTAGTTAAATGAGGTAATAATGAGTTTTGGACCATTATGTATAGACATAGTAAGGGCCAGTATGTCTTTTTTTAATATGGCAGTTCTGCTTTTTTTCTAGTTCATCAAGTGATCTCTCGCGGTACTAAAATAAGAATGTATTAAAAAAGACGGGTTGCACTCTGGGAGTGCCGGCAGAAGTGAAAACATTTTCTTTTTTTCTTTCTTCGTTATATACATAGAAAAGATAAAAAAAGAACATACCATATAATAATATTTTCTGCTAAATTTCTGTCAGAAGAAATTAATAAATTATGAAAACAAAAAATAATTACAAAAAGTAATAAATTACAGAAAGAAAAAATAATCATAAAAAGTAATAAATTACAAAAAGAAAAAATAATCACAAAAAGTTTCAGAAGACCAGGTGGTTTGAACCCGATACTATCTGAAACTATAAGGACTTACAGTCGAAGTGCTGCGTTTAAGCTACGACGCTATCTATAGTAACTCGCAAAATACATAGTCTGTACCTAATCTTATATGACGTCAGTCGTCGGTTACGGTTCAAAGGTCAACTAATCCTGACGCTTCCTTAACATTTTATACCCATCCAACGCCGCTAAAGAAGTTTTCACTTCAAAAATATTTTTTGTTCCGTACAGTCCGTCAACACAAGTCATAACTCATAATCCATTGATTACATAAGTTTAAAAAGTGTGTAAATTTAATTTCATATATCTTAAAACAGCTTGAATAGGGGTTTATTTCTGCCGTCTTAAGATGGGGAAAACCTTGAAAATGAACCAATACATGCAAATGCGACGTTACTACAAAGTGATTTCGGGACGCTCTCAAGTGAATGAGTGCCACTCGCAACTAAATGCAAATTCCACTATGGTTTTAGTCTCGTGCGACAACCTGCTGATTAGGCAGCAATTAAGATGAACGGTAACAGCAAATGTAAGCCTTACTATTATACTACCTATTACCTTCATTCTAGTTAAAAAAATATATTTTTTAGCCTCGACGTCAACCACTTTTTTCTATACCCTACTTCCCACCCACTCCCCAAGAGAACTGTAATCGATAGATATCTTGAAAAACAATGTTGTCTATGTCTAGACCGGCTATATAGAACAAATAAATGAAATCATGAAAGACCATAGCCCGACCACTTTAAAACATAATAAGATATTTCACGGGATTGACAAAGGGTTAAGTGACGCCCTTGGAGTCGCAGGCGACCACTTTACATCAGGTAGGCAATAAATTTCTTTACCAGCTTAGTATTAGTAGCACAACAATAATAGAAACTAGATTAATATATAACCTTAACAAAAATAAGTCATGCTCTTTGGTACGGATTTCCTGTAATCGACTTTATATGCTATACTTTGTATGCTTGGCCTTTCAAACCGCTAGGTACTTTCGATTTCATGGAAGTGAACTTGGCCTAAGCAAATAATAACTTAGCTAACTCTTTAAGAGGATTTTATTGTTAGTGCACCCCTTACACAGTGGAATTAATAAAGATGTTTGGATGTCTGTAACTCAGTCACACTCCAATGGCGGAACGGATCTGACTGAAATTTGGTTCAGGGATAGATTATTGTTTAGATGAAAAGGTTCACGGCTAAGTGGCCAAGTAGGTTAACACATTGAAATGTGCAAAGTCAAACAAATCTAGACGAATCGGTCTTAGGATGGGTGACCATTCTTAAGAAATCGAGCGACTCGCCTCGGACGAGCGAAGCACACGCTGTGCTAATAAAAAAATACATGGAATCATTTTATATTATAAGGAGAACAGAAATTAACGCGATCATGGTATATGTAAGTACCTATACCATGATCGCGATTCCACAGGCTGACCACGGCCGGTGTAACCTGGTCGAAACGTCAGGCAATCAAAGGTATGGAAGTGCCTATACCCTGATCGCGTTAATTCCCGTTCTCTTCATAATATATTATCATGGAGAGAGTTTAAAATTAAAATTAAAAAAAAATGGGTGCGTGTACTTATGTACGCGCGTGAGAAGTTATACTTCTTTGACTTAATGAGCGGTTAAGCAGACGGCTTCATACTGTTAATTTTGTGTCACAGGTGCGCGCGCATCTTAAAATTTCACTCTCATCATTTTTTCATAACGCGCCTAACTTCATACTGTTAATTTTGTGTCACAGGTGCGCGCGCATCTTAAAATTTCACTCTCATCATTTTTTCATAACGCGCCTAACTTCATACTGTTAATTTTGTGTCACAGGTGCGCGCGCATCTTAAAATTTCACTCTCATCATTTTTTCATAACGCGCCTAACTTCATACTGTTAATTTTGTGTCACAGGTGCGCGCGCATCTTAAAATTTCACTCTCATCATTTTTTCATAACGCGCCTAACTTCATACTGTTAATTTTGTGTCACAGGTGCGCGCGCATCTTAAAATTTCACTCTCATCATTTTTTCATAACGCGCCTAAAGAAGTATAACTTCAATAAAATAAAATTTAAAATTTTATTTACCACGACAAAATTTACGTTTATCAACTACTGAAAAAGATAAACGTGGATCACTAAAGTAATTTTATCGCACCCCCAGGGAAATAAAGGCGTAAGTTGAAAACGTTAACTTTACAGGAGAGTAAAAAATGCTGTTGAACCAGGCGTACTTCTACTTTAACGAATGTTGTTTTTGATAATGATCCTTCTTTTTACGATAAAATATTACGAAAAAAATTGCCCGTATTTATCTTTATTTGTTCTATTTAAAACTGCAAGAAAAAAAATGAAATATTCGTTCTAACATCTATTTCCCTGATAGTGCGATGTATAGTCAGTCTTTGTATCCCTCGATTTTTAACATTCACGTAAAATATAAGTAGGTAAGTCTTTTAATGAAACAGAACTCTCTCTCATAGTCTCTGGCTTGTTTCGATCCAAGCGCTGTCGTGACGGAGGAGGCTGGGCTGCAGTCGATTTTAAAGTTTTTAAACAGGTTTATATCAAGTTTTATAGCCAATTGCGCTATATGAAAGCATATTCAAAAAGAAGGTAAGCCGCCTAGGGTCGTGTAAAGACAGATCCATAATATTTGACTCGATAGAAATTAGCGTCAAACTGTGCTCTAAAAGGCTCCAAATCGCTATTTCAAACACGTTTTAAGGCGACCACTCACTAACAGTTTACCGGACGACGGCCGGACGCTATAAATCTGTCAGTTATTGCATTAACCCACACACTCACAGTTTCGTTAACGATTTTGGACTGACGACTAATACGATCCGATAGTGTGTGGCCGCCGAACGATTCCGGACAGTTCTAAGCCGGACAGTCCTAGGCCGTCAGGGCGAACGAGCACAACGGGCACGTCGATCGTTTCGTGTCAGTTTTTACTAAGATTTTATTCATTTTTTGTACATACTCGGCTATATTTCTTATGCACATAGTCGATAAGATTCAAAATAGCTAACACCTATTTCCCACAATGATTAGCACGTACTTATATAAGAATAACGTAGTGCAAGCTATTTTCAACCTTATTGACATCACTACAAATCTAGTTTTTTTTCTTATATTCGTGATCAGCAGCATTTATTTATGCGAAAAAACATGTAATTAAGAAAATGTCAATAAGGTCGAAAATCGCTTGCACTGTTTCGTACTCTCTATGTAACTGATATTAGACCATTACCGGCAGGCGATCGTACGACCTAAAACTGACGACTCACAACTGCTAGTGTGTGGTCGCAAAACTGACAACAGGGAATTGCCAGCGGGCCAAAATCGCTTTAGTGTGTGGGCGCCATCGGCTAAGGACTGCAGGCCGCCGGACAGATCAGGAACTGCAGGCGGACTGTTAGTGAGTGGGCGCCTTTATACTAGGAAGCCATTATCAAATAATGTCCAAGTTTGTATTAAAAAGTACAAACATGAAAAGGCTTTTCAAATTATTATTTACTTATATTGTTATAAATATAAAATTACAAAAGTCAACTGTTCTTAGGTCTATTTTCTTGGTTAATAAACAACTACAGCTATATGAACTTTAGACAGCAGGTAGATTAACTTCAGCAAAATATCTTGGAAATCATTTTATAAGCAACTAGCTGTCGCCCGCGGCTCCGCCCGCGTGGATGTCGGTTATCGCGAATCGGGGTATGAAAAATAGATGTTGGCCGATTCTCAGACCTACCCGATATGCCCACAAAATTTCATCAAAATCGGTCAAGCCGTTTCGGAGGAGTATGGCAAAGAAAACTGTGACACGAGAATTTTATATATTAGATTTCTTAAAAATATTCTCATTGTGTAAAACAAAAGCCTCTTCAAATTAATATAAAGGCAAAAATCATAAATGTTCTTTCAAGATACACAGTAACAAAATTTACGAAAAGATACCACGTAAAGTTCGTGTGGATATTTCAACTCAAGCATAACATTAGCTTCAGCTGGAAGCTTGCAAAGAATAAGTAAGAAATTACACGTTAACTTGACTCATTAATACTTATTGTTTACGTTTACTGTCAGATCCGCAATCTGGCAATAAAACTTACGACCACTCGTTATCAATGGTCAGTAACAACGTATTAGGTTTAGTAATAATATCGAATCTCAACATAATCGGTAAACAGAAAATGTCATTATTTTCCGTCCCATCGACCCACAAGGGCCGATACTTTATAGAAGAAATATTTTCGTCGCGCTTCAATTAGGTAGGTATAGTGACTGCCGTAGTAGGTATAGTGACTGCCGTAGTAAGTATAATGAGAAAGATCCGTAGCTATTATCTTAATTGTATTTCATTCTGCTATAAAGCTTATAACACAATAAATAATACAGTGTGTCCGCAATAAACTATCGACATTTTCTGTTACCAAATTATGTACTGGGCAGTATGCCAGGAAATATTTACGTAAGTCAATTACATTCAGAACATTGGTACCAATTGCACAAACAGAATACATTAATAGAAATACATCATTATTTTTAATTAGCGATCGGGTACGGTGCTGCCAAAAACATGACGGAGAAGTAATGAGAATGATCCAACTACAATCACACAGAAATCGAGAAGAACGTTAAAACCTGTGAAGTCACAGTCGGAAATCATTAATCCTGAATAGACCATTAAAAACAACCAAGAAATGAACATACGCACAAATAATCAAAAAAAGAACCTAGACTTATCAATATATTTAGAAAACGAACCACCGCTGGTTCAGTCCCCGTCCTGGATGAACTTCGGCAAAAACTCAGTAGGTTTATTAGTACGTTCACAAATATGTTTAGGTTTAGGTTAACTAATTAGAGTGTTTTGTTTGAATAACAAAGTAAAATCTTTTCAAACTTATATATCGGCTTAATATCCTTGAATTTTATAATAGCCTAGCCACATCTCGAGACTCATTTGTTCGAAATTACCCTACTCTCTTGTTTTATCCTCAAGCGTGCTACCCGCTACCCGAAGTCTAACCATTATAAAATATTTCTGAAATTAATTAAGTTATAATACCTATTATACCCAAATCTCCATACTGAGAGAATTCCCGGTCTGCTATATATGTTAGTATATTGGTATATTTACGTCCCGAGGAGGACCAGACCGAGAGGAATGGCCCTGGGTCAGCCGGGGTGCGAGGGATATTTCACGAGACAACCTCACCTTCGGCCTAGCACATCGACTCACAGACGGCGTGCGGTTAAGTCGGTTCGAGTCCGACATAACCTCCCCCTTCGTCTCCGAACGGGAGGGGGGGGCACACGTCAATTTTACTTTTCCTCGCCTGATGGTAAGCTGAAGGCAAGGTCTCAGAAAAGAGGATCACCATTACATACACGTACCATGTTAACAATGGTGGCACTCAGCATGACGGCCTCATCAAAAGAGGCATTATCGCAGCACCGCGTGACACCCACCGGTCCCACTAGCGCTGCGACAACAATCACCACTGCCCGGCTATGCACTTGCTAACCCCTGAACGAGATTGAATTACTATGGAGGGTTTTTCGCAATCATACACAGTTGTACCCACTCGGCCGAAATTTCTGTCAAATTCGTGACATCAAATTTCTACCACCAGTAAAATTTGTAGACCTCACATTGTTATCGTTTAACACACATATTTTATTTGCTGCTCAACGTTTAATTACGTATGAAATGCAGATTGCATTACGGCAGTGCGGCGTACTAACGCTCTACGCTGTAAGTGATTATACAGCACAGCAATTGATTACATTCATTCCCATTAAGTACATACAGTGATCAAAAGAATATAAGAAACAAATAATAAATTCTATGATATGTAACTTCTACTACTGGGGACTATCCATCTCATTGCCTAAAGATATCTGCAGAGAATTATGCTACTTAAAACTTACTCTATGTTGTGCCTATCAAACTTGAGTACTTGTGGTTTATAGTATGTACAATAAACTACAAACGAGTCCATAACAAAATTTTGTTGTGGGCACGTTTATTTTTAAAAGGGTTTAGTTATAAAGACTTAAATATCGGTCGGAAAAGCAACTCTCTAGACAAGTGGCAGTTCGTTGGACGGCGTATTGTAGACTGATGAATGTACAGGATCGACCTTCAGGCCTTCTATGAAAGTCTTCATCGTATGTCAATCCCATAAATTAATAATATTTTTTAGCTTTAATTCCACCGCAATTAAGCACATAATGACACCTTTAATCAAACTGTGTCTTTTTAATTGTTATTAATTCACAAGTGAGTTATAGAATTATTTTTAAAATTTTATTGGGTCAATTGCTTTTTCTTACAAAATTGGGCATGAAGTTAGGACTTCTTGCAATCGACACGATTTCATCGAGCATTACCACTTGCATTTCATAAACACGCAACGATATGATTACGGTGTGACCCATACCAATCCAAAATGATATGATCTTGGTTTGCGTGTTATATTTGGGCCCGCCTATACTGGCTCAAGTAATGTCGAGCAACCACTGCTAATGTATCACTTGCTCGACATTAAGCGAGTGTGATAAGTTGTGAGAGTAAATGATTTTCTTAACCTCAAATTTCAGGCAAACTGATTGTGCATTATTTTGAAGTCATCAGCATATCAGCCACACAAAGTCCATTTTTGAACATAGGCCTCTCCTACAGACTTCCAGATCTAAAGCAGCCCACATCCAGCGCTCCCTGGCGACCTTGATGAGGTCGGCCGTTGGGCTTCCTACACCACGTTTGCCCGTACGCGGTCGACGTTTCACCAGAACTTTCTTGCTGCATCGGCCATCTGTTCTGCGTGTCTCCTTCAACGAGCTTATCCGCTAGGCTACGTCGGTTACTTTTGTTACATACATATACTCACTCCTTTCTCCCTCAGCAGATAGAGAAAGGCGCTTCGGGCTTTTTACTTTACATATTTTACGAACTTCATCTACTGTCATTAAACCTTTCTTGCAAACACAGGTGTGTATTCAAATATTTTTTTATTTAACTTCCATGCATATACAATCATACAGTTACCATAATTCATTATACTTCTGAACAAAAATGCAAGTAAGAATACAACCAAATCGTGTGTTATTAAAACAATTAGGACGTATTTCTCTAGCAATAACTGCTCGCCAGATATAAATGTATCTTGACAGGACAATGTTATAATAAGCAACAAATGAAACGTAAGGGCATCCCCATATCTTGAAGATATTAAGCATGACAAGCATCAAACGAATCAGGGCAAATGTAACCTTACCCTAAACAATGGCCCCGGGTTGTTAATGTCGGCAATGTATTATTATCGAAGACATTTCATACAAACGTTCGTTTGCAGTGAGGTTACTACCTCGAAATTTTTATATGTATGTATATGTTATGGAACAAGTTTAAAATTGGGCATTATGATAAATATGAAAGGTTAAATAATCAGACTCGGGTTCATGACGGCTCAACTAGGGTTATGATTGGATGGGTGTCTATAAAAGAAATAATCTAATGCTGAAGCTCCGCTCCGGTTCCGCCTTACAATCGTTTCTGTAACCTTCTAACCTATATCTATCCACGTTGAGGCGCGCAGTTTCCACCTCTCATATTTATCATAATGTTCGGGTACAATTATTATGCCCAATTTATCACTAGGTCCATAACATATATTTATACTCATGCTCGCACATACAATAATTTTGAATGAAATTAGCGGAAACCCACATTATGTGACCTATTGAAATTTTCTTTTCGTTTTTCGTTTCAGCCACAGTCACGGGAAGACTAAAGCATAAATAATACAATATAATTCGTAAAAAATAGTTTTACTTCAAGGTGCACGATTCGCGTTAACTTCCGACAGCATGTACCTAATTTTATTATTCTCCAAAGCCGGTCTAGTATTATACATAGGTCTTTGGTATCTGGAGGTATTTGTCTGATGAAATTTGGAGCAATTAATATGCTAAATATTCAAATCGATTAAGAACAATGGACAAGGGAAAGATCGCGGGTTCGAGTCCCGCCTGAGATGATTCAGTTTTTCCTATCTTAATCGAAATCATTTTGGTGTGTAGTCTAACCAATACTAATTAAGGATTATAATAAGACAATTTTTGTCGTATTGAAGTCGAAATGTTTCTGAAAAATGAAATTGATTAAGTAACAATATACATCAATCAATGGAAATTGGGGTCCGATTTCTTAATCGAACCATTGAGGTTTAGTTTGTGAAATCTTTTTGTCTTCTAATATTATTTTTACGTGATGTTAAAGTCCTGCTAATATATATTTGTAATGTAACCTGAATTACATTACAAAATATATATAAAACGGTATACAAAAACGCTGCTCTATCGAGGAATAGTACATGAGACTACATGCAAACCAGATGCACCCGCTACCGCTGCGGTACCTGACTAAATTACTGTTTTATGGCATTTTTTTAAATTAATCTAAAACGATCAGTCTACACCTACATGCAGTTTAACAATTCAGTTGTCGAACAAGCACAGAATCCGAGAATAACACCTAAACGAGCATAATATAAACGTATCCTGACAGCATGTCTTACAAAATTGATAACACACGCCCCGAAACAAATAAGAAATGTCACCAACCAAACAACTGACAAAATATTATTGCGCACGCGGAGCTTGTTACGTGAAACGGGATGTGTAGAAATAATAATAATAAAAGGCATAGAAAATAAGCGTAGAATAATAACTAATTTAATAGGTGTTGGGTAATATCAGAATAGACCTAACTAGGGCGGTATATTGTAAACAAAGTGAGTGTAGCACTTCACTGCAAAAATCGCCTGACAAAGGTAGAAATGGAATGATTTCTTAAGTTTATTTCTGGGATGCATTTTTTCTAAATATGTACTTAATTACCTACGTACTATGATAATATCACAGTAGGATACCCTCCAACCCACAGAAGCCGAAGTGGGTGGTTATCTCGGACTCGAACCTACAAAAACGCATTTCCTTATCCGGCTTTCAGTTTCTAAGTCGGAAAAATGTGGCGAAACCAAGACCTTCTCTGTCGAAAGTGCAACTCTTTCGAGATGGCCCCCTTCGGGTGTAGGGACTATGGTGTCTCCATCTAGCCCTCGGGGCTTGTGGAGGTGTACTTTGCGCCGGTGCCGCGGCCTGCATCTTCCAGGGTGATGGACGCCAAGAAGCACGCTGGTCGTTCTGTGACCTCCGACGCCCGAGTCGCCTCTGCTTGTAGCGGGCCGCGCGGGCCGGGAGTCTCCGAAAATTACGGAGAGAGAAGAAAGGAGATAAGAAAGAGATCTACGGTGCGAGATGACAGAATGACTGGTAATCAGCAATCATGGACATGCCTTGCATTCAAGCTATTGAACCCTGAAAGAAACCCTCAGTTCCGCGAAAGGGTAATTTTACAAAGCCTTTTCTTTTCGCAACACCACGCACTCGCGCATCGTATCTTCGCCGTGGGCAAGGAGGCGAGCGAAAGAACTCCCACCCCTAGGGCTGCCACTACGAACCGTCTCGGCGCTTCCCGCGCTGGGCACTCGGTCAGCAGGCCGGCGCGATGCGCCTCAGGATCCGTTTTATCGCCCTTTCTTCTGTGTGTGATGAATGCTGTATATACTTGCACGGGTGACATTTTAAAATTTTTAAATCATACGGACCGACATAGAGCAAGAAATAAAACGGTATTGTTTTCTTAGCCCTTTTTCCGAAGGATAAGGCCCAAATACTAGCACCCCTCCTCCCTCCCTTCCCCTCAATGTCTAATCTCGACTACACCAGTGATGACCTCCATCCCCCGACTGGAGGGCTGGATCCGCGCCCAGGCCGAAGCAAATAGATGTAATCATTCATACAAATATTTGCACTCGAAGGGAATCAGACCGCGGTCTGACGTAGCAGTAAAGTTAAACCGCTACGTCGTGAACTCAATGACCGCTACGCCGCAGGCTACGCTATGCGTTTCGCAAGTTTTTGGTTGACTATTAATGAAATGACTATGGTACATTTAATTTGTTTTATGCTGCTCAGTATAGTAAACAGACAGATCTCCAAGTCCTTGACTCGCGACCTACGCCAATTTAATACGACTCGTATTAAGGAGGCGATTGAGAGCAACAAAGACTCAAAGGTTTTCGCAAGGGATCTGACTGTTGGTCAAAGCCAACTGAGTAAGCTGAAGGCAGAGGATGGCAGAATTATTTCGTCAAAGCCGGAACTGTTGGAAGAGGTCGAGAAGTTCTACGGACAATTATACACGAGTGTACGGCAATCTGTTAATAATCTGGCTAAAGACCCAAGAGCCAGATTGACCCGACACTATACCGAGGATATCCCGGACGTCAGCCTGTACGAGATTACAATGGCTCTTAAACAGCTAAAGAACAATAAGGCACCGGGTGATGATGGGATCACGGCTGAGCTTCTGAAAGCTGGTGGAACACCGGTACTCAAAGTTCTTCAGAAGCTATTTGATTCCGTCATACTCGAGGGACGAACGCCTAAGGCATGGCACAGAAGTGTGGTGGTACTCTTCTTCAAAAAAGGTGATAAAACCTTGTTGAAGAATTATAGACCCATCTCGCTTCTGAGCCATGTCTACAAGTTGTTTTCGAGAGTCATTACAAATCGTCTCGCTCGCAGGTTCGACGACTTCCAGCCTCCCGAACAAGCCGGTTTTCGAAAAGGCTTTAGCACCATAGACCACATACATACGCTGCGACAGATTATACAGAAGACTGAGGAGTATAATCAGCCACTCTGCTTGGCGTTTGTGGACTATGAGAAAGCCTTCGATTCGATCAAGACCTGGGCTGTGTGCTACAGTCTCTCCAACGGTGCCAAATTGACTATCGATATATCGAAGCGCTGAAGTGTTTGTACGAAAACGCCACCATGTCAGTCCGCCTCTAGGATCAAAGCTCAAAACCTATCCAGTTACAGCGAGGGGTGAGACAGGAAGACGTTGTATCTCCGAAACTGTTCACCGCCAGCCTGAAAGATGTTTTCAAGCTCCTGGACTGGAGAAGACTCGGTATCAATATCAACGGCGAGTACATCACTCACCTTCGATTCGCTGACGATATCGTAGTCATGGCTGAGACCTTGGAAGACCTAGGCACAATGCTCGATGGCCTCAGTAGAGCCTCCCAACAAGTGGGCCTCAAAATGAACATGGACAAGACGAAAATTATGTCAAATGTCCATGTCAATATATATATAAATGTCCATCCATGTCCCACTTCTTCTTTAAAAGTTGGAGACTCTACACTCGAAGTTGTCGACGAATATGTTTACTTGGGACAGACAGTCCAGTTAGGCAGGTCCAACTTTGAGAAAGAGGTCAATCGTCGAATCCAACTCGGCTGGGCAGCTTTCGGGAAGCTTCGTAATATCTTCTCGTCCAAAATACCGCAGTGTCTCAAGACTAAAGTCTACGACCAGTGTGTGTTGCCAGCGATGACCTACGGAACTGAGACTTGGTCCCTTACTATGGGCCTCATAAGAAGGCTCAAGGTCACCCAAAGGGCGATGGAGCGTGATATGCTCGGAGTTTCCCTGCGTGATCGAATCAGAAATGAGGAGATCCCCAGGAGAACTAAAGTAACCGACATAGCACACAGAATCGCCAAACTTAAGTGGCAGTGGGCGGGGCACATAGCTCGTAGAACAGGTGGTCGTTGGGGCAAGAGAGTTCTCGAGTGGCGACCACGCGCCGGAAGACGCAGTGTAGGCAGGTGTCCCACACGGTGGACCGACGACCTGGTGAAGGTCGCGGGAAGGGTCTGGATGCGGAAGGCGCAGGACCGGTCATTGTGGAAATCCTTGGAGGAGGCCTTTGTCCAGCAGTGGACGTCTTTCGGCTGAAATGATGATGATGTCATTTAATTTATTACATTCGATAACATGCAGTCATTTCAATATATATATGTTGCCGCCAACATGCTTAATCAGCCGTCCAATTAACCGTCTAGGCAGTTAACTAAACGGCGCCATTCAATTAACGGCCTGAATGATATTCAGCCGTCTTGTTTATTTAATAACCTGGAATACCTCGAAATAAGATAGAAAGTTACATACATATATACATATACTTACACCTATAAATCCCCCAGGGGGTAGATAGAGGTGTATTCACAGAAAATTAGTGATATGTTTATTGTGATAGCTGCGCAATCCGACTTGGTTAGGTTAGGTTAAAAGACTAATGAGCGCAGCGTAGCGCCCGCATTAAGCCTTCGTGGTTAATTTTTTTTAACCATGCAGAAATAAGTCCTTTTTCTAACTGTTTAATTAAATGGCTAGGCAAGTTGTTAAACGTCATCGATCCAAGCTATTTGCCTAGCCTTTTAATTAATAGGCTGAACAGCATTCAGGCCGTTAATTTAATGACGCTGTTTAGTTAACTGCCTAGACAGTTTATTGAACGGCTGATTAAGCTAGTTGGCGGCGACATTTTGACGATAAATTAAGGTTCAAGAACTAGCTTTAAGCAACATTAAGAAAAAATAACTTAATACAATTTAGTGGTCTTATTTTAGTGATCGAATACGCAGTTCCTACAAAACAAGGAAACATGACATACATTAAACATATAATGTTTCATTAAAGTACCTTCCTTCACCGCGTCAGCCAGGGGTGCCCAAGCCAAGGGCAAGGGAAAGGGGAAGGGCAAGGGGAAGACGTCCCCAGTCCCAGCCCCGGCCCCGGCACCGGTTTTGGCCCCGACTGCCTCCAGTAGCTCTGCACCGGCAGGGGGCTGGGAGGTGATCGGTAAGGCCAAAAAATCGCGGAACGCCCGTAAAAAGGCAGCAAAAAGGGCCAAGAAGGCCCAGGCTGTTGCGAAGGGAGCGCCAGGAAGGCTGCGCGTCCCCCGTACCACCGCTGTCGTCTTAACGATGACTCCGGAGGCGACGGAGAGGGGCGTGCAGTACGTGGACCTGGTAAAACAGGCGAGGGGCCTCATGGACATAAGGGCCCTCGATGTGGCGGGGACATATATAAATGTAACTATGGTATATTATTATATTATAAGCGACTAAATGTGATTATTGAATAAAAAAAGAGAATCTAATCCCTGTATTAATGTTTGACCAAAGTATGTGTAAATATAATAGTAGTTATTGGTATTAAATAGTTGTAAGACAATTGGTACACACTGTCCAAGCAATCTTCGGTCACGGACCTCTGACTTCTCAAGTTCATGTTCGCTGTAGATATTAATAATTATTTACTGTATAGAACATAGAAAATATTTTAAGGACGACTGTATTGATGTGCGCTTATCTCAGTTTCAGCCAAAGCCTGCATTTTGTACAGGGTTCGCTCTTCTACCCCATCTTCCGGTTAAGGCCATCCTAACCTTGGGTTAAGTTCGCCTTTTTTTGACTGTTCATGTCACTCAACTTCAAGAGGAAAACCTGCGCTAGAGCCTCATTCATCACTCAGCAAATGTTTCGACAGAGGAGCCTGGCTTAATTAGGCCTCGGAAGTTGAAAGTTGTCTATAGTTTTCTCAAATATTCTAAAATCTGTACTTTAATAGGTTAATGAAGTGCACTATGGCCTAACAGTAGGTGCAGGTTTGGTACGTTACACTTAATAACAACAACGCTGAGAAAGAAATATAGCTCACCGTTAAGTACCTAAAACATTCAACTCATATAGATAACAGAACACTTTGTTCTAACATCATATTATCAATAGAATAATAAAGATTTCTATCGTCGAATCTCCTTCTTCACTAAATCTGCGACTGAAGTATCATTCAAACCTGGAACTCGTAACGAACAAGTTACTTCAGGATTGCTTTTCAATCAATGAACAATGTTCTGAAGAAGATTAAGACGCAATTTCCTCTGCCAGGTCTCATAACTTAATATGTACATTCATAAAACTGGCGAAATATTTTCCTGTGACATAATATTTCATAATCTTTCTGAAAGCTTAGTTATCTTATGTTTAGAATTTGTAAATATGATTTCATGTAACCATTATTAAATAATAATGAAAAATCAATCTATTAAATCTTAAAAAAGCGGTTGAGTACTGCGTGAATGCCAAGTATTCAAGGCACTATTAAAAGGAGTAAAGTAAGCCAAAACAAACCACGCAGAATAGATTACCTGATCAAATTGATTATATATATATATATATATATATATATATATATATATATATATATGTGTATATATATATATATGTGTATATATATATATATATATACCAATACCATACCTAATATGTAGAAAAACGATAGCTCAAAAACACTCTGAACCAGCACACTTGCATGAAATGTTTAATGACAGCACAAGAAACTCGTAAAGTATCGAAGGACAGAAGCAGATGGTGGGCTGTTATCTGCTTATCCCTCAAGGAGTAAAACTTGAGAAAATATATTATGTATTAAAACGCTGTTCACGGTTCATCACTCAAGCAATATTCAGAATACTTTTTTAAAAGAATATATTTCTAAAACTTCCGCATTACATTATCCATTTCTTCACACTACGCATTCTAGAATAAACCGATTATAAAACAAAGTAAATGCTACTAATGTTATCACTATCGATAGCAATAGAATATAAACAAGTATGCCAACCTTCTCAAACTCCGCAAACACCGAGGCATAGCTGTATGGCTATATTGAATTGGCAAAAATCCTAAAAAAAAATGGAATTCGGCGTGCCCCAAATTTTTCCGTAGGAAGAAGAGAATTTAAATATTTGAAGAACGTTTATGAAAGTTCCAATACCAAATGAATAATAGGTAAAAAGGCTGATTGATTGAAATAAAGGACAAACATTTATTCATTCATATTTCCTTGATCCCTTCATGAACACGTGCGATCAGGATAACTATTATATTATTATTATTATTCTCATGTTAAAGTAAACACTTTGAATAAGTTCTCAGCATTGTATACCTACTCAAACATAGAGGAAGCAGCGAGTCAACCCCACCGCAACTATTTCTGAACTAACTGGGATTGGCTCAATATATGGATGTTACAACAATGTATGAGTTATAAAATAAAAATATTTAGAATTTTTTTTTTTGGATAGATCTCCAATTCTTTTTACTTGACAATAAAATCTATGATATCCCTACATTATATTTGTTCAATAATATTTATGTTATACAATTCTAACATACCCAAAACCGAATTTCTATAAAGAACAAAATTAGTAATAAGGTCATCTGGCAAAGAATGACGACTGATGACCTCAGAAAAGTAGATGGCCTAACTTGGAACCGGAAGGTGAAGGATCGGGCTATGGCGCACAGCAGTGGGCTTCGTAGGTAGATTTATTCATTTGACACCCAATTTATAGTAATACTAAATTTATGTACATAAAGAACGTCACCTGAACCTTTACTTTCGGGAAATAACGTGAGTCCATTAATAAAAGAATACTTATAAATAAATTGCAATCATTACGAAGTGCCTATACTTTATGGTCCGTAAATATAAGTGACATGTCCCTCATGCTATTTTTATCTCCATTATTGTGTAATGGAAATAAATTATTTATGTACAAGGAGTGGAGGTAATTATACTAGGATCTTGTAAGAATATACCAGGATCGTGACAGGTGAAATGATGTTGTATTTGCTCACTCCAATGGGAAAGAGGGATAACAGTGTCTGTATGTACACAGGCATTAATCAACTTAAATGGATTTTCAGACATTAGACCCCTAAGGCCCTATAAAATACCTAATAAACTAAATTTAATGAAATAATTAAATCTGTATATTAGTTTTTTTGTTATCTACATATTTATATATTATCGTGATGGCAATGAAATGTTATTTATATGCTTAGAAAATTTTCTGAAAATAAACGATCCAAGTACTCCATAATATATACTTACACGATGGAATAAACCCTGGGAAACTAGCTAGAAAATTTCTAAGTGGTACACTCTGGGCAACGGAAACAGTCCTGTCGCCTCTATGTATGACTTTTTTATACCACTAAGGTGGTAGACAAACACATGACCCACCTGATTGAAAGTGGTTATCGTGGCCAGTGGCAAGGAGCGTTAAACTCGCGCTGCCGACCCTGAAGAAACCTACTAATGTCCTTCTTGCAGAACCTCATATTGTAGTCGCTTGGTAATACCACAGCAGCGAGTTCATTCCACAGTTTGAGCGTGCGCGGGATAAAGTTTCTTTCATACCACACAATGCGCTATAACTAATTTTGACACCTATTTAAGGGTTTTCCGTAGAAGTGAATTAAGTCTCTGTCATTGGTGCCAAATATACCATGTGGTTTTTACCGGCTCGATACCAGTACAACCATTTCGTTGTCTATAATTAAATTGTTTCTACACCAGAAAAATAAGAAAGCAGTCCTGCCCCTCTAGACAAGTGGCAATTTGCTAGCTGGCGTTTGCATGGAATAGAATGACGAATGTATGGGATTTGACGTATATGACAGTCGTTAACGCATGTCAAATACGTCAAATCCCATACATTCGTCATTCTATTCCACCAAACGCCAGCTAGCAAATTGCCACTTGTCTAGAGGGGCGGTTTTTGCTCATTATCGAATGACGCCACACTTTTATCCTGTTAACTTTTACCACCAATGAACGCTTTAGTAGTACGAGAAGCCTTTTATTAGTAATTATCATATTCAAGCACCTATCGATTTGAATCGTCCCACTTTATGGTAGATACTAATAACAATACGGTTTTCGTGGGCGGTAAAAACGTGACGTATATATGCTTTATTGGAAATTATAGCTTAGGTACTTATAACTGGCTAAGCATCTAATAAAGTGTATATTAATGTATTTCATTTGACGTCTAACATCAAAGGTTGTTGTTCCGGAAAATTTCCAATATAGGTATCACTGGTAATAAATTTATTTTTCGATTCGGTCACGAACCAATTACAGCCACCATGAGAATATCTATGTTATGCTCATAAATAAATATTTGATCATAAATAAGGTATTTCAACCTGCACCGAAGTCGTTCAAAATTATGAACGAATTATTATGATTCTTTGAAAAAGTACTCATAGATACGAGGTAGCCTGATATATTTCTTATGTCACATTTCTGGACGTCTGAACCTCAACCTTTTCTCACAAGAAGTAATGCTCGCTTTTAGCAAAATTGGGACTGGCTCCACCTCAACTAACGAATATTGAGTATTTAACTGAATAGTCAAATTAGTTACTTTACACAAAACGTCAAATCAGTAAGATATAAGGAAACTTGTATGAAATAATTTATTATGACGTCATCATTTTACGGGTTGGAATCACTTTTAAGGGTTGGATGGATGATTAAAAATAAAATTTAAATACAATTTTATAGTATAAAATGCAACCCTGAAAATAATATAGTCAATACGTAGAATTTTCGATACTACAACCAATATTAATATAAAATAATTTCGTAGTTATAAGCCCGGTGGGCATGTGAAAATATAATTTAAGGAATATAGAGACAGTGTTAGTGTATTTTAAACCTTAAAATACTTATAGAAAACATTTTGCATGTACTCTTAACACATATCGCTTAGTAATAAACCCTACACGGTAAACATGTAAAACCTTGATAAAAACAAATATCTTCGCAAAGATTTTTAAAGCTTTTTAATGAACCGTGAATAGATACCGCAGATTCAACCTTCACGTTGCTTATAATAGAAGCATTCAACTGTGATATTACATGCAGATGGACTAAATCATACAAACGAACAAAAACTAACTAACAAATAGTTTTTTTTTTACCACTATAAAAACCAAAATAACGTCAATATTTTGACGGTAGTATAAAATGTAACAACGTGTTAAAATATCTACTACTCTTAAATTTCGTTTTTAATCTTGAAATATTTGTTTGTTCATTTTTGTTATTTTTATTGCTAACTTCTTTTAAAAGTTTGCAACACATTCCAAAAGCATTTCGTAGCCCACAATAATTGTCCATTTTGAAATAAAAATAATGGTAATAATTTAACAACATCAAATTAAATAATTATGATACATCTTCAAATACGCAACTAAAGATTATTCTTATTTATATAATGTAAAAAATATATAATTTAATATGATATACCTATTATATATAATTTAATATTAATTAAGTAATATAAAAGCAATTCAAGCTCACCTGAAAAGTGGAAAAATAGCTTGATACACTTTTATAATTTTCCTGAAACTGAATTCTACACTAAATCTATTATTTTCTAAGTTACTTTTTCACTTTATTCCTTTCGTCAATATCGAAACATTGTACACGCGTAAGTTTTACGAATATTTCAATGAGCGGTCGCGACGGGCCGCACGGCCGTCGAGCGAAAGTACTGAACCGGGGCCTGCCTACACGAACACTGAACTGAATGAGAAGTGAGAATCAAAGCGTGGCCCTTACATGGAAGCGCCAAAACTTACAAATACCGACACATTTCAGTGCCCCATAACTAAAATAAATCCATGACTGTGTATAAAACACCTGTGTTGTTAACAAAATAATGTGCACTACGTTTTGTTTACAAATTTTTCATGTGAGTTCGTGGTAAGTAGTAAAATAATTGAAACGATAGCCTCAAAGATATAAAAAGTTCAATAACCTATGCACCTCTCTTTGTACCAAAATATTTACAAAACTATCATAAACAGTACACAACTGTGTTTAAACTTCAAAACTGCTATTTCCATGATTAGTGAACTTTATGGTAATTGGTCAGAGTGAAAGGAAATGAAACAAAATAAAAATAGTACAGATAAAACTCAAATATCAACCTCAAGCATTTTGCGGATAATAGCAAGCTGGAATAAATGAATATAATATGAGTTTCAAGACCAGAATGTGGGTTTTACTGCCCAAAACCACTTGTCAGTGTAGAAGTATTTCAGTGAGTATTATATATATAGTATAGTATTATCTAGGCATAAATTATTATTCTTTTCTCTTTTTAAATGTAATTTCTACCTACTAGTTATTAGTAATTTCGGTAACTAAGTATTACAGTAGCTGAAATTACTAATATTTCCACTAGACCCTTTCGCTTAAGGTTGAATCAATTAAATATCTACACGAACAGCCATTTTAGCCAACCCCTGAATCATTTTCAAGTTATGCAAAGTACTGAAACGTAAAAAATCCACGGTTAGGGTAGATGGAGTTCGATTCCTGCTCAGTGCCCATATTTTTGACCTTGAATTATTTCTGTTTGATATATTCTAGATCTATTTGTACTTGTAGTACAATATATCGAATACACAGCAGTTTAAAGAAACTTTCTTGTTTAATTTTATTTTTGAAAACCATGATTTTGCATGATCTTATGAATAAATAATTGTCATAGTAATATCGTACCGAGGTATGAATGTAATAAAAGTCATATTTACGAAAATGTAGCGTTATTTAGTAACTAACGACCTTATACGAGTGGCACAAAGGTCCTATGTCATTGACATATAGTCGTAAGTTTAAGTTAAGACCGAAGGTTTAATAGTTTTGAATAGTACAAAATCGTAACTAACCACGATTGCCACTGCTAAAGGATATCGCATAGAGTCGTAACTTGGATGTTACGACGCTATGCGTTGGTCTACACTTCGGTACTCTATTGACCCATGCTTAATCGACTGATCGGAGCATAAGATCGTACCTTGCAAATACGACTGTATACGCAAGTGTGCTTAAAAGTTAAGACTATTATCGACAGAAAATCTCTTCATTTATTGAGTTTTGTTTTAATTCTGTCTTCATGTATAATTAATTTGATATAATATTGTTCTGATGGCACAAAAATCTCAATTTACTAAAAAATCGCGTTTCGACTTTACGCGTGGGCGTGATCGATAATGTAGTTAAGTACAGTACTCTGAAGGGACGGGAAATATATTTTTTATCAAATACTTATTGGCAATCTACATAATTGACTATTAGAGATATCGGAATATCTGCCATGTTATTGTTTAGAGTTTCTGATATTACGGTGCTGTAGCAAGCATCATGATCATTACCTGATATCGCTTATAGTAACGTGTTAAATACCAAAGTTATATATAATTTATCGGTATAGCTCAACTTATTAGACGTGGGTCGAATTGTAAGTTTGGTAATTACGAAATTTTCTGGTACAAACCCGGGACAGGTCAGTCAGGACAGGTCAATGACAGTTTTAAGATGGGGCTGGATTTGGACACATTGTGAGGATTCCTGAGGGCGGCAAGCATTTAAATCATTTGTAATGCATTGTTAAGAGCGATCCTTTCAAGAGAATTCAACCACCATGTTTAATTAATGATAGTACGAAAAGGGAAGGATATAAAGTATTGTTTTTTGACTTCTGTATCGTTTTAGCTTTTAATTTTAGGATTTAAATAAATACCTGGTAGTTTATATATTTGTATACATTTCATCATCATCCTTAAAGCAGCTGCCCAGTTACACCGAGCTCCAAAGTTTGCAGCTTGGAGCCCAAGAGGGGAACATGTGTGCGGGCTGAGTATACTTTTTGAACAAATTTCTTGTGGAGCTAGGACGTGACAGCTTGAATTCAGGTACCTAATACAACTCATAGTCAAAAATAATAAAAGTTCTAGCTGACACAAGTTTTAAATACATTACCACTACTTTTTAATACTTCAATTGGTTAAAATAAAAAATGTAGAAGTTTGTTTTTTCGTTATGTTCGTAGCCAACCTGGATATAAAGGTAAATTAATCAACTACCCAGGCGCCCAGTCATCAAACCACATGACATTCGTAGAAGGCGTACAGGGTCGGGTGCACAGTGTGTGGCTAGTTGGAAAGGGGAAAGTTCCCCTTTACAACTACTGTGTGATGGCATATAATAACTAGCTGTCGGTAAAGGCACCATCCGCGTGAAATACTGATCCCATTCTCCTCATTCACAGAAACCTATAACTGACTGTGTGCCACATTCAAATCTATTTAGCCGTTACGACGTGATCCGGATTCCGGCGCGGTGTTGAGCGCTCTACGTTCATTCGACTGCTACACACAACTGCTACGAATCTACGAACTCCGGTCGCGGATTAAATAACCGCTCAGTCTAAATATTTGTATGTACGTGTATAGATGAAGCCTCGAATGCAATCAGGAATAACATTAAGAAGATGATGATGACGATGAGGTAAATATCTGATTTTGCGAACACCACTTATACACTATACTACAGAATACAGAATAATAACCTCATGTTGTGTTAGTAGAGTGAGTAGAGTTGCCGGACCTCACTGGAGAGTTTTTGTGCTGTCAGTGGGAAGATCAAAGTGTTGCACACGTCCATGGGCCACGTTACCCACTTTCCGTCAGGTGGACCGCGTGCTTGTCTGCAGTATAAAAAAAACCACTTTAGTATTTTCTAGAGCTATTCACTCAAATCAAATCAAATCAAAATCAGTTTATTGTTTGTCACAGGTAAAGAAGATGTTGTAAATTACATTTATAATTACGTACCACTGTAGCATGTCTGATAAGACGTACAATAAGATTTATTAATCACATTAAGTAAACTAAAAATATTAGGTAATTGAGCAATACAATTATTTGGATAGATTCAGATCAAGCGATTCTACTTCAATTATCATTATTATTATAATTATACCAACTAAATAAAATAAAAAAATAGTCATTTACATAGAATAATAAATATGTCACAAATGTAGTCATCAAATTAAATAATACAATACAAAAATCAAATGTGTGTTTAATAAAGTATGTTGAGTCACAGTGTTAGGAAGTCATTATTCATTCAAATAATCATTAAGAAATTCTGTAACATTATAATAAGCTTTTTGCACTAACAAATTTTTTTAGAACTGCTTTGAATTTGTTGCAGTTCAACTCCCTCCAATTTTTAGGCAATTTATTGTATATTATTGGCGCCATACAAATTATACTTTTGCGCACTAGAGCCGTCTTCGCCCTATGCAAACGTAGCCTGCCATTATCCCGCCTGTTTCGCAGAACGGTTGCCTCTAAGGTCGGAAATAAATGAGGATTACTTTTTACAAACATTGCAACTTCGAAAATATACGTGCTCGGTGCTTGGTAATGTTAAAATTTTGTTGTCCTGGAAGTAACTTTTGCAGCTATCTGTAGTTTTTAATTTAAACATTGATCTAATGCATCTCTTTTGAGCCTTGAACACCACTTCTTTATCTGTTGAGTTACCCCAGAAAATAACTCCGTATCGTAACAGAGGTGCCAAACCGTGATAGGCTATTATTAGTGCATCTCTATTAACAATACTGGAAAGCGTATGTAAGGCATAGGCAGAACTAGAAATTCTTCTACAGAGCTGTTCTATATGTGATTTCCAGTTTATTCGTTCATCAATTGTTAACCCAAGAAATTTTGTAGTTTTAACATTTTCAATTACATTATTCTGACATTCTATATCTATTCTATTTAGTGTTTTCCTTTGGTTAAAATGCATGATTTTAGTTTTACTTAAATTAATTTTTAGATTGTTTATGTCCAACCATTGAATTATAGATGTCAAAGCATTGTGTATTATTCAATTAAGTCATTATTGTCATTACAAATTGTCAAAGTACTGTCATCTGCAAATAGCGTCATATTATGTCGAGTAGATTTAGGTAAGTCATTTAAATAAATTGTAAAGAGCAATGGTCCAAGTACACTGCCCTGAGGAACACCGTATACAACATTTCTCTGTTCTGACTGATGTATTTCCTCATGTTTAGTCACTGTATTTATTCGGGCAACTTCCGTATATTGCTTCCTATTATTAAGATACGATTTCATTATATCCAGCACATTACCTCTCACACAGTACGCTTCAAATTTCTTTAGAAGGATGTCATGTTTAACGTAGTCAAACGCTTGCGTTATATCACAGTAGATCGCACATACGGGTGTTCTTTTATCAACGTTCAGCATAACCTCATACAAACACTCATAAATTGCTAAATTAATGGTTTACTTCTCACGAAATCTTTTTTGTCGTTCATTTCTTGTATTATTAACGAAAGAAAATATATGCCAAGATGAATTTTATCCAATAATTCAACTTTATTTTATATCATATACTTTTATTCTGTATATTTAATATTGCTTTTTTCAAATCTTCACGTGTCTCTTTCTATCTATCTATCTGTCTCAATCAATTTGACGCCAGAGGTAAAGCATTCAACTTCAAAGTCAAAGGTTGTAAGTTCGATTCCCGTTCAGTCGGCTCAGCATATATTTGTACCTATACATGAATATGTATGTAAAAAAATCTAGTAAGTTGTATGTGGAAGTGCGTAAAAACATCTGAATACGAAAAAGAAACCAACAGGATTATTCAGGTTACTTTAAATCAAATTAGGTTTACCAGTATGCTACTAATAAATTTAACCCAGATAATGTGACGATTATTCGTGCATACATATTTTCGAACCATTTGAAACAAGACACAATTCAAAAATTCTTATACAAGAAACTCAATAAAAAAATGGGTGCGTGTACTTATGTACGCGCGTGAGAAGTTATACTTCTTTGACTTAATGAGCGGTTAAGCAGACGGCTTCATACTGTTAATTTTGTGTCACAGGTGCGCGCGCATCTTAAAATTTCACTCTCATCATTTTTTCATAACGCGCCTAACTTCATACTGTTAATTTTGTGTCACAGGTGCGCGCGCATCTTAAAATTTCACTCTCATCATTTTTTCATAACGCGCCTAAAGAAGTATAACTTCAAAAATTATAAAACAAGAATTCAAAATAGTAAGTACCTACTTACATAAATAATCCTGTTTCTGTTCCAGTTCCTGGTTTCACCATCGTAAGGTTTCTTATTATTGCAATTAGCTGAGATATCAATTGAATTGTAAATTTCCACTACATTACACCTGAATCAATTTATTGTTATAATTGAACTTTGTCATATTTGAAATTACTTTCTCAATGATACTGATTACGGAAGTATTTTTTTATCTGTAGCGCCCATTCTGTTTGTCTACTTTTAAATCTTCGAAAGATCTCAAAGAATCTTCATTAATAATTATTATGACTTGTAGATTAAAGTTAGAAAGTATTAGGAGCTTAATTCTTAATCTCTTTGAGTTCTATTGTTTTTCCTGCTTACAAAGTTGTACTGTTTATCTGATAATTTTGTCAATGCCCACCATGAAAACGCCTGGTTGGATATAATTCTGTAATAAGATAAAATCAAAATTCAAATTTTGGTAAAGATTAAACATGTTTTAGAAATGAAATTCACTTGAATTAACATTTTTTTAACTGGGTCGTGCTAAATACCTTGATATACCTACATAATATATGTTTTCTCCATAAACTTAATAAATACTAACGTAAATTCTCTGTACCAGTGTTTACCAAAAATTGTTCTGCCATGGCCCGATAATTTTTACACTGACCCTTCGTGAACCCAAACTGATTCCATTAATAATACTAGGTACATACAATATTTTGGTATCACCTATTTAGTCACTAATCTACATCTTTAAAAATAAAGGTGACGTGCAAGACTGCAGCAACTATCGGGGAATAAAGCTCACGTCACACAGTTGGTAGTTTTGAGTAACCACGCTGTACACGCTTCTCTATCACTTGTGAGAAAGTGATAGAGAAACGTGTACGAGAGGAAAGCGTGGTTACTCAAAACCAGTTCGGGTTTATGCCTAGCCGCGAGACCACAGACGCCATTTTAGCTCTTCGCCAACTGTGCGAAAACTATAGGCGTGCGCACAAAAACTTGCTCATGGTGTTTGTGGATCTCGAGAAGGCATATGACCGGGTACCCAGAACGGTTTTGTGATAGGCCCTGAAAGAGAAAGCGAAACATAGAGTTGATCTGTGTAATGTACTGCCAGTCAAGAACTTATATATGATCCGCTGCTGGCAACACCGACTATATTGGAGGCAGTTTGAAATTAGCACCAGTGAAAGGAAAATTGAGATCTGAGCGACAGACGTGGGGTATGCAAATATTATGAGAAGAGAGGAAAGTAAAGTTATAAGGAAGTATGAAAGTTGCCACTTGCATGAAAAAAAAATCCAATTTTAAAAAGTGCACTCTTCTTAAGACATCCTGTATATTTATTTTTAAGGTAAAGTGGTGTTGAAAACCTAGCTTCATTTCAATTAATTTACGATGCGTCGATCGATAGTAGGTATTATTTAAAAAAAAAAGGCAGGAATGGTGCGACCCTTTATTTTATTTTGATGGCCCTGTACCAAGTCGCGACACGGCAATTGGAAAACGTTACTCTAGACATATTAATATGCTCTGCGGTGATATCGACCGTATTAGTGAAATGTAGCAAATGATAATACAATATGGATTAAAAAGGCCACATTGTATTATCATAAACTTAACATCATGTGTGCTATTTCACTAATACGTGTAAAATGGGCATTTTTTGATTATCATAAAATGAAGCTTCATTTGAGTACATCATCTCATTTGACAATTTGTATTAAATTGCCTAAAATGGTTACAAGTTATGAGTCATTCATAATGTCAAATTCGTAACGTATTAGATGTTTTGCGTTCATACACGTGTTGTCATTGACATTCTTGTATTATCAAGCTAGTTTCGTGCTGAACTTACAGAAACATTCAAACAAACTTGACAACTAACACTGACAACCCAGTTTTTTTTTTTTTAATCATGGCAGACAGGATTGTAAATTTAAACATATTTGTAGTATTTCTTTCATTATACTTTAAATTCAGGTTTGTTATATAGATGGAAATCATGAACTATTAGTATATAGAACACAATAACTACCGATTCACGCTGTATTAATTTAAGCAAGGACTATTCAGCGCGTCTCTATAGTTTGTTTTGTTGTATCAATATCAGTAACAAATGTCACTAGAATATGAACATGTTGCAGATGAAGTATGAATGAAATATTAAAAAGGAGATGGAAAATTTTGGGGCAAAATGTGATAAGTTGAGATATGGTTTACAAAAATTATCATCGTTTTTTATTTAAAAATACAGAAGCAGCTAAATTCTGCAGTGATAAATGAAAAAGAGAGTTAAAGCTACAGTGACGATTTAATTAGTCGATAAAAAAAAAGACGGGTTGCACTCTGAGAGTGCCGGCAGAAGTGAAAACATTTTCTTTTTTCTTTAAAATCATTATTCTTATATAACATCGATAAAAAATTTGATTTATCAATTCACTAGCTGTTGCCCGCGGCTCCACCTGCGTGGATGTCGGTTATCGCTTAGTGTTGATCCGACGCTATTGAGCATTAAATTCGCCTCTCTACTCAACTTTGTCCTCGACTATGTACTCACCTCTGTTCTGGACATTATAGTGCATATAAATAGCATGAGTTAATTGCATACCTAATGTAATTTTTTTTTTCTTCTTAATTTTTGAAGTGAAAACTTCTTTAACGGCGTTGGATGGGTGTAAAATATTAAGGAAGCGTCAGGATTAGTTGACCTTTGAACCGTAACCGACGACTGACGTCATACAAGATTAGGTACAGACTATCTATTTTGCAAGTTACGATAGATAGCGTCGTAGCTTAAACGGTAAGCACTTCGACTGTAAGTCCTTATAGTTTCAGATAGTATCGGGTTCAAACCACCTGGCCTTCAGGGATTTTTTGTGATTGTTTTTTCTTATTATAATTTATTACTTTTGGTGATTATTTTTTCTTTTTGTAATTTATTAATTTCTTCTCACAAAAAATTCGCAGAAAATTAGTGATAGGTTCTATGATTGGCGCTATACTATAGGTATGGTATGGTGTGGTATGTTCTTTTTATCTTTTTCTATGTATATAACGAAGAAAGAAAGAAAGAAAAAGTTTTCACTTCTGCCGGCACTCCCAGAGTGCAACCCGTCTTTTTTTTACCTACACAGATTCTCCGATAACATTTAGTCATATTGTCTGTTATACTATAGGTTTTCCTAATTATATTTGCATGCCGCTTTGGCGGTCGATTATGGTGATACAACTAATTATAACGACATCATGAAAACCCATTTTAGGCAAAATAAATGATTTGATTTGATTTTTCATATTTAAGTTCCGAGAGTTCCTTTTGGTACACTTTATATAAAGGTAACAGCAACAGTTAATCTTTTTTTCAACAAATCAAGAATCATAGCAGTCCATTGTATAACTGTAGGGTTTGTAGGGTTGTGTTACGGTCGCCTTCTTAAAAAAATGGGTTCAAATGGTGGGACAACTTTAAACTGACTCTCCCTTGATGTTTAAAATACAAAATTGCAACTGTTAAATGCAACCCCACATATAAATTTTCAAGGGACTAACATGCAAGGCCTTAGTAGGTATATTTATGTGTAAAAAAAAATAAAACGAAATGCAGCACAATTCGAAGGTAAAAGCTTCAGAAAATGTTATAAGTTAAAATAAGGTTCAGGTAACAAACCTGAGTTGATTACCAATCTCAAGCACCGCTTTACAAGGATACTTTTTATTATCCTATTTCAACTACAATTCAACCTTTTACAGTTAATCTTAGTTTATGACCTAAATAAAAAATATATGGAACCTTAAAAGTTATTTTTAGAAAATCTTTCTCTACTTGCTTAGATGACGCTTTTGACTAAGACCAAGAGTATACCTCCCTAAGGCACTTGTTTATGAGCTATCTTCTCGGCAGAAGAAACGTACAGTAAGTACATAAATCGTATATTAATGAAAGATCGCTGCCTGTTCACACTGTGAATGCTGCCGTGGGCGAGATTCTCGAGTATATGGCTACTTGACTTCTCTTTAGAACCCTTCTCTTCCCCGTCCTCTTATAAATACACTAAACCAATAAAAAAAAATGTACCTAGCTTATGAACAAGCAAATTCAACAAAAACTGTGACAAATCTTGCCACTAGAAACTTTTTTATAGATAGAAATTATGAAAATAAAGTCGTTGGTCAAAGCTACTTACTGCGAAAAATTCACTATGGAATTCTCATCTTCAAAAAATAAAAGTTACAAAATGAATAGATTCCAGAAGTGTTCCTTTTTTAAATTACCTAGCTGCTTTCTTACTTGAATAAATTGTCAATATCAAATAAAAGAGTAAAGTTTATAATGTCGTATAAAAAGTTTAATTCCTCAATTTGTATTTTCTTACAGTAGTAGTTGAAATCAAATTCAGAGAATGAATATAACATAATATTAAAGCCGTTACGACAGACAAACTTCATTTTAATGAAGGTGAAAATTCATTTTATCACTTTCTAACCTACAATAGATGTTGTGAGCACTATAAATAGTTTCTAGTCTCATTTGTTATTACCTTACGAAACTTTACCAGTACAAAGTAATATTTAGAAAACTATTAGATACAGCTTCCACCAACAAACTTGAAATACCTTCAGTTTCGTCATTAAATGTCTTGCTTTAGGTACTTATTTTAACCTCACATTTCCGAGAAATTTCCGAAACTTGACGATACTTTATACCTACGTTACTCTCTAGGTAGGTACATGTTTTCCGTTGTTAGTGTTGTTACTGCACTACTGGTATGTTAGGTATGTACTTACCTACTCCTTGATCCAACAACGCTCTTTGAGTCTCGTACAAGAAAGCGATAAGGCGCTAACAGTGTGGTTCCTATTTTAATTTAGTAACTTATCGAAAAAGAGACCCTAGAACAATAGGTATGCGTGGTAAAGATAGGTAGGTAAATGGGAACAACCAAAAATTCAGAAATATTTAATTCCGAATTTCAATATTCCAATTTTAAAAAATTCGAATATTTTTTATTCCTAAGAAAGAAAACTCAAAAACACGATAGTCATTTTTCCGAAAGACATAAATACGAATATTTTGATTTGTACGAATAATTAAAAATCCGTAGTATTTTTAGCCCGAAAAACATCCATTTCCTAATTTCAACTTTCCGAAAATTCATTGCTCAAATTGAAAATTAGTATCAAAAATAGAAAATGTTTAAAGTGTTTTGCCATACTTTGCCATGTCACGCATGAAGAAGCAGGTTAGTAATTAATAACTCTCCAATTAGTTCATATAAAAATGTATTTTATATGAACCAATTGTAGAATTGAATTGAAAAATTTTATTAAAAAACGCGACTTATCGTCTTTCTACTGCCGGAGCCTCTTTAAAACCGGAGGCACGGAAGCGAGCATGGGTGCCCGAACTTCGTTACGCAAGGGTCGAAGGACTGGACTCCCCGTAGCGCTGGAGAAGAGCAAAACGAATGCATGCCTATGTATACATGCTTGCCTGCATATGTTGTAGGTAAAACCTACTTGTAATGATCGAACATTTACCCTGTGTACCATGTGTTGAAGGGAAACAGTTCCGGAAACCCTTCAAACCGGTTACATATAAGAAGAGTTCAATCAAATTAGAATTGATTCACTCTGATCTTTGTGGTGCTTTTAGTACTACTTCCTTAGAAAGTAACAAGTAACAAACTGGTCTGAAAATTAAATGTTTGAGAACAGATATAGGACTGATTAAGAGAATTCTGAGTTTCCATCTTATCTGAAGAGTCAAGGTATAGTTCATGAGACTACGGTGCCTCACTGTCCTTCCTCAAATGGAGCCGCGGAAAGAACTCTGAGCTCCATAGTGGAAAGACCTAGGTGTATGCTTCAAGAGTCTGGTCTTCCTAAGACATTTTGGGAAGAAGCCATCAGCACTGCCGTTTATTTTAAAAATAGATGTGCTCATAGGTTCTTACATATTTCATAGGTTTACATATTACTTCAGATGAAGAGAAAGGCGAAATTAGAGTCAATCAAAAGCGTTATATTTTGGAGACTTACGTTTAGAAGACGCTGTGAATTATTTGAGTCAATTTAATAATACGCACTCATAATATACTCACTGGAAGGCTGCTAAGCGTATTCTACAATATTTGAAAGATACCAATGACTATGGACTTACGTTTAGAAAGGCTTCTGGTGATAGTCTTCTTTCTGGTTTTGTCGATGCTGATTGGGCAAATACATACATACATAAACTCACGCCTTTATCCCCGAAGGGGTAGGCAGAGGTGCTAGCACCCACACACATAACTTCGAAAAGCATCGGAAAGTCATTGGTGTGTGCCATGGAAAACCTGGGATCGAACCCGAGACCTCGTCTCAGCAGTCCATTACCCATACCACTAGGCTACCGCAGTTATTTGGGCAAATGGCAAATGGCAAAGATAACAAGTCGCATACGGGATACGTGTTTAAGTTGTCGAATGGACCCATCTCATGGGAAAGCAGGAAACAGTCAACTGTTGCGTTATCCACTACTGAGGCCGAATATATGGCTCTATCTGCGGGCGCTAAGGAAGCTATTTGCAGCGTTTTGTGGTTGAAGTTTGTGGGAATTTGGGTTAATGGGTTAATAATAAAATAGACAACAATACAATTAATGTTTCTGTGCAGATGTTTTATTAACCAAGGGTTTATGTCGCATAAACCATTTGTATTGTGTAAAAGGTTTAAGTCTAGCTTGACGTTTAGGTATTACGAGTATGATTGTGCCTATACGTTGAGCAGTTCTTTTGTTTATTTACACCATTTATACTTATATGTGTTCTATAATGTTATTTTTGATACTCAAGTGTAAAATTATTTTTTCTCAAACATGCAATGAAATATTAACGTTTCAGGCGCGGCTAGGACCAGAGGCCGGTAATGAAATTTCATACAAACCTTGCAGGCCTAGGCCGGCAAAGTCCTCTTTTTTAATTTTGATTCCACATAAATTTGTGGCAAACGCATGGACACTCTGCCACTATGCGTATAAAAAATAACAATAAACGACTTGGTATGTACTACTCTGTACTACTAGTCGATTGTGGCTTATTGCCATAGCCCTGTGACTTCAGAAAATGTCTAGCGGCGTCAAATCGCTTGAGCTTAGTGATCAAGTCACGTCATCTTTAACAGACAGCGGCAATGCTCTCGACTGATCTGGCGTTCCTTTGACGTAAGAGTATTGGTTGCTTGTTTACTAAACCGGTCGTCCCGAATTTCACCACCAAGCAAGGGAGAGTAAGCTTTGATTTAATGCGTGCAGCGTTTGCACTAACGAACACTATTATGACAATAAAGTTTTATCATTTGACTGCTCAATCGTGAAACTTGCCATGGCGATATGGCATCAGTGACTGAATAAGGAACACCAGATTTGACCGATGCCGCAAAAACCACATGGCCGCCACAAACTGTCAAAATAGACCCGTCCTTGTTCAAACACCCTTTATAACAGATGCTTGTCTAAATACCTATCAGGTGGATGATGTGTATTTGTAAGTAGGTATTTGCCTTAAAAGCGCTCACTCACTAACAGTCCGCCTGCTGCAGTTTTTAGTCGTATCCGGCGGCCTGCAGTTCTTAGCCGATAGCGCACACAAACTAAAGCGATTTCGGCCTGCCGGCAATTCCCTGTTGTCAGTTTTGCGACCACACACTAACAGTTGTGAGTTGTCAGTTTTCCGCCGTACGATCGACTGCCGGCAAAGGTCTGATATCAGTTACACAAAGACTACAACAGACCTTATTAACATTTTCTTGATTACAGTTTTTTCGCATAACTAAATGCCGCTGATCAAGAATATTAGAAAAATAGATGCTTTGCGATGTCAATAAGGTCGAAAATCGCTTGCACTACTTTATTCTTATATTACTACGTGAAAATCATTATACGAAATAAGTGCTTTGGACCTTATGGACCAAGTTTATAAGAAATATAGACGAATATGTAAATAAATTAATAAAATCTTAGTAAAAATTAGTGAAGTACATGTCATAATGTTATTACCTCAGGCTTAAAGGCTAGCATTATTTTGTTCTGAGGTTATTACGTAAAAAATGCTGTTAGGAGACGTCGGTCGACAGGCCGGCGGCCGACTGCTTGCTATTGTGTGCTTGTTCGCCCTGAAGGCGTAGGCCTGTCCGGCGTTGGACTGTCCGGAATCGTTCAGCGACCACACACTATCGGATCATATTAGTCGTCAGTCCAAAATCGTTAACAAAACTGTTAGTGTGTGGGTTATTGCGATTAACTGACACCTTTATATCGTCCGGCCGTCGTCCGTTAAACTGTTAGTGAGTGACCGCCGCACTAAGAATGCTCTTATCGATTCAACTCTGAAGAATACAATTCTCACGTAGGTATTTTGCCTTGAAATGTCTTTAAATAAACTAACTTCAAACGAAGAACTCTGGGGATAGCGATCTATTTCCGTGTGGATTAGAACGTAGCAGCTGACAGTAGAAAAATCTTCGATCTCTTCGTTACACAGTTCATTGTCGAATCTCGATCGCACACTTCACATAACAACGCGGTATTTCGTAACAGTTTTGTTCACAAAATTTTAATGAACGTACACAGTTTAGTTTATTTTTACACTTTATTGGAATCAAGCTGAACTAGCCATTGACAGTACAAACCGTGTTGGTCTGTAGGTATAAACCTACCTTGAAGGTAGTTAGGTACTTACTGAAGTACAGTGGGATGACGACTGTCATTATTTCTATTTAAATTAGCAGTTTCAAACTGCATAAGAACAAATGTAATTAGGTACCTTTCAGGGTTTCTTAGGATTCAGACATACACGATCATATATATTAACTTATACTTAGTCTGTTTTTTAATTTCAGATATTAAAATGACATTTCCTGTGTTGCCGGTTTGTTGCAACTATAAAATAGTCATGTGCCACGAGTATCGATAGTTGTCGATAAATTAAATTTAGTACCGATTTTTGTAGGTTATTTTATAGTTAGCCTAAAAAACTTTTTAAATTTAACTCTTTTCTTAAAATATAGAAAGGCCAAAGCACTTGTACACCTAGGCCACAAACATTGTCGATAGTTTCGAGCACGTCACTAAACACTAAAAGCTGGTATCATTATTTCACAATTTGATATTTGCAGTTGTCAATTTACTATCTGAATTAAAAAAACGGACCATAGATAATATTTTCAAACAATTACTTCAATTACTTAAGTGGCTATGTATGTAAGTAGGTACTAAAGATACCTACCATCAGTAGTACTATTATTTATTCTGTGCCTTCAGTGCTCATCTATACCTACTTAATATACCTACTTAGTAAGTTTTGGCGGAAAATATCGAAGTTCAGCCGCGACGCTGTAAGACTGGAAAAGTGGATCAATGAAAATCCTTGCGACATGCCTCGAATGGACGATGATTACTCATCATAACCATAGAATTTCTGAACGCTCTAGCGTAGCGTAGCGTTTACATATTGTCGGAGTACTGATCCTTTTCATAACTCAGTCGGAATCGGCTTTCCAGTCTAAGTGTGTTGCGGCTGAACTTTGATATCTTCTGGGCAGCGACTGCCATCTGATCTCCACAACCAATCGCTGATATCGAAGTTCTGTAGTTAGACCTACTTAGTTGGACTTTTTAGGGGTTCCACTGCCCGCAACGACTGTCGTCTGTCGTAAATGTCAGAATAGTTACTGGGACCGACGGCTTCACAACATAGTATAAAACAAAGTCGCTTTCTGTGTCCCTATTTCCCTTTGTATGCTTAAATCTTTAAAACTACGCAACGGATTCTGATGCGGTTTTTTTAATAGATAGAATGATTCAAGAGGAAGGCTTATTTATGTCTAATACATGTTAAATATAGTAGATGGTGCAGCTGGAACGGGATCTGAAGCCACGCGGGCGGAAAAATATTGGCGGTACGAAGTTTGCCGGGTTAGCCAGTCTAATATAATTCATGGGACACACTAAAAATTTTGTACTTTTAGCTAATCGGAACTATTTGAATTACGAAGCTATTTTTTGAAATGTGGCAACCTTCATAGTAATAAAAATAAAAATTGGCGGGAAATCATTTGTCAATTGATTTTTATCAAAGTTCTACGTACTCAACGACAATGGAATTAAGTCGAAAAGATTTTAGTGCGATGATTTTTTATGATTTCAAAAGTTCTCTTCCTTCCCAAGACTGTGCCGCTCTTCTTCAAAATGCTTTTGGGAGAGAAGCAACGTGAGGCGATTGCTGAATTTGAGAGAGGTCGGGTTTCTTCACATGACGAATTTCGTGAAGGGCGGCCTTCAACTGCCGTCAACGAAAATTATATGGCTACTGTTAAGTGGCTAATTGAAGTAAACCCGCGGATTACCTATGAGACAATTCGAGGAATATTGGGGATTGGTATGAGCCAAATTTAGAAAATTTTACACGAGGCATTGAAAAGTTTGGAAACTTTGTTGTCGTTGGATCCCTTGTGAACTATTTTCCCCAAAATCAAAGCTTTGATGAGAGGTTTCACTTTTACCAACTCCGAAGAGGCAGTGATAGCGTTCAATCAACACGTAGAAAACATGCCGTCAGATCTGTGATCCTCCTGTTTAAAAAATGGTTGCATCGCAATGAAAAAATGTTTGAAATGTAAAGGAGAGTAAGTATTTTGAAAAGTAATAAACATAATATTTTGATTATATCATGTTATTTTTAAGTTACTCAAAATTTTAGTCTGACCTACGTAGGTAGTTAGTAAAGTACCTAATTAACACCTAACATAACAGTATCGACAGGCCTCCTTCACTCCATATACTTGCGCGCTATAATTACCTACCGCCCGGCCGAGCGGCCTCGGGCCGTTTGCGGACCAAAATTCAGTGCGGTTTTCGCAAGCGAAGCGCACGCACGCTGTTTAATTTTAATCGCTCCGTTCGTTCGTTCGCGTACCTACGATGCCATCTGGTGACTTATGTGCTGTAGATGGGTGCAAATCATGTAAAAGAAGGGATAAATACCTATATATTATATACCTATATATATATTTTTCCATTTACCTGTCAATTTAATTTAATAAGCGAGAATTTAGAAAGGGCATATCGAAATAATTTACCAACATCATTTTTGGGTGTCGGCTCTCGGATTAGTTTAAGCCGTTTCGTGTTTGCGTCGTACGGCATTCCAGATTTGATACGCATGTAACTAAACACCTAAATGATAATGTTCAATTTAGCAAATACACTAAAGTGTAGTAGCAAAGAATACTAAATGTAGTAGTATGCTTATCTTCTTATGTTAAAATATGCGGACATTGTAATAAAATACTTTTTTCATCTAAATAAAAAATGTCAACTTTCAAACATACCTACCTAGTAGGTGTGTTTGAAAGTTGTAATTTTTCACATAAGTAGAAAAATAGTAATAGGTACATACCTAACTGGTCTGTTAATCAAATATTCAGATCTTCACAAGAAGGCAACCCTAACAGCGTAAGAAGAGATAAGAGGTACGCGATAGAAGGAGACGCAAGTTGTAGTTGAATAAAATTATAGGTACTTAATGTTGTGCAAGCTGAATTCCACCGTATTGCGTCGAAACAAGACTGGAATTAATTTCAATCTTCTTGCGCAGTGATTCTTCTGTACGTTAGTACTATTAATTATTCTGTGGTATCGATCAGAACCACAGACATTTGGTAAGTACCTACGTTGCACGCTATAAATTTATGACCAGTGCAAATGTGTAGGTACTGTTGTCATGTTTTATCGAAACGACCCGTTTGTTTAGTCTGCGGTCACAGTCGACAAGAATTCATGCAAAATTAGATCAAAATTGCAAGATTGTGGTAATAAAACATCGTGACGGTTGTTCAATAACGAAATATATATCAGGGGGTAAAAGGTATGTAGGTACCTAGGTATGCTACATATATATTTTTATCTACTCTGATACTATAATACAAAGGTTATAAAATTGAAATCAAAACTCTTATGACAAACATTACGCACAGGCCAAAAAAAAGTTTTATTACGATACAGGTCTTGTATGGACACCTATATCATTAAATAACTTTTTAATCAAAACGATACACCTATACAACCTCCATCTGGACTGAACCTCTACTTACTTACTTAAAAAGAAACACGCATGCGCAATCGATGTTTGCGCCTTGGCGCCAACATTTTACATTTAAATTAAACAAAGTTTGGTTTTGTTTGTAAAATAAATTAGTTTATATGGCACTGTACATAACGGCTCGTTTTTTCAAAACACACTCGTCTTATAAGAACCCTTATTATGCAACAGTATCATAAACTACTATAATTTTCATGCGGCTCCCGGCGAACACACAGACCAACAGTCGCTAACTAAAGAATTTCAATTTTTTTCCTTAAAACTTTTGTATCTTCGATTAAATAGCGATACCAAATTACGCAGTAAGTCACAGCAGTATGAAGCTCAATTTTACCAGAAAATAAATAGGTACTGGTGGTAGATAGGTAGATATCCACGCACCTACTGAAGTCAGCGTCCCTTAATCCTACCTTTTCTTAAATTATCATCGCCCCTCAAATGTAACACTAGGACTGGCTAATGATGAACGTTTTTAATAAACAAACCGAATATGATACATAATACGAAAACCGGTTATTTTGTGTGAATTTTCGCTTTTGTATCATTGAAACAACAACACATAACCAAAGATTCGGGGCCAATCCAACCGCAAGCCGTACACTCGCTGATTGGTGGAGAAGACTTTGGGCTCTGGCACAGGCTTTCCTTTCAGGGTTGGGAGGTTCGATCAGACGGCAGTCGCTCCCGTACAAATTCCTTAGTATAAAGAGAAAAGGGACCACCTATAGTAAGCGAATCATGGACTGTGAGGTGGAAGCCTCGAATGCAACCGAGATTAACGATCTAAGATGATGATGAAGAAAATATAGGTACGACCATTCTTATAAATGTTGTTGTTGTTGTTGTTGTTCTAAAACGGGTATAAAAGTAACAGAGCGGATCAAATCAGTACGTTTATAATAGTAAAAATACCACTTCATTGCAGTCGAGTAATCGTTGTTACTTAGCGCCCCCCTCATTCAATGAATTCAGTTTAAAAATATGAAAATATATGTAATAAAATTTCGAAACTTGAGGAACGATATATAAGCCCTTAAGATTGAATCCATTGTAGATCTGCGACTCTATTATTTTAATATCCCGTAATAGAAATAATGGATCATTGAATATGTATGTCTCTTGTGAATGTTAATTACAATATTCATGTCACCAATGACACTTGCATACCTACTTACATTTACCGACACTTACCTAATAGGTACAGTCAACAAAAGAGTTGCAATAATACCACAGTATAAATATAGTCATGCAGTATTGTGATTCGGCCGTACCTATTTGTGAGATAAGCGCCTACAGCCGCGCGGTACCTAAAACAACCGCGCGATACCTAAACCAGCGATAGGTCTGGTCCACGAGCCACATTTAAATTTGATCAATGATTTCCTCCCTTTTTTTTTACGTGCGGGAAATCCCCACGGATACCCGCCCCTCCGGAGCCGGAGGGGTAGGTTATGTCGGACTCGAACCGACTAAACCGCACGCCGTCTCTGGGTCGTAGTGCTAGGCCGAAGGTGAGGTTGTCATGCGACATATCCCTCGCACCCCGGCTGACCCAGGGCCATCCCTCTCGGTCTGGCCCTCCTCGGGAAGGGGGGGACCACGCGGTCCCCGACTCAACCCCGGTGTGGGGAGGCCACGGCGGCGGCGCGCATCGTAAGACGATGCGCGCCGCCGCCGTGGCCTGCTTCTGCTAGGGTGTCGGGCGGCTTCACCCGTCACCCTCAGGCCCGCGCTCATGGAGGGCGGAGGTCAGTTTGCGCCCTCCGACGCCCGAGCCGCCTTCGGGCGCGTGCAGCGATGTCAGCGAGCCTCTCTCGCTCATCGCGCCGCGCCCGCTCTGCTGTCTCCTTCGCGAGCATGACCGCGCAAGGAGGCGCTGGCCGCCCACGCATCCGCGCAGCGGACCATCGCCGCGAGCAGGGTGGAGAGCGTGAGCACTCTCACCCCCAGGGCCGCCACAAGCTCCCGCCTCGGCGTCTCAAACGCCGGGCACTCGGTGAGCGTGTGCAGCCCCGAGTCCACGCTCGCGTAATGATTTCCTCCCGGGAGATACTTCGTACAGTGGTTAAGGAAGTTAAATCATGAATTTTCGTGGTTGTCAGCTGGCACTTTGTTGGTGGGGTAAGCAGCGGTGACCGCTCAAACATGTAAAAAAATGAAAAAGTTCAGTCATTTCCTCCCGGCTGAAAACTGGCTAAATTACAGTTAAGCCAATGTCTTGAAGGAAAAAAATTGTCAGCTGCTCATATCGCGGTGGAAAACCTGTCAGCTGGTGACCTAAAGTTGTAGCTTCGCTCCCGCATTAGCCTTCGTGGTTATTTTTATTTTTATAACCATGAAGAAATAAGTCAAATTCAAATTCAAATTCAAATTCATTTATTCGATGATTACAATCTAATGAACACATTACAATACGTTTGATGATAAATTAACACATGGTTTGAAGTAGTCTGGTACCCAAATTAAGATTGAACTTGTGTTTAGGGTACCAGGGCTCCTGAAACTTATCTTAGGCAACAAATAATTATGAATTAGGGCACTATGGTTCGGTGTTCATGAGTCTCTGTACAGGCCAACAAGTACCTCGTCAAAGTAAGCATTACATTCAATGGAAAAAAAAATATAATCAGTGAAACAATAGCATTTTATAACATAATAATAGAGAAAATCATCAATCACATGCGCCATGTGTGTATGTGTGTGTGTGTGTGAGTGTGTGTTTGTGTACATAGATTTCCTTAATTATAGTACTGACAGTTTTAACATGTTTTCAGTTTCCGAATAGGATTTTTTCAAGAGCCATTCTGTCACTACCCTTCTGCAGTGTGATCTGAGAAGTGGATAAATGTTGCAATTTTTATTTGCTACATTATAGAGGTGACCACCCAGAACTTTAAACTTTTCAGAAGTCATTTTTATAGTTGTTTGATTAAATGGCTAGGCAAAGAGTCATTGCATCGATCTGACGCCGCCAGCTAGCTTAATCAGCCGTTCAATTAACTGCAGAGGCTGTTAACTAAACGGCGCCATATAATAATATCTATAGGTAAAGATAAATTGTAGTAGATATTGAAGTAAGTATTATTGTTATGAAAGGCTGTCAATGGCGCTAATATTTTAGGGTTAATTACCTCGTGTCCCAATTTAACGAATGTAGAGGGCACATTAAACAAGAAATATTCTAGCTATTCAAACCTATACATATGTATCATACATTCACACAAATAATAATTAATTGCTAACTTAAAGAGGGGACGGACTAAAAGTGGACAAATCCGTTTATGACTAGGCAACCACTGAATACTTATTTGAATTATGTGGATAACGGTACTTCATAATATTTCTGTTAGAATATTACGTAGTAAAATAGAGTTATTATGTAGATACTTATTTATTACATGACTGGCCATTAACCAATGCAATTTACGTACATACATATAGGTACAGGATCTATTTTTAAAATGGGTCAGTGGGCAACCATAGTAGTTACAGCAATATGTTCTTAGGAGACCTTCCCTAACTTTTCGAGATATTTTGAACAGCATTCGCAGATTTTGACAAATGGTACAGTCAGCAAGAAAAATGCTAAAAGTCAAAATACCTACTATAAGGGACCATTTTAGCTCTGAGTACTAGAAAAGACAGACATCGTGAAAAAGGTTTCCCAAACGTTTCAGCAAGAGAATTTAATTTCTACAATGGTCAAACTTTTTTTTTGGGATAGGAAGTGGAAAGGATTTACTCAGAAGTAAAAACAACAAATTTCGAATTTAATTAGAATCTAATATATAAAATTCTCGTGTCACAGTTTTCGTTCCCAAACTCCTCCGAAACGGCTCGACCGATTCTCATGAAATTTTGTGGGCATATCGGGTAGGTCTGAGAATCGGCCAACATCTATTTTTCATACCCCGATTCGCGATAACCGACATCCACGCGGGCGGAGCCGCGGGTGACAGCTAGTATACTTATAAAATTCTTAATGTGAGCAGAGAAAATTCGTGTTGGTTATTATTTTTTTTTATTTTATTTAGATAGGGACTACAAACACACAAGTTTTATATATGTAATATTGTAACCCACTACACCATCCATTAGGAATTTCTGGAAAAATTCTTCTAATCGCAAAAATAGGCTTAATAGAAGCATATACTATCAATAATAGCTCATGTTAGGTAAGACAGCTCTTAAAAATTACCTAGATTGGGACCTATGCTAGTATATACTCACATACTCACCTATACTTTAGGCAGCCTGATATTGAATGTCATTAACAAATACATCAACCTGAATATTCACAACAATCTCAATTCCGGTAAAATAGGATAGCTACCTACTACGGGGTACGCAACAATGCAAACGGTATTTTCAATAGTGCCTACCTATGAAATATACTCATAAAGGGCTTCACACACGGCAACTATACCGCACTTTCAATAAGAAATCTGAATTACTTTGCTCGAAAACTAATTAACTGATCTTTGAAATTTGAAATTGTTCAGCTACCTTTTTTGGCGCTGACTACTTATACTTATTTAACGTGTTAGTATTTTTACTCCGCACGATTTACATGGAAAAATATAATGAGATGTATCTTGCTATAATTTACATTTTTACATTACAGCTGCCTGTAGCTCATGGGGTTTCTCTCTTAATTAGAGCAGACTTTATTTTAATTGGAGCAGAATTTACATCTATGTTTATATAGTTCGTCAGGGTTTTGCGGACTAAGGGAGTTAATGGGGCTGGTTTGAATTCTCGACGCAAACGTGGCTGTATTATCGACTAGCTGTTACCCGCTGCTCCGCCCGCGTTTAATTCTGATTTCTTTCCAATTTCTTTTTACGTGCGGACGTTCCCTTGGATGCCACTCCCGTCGGTCGTTAGGGTAGTTATGTCGGACTCGGGTATTCAGATGCCGAAGTGTAGGATAGCCTATAGCATAGCCTGCGCTTCCCTGCTGACCCTGGGTCAATTCAATTCAATTCAATTCAAATTTATTTCTTAACAAACATAATTTTTGTCGAAATCTAAATTATAATAATCTGTACATGCAAATAATGAAAATGTCAATAGTAAATTATGGAAATTATACAGACTAAGTGAATGTCATTGGTTATAAACAGAGAATGTCATTGGTTAAGTCACGTTAAATTACAGGAGTCAGTCATTCATTCAATATATCAATTAATAGTAGATTGTTCAACAAGGGACTAAAACAAGCCATAATGACACGAGATGTTTTAGCCACCCTCGCTTCGCTCGGGTGGCTAATAGTTCAAGTGTCATTATGGTTGTTTAGTCCCACGTTAAACGCTCTACTTTTCACTTTGAATGCGAGGAAAAAAAAGCGACTTTTTATACAACATTATAATATTTAATTTTTTTTTTATGAAATATGCAAATATCTTTTTCAACCTAAATATATTAATTTCATCATATCGATAACGGGGTAAAGCCTCCATGGCGTGGCGGTAGTGAACGCGGTCGCTACGCAGGAGGCGCGGTTTCGATCCCCGCTCAGTGCAAATATTTGTATACATGGATATGGGTATTTGCATTGGTCTGGGTGTTTCTATGTATAATATGTATGCATTTACAAAAAAGAATATCTAAGTATGTTTATCCGTATTCTAGATTCCATAATACAAGGTAGTAAAGCTATGCTTACCATGGATCTTGATAGCGTTGTGTGAAATGTTGTGGAATATTTTTTATTTTTTTTATTTATAGGTAATAAAAAGTTTCTAAGTTGCACAATTAATTGGTGTAATAAGTAATTGGTGATTACAACGCAAGCTTATTACGAATAATCTATTCAAAATTCAAATTGCAAAGAAATTTGTCCCGCGGTTTTTTTTGTTGTTAAGTGACGTACGGTTTATATGCTTGCATATATAATATTTAGCCAACAGATTCAAACTTGAAAAATAATTTAAAACTAATTGGAAATGGATAATAAAATGGACTTATCCTTAATACTTACATAATAATTAATTAAATCAATCTCATTATTCGTGGTTCACGAAATTAAATGGGATATTAGATTTTTTCAAATGTCATTTTGAGGTTATTTTTATACCTACACAATCACTAAAAAGGTGATAATCCTCCCATTCACAAACACCGTGATTGGCTGTTTAGGAGTTATCAAAGTAAATTAAAAAAAAATTACTTTAGTCCCTAGAGATTAATAAGGAACTTTAGTCCCGATATGCAGGGAGTAAAGTAACATTTTAAGAGCATGAGAAGTGAAAAACAACATTCATTAAATATAAACTTAGACTTTTACATACTTATCTACTTATTTCTACTGTTCAAGAATTGATCAATGTCATAATAACATTTATCCAACAAATATCCTTTTAGTTTTATCTTAAAAATATTAACATCATGAATAACTTTTAACTCAGTAGGTAGCTTATTAAAGACCCTGACAGCTTGTACAGCTAAGCAATGCTGCATAGCATTAAGCGTCGGTATGATGACACTATTTAAATCTTTTCTGCGACTTTTGACTCTTATTTCCCTTTCAGCATTTGATTCATATTTATCTAAATTCTTTATTAGGTTGGTCAATAACAAAAAAATATATAAACATGGTACTGTCAGAATTTTTAAACTTAAAAAATGAGATTTACAAGATTCAGTCTGACTAATGCGTAATATTGTTCTCAATGCTCTCTTTTGCATTACAAAAGCTGAATCTATATTATGTTTGTAGCTATTTCCCCAGAACAATATGCTGTATCTAATTTTCGATTCAATCAACGCATAGTATACTGTTTTTAATTGTTCGATAGTCAACACATCTCTCAAACTTCTAATAGCATAGCAAGCAGAGCTTAGAGAATTAACTATGGCCATCAGCTCTTGTTTCCAGTTTAGCATTGAATCGATTTGTACTCCTGTACATGTACGGCTTTTACGGTCATGGAGGTTCCGGACCATGCACTCGGTTTCCGTTCCTGTTGCATCTTCTGTTTAGCTGACTCTCCCCGGCTTCGCTCGTGACATGACGTGATGTGAGTGTAAAGGCGGGCGCTAAGGATCATCGACAGTCCCGTACTCACTGACGGTGTGGAACTGCTCAGCTTCAGCCTCATCGTTTTGCTTGGCTGTACAATGTTGTGTGTTCATATGAATTATTGTTCGGCATGATGCCCATGGCTATATTCTATCATCGCACCTCTCGCCACAGACAGGGAATCCTCAGACATTGTTACTTGAAACAGTACGCACAGTCAGGTATGATAGGAACTTCATCCCCATACGCTTAAGCAGTGAAATTAATTCCCTGCCGTGGTTTTTAAAAGTCACCACGATTTGGGGTTCTTCATACAGGGTCAGCAGCACACGTTCATAGGCCACAGTAACCACTTTCCATCAGGTTGGCCGTGTGCTTGTCTTCCACCTAAGTGGTAGGTATTAAAAAAACCTTCAAACCCCCTTTGCACCCCCAGTATTATAATACTGCAAATATAATATTATTTTTAAATCAGTGGTGTTTTACATTTATCCATTACTTTCTCTTTTACAAAATATTATCAGCCCTTAGCACATTTTCACTATTTTATTATTTGTTTGCTAGCATACAGCATACTCTTTTATTTAGCAAAGATGGCGTTGGTGTTGAGTTGATAGACTAAGGTTTATATATCGATACCTCGGGGCTCAAAAGGCGTAAGCACCAAAAGTCGATTTTACAGGAGAGCAAAAAAACAAAAACAAAATTCCTTTTTTCGGCATAACTTTTTCAATTTTTTACCTAAATAAACCATTCTAAGACCAAAAGTCTTAAATTTTTGTGATGCAGGTCACTGTAAAACTATATTTCGAATGAATTTAAAAGCTACGAAAATAGCTTTCCTATACGCCCCGAAAATTTATATGTGAGAGGCGTTTACACCCCAAAAATCAATGGATGTATGATGAGTGATGGTTGTAACCGTCCATTTCAGGAAAATGGACCATTAGGGGAAAGTAGACCGAGTGGGAAACCGAGTAGAAATTTTAGGAAAGTGGACCATTGGGTCCACTTTAACCTTTTTATCAACTTAGATAACGAATTAATAGTTATAATTATTGATTTACCCGTACCTAATTGCCTGTCTTACCCAAAAACTATTCAATATCTCATTATAAAAGGAAAATGATAAATAAAAATCACTTACTAACCAAAATATTATTTATTTATTTCTTATTTTTATATTATAATTTCTCAGGAAACTGTAACGGTTTACCAACAGTCGATTGGTCCATGAACTGTTGGTCAACATTATCTTTAAACCATAAACTTTTCGTCCAATGGACTTTTCACTCACGATCGTTTCGCTAGCGTTACTCTACGTCAGTGAATGCTTAACCAACAGAATGTTTTGACCAATAACTTTTCACCCAAAGAACAATTGGCCCATGGACTGTTTCCCAAGATTAAGTAGGAAAGCGGACCCTGGGATCTCCCGCGCTAGGCGGGACGAGCAACCGGGAGACACGCTAGGTTGATGATGACTGTTTCCCAAGAGAATGTCAGTGAGCTTCTAACCTAACCTATCCAAGTCGGATTGTACAGCTTTCTCAACGCTCACTGACGTACCGTTCTCTTGAGGAACAGTCCATGGGCCAATTGTTCTTTGGGTGAAAAGTTATTGTTCAAAACATTCTGTTGGTTAAGCATTCACTGGCGTAGAGTAATGCTGGCGAAACGTTCGTGGATGAAAAGTCCATTGGACGAAAAGTTTATAGTTTAAAGATAATGTTGACCAACGGTTCATGGACCAATCGACTGTTGGTAAACCGTTTCAGAGCGATTTCTCAGGTATACAGTTAGGTATCCTCACAAAATTTGGCGCTAATAACATTTAAAGCTAATGGAAACAGGAACTCTTGAGATCAAATTGCATGCCGAAATCGGTAGAACATGTATTTCTTTAACATCACACAATACCTAAGATGTACAATTAATTTTACATGTTCAGCAATAAAATGATTTGATTTGATTAGATTTGATTTGATTCAATTATAATCATTTTAGTCTTCTGATAGTCTATAAAATGTATGATGTAAAATGGTAGGCGTAAAAACATTTGTATCATCTACGGTGTCGTTTACTACCCTCGCGTTCATAAACAGTAACAGTGGTTGCTGTTACGACACAAAAACTAAAAATATCTGTTTTATTTCCTACAAAAAATGGGGCCGTAAATACCATTTTTGAGCGAATTGGAAGACTTTAAATATACAGATCGATAGAGGAGAAAACTATAAGTAGGACTGCATTAAAAACTCAATTTCACCAAAATGGCGGTTACGCCTTTTGAGCCCCGAGGTATCGATATATTTGCCCATTCTCCTTTGATTCTCTTACTGAAATATATGGGAAACATTCTTCGCGATTTTTTTTTGATACCACTGAAGTGGCCTGGTGGAAAGTGGTTACCATGGCCTATGAAAGTGTGCAACACCAGAAGCGCCACACTCATGCTACCGACCCTGTAAACACAGAGTTTCTGTGCCGTCAGTGTAGTGGACAAAACAGGAATAGCCTTTAGTCTTCCCACTGACGGCACCAAAACTCTCCAGTGAGCTCTGGCTACCCTGTTCACCGCCGGGAACACGGTTATTATGGCCGCGGTATTCTGTAGGGCAGAGGTAGTTACTCAGTCGGACTGCTCAATTGGACGGAAATACCGTCATGTCCCACCTCCACGGCGTCGTATCCTATCTCCGCCCTATTTTTGTCTTTTCTAGTACTCAAAGCTAAAATGGTCACTTAGACTCTTTTGATCCCCACATATAATAGGATCGAATGACATCAAACAATTTGGACTTTTAATTTTTTTAGCTGACTGTACAATTTTGTCAAAATCTGTAAATGCAGTTCAAAATATCTCAAAAAGTTATAGACAGTCTCCTAAGAACATTTTGCTGTAACTAAGCACTACTTGCAAAGTAACTACTGCCCTTACTGCCCCATTTCAAAAATACATCCTATAGGTACCTACTTATATGTATTAGGTACGTAAATTGCATTGGTAAATGATCTGTCATGTAATAAATAAGTAGGTAGGTTTCTAGATAATAACTTTATTTTTCCTATCTAATATTCTAACAGAAATAGTCCTTATAATCAAATTAAGTTTTCAGTGGTTGCCGAATCATAAACGGATTTGTCCACTTTCAGTCCATTAAGTTAGCAATTCAGTAGATATTATTTGTATGAATGTATGATTCAAATGTAGAGGTCTATCGCCGTAGCAATTCTAGAATATTTCATGTTTAATGTGCCCTCTACGACCGTTAAATTAGGATACGAGGCAATTAACGCTAAAATATTAGCGCCATTGACAGCCTTCCATAATAATATCTGCCGTGTGTGAAACCCTTTATACTTCCAGCAAGCCTACAATTAACATTAAAACTGCTCGAGTTTTCTTAAGTGCAGCTCGTTTTCTTAAATGCAAATATCGCTGATAATATCGCGATTTCACTCTCTCAGTAGGTACCTACTCCAACGCCCTGTCATTAAAATCTGAACTAAGAATCGGTTTTCCTATACCTATCTACCTATTTTCATCGATCGATATGTATTAACTGGGATACACGAGACACCAACTGTGTTACTAAACGTGGGTATGAAAACTGCACTAACTGAATAATTTAATGGTGGTTCATTTAGAGTTTCTACTGCCTAAATTGAACTATAGAAGCAAGAATTTAGACGTTATGAGTTAACACTCATAACGTCTAAATTCTTGCTAGTAGTAGATGCTAGTAATAGCATCAGCTAGTTGTAGCATCAGCTAGTTGTAGCATCTACTACTAGCTGTATGAAACAAAATATTTAGTACCTATTGGGAAAGGTCATAAAACGCTCAGACACCCATGAACCACTCGCAACAGTCATACAGATGACATTACCTACATATGAGTTAAGTGGGGTCGAAAATGCTCTAACTCATTTATCTAGTCTCTGCATCCCCCAAGGCGGGAATTTAGAGGCCTATTCCAGTCTAATCTCACCTCGGAATCTTGACAAAAGTTAAGTTTGCCGTGTGGCAACTACTAAATAGGAAGTAGGTACTTTTACTACTACTAATGCAACGTCATATCGACATGCCTCCAAGTAGTCCTCTGCAGCGTCTCCCCTGTGTGAGAGAGGTGCTACCATCTCCGTTGCCCAGGGTGACGATATTTATAGGTATCTAGTATCTACTGACACCCAGTGCTTATTTCAGTTTGAATAGTTTATTAATTTTTTTTAATATGTACTCTTTTATTCCCTCAGTTATTATTGAACGGCATGAAACTTCTGGATATTTTTGAACTTTTGAAGTTTCATTTTCTAAATAAAAAGAAAATACAACCACAGTCTACAATAACCCATAGGAGTTTTGGCGGGAAAACGCACACATCGTTGCGCTATTTTATTTTCCGAAATTGTTGTGAATTCGAGTTTTTATGTGTAAAAATGGTGGATTTTTAGTCATAACGTCTTGTACAACGCACACACAAGTGTTGGAAACTTGTGACTTTTCGTGTTCGAGCCAAATCTCCCTAGGAAGCTTCTAGTAAAGGCCCACAACTTTACTGTGGCAGTAATCATCTCATTGATCGTCATCATTATCATCATCGTCATTAATATCATCAATCCATAATCATCATCATCAAAAAAAGAAGATACATTATTTAAATGAAGATGTGACTTAAGGGTCCAGTGACCAGGTCATAAGACCCCAAAAAAAACCATACCCATCCATAAAGGCCATAGATTAATAGAATTAGTTCTATCAAATCAAAGTGACACTGTGACACTAGCAATTTACGTTCTAGATTTTGTGTTGTGCTGTAAGTAATTGATTTAATTTTGTTTGAATTGTAATAATAAAAGTAGGTACCTATATAAATATAATACGTGGAATATTATCCGTAATCAATGCCCTACATTCTGATTAGAGGTAATCTAGCGTCTTATGGACATAAAAACCCTTGGCGTGTTTTAGTATCCGGCTTGAAAGGTAGAGATGTTGACACTGTATGAAAAATTCTTCTAAATAAAATGAGAAATTGAATATAACTGACAAACAAAACATCTGATAGAATACAAATATTCACTTACAGTATTCCTCTTCTCATTTTATTATTTATAGGTCTAAAGTTTGTGCGTAATTGTAACATAATAATACTTTGTTGATATTTGCATTTAGCTGGCGACATAGAACAACTGAAGAGGTTTGCATGCGGCGGATACTGCGACGATTCCACAATTGTTTACTTACAACATCCTTGTGTTATTCTTAGTGCATTAGAGGTGAATACCAATTGACTATATTCATGCTTTATCTATTACTTACATAACAACAGAATTGATTATGTAGCAAGTCTTAGATATGACTCATGTTATCACACGTTTAAATGGACAATACATTTACAGGTGTTGGGTTACAAGGTTGTTGCATCTAGTTCAACTGCTGTCAAACAAGATTACAATGAGTATATGTGGACTATGAGAAAAGAATTTTCTGAACCTGAACCATCCATTGTAGTAGAACAAGACAATATCACGAACTTTAGCAAGGAGGCTATGCACTTAGGCAATTACCAACATCAAACAAAAGACGACGAAGTGTAAGCAATTCAATTTACACAAAAAGTAATTTATACAAATTTACTATCATACTATGGACACTAAAGGCAGCCAAAATCTATCACCATGCAATTTGTCAACAGTACCATTGACTGAAGAGGATGGGGTTGTTTATATTGCACTCAAAGGTTCCCTTCATGCCAGTGACTGTTCAGTTTTTGGATTAGGAGAGGAAGAAATCAGAGCTCTTTCTAAAAAATTTCCAGGATCTGGAGTTGTTGTTAATGGTGTTAGTATAAAGACTAACGTAGTTATTGCGATTAATTCTTTGGCACAGCTTGGTTACAAGATTGTATCAAGCACTGGTGAAGCGGAGATCACCTGGACTCTTCAACGTGACACATAAATATACAAACGCCTGTCCTGTTGCACTGTCCTCTTAGAACGAATTGGCCTAAATATGGATCACAGTAAAGATTGTGATCACTCTCACTGTACATCTATAAATGCATCGGTTTGTCAGACTATATCTGAAATGGACTGGGAGAGAGGCTTGTGGTATGCAGGTATTTATTATTTCTTTTGTCTATGATATTCCTTTATTTCAGCATTTCCCAAATGGTGGACTACAATCTGGCTGAATAATATCAGGTCATAGCATTTTTACAATCAAACATACTGACATACTACATTTGTTTGCAATGCATGCAACAGCAATTTAATTGATTGTGATGTGAAACTTTATAAGGTATTGCTTAGACTCAGGAATCTGCTGTTTGTTTAACTGCAATTTGTTGAGTACACAGAAGTCACAATGACCAATATTAATGTAGGTGCAGCCTCGGGCATCCCCTAGTTGAATATTTTATCAGATCCTACATTGCTTTTTGTGCTTCATATTCACAGAAATAAATTCAAGAAAAATAAAAATCTTTAAATTATCCACCATATCTATTACAGCATTCTATGGGGATGAGCAAAGAGTGAGACATTTAATTGATAAAGCAAGAAATGCAAAGGGATTAGTAAATATGCCAGACAATGCAGGTTATACTCCCTTGCACTATGCTGCGCGAAAGGGTTATGTAGACATTTGCAAACTTTTATTGCTAAATGGAGCACATATTGATGCACAGACTAAAAGTGGTCTAGCCACTCCATTGCACAAGGCTGCTGCAGCAGGTAATTAGTTTTCAAAAAATACTCTAAAACTAAATTCTGCAGAAAAAAGAGATCACCTATATTCTGAAAATGAAAAATGATTTATTTGCCTCTTCCCTTAAATATAATGGAGAATGTTCACTAATTTTGTTTTCTAGCTCATTATATTCTGCGTTGAAAATCCTACTAATATTATAAACGGGAACATTTGTAAGTATGGATGGATGGATGGATGTATGGATGTTTGTTACTCTTTCACGTAAAAACTAATGAATGGATTTTAATGAAACTACCGAATCCGAAACCGATATCATAGCGATAATGGCCGCCCGGCGACCGGCTCGCGCCACCAGCAGGGCTAGCATGGCATGAAGACAAAAGTCCCCGGGGAGTGGAGAAAAATTTGTTTTCCCTCTGTTTTTGTCCCTTTAGCTAGCACGGCGTCGAGGAAAGACTAGTTTCTCACCGTGGACAACGTTTCTCCACTCAATGCTACCAATATATGAAAAAAATATTCGACTCGTAATATTCGACAAAATTAACAAAACCTAGCTACGTGCACAATCTATGAGAGTAATAGTGACTTTTAAAATTATCAGTATTATGCTGCAGAATATTTTATTGACTAAAGAGTGCGCCATATTGAAGAAAAAGAAAGACAATCTGTCATGTAACGTTTTTTTTTAGATGTTTATTTTCTGTTTATTTATTTACCCCATTTACCCGGTACATACCTCAATCGTATATCCTTTATTAATATTATCTTTATTGTAGTATTTATTGTAATATTAATAAAATGAGTGAAAAAATGTTGTAAGTATGTTATTGTGAATGAATGTGTGAATACTGAGAATTCGCTCTAAACAATTTGTTACAAAGAATATATTTTTTAGGATTAGCAGCTCAAATAAGAGTTTTAGTCGATTATGAAATGCAACATTATTTACCTTATAATGTACTGGCAAGCCATCTGATTCATTTAAGCGTCGCGTCGGTAGCTTAGTGGTCAAGAAGTCTGCCTTACGATCGAGATGTCCCGGGTTCGAATCCTGGCCATTACACTACCGACGTGAACCCACTCCTAGCACAAGCGATTTAGCTTAGTTAGATGGTTTAGAGGGAATATAGTAATTTCGGTTGATAATATTATAAAAAAAATGCGTTGTTCAATGCATTGCATACATATAGGGCCATATCTTTAGAAATCCTATAACTTCATATGAATTCACTCTCTGGTAATTCGAACACGTTTATTTGATCCCACAGCATACGCCGCTGCATTTTTCGTTGTTGCGTTTGTTGTATTTGTAGTTCACTTAGAACGAAAAAGCCGCGAGACATTTTTAATTTTGTATTAAGCAATCTTGTCCCCACCTCAATAGTTCGGAGACTAATATCTCTCTATCATCTGTCAAAAAGAGACAAATTATCTCCACTTTACGGCCGCCGTGCTAAGCAAGTGGAGAAATAGTCTCTTGTCTACGTCACAGCGAGGGACATAAGCTATATCCTTTGACGCCATGCTAGCTACCGGGGAGAAACACCTTTGTCCCCTGTCTATTTGACATAAGCGGTGGAGAGAGATATTTGTCCCGCGCCCATGCTAGGCCCGCAGATGCGTATGACGTCATTGAATTTAGATTACTAGTTTTTCCTACCGCTGCCTTAGGTTTAACTAGAAATCACAGGAACTCCTGGTTCGAATGAAAAAATATATTTTTGTTTTGAATTACCCACCTTAACATCCAGTCTTGCACCTTCAGCAACCAGTCTATCCCAACTACCTTTGTCTGTCCATCTTGCTGAGGGGGCACTTTTATTTTGCCAGTTGTAAATTAGTTGTATCTGCACACTGACATTATATTTTTTAATAATTTCAGTGTTTTGATACATCTTCGGATGTGACAGGGATTAACGCTAGGAAGAAGAATAAGCGGCAGGGGCGCTGCAAGCCAATGAGATAGAAAGAGAATTCTTTTTGGCTTTTCGCTGCTGCCGCTGAATTCGTGATAACTGACAGCCACACGGCACGGCGGGGCTGCGGGCATTAGCTAGTAAAATCATATCATTATCAATCAATGAGTTTATAGCCACGGGCGGAGCTACGGGCATTAGCTAGTAAAATGATATCATTATCAATCAATTGACTATTGCAAAGTCCACTCCTGGACATAGGTCTCTCCCAATGTGTGCCATTGCTCCCGATCCTTTTTCATTATATTTGTTTCAAATTTGTAAAGCACAATACATTCCCAATGTCTTATTATTCCAGGTAAAATTGAAACAATTAAATTCCTGATCCAGTCTGGAGCTCAAATTAACATGCAGGATGCTGATCGCCAAACCATCTTGCACAAAGCCACGCTAAACAAGCACATGGACTTGGTTAACTATCTCCTCGAAATATGCCATGAACTCGCCATTGTAGAGGACATCAAAGGTCACCGTGCCGCAGATTATATGTTAAGTCAAAATCACTGAATGTATGTAAAGCATACAATTTATTACTTTGCTTATACTATTATTGTTCTGTTTCATCCAAATGTTCAAAAAATTATGCTTATGATGTAATGACTTCTATGTATATTACTAGACAAGTTGTCAAGAACCAAAATTATGTCCATGTTCAGAGGTGAGCTGGAAAATGATATTGACACCTATCTCTATGGAAATAGTGCGCTTTTTTGTACTAGGTCAATATTATTAACATCCTCTTACGGCCGGCCCTAATATGCGATCTCAATGCAAATATACCAATTCGAAACCAGAATTTCGATCGATTTGTTGCCCAAAATATGTGGGATCGATAGTGAAAGATGAGATGAAGAGGGATGGTCAAAGCGATCCATGCATTGAATACAATTATGGACGTTTTGAGCAACGAATCGATGCAGATTCTGGTTTCGGATTGGCATTTTTGGATTGAGATCGCATATTAGGGCCGGCCGTTAGTGATTCCCAGGGCTCCAAACTATGCGATTTGGAGATAGGAGCCTCAAATCTTTGTTATCGTGATCTATATCTTGATTTAAATTGCTAGTAAGTTAATAGATGATGAAGTACATTGTTCTCTACAGCCTGTCTAGTAATAGGTCATTGTTATGTTATGATGGTTTAGACCTCATGTGTTACCAATATTGGACTCTTTCATTCCAATTATGATTATTTTTGTGTTGTTTGTGAGATATGATCGACAAACATGTTAATGCATGTTTTTTTTATTTGTTATTCAACTTATTATTCTTTATCTTTTATTAATGTTATTTTATATTGAGTGGTTTATTATATGTTGTTAAGTGTTCCATTTTTGGTTATTTAAAGCAAAGTATTGTGATTTATAGTATTTAAATTCCATTAATATCTCTAGTGCGGAAAAGGATGATTTCTTATGCAGTAAGCACAGTTTTTGTAAGGCTCAGTTTACCTTGCTTGCCATATTGTAAAAATTTAATGAAAATACACCTTTCTCTTTTGACGCGTGTAATTCGTAATCATTGTGTGTAGTGTAGTTTCTAAAGATATTCAGTGTTTTCAAAATTATATACAAGTTTTCACCTTATGAACACTAGGTAGAAATTATTAATGCATACTTTGATTTATCTCACGCTTATCTTACGTAAATCTTAATTTTACTATAGCTGAGGTTATTGTTCAGTTTGAAATTTATCGTCCATAAATTTCAATATATAATCGGCAATAAATTTCAATGTAAGTAAGCCAATAGTTACCTAAGCAAAACTAAGGCTATGTCAAAGTACGCATTATAGATTTCACCCAAGTTTAGAGTACACAAAAACAGAGATAATGTAACCAGACCCCCCACAAATTACATGTACTTCGCAATTTTATTTCTTTCATTTACTACTTACGTGAATATTGTTCGTGGCTGGTTCCTTATCTTTTTTCTTGTGTACCTAAATCACTTAAGATAACCTTTGTAATGAGATAAAATCACTTATTTTCGGATCTATGTACATTATCTTATTAACTTGTAAAAGATAGGTCATTATAATTTACTCACCCTGTTAAAGTAGGTATTAAGCAATACAATGTTGCTAATAACTGTATTCTAATATCTGAATTCATATCATTTATTTTAATAATAATATATTGTTACTACATGTATTAAATAAGTATTAAAACTAATTTCTTATGTTCAAGACTATACTCCAAATAATATAACTAAGATGGTTAAAGTAAGTTTCATACTCGACTTTTACTTAGTATATATTAGATTTAGTAAACAGTGTCAATATCTGACTTGTTTGTATTGCACCATAAAACACTTCCATAAAGATTTCTATATGTATCTTGATGTGATAGTTATCATAAACTTAGTTATTTCCACATTTTATTCCACCACTTTAAACATAATAGATGTGTTTATACAATGACATAATTTATAATTCCCAACAACACTTTAACCAATTTTGTAATAACAATTTTAACTGATTTATATTTTCCTCAAAAACACCTTTACTACTGTGTAACTAAATAAAAACGCTTATAGTTAACTTTTTTTTATTTCTTAATCAATAAAATCATTAACATTATTTTCAACCTTCATCTTCCATCATAAGGTATCGTTTTAAGCTCTTTGGTAATGGGAGGGACGATATAAAACGATGTAATACTGTATCTTTACCTATATTCCTAATTTTAATCCTACAGAGATCAGAGAGTTTACGTGGTTGTTTGCAAGCCCAATATAGCCAGTAATCTGTGGAACCTGGCACAGGCACAGCAGCACCGGGATCAGGCATAATATAATAATGCCCTGCCTTTAATACCATCGCAGCCATATTAATTGAACGACGTTTGCTAGCTAGCGATAAATTGTCCAAACCACATGTCATTAAATCGCAATTATTTACATCTGCTCCATGGCGTATAAGAATCGCAGCGGCATGGTCACTGAAAATAAAAAATATCTTATTAAGGAAACATCTGGCATGCAATACAGACACACGCGATCTTAGATCGTGTTCTAGGAACACGTTTCATTAGATCCACAGTGTTTCTTGTTGATTACGCATAGGGAGTCAGGACCAGCACATAGGTGTTTATATGACATAATTATATATGTTAGTTATAACAGCCAAACAGCCCTTCCAAGGTCTATCTCTGTACCATCAGTGGATTAGGCGTGAAAGCGTAACAGACAATCAGTTACTTTATTATGGATTATTATTAATGGATATGTCGCCGCCAACTAGCTTAATCAGTCGTCCAATTAACTGCCTAGGCAGTTAACTAAACGGCGCCATTTAATTAACAGCCTGAATGATAGTCAGCCGTCTCGTTTATTACATCATTTAATAACCTGGATGGCTAATGCTTAGGCCAATCGTATAATCTTTATCTTTATTAATCTTAGATGAGATGGGGCACTACCTCAAAATAAGATAGAAAATTACATACATACATAGATATACTTACAGCGGAGAGGAAATGAAATCGGTGGGAGGGGGTGAGCTTCCATTCTGTACGCTAGTACTATTATCTATTCTGTGCTATAATATATACCTACATTACATTTATAGATGTAAATAAAATTGGAGTATCTGTTTGTAATATTGAAATAACCATTTTTTACTCCATGCATATTTTATGAATATAATACGGTACATACACCAAAACAACATTTTTTACATATACATTTTTATAACTTTTGTCTGTCTGTTTGTTCCGGCTAATCTATGAAATGGCTAGACCGATTTTGACGGGACTTTTATTGACAGGTAGCTGATGTAATAAGGAGTAACTTAGGCTACTTTTATTTTAGAAAAATAGCGTTGACTTAACACTAAGCGATAACCGACATCCACGCGGGCGGAGCCGCGGGCAACATCTAGTTTTAGATAAATACCTACTTGCATAATACGAGCTACACGAAAATTACTAGCTTCAAGGCTTGAAGCTAGTAATTTTCAGTACTGATTCTAAAACTTACCGGCGTAGTAGAAGAGCCCGGCTAAGTGCAGTATCACCTGTGAGTGCAGTAGCATTTAAATCTATTTTAAAGTCTAGTAAGCACTTCAACAATTCCTCAAAATTAATATTGTCGTTGTCCCGTTCAACAGCTAAGTGCAATGCATTTTCACCAGTTATAGAATTCCATGAATTAGCATTTGCACCTGAAAAATATCGTACATTATAGAACCTAATACTAAAATAAAGCTTATATCTTCTTCTTATAAAAAAAAATGAATTGCAATTCTGTTAGTCTCGCTAACACTTAAGAACGGCTGAACCGATTTGGCTAATTTTAGGCTTGAAATATTTGTGGATGTCCAGGGAAGGTTTAAACAATGTGAAAATATAGAAATATGCAAATAATATGGAATATTGAAATTTTTTTTTATTGATTCTGAGGTGGTACGAAGTTTACCGGGTCGGCTAGTTATTAAATGTTAGCCAATAGCAAAATTTGTGTGTGCCGAAATTAACAGGAAGGTACGTTGATGAAACATTATATGTTTAATGTAGGTATGTCATGTTTCCTTGTTTTGTAGGAACTGCGTATTCGATCACTAAAATAAGACCACTAAATTGTATTAAGTTATTTTTTCTTAATGTTGCTTAAAGCTAGTTCTTGAACCTTTATTTATCGTCAAAATGTTGCCGCCAACTAGCTTAATCAGCCGTTTAATTAAATGCCCAGGCAGTTAACTAAACGCCGCCATTCAATTACCGACCTGAATGGTGTTCAGCCATTTAATTAAACGGCTAGGGAAATAGCTTAGAACGATGATTTATTTAATACTTAACTACTTGCCTAACCATTTAATTTTTAAACGTTAGAAAAGTGACTTATATCTTCATGGTTGTAAAAAAATAACCAAACCTAACCAAGTCGGATTGCGCAGCTATCACAATAAACCTATCACTAATTTTATGTGAATACACCTCTGCCTACCCCCTCGGGGATTTACAGGTGTAAGTTTATGTATGTATGTATGTAGTTTTCTATCTTATTTCGAGGTAGTGTCCTATCTTACGATTGGCCGAAGCATTAGCCAGCCATGTTGTTAAATGATGTAATAAACGAGACGGCTGAATATCATTCAGGCCGTTAATTGAATGGCGCCGTTTAGTTAACTGCCTAGGCAGTTTGGGTTTTGGGTAGGTAAGCAAAATTTGTTGTTCGCAGATATCTTTTAAACTATACAATATGCACAAATTTTCCTTCAGAATTCATAAAACACTAAAATCTGTTCTACCTACTTTCAACTTTCTAAAGCACACCATTTTGCTGAGGTAATGCACACCACTTTTTTATACATTTGCATTGATGAGATCTATCTATTTTACTAGACTACCTATTTTTAAGATACTTTTGTACTGAGCGCACGTCCAGTCATGTAACTGATGATGGTGTAAATATACCTCGATCAACAAAAAATAAACATAGAACACAACAACAAGATCCATCTCATTCGTAAATGTGATCTATGCTTCGCTCCAGATAAAGTGTTTGATACACAAAACAAAATAAGGGCCATTACTTAGCTTAGCAATATTCCTCTATTAACATGTAAGGGCTCATCATGTAAAGAATTTTTTGGGGTCAACCCTAAAAACCATAATTCTGTTCCCGTTGCCTTTATTTTTACAACCTTCCGTCGAATTTTTGGAACAAATGAATAAAATAAGATGAATCGGTCAATCCATTCTCGCTTAGTCGCATTTTTATGAAATAGATATCATTGAAAAGTTAAGCTCTATGCTAAACTTTTCAATGATATCTTTTAAACAAGATAATTATTTTAATCAACTGAGTCCAAATTGTAAGTAATGGCATTATTTTGTAACTATGCTAGTTAAAACTTTATTTCCTATTTTTATGATATAGCAAAATAAACTTAGTGGCCCTTATTTTATGATAATATAGCCCTTAGTATAATAAAATAATTCATTGATTAGGTTCCAGAAAAATTCCCTTCGGCCGTCTACGAAACCAGAGCTACGTAACTAGTTACTAACTAAACATAATTAGTCCTTGTACGATACCAGTTACGTACACACACGTTTTTTTTACTTCAACGAAACTTGGTATCTGTTTCGTAACCAGTTACAGTGCAAGCAATCCTTCGGCCACCTACAAAACCGGAGCTTACTAGAACTAAACATATTCGTCCTTATTCCACAAGTATTTTTTACTTAAAGGAAACCAGGGGATTATTAATAAAACTAATAAAATATCAAATAATAAAACTTTACTTTACTTTGTATTTTAACCCTATACCCAATGACATATTATTATAAACCCTCGCAATAAACAAAGTTTGGCGGTTCCACCAGTTTATGAAAAAATGCAAAATGTCAAGAAAAGGGTTAAAACATAAAAGAAAACGGAGATAAAATTTCGATGCAGTGACCAACCGTTATATTATTTTCAATTCATTGTGCTATTGTGCGATTTCGATTTCTTCATTATTTTTGGACTTTTTGGTTTTCTTTTTAAAGATATCAATGACTTGTTTTGGTAAGCGAGCTAGTCCTACGCATCTCGCAACGTGTCTCCTTTTTATGGTTAAAGTTTTTGCTTTTCTTTTCCTTTTTCGTAGGAATTATCACAGATCGGTATTGCACGAAGGAGTTTTTCCTGTATGAGGTCTAGATAGAATTTCCATTTAATGAGGTTTGAATGAGTTACGTCGGCAGAATCAAAAAGTCCCCTTTTATAACTCACTTTCAAGTTTTCTGCTACGAAACTAAGTTTCGTTGATGTAAAAAAACGTGTGTGTACGTAACTGGTATCGTACAAGGACGAATTATGTTTAGTTAGTAACTAGTTACGTAGCTCTGGTTTCGTAGACGGCCGAAGGGGAAAATTTTGAAATGTACATTACCGTAACTAAGCAATATTCTAGCGATATCAGGCCGTAACAGTTTTGCTGCTAATAACAAAGGCGTATCGCCATAGTCATTGCGCACATTTACACCCCCGCCAAACTTTGCAAGCAGTTTTACTATTTCTTCCTGAAATTAAAAAAAATCACACCTTAAAATGTTATGTAATAATAATTATATAAACTAACGTGAAAAAAAAAAATAAAAGACGCAAACCTGTTTCTGGTCAACAGCTTTGTGCAAAAGTCTGTGAGAATGAGTTACCCGTGCACCTGCTTTTAGTAAAATTTCTAGTATCACTGGATAACTTTTCCACACAGCTTCACAAAGAGGTGTATACCCTATAAATTTAAATAAAAAAGTATTAACATAACATTACACTTTAATATAACATAACACTTTTCACATGTGTAGAATTAATACAAAAGAAATGTATATACCATTAATCTCTTCCCCATTGACATTGGCACCAGAAGCTACCAGATATCGGACTACATCCTCATGACCTTTGCTAGTTGCCAAATATAAAGCCGTCCGTTCATCTATGGCCCTTGCTTCTAAATTAGCTCCATTTTTTATTAGAACCTTAACCTGAAAAAAAGACATGGGCCTACATGAGATGTGTGCGTTCGCGCAGCGGAATGTTGTTGAATTTAAAGATTTTAATTATGCAGATATTTAGTGTATGACGTCGTGTAATTGTGTATGGTAAAAAAAAAATTGTGCATGCAGCCATTGTGGAGAAATTCGCTAAAAACTGATTCCGCTGGGCGAACGTTGTCCTGGCGGAACTTTTTTCTAATCCATGGACTTAGAAGAAAAGAAATGTGTCCAAAAATTAGTGTGTATTTGTGTGTAATTGTGTATGTATGAATAAAATTAGTGCATGCATAAACTTCGGAGAAATTCAAGTTTCCGCTACGCGAACGTTTGGCCATTAGCTAGTTTTCATATAAAGCTCTTATATAGAGAGCTGTAGATTTTTACATAGGTTGTTTTGAATTTCTTTAAATTTGTTTAAAAAACAGATTTAGAAGAAATCGTAGGGTTTAAAAGATAAAAATATAAACGTGAAATACGCTCATTAGGTCTTAGTTCGTGAAGTAGCCACTTTGGGGTCTAGATTTTCACGTTTATACAAACCTTGTGAGTGTCTGCAACATGTTGCCAAGTATCAATGATGGTTCGTTAGTAATTAATGAGTTATAGGACAATTTACCATGAATAGACCACTGTTTGCAAAGCAGTCAAATATCAAGACGTTCTAAAGTAATTGCATAGTAAAATGTATTCCAAAAATTAGTGTATTAATTCAACTACTCACATGCAAAATTTCATTTCATTAAATTCAGTAATTAAAGAGAAACAATTAAAATACTGACAAAGCATCGAAAACCTACATAACCCTACCAAGTTCGGATGGCTACAAAAAAGCGACCGTGCCATATTTCTAAGTAACGTTCTTAACCTTCCAGTATAGTATTTATTAATATGGCACAGTTGCGTACACAAGCGTTAGGAAAAAATAAAACAATTGCATTTCTAGAATGAAAAATATTTTTTTAGTAATACCGCCCCCCTATCTGCGATAAGAATAAATCTTCAATTAACAAGTTCTAATTAAACATCAGCTTCTCACTATCACTCACTCAATATACCTACCACATAATTATTTTAAGCTTCACTGTTACACTATAACATTAATAACACACTGTCAATATTATTATTACGGAGAATTGGCGATACATAGCAAAACAACAGCGCATACGCACATTGTCCTTGAGTGCAAATTTGTGAATGGGGATAAAACAAAACCAGGTTCAAGTTCAACAGCAAACGAATACGCGCAGGCCGTGGCTTATGTGAGTTATGAAAACATATTGCGCTCTCTTTTCTTCAAGGATGGAAGTACCGTTTCAAGAGGGAAGCCGCCTCTATCGCTCGTTGCGCGCAGCGCGTTGTCTGTTTTTTCACACTAGCATAATATTTTTGATCAATTCCTAACTACAATACTTAGACTATTTAATCAAAGGACTAGCCTTAAGTGTACCGCTTCGAACAAAATAATTTTGAATATTTTGGTGGGGTGCGCGGGAACACGCCCACATACATAAGTCCAGTACAACGGTAATATCATATAAAAAAAGCTATAAAGTAGCTACGTAAATAGTACTTACTGTCATAGTCAAATACATTTCAAAACAAAAAATCATGTGTAGAAAAATAAATGACCTATAAATTATATCAAAACAATTGTGTTATCATCTGTACCAATTAAATACCGGTATTATACTGTAAATTTTAGAATGTTACCTAGATATATTGAACAGCCGCTTTTTTATGTCTAACCGAATTTGGTTGGGTTATGTATGTTTTCGATGCTTTGTAAGTATTTTAATTGTTCCTCTTTAATTAATGAATATAATGAGATGAAATTTTGCATGCAAGTAGTTGAATTAATACACTAATTATTGGAACACATTTTACTATGCAATTACTTTAGAACGTCTTGATATTTGACTGCTTTGCAAACAATGGTCTACTCATGGTAAATTGTCCTATAACTCATTAATTACTAACGAACCATCATTGATACTTGGCAACATGTTGCAGACACTCACAAGGTTTGTATAAACGTGAAAATCTAGACCCCAAAGTGGCTACTTCACGAACTAAGACCTAATGAGCGTATTTCACGTTTATATTTTTATCTTTTAAGCCCTACGATTTCTTCTAAATCTGATTTTTAAACAAATTTAAACAAATTCAAAACTACCTATGTAAAAATCTACAGCTCTCTATATAAGAGCTTTACATGAAAACTAGCTAATGGCCAAACGTTCGCGTAGCGGAAACTTGAATTTCTCCGAAGTTTATGCATGCACTAATTTTATTCATACATACACAATTATACACAAATACACACTAATTTTTGGACACATTTCTTTTCTTCTAAGTCCATGGATTAGAAAAAAGTTCCGCCAGGACAAAGTTCGCCCAGCGGAATCAGTTTTTAGCGAATTTCTCCACAATAGCTGCATGCACAAATTTTTTTTTACCATACACAATTACACGACGTCATACACTAAATATCTGCATAATTAAAATCTTTAAATTCAACAACATTCCGCTGCGCGAACGCACACACATGAGATCATCATCTACTTGCCCTGGTCCCAATTATTTGGGGTTGGCGCAACATGAGACAACATATTAAATAGAAACTTATTTTATTTATGCACAGTATTCTAAATATTATGTTAATTCTTACCATAAAATAAAAATAATAGACTGGCCTCCCATTAAATTTTGCAAATTTACAACTACAAAATGTTAAGCTGTTACCTCTGTAAAACAACCAGTACATTTTTTCTGCCTAATCTAGAATTAGTTTTCAAAATGTGGTAGGTCAAAAATATATAGAGTGTACAAAATCGGTCCCAAAACTGAGTCCTGAGGTACTCCTGCTCTAACTTTTCTTACAGAGAATACCATCATGCCAGACTTTGTCAACAGTCTACTGGATGTCTAAGAGTGCAGACGAACACTATTCTTTTTCTTTCAAAGACTTTCTAAGGCTTGTGTGAACCCCTACCTTGTATAGAAGAGCACCTACGTCTCTGATGTGTAATAATGTCAAATGTGGTGGCATCTCTATTCCATTCTCAACTGTGTTTATACTGTGTTTGGTGGGCAATAAAATGTATTTGTCTCGTCTTGTCTTGTTACATAGCACACTTATATACTCACCACATCCAAAAATCCTTCTGAAGCTGCTAAGTGAAGTGCAGTCATTTCCTCAAGTGTCGGATAGTTCACCTGGCTGCCAGCTTTTAGCAATGTTTGCACTATTTCAAAATGATTTTTGACAACAGCTATATGCAGTGGTGTAAAACCTTTTCCTGCCATAATGTCTAATCTGCATCCTGTGGAGAAAAAAGGTAACTATAGAGAACTAAGCCTTATTTTTGCTCTGCGTCATTCATAAAGCATGTGGGTTTCTATTTTGTGCAAATTATACTGAACTAATTTCATGCAGATAATTTGCACAAAATCAATCATGCAAAATTCTAAATTCATGATGACGTGCATTCGCGATACACCCCTGTGTACCCCTGGCAACAAAGGTAGCTAATGAGGATAAAGGTAATTCTCTCAAGTCATGGATGAAAGTGTTAAAATAATAGTTGGAGCAAGCAACAATAGCTTATTAGTTAAAAAGTGGAAAGCATGCCTTAATATTGAGAGCTTGAAAAGGCTGAAATCAACTCACAAAACCAACTCTTTGTGAAAAAATGTTTGCTAAACATCATCGCATAAAGTAAAAGTAATCTACTTTTGTTTTCTTCGGTGGACTTGTAGCAAAGGTGTAATGACAGTAGAGGAAGGTTGTGTAGTATATAAGGAAAATAGCAGATGGCAGGCTGTTGTGTTGGTCTATTCAGTAGGAAGGTGGGAGCCTAATATGTCTGTTAAACCATTTACCAGCTTCTATCAATAATGTGACAACTGCAAGATGGTTTTGTTCTGCAGCATAATGCAGAGCAGTTTTCATGAAAACATCTTGCTGATTGATCCCATAAGTGAATATTGATGCTGAAGCTATCACTGTACCCGTGGATTCCAGTATACCAGCATACCATCTAAAACAAAGTGTTTATTTAACATAACATAAACAATTAAGAAATAAATAAAAATAATATGAAGCTTTAAAAAAATCTGACTTGTATATTGAAGAGCATGTGTCATCTTCTGTAGTAGCAGGTGCAACATTTCCTATTTCTTCATCCCATTCCAAGTCTGCTTGCGGCGAAGATGTTTGTGATGAGGGGCTTAAAGGTGATATCAAACTACCAATTTTACTCTCATCACTACTAGAACTCTCATTATGTACAAAAACAAAATATCCTTGATTTCTCTCTGTGATAGGCAAGCTTTTGAGGTGACCGGGTTTATCACTACGAAGTAGAGATTCTTGATTTCTAACAACCTTTGTATTGTTATCTAATATATCTTTTGTATCATTTTGTCCAAAATTTGTATCCTTCAGTGCTCTAGCATTCAAATTTTTACACTTTGCAATTGTCTCTTCACATTGTTCTTGGTGCTTTAGCTTCCTTTTTTGACATTTAACTTGCCTTTTTCTTGTAGTAATGTTATATGATGACACTTTTTGTTGTGATGATGATGTTTGACTACTTGTTATGAGTAATTTTAAAATATCAATATTTCCAATAATAGCAGCCTCTCCAAGACATGTTCTACCTTGGCTAATAGGTCTGTTTGGATTAGCACCTGTAATTGCACAAGAAATCACAATTTTATTCTATATACTATGTAAGTATTCAGAGCACAGAGAAAAAAGTAATTGTTCACTAATTCTTTGACTATGATCCTTCCATATTCCACAATCAAAAAACGCATGAAGGTAGGTAAGTATCCGTACTTACCTTTTGATAGAATCTGTGAAACAGTATCTTGATCTTGTGCTAAAATTGCCTGGTATAAGGTCTCTTCTAGTGGAGGTTCCATTTTACCAGTGCTTGATCAGTCATAGCAGATAAAGATTACAGCCAAAAGTTACCAATGTAACATAACGTGGTGACTATCACGAAGTCGTGAAAAAATCTTTTTCCATTGTTATAAGCATTCATGTGCATTGTTGTATAATATTAAGTTACTAAAGTAACGTTACAGAATAATAAAGAATAGTCGCACTGCTATGGACTAAACTGGTACGACTGCTAGGACCTGCTACTGACTAAGTCATCATTATTTGTATCAAATAATTTTTGTTTCACACTTTCGATATCTGTTCATCATATCTGTTTTTAACCCCGAAGCCTGAAAGTCACAAAGTTTGTTTACTTGGATTATTATGTATAGTAGAGAGTAGCGACAGAGCGACATGACGTGAATGACGTTTGTGACATTATTTGATGCAAAGAGTATTGGCAAAATTGTAGCGATTTACTGCAGAGGCCATTGTGAAGAAGTTGAAGTTGACATTGTTAAATAATGGGGATGTCCACTGCGCTTTTCTTCCTACAGAGGGCGCATCGTCGCAATGGCCAATGCTAGCTGTCATCCAAGTAGATTTTATTGTTTGTCTGACAATTTTTGAAGTGAAAACTTCTTTAGCGGCGTTGGATGGGTAAAAAGTGTTAAACTAACGTCAAGATTACTTGACCTTTGAACCGTAATCGATGACTGACGTCATACAAAATTACAACAGCTACAGATTGTTTATTTTGTTAGGTGCGTTAAGAAGTACCGTGGCTCAGCGGTAAGCGCATCGACTGTAAGTCTTTATGGTTTCAGATAGTACCGGGTTCGAACCTGGACTTTCTGACACTTTTTGTGATTATTTTTTCTTTTTGTAATTCATTAATTTCTTCTGACGGAAAATTAGTGATGGGTTCTATGATTGGCGCTATATTATAGGTATAAAGAAAAAAGAAAGAAAAAAGTTTTCACATCTGCCGGCGCTCCCGGAGTGCAATCCGTTTTTATTTATGAATATACTCCATCATGCCACTTTTTTTGGAGGATATAATAATGTATATAGGTAATATAATATAATGTTACCTAGTGGAATGCATTTATTTCCTTAAAATGCTAAGCTATAAAACAGTATGAAACAGTTATACGAGGAAAGAATCTTTAAGGTGAGATAAATATAAACATGTATTTTCACGACAAATATATTTAGAGTAAGTAAATAGGTTTTTACAAATATGACAGGCATACAAAATCTCCTGGCAACGTTGATCGATCATCGACAATATGAAAGGCAATCAGATGCTTAGGTGCCTAGTCATGGGCCATGTAGGAGTGCAGTGTACAGCGAAAGTCACCGTGGGAGACCGGTGCTTCCGCTGTAGTCAGCCCGGTCACATGGCCATTGCCTGAAATGCCATGGGACCTAGAAGCGAGAGCCCTTGCGTCTCTATTTAAATGGCGCAAGGCGGCGCTGGAGCGGTGCCAAAGGCCTGCGTTTCGAGAAATCGAGGCCCAGGCAGTGGTTCCAGCTCCACCAGGAAACCGTGGAGACATGGAAGGTGCGACTTGAGCAACCAAAGGGGGGATTCGCCACAATCGCGGCCGTCAGACCGGTCATGGAGGATTGGCTGGAGAGGAGACATGGTACTCTCTCCTACCGGTTGTCACAAATACTTACCGGGCATGGTAGCTTCGGTAAGTATCTGTGGCCAAGACACCGGGAAACCACGGCCGAGTGTCAGCACTGCGAGGACCACAGCGACGACACATCGCTCCACATGCTGGTGGAGTGCACGGCGTGGGCGAAACAGCGCCAGGTCCTCGTGGTGAGTCTGGATGTGGACACTCCCTCCTTCGAGACCATGGTGCAAGCCATGGTCTCCAGCGGGAGTAAGTGGGACTGCGCCGTCCTTTCTGCGAGCAGGTCATGCTCGTGAAAGAGTCGGTGGGGCGGGAGCGGGAGAGAACTCTCCCACCCGAGTTCCGCAGTCGGTGGCTTGGGCGCCGCCGATGTGTCTTCGCCGTAGACCATCGGCCTCCGTGACCGGGGTCCTGAGGACGGTGAGTGGGCTGCTCACCGTCCTTACAGAAGTGGGCCCATGACGGCAGCGTGACGTGAGAGATTCACGCACGCCCCCCCTAAGAAGCGGGATGACACCCGAACCCTATAGACGCGGGTTTACACCCGAACCTTCTAGGTGAGGCCGCAGCCGTAGGTCTTTTGGTAGTCCTGGGACATCCTTCCGAGGGCTTACCCGGGGCTACCAACCGCAGGCTATTAGGTGGTAAGTGAGGATTTTTTATTCGGTAGGAGTCCGGCATAGCATCCATGAAGGATTTTCCCTCACGTTAAAAAAAAGGCAATCAGATGCTTCCATCCTCAATATCCGTCGTGTCCTGATGTGTTTAGTTCTTTTGTGGAACTCAAGATTTTTACTCAGTCCAATAGCTGACTCGTTATCCACATGGAGAGTAGAGTAGGAACTCCTCTAACCTCTGTAAGCTCATTTAAGAAACGACTTAGCCAAACACATTCTTTAGCCGCCTCGCTTGCCGCGACCACTTCAGCTTCTGTTGTTGATATACCAACACTTTGTTGCCTCTGGCTCATCCAAGAAACTGCACCCCCTGAGTACATACACAATACTACTGAAGTCGACCTTCCTGTGTTAACGTTTTCGACATGATCCGCATCAAGGTAGCATTCCATAGCTTTCTTATAATTACTTTTATATAGAATACCGAAGTCAGGGCAATAGCGCAAATATCTTAAAATACGTTTAACTTCACGCAATCCGTTTCAGACGGGTTTTCCAGACTCCTCGACACAATACTTACTGCGTAAGCAATATCTGGGTCTTGAACACACCATCAGGTAAGTCAGTGCCCCCACTATTTGTCTAAAATTTTCAAGAAAGTAAGTCACATCAGACTCGCATTTCTGACCTCTTCCTTTATGATAGGCGTTGTTACTGGCCTGCAGTCTGCATTCCAAATCTTTTCAAGATCTTGTTTGTATATGACGTCTGGTGTAACTTGATGCCATACTCTCTAATAATCAAGCTCTATACCTAGAAAATATGACGCTGGTTTAGTAATGATTTCGAACTTTGTTTTCAGTTCAATGATAAATCCAATTCTCAAATGACTCAATCTGGGCTTCGTATGGTGCCATAACTCATACGGTGATTTGTCATCTTCGCTGGTAGGGCCTGTCCTATTTTAAATATACACCGATACTGATACCATTTCAGCCCTTAATGATAATTCCCGAAGCTTTTGCTTCAGCGGTCATAAGCTAAAGCTTCGCGTGTACTTCACTTTTCTCCTTCAGAAAGTAAATAAATCTGTACCTCATATATCCGTCTTTGAAGAGGACAAAATATCGTAGCTTGATTCTGGAAAAGGTCCACAGACATCCGCATAAACTAATTCACCGGGTCGTGTAACTTTCTCCCTTGTTCCGAACTTAGCTCTGTGGGATTTGCCATAAATACATCCTTCACACAGTTCTTTGGCAGTTTGCACATTTATATAAACCTCCTTCTTTTTTAACTTCTTTACTTAGTTTTTTTTTTATGTCTGTCAGATTTGATGGCGTGGACACCTGATTTACTCGTATATTTGATTGCAGACATCTGATATTCAGTTTAAACAGTCCTTCTTTGCTGCGGGTGCCAATCAGTTTCAAATGTCCATCTATTTTGAGAGTATATTTCATTGTAGTAGACTCAAAAACACTCTTTTCCGATATGTCATGGGTAGCAAGTACTGAAAATAAATTTCTGCTGATGCTGGGCACGTACCAAACACCTTTAAGCAGTATCAGCAATGATTTGCCGTTTATCTCAGCTGTTTCAGGGATGCTGCTTGTCACCAATAGCATTTAACATAGTAATTAATATCTTAATCACCAAGTTAATCCGTCACGAAAAGAAATGGGGTTATCGGTTTAAAGTAAATAACAAATACACTGAGTCCATCTTAGCTTTTGCTGACGACCTCGCAATACTGACGCGTAATGCAAATCAATGTCAGGAACTATTAAAGGAAATCGATGAGTTCTGTTCGTGGACAAATGGACTGAGAACGAAGCCCAGTAAGTGTCACTGTCTGTGTCTGGGTAGACGGGACACCAAATTTACCTCCTACGACCCGGGACTCTTCATAGGGGGTAAACCAGTTTCCATAGTCGCTGAATCGGTCCCATTTAAATTTCTTGGCAGAAAGATAGACCATCAAGGACGCACACCATCCTTAGATGAAGTTGTCAATATGTTTATAAATGACCTGAATAAGATAGATCAGCTACCACTGAATAATATCAAAAAAGCTTGGATATATGACAACTACCTGACTTGGCCTTTTCTGGTATACGATTTCGGCAAAACCTTACTCGCGAAAATAGATGCAACTGTCATAAAATCACTAAAATCGTGGCTTGGACTAGCGCACTCTGCTGATCCCTCTGCTTTATTTAGGGATCAGAATAATTTTGGGATGAAATTAAAGAAACCATGGGAGCTCTATAAACACCTTAGAGTTACCAAAACCCACATCTTAGGTAAATCCCAAGATGACACAGTCAGGGCACTCCCGAAAAATAATAACGCGTCCGAGCTAGAATTTAGACTTATATTCCATAAACAATTTATGATAGGAGCCCAGTCGAACAAAGTGGGGTTGGGAGTACGAGAGCCAAAAAGGGACCAGGATATTCTTAGTTCCTTTCTGAAGCAAGACGAAAATGATAAATATCGAGTGCACGCGATGAATTTGGAAATCCAAAACGAATGGTTGACAATGGGAGAGTTCTGCATACCGATGGCTTTAAAGTGGCGCACCTTGATCTATGAGTGGTCGCCGGCCCTGTTAAAATTCTATCTTAATGCCTTTCAGATGACCCTTCCAGACCAGAGTAATCTGGTAAGGTGGGGGAAAGCCACAGAAAAACAATGTTATACGTGTGGTGAGGCAATAGGGACGGCTAGCGCACACGCCGCCACGATAAGGTGCTTTTCATCATACGCAAAGCAATGAGTCTGGCAGTAGCTAGAGCCCAAAAAAGATTGACTACTAACAGACGTCATATCAACTTTGTGTCTGAAGGTTCATTCATCCATAAAATCCAGGAACAAACCTTATTCAATCTTAGATTCTGCCCCAGATTGGACTCTCCTAATCGACACGTATGAAAAACACTATAAAATTCCGGAGGATGTTGGGGTTTCGTCATCTAGACCGGACATATTTCTCTATTCGAAAACGACTAAATATGTGGTCCTGCAGGGCTAACATGCGCGCGTCGTCAAATATCTCGAATCGAGATGAGATATCATCTCGAGTCTTCTCGAGCGAAGTAACGCCGACATATTTTGTCGCGTCAAACTTTTTCAATTGTTGTCTATGGCATACACATTTTTTAAACATTTATCCGATAAAATCGGCCCGATACGGCCATTTGCTCGAAAGCACAGACTAGTTAGGGATGCTAGGTATGAAAAAAAAGAGAAAAAATAGTGCAAACAATTTTCGACCTTATTGACATGACATGCTATCGAATTTTTTTTCTTATATTCGTGATCAGCGTCATCAATTAATGCGAAAAGACACGTAACAAAGAAAATGTCATTAAGGTCGAAAATTGCTTGCAGTCGATGTTTTAGTCCAAAATGAACCGAGCACAAAAATGTTTACACGAGATAACTTCTCGTCGACCAAATGAAAGACGGTAGACAAAACATTTTAATTTAAAAAAGAGAAAAAATAGTGCAAACAATTTTCGACCTTATTGACATGACATGCTATCGAATTTTTTTTCTTATATTCGTGATCAGCGTCGTCAATTAACGCGAAAAGACACGTAACAAAGAAAATGTCATTAAGGTCGAAAATTGCTTGCAGTCGCACAAAGGTACTAAATTTTGATCCAAAATGAACCGAGCACAAGAAAAGTTTACTCGAGATAACTTCTCGTCGACCAAATGAAGGACGAGAGACAAAACATTTTAAATGTCAAAATTCGAGTAAATAAGGGCACGTATGTTACAATTTGCAGACACTAAGTAGAGATGATTTCTCGAAGTCGAGTTATGTCGACATCTGACAGATCGCCATAAAATTTGCCAAGTTACCAACAGTCGATATCGACATAAAACGGCAAAATGCCTCGAGATAGCTATCTCGTGGCGCGCATGTTAGCCCTTCATGCTACCAACAGTCGACATATCAACATAAAACGGCAAAATGCCTCGAGATAGCTATCTCGTGGCGCGCATGTTAGCCCTGCTGGTGGAACTTACTGTACCGTGGGAAACAAATATACCGAAGGACCACACACTTAAGAAAAATAAATACTATGATCTCACAAACGAATTAATCAAAAACGGTTACGTGGTTAATTTGTATGCAGTAGAAGTGGGAGCGAGAGGTATACCAGCTAAATCTCTCTATAACCTACTGAAAGATCTAGGCCTATCGAGAGCTACAATAAGCTCATTGTCGGACGAATGTCTAAAGCGGCACTAGTAGGTTCGTATCAAATTTGGTTAGGCAGGGAGGGGAACTTGGGTAGTGAAGGTGAGTGTTGATGTACATCAACAAAAGGGGCCCCTTCTAAACCTACACTTGGGTCGCAAGTCCCAGGCACTGTCCCGAGTTCCCAACTCAGCAACGCGATGGACCCGGCACCCGCACGGAGAATCCATGGATTGCCAAGAATATCGTCTCTCTAGCTTATATACATTGGCTATTTGCACTAGTCACAGTATGTTGACTTTTAAAGTATTTGAAGGTCTGGAACAGGTCACATCGATTGGTCACGTGACTGGTTGCCCCGTTATCGACGTACCAATTCTCTGAATCCTTCATTTCTCCAAAATCAACTGAATGTGTAGCCATCACTGATAAATTCATATTTACAGTCTTGGATTCCTTGGGCGGTTTTCCGTCTTGGATCCACTGCTTAACTTCTAACTCTGTGACCCTTTTTCTTACAATAGTTGCATTGAAGCTCCTTGAAATTCTTCTTTTTACCCTTGCTCGTATTCACATACAATGCTTCTGCATTAGTCTCGTCGTCTATGACACTGACATGTCTCTTGTTCTGACAAAGAACTCTTTCATGCGCGTGATAGATATTTATTTTCGATATATGTCGCGATTATGTATCGACTATCGCACCTTGTAATTAAATTTTATTGTACTTCGAGAGCGAAGTACTTTGGAGTTTGGCAGTGATAGTTATTAATTAAAATCTATGTATAATAATCATTTCTATGTTCAGGAAATGACGGTACTACGATATGGTTCGATTGTAATAAACAAAGCGAGATGTATTGATGTATTGTGGTATATACGTTTCGTGATATTTATGTGTATATATGTACCTATATATGTATATATATACATATACGATAAAGAATAATCATGTTAATTGGTATTTATGAAACTATTTAGTACCTACAATAGTTTAAGTGGGTAGGTGAAAATCATTCGATGCATTGCGACAAAGCGAGAGTCCTATAAAAGGGCAGACGATATTGAGTAAGGACTCAGTTGATCCCGAGACATCGAAGCTTAAGGTACGATATAACTCTGTTAATGTTTATTGTGTAATATTATTGTACTGTGAATTATTGACAATATCGTGAAAATAATACTTGTTATGTGAGCTGTATTTGATTTATAATTGTCAGTTGATAATTGTTGTTATAACGTAGTAATATCTGTAGATAGAGATATTACGATTATTGTATTGCAGCTGAACCATACCCTTCTGGGGTATGATATGCAAAGTGTGTTATTGTGTAGTAAAACTACCTCACGGTATTGATGCAATTCAACAGTGTAATGTTTATAATATTACTTGATGTGATTTATTGTGTATTGGCTACAAGCCTCGAAGATAATGTTATATCGTACAAGCTGGTTCGATACCAGTGTGATTGTAAGATCATGGTTAGAAGGCGGACGGGTTTTCTTGTTAGTTCTTTCCTGTCTATAATAGCCTTTGGAACTAACGTAGTATAGTAGAATAAAAGAGAACGATATAGTCATAATGGTTGTTTTATTATGTCCCCCTAGTACAATCAATAGTTACATTTGGGTCCTAGGGTATATAACAGGATTATAGTGCTCCTGTGGCACTGCAAATTGGTGGTTGCTATGCAACATCTTGAAGGCTTAATTATTGGTTGTGTTACACAAATCTACTTATATATTCGATTTGCATATAGACACTTGGCCATTGTAGACAAACATATGGTTTTACATTACATATCTATGTATTAGATAGTATACATACACCTATATTGTGGATATATATCTATACACCCATCGTTTATTTAGTACCAAAATCTAACACGCGCATAACTGACTTGTCAGGTACTCGACAGAGCGTTCCTTTTTTGAAATTAAGAGCCAATTGGATTTGAACCTTAGATATTCTGGAGGTAGAGTATCAAGGATTTTGCACATGAGTAAGATTTCGGGCAATTTCGCTTCGCTTATCTCCGTACACATTTCACTCCAGATATTCTTTAAAATTTATACATGAGTTACAATGTCATGATCATGGTCCTTCTTGTAGCTAAAGAACGTCAGGCATAGGTCATATGTTTTGTCAACACACGTACCAGCATAGATTCGCTCTAATTCGTCCCACGTGTCTTTCCCGTTATTAAAGTGCACAACTTTTTGTATGATGTCATATATTTGTCGTTAATAGTATTAAAATCGCGCTATTCAAATTTTCAAAACTAAGCAGATCTTTCTCATAGGAATCATTTTGTTCACTAGTAGTCTTAGACACAGACACAAATATAAACAAGTATTTTCATGACAAATATATTTAGAGTAAGTAATAGTATGCTAGTACTATTATCTATTCTGTGGTAATAGTAGATTGTTCAACAAGGGACTAAAACAAGCCATAATGACACGAGATGTTTTAGCCACCCGAGCGAAGCGAGGGTGGCTAATAGTTCGAGTGTGAGTGAAATTTTAGATTAGTTCAACATGACCAAAATTTAAATTGCGGTACTCTTAAGACTCCCATCTAGAATTAGTAAGATTCACTGTAAAAAAATAGGAATTGGAGTTGTTACTGAGTCAGTACCTACTTCTTATTCGCAAATTGTTCTAAGCGGTCTCTAATCTCTAAATCTCTAATAGTTGGTTTTTTGTTGCATTAAGAGTTAAATAACACAATTTCTTTTGGAAAAACAGTAAAATTAAATGATTTCTTTTCGATGAGGTTAGCTTTCTTTTCAGTTAAAGTTGCACCTCTTTTCCTCAATTCTGCTTCGAGTTGTTGCATATTTCAAGTTCAATACATACTGAAGCTAGGTAGTCCAGATCACAATAAATGACCAAAAAAAAAACACTATAGAAAACAAAACAATTTAGTTCAAATCTGAAAGCTATGAGTTTTTTATTTTTGTTTGGTTGTTTGGTCATTGCGCCCTTGCTGCCATCTACAATTAGTTTTACGTGGACATCCCCATTGCCTTTATTTTGATAAACTACAAGAGACTGCATGTATGTTTTATTATCAACATAACGTGATTTGTGAGAGTAGAACTTTTTGTGTAGTGTGTAAAGTTAAACATGCGCGCCTATAGATACTCTTTGGCAAAGAATATAATATCTCTTCGGTTGTTTCATTAGTCTCATTATGCAGTCTGTGGTGCATTCTGCCTGCCGTAGACGGAGAAAACTATTGACTGCTGGATAGCTCTATCTCATTCCCGCACAAACCGACAAAAGCAGGATGCAGTATGTAATAATTGCTCATGATAGAAAAGGACAAATTCAAACTATTGCTATCCCTCAGAGCGTGCCAGTTTTTTCAAGGCTGAGCGCATAATGCGCTCAGGAAGTCGATGAACTTTTGACGTTTTTTTCTTAGAGAAAGAATACTTTATTGCGTTTTTAATGTTTGTTTTATTATTTCTTGGACGGTGACTTATTTTTGTAGTGCCTAAGCCTACACTTTGCTTATCACGAACGATGCGGTGCTGTATTTTATTGTGCAAACGTGATACCCGTGATAGTTTGCCTGGATTGAGCTTTCACTCGTAAGTGTATGATTTCTTAACAAATTCTGTATTCTAACGGTGTAAACTTAAGTAAATTTGTTAGTATACATTTATAGTAATAAGTATATTAGTGTAATCATCTCATTTTAATTGCAATTTCAACATTGGTTAAAATATTCAGTGTTGCTAGATCCGGATTGTGATATTACCCGGGATTCAGTGTCGTTACTATTGAGTACTTAGTCGCAACCGAGAGTTGAAAATTGTAAACGAGGCACCCTTTACGGTTCAGTACCCAAAGAATAATAACGGCACCCTATTACTTAGACTCCACTGGCCGCCTGTTTGTTACCAGGCTGTAGCTCATAAACTTTTTTGCTAGACATTTGAAATTTTCACAGATGTGTTTTTTATTGCTGCTATAACTACAAATACTGAAAGCAGTTAAATAAATATTTAAGCGGGTAGTAGGTAGATAATGGGGCTTCTGCATCACGCAAAAAACCCCAATAATTTTTTGCGTGATGCAGAAGCCCCAATAACTATTATTAGCGTTCAATTAGTAATAGAGATTTAATATTATTTCATTCACAGACGGCTCGTCATACTGCTACCATAGCAACAATGGGAGTACAATTTATCGTTTCTACTTGGGATAATAACATAAACAACATACTCAAGTTCGACTGACCCGTGCTCAACAAATCGAGCGAAAACTTCGTTCGTGTTTATACATCGCGTTGTAATGAAATAATGAACTTGACTATGAAAGCCAAGCAGCAGTGGCTTCTGTTAGCTCGTTAGCTGTTTATAGAAAAAAATATTGTCGTTTATATACGTAATAGGTTGGTAATTCATCTACTTTCAAACTTGCGTGCCTTGGGTCTTCAATAACAGATAAATAGGTGTATGAACTTACTAATTTTTTTTTTTCATAAATAGGTATGGGAATTCATTTTTCATAAATAGGTATGGGAATTCATGCACATTCTGAATCAGAATTCACATTCATGATTCAGAATGTGCTTTGAAAAATGTACCATGTTTAAAAAAATGGTGCTTTGACAATAAACTTTTTTAACATTATATTATACACATGTTTTAGTTTACTGCGTTAGTCGTCGAATGATAGGACTGAGTACTACCCCATAGCAGGCCTTTCAACCCTGAAAAATAAATTATCCCATCATAAAAAGTAATGTTCTCATAATAACATACATAATCTTGGATATATATATAAATAAATAAAATAAAATATGACTTTGAATATTGGAGATCGAGTCCAGATAATTATAGTTGAGACAAGAATATGTGGTCTACATATTGCAAAAATTATAAACCATGAGCAGTACAGTGCTGTTTTAATACCTTGCTATAGAAAAAATGGTAAAGGCTTTCAAATTCGCTTTGAAGGGCTCACGTTATGGACTCAAATAATAAGAATCTCCAATAATCTAGTTGACTTAATAGAATTATGAAAAGTAATGTTGTAGCCAACTAAATATTATACTAAATAAATGCTAATTGAACGTTAATAATCACGCAAAAAGAAAAAAACATATTGGGGCTTCTGCATCACGAACCTCGTTTCACTCGGTTCATGACACAGAAACCCCAATAATATTTTGCGTGATGAGAAACCCCAATAATGGTTTTGCGTGATGCAGAAAAGCCCCAATAATTTTTTTGCGTGATGCAAAAGCCCCAATAGCTACCTACTGCGGGTAAAGAGGATAATATGAAACATTTTATCAATACCCTTTCGACCTGCTAGGCACAGATTTTGGGTGGGTGCGAAGACTTGTTCGGTGACTGCGTTACTATCGTATTGTATAAAATTTGCAGAATTTGCAAAACTGCAATAATTGCACCTTTAACTATGAAAATATTCAGAATTATTTTGAATTATATTAAATATAAAAGTTATTTCTATCTGTTCATATTCATTGTGTTATCTTCTAAGTAATACTTATTATGTGTTCTTGCTGCTGAAGTGAAAAGTAATGTGTGCCACACGTGAGCAAAATTATTTGCATCTCGTGCCTTTGAATCCATGCTTGGGAGTCAAAATCAGCACTCGCTGTAAAAATCAATTTTGCTCACTTGTTGCACAAATAACTATTATTAATGTTATGAATGACACTTATGAGTTGTGAGATTATGGCATACGTTTTTGTACTTTTAAAATTAGGACTTAAAAGATGCGCTAAATAAAACATGCTGTAAGATGTACATATAATAAATGCTTATACATGATTACATACGTATTTATTTATTCAGTGAATTTTCTTCCAGCCAAGTAAAGCGTCACACTTAGACGCGGTCTGCGGTGGCGGTCAATACAACTGACAGCTTTTAATTACGAAATTTGCATTGACACTTAAGACTAGACATACTATATAACAATCAAATGCTGTGATTGTTTAACCCTCAGTTCAATTTAGAAACAGAATTTGTATATATTTATATTTGAACCTCCTGAGTCTTGGGGGAAAATCATATTTTATAGCAATACTGCCATCTTTGACTATTGACCTTAGGTAATAATCTTCTATCTCATTCGGCCACGCCGTCCATAACTCTATACCTACTTCCTCTAAGCTGCCTGCCCATGCCTGCCTCATGCATGAATCTGTATACTTTCATTGTCATACATTGGTGCTATTTCGGCATGTCCACCCGATTAAACTAAACTAAACTAAAAATTATCTTATTTTAGTTTAGTTCAACGCTATGTCTCTTCGGTTTGGCCACCGAACTAAAAATAGTGCATGCATTTTTAGTCAAGGTCATACGACTAAATTGAATAAACCCTTTTTAATCTGTGAATTCAATGAACGAATGACAACGTCCTTAGAGAAAGAAAGTAGGCCGTCTACGTTGTAAATTATGGTAAATTAGTACAATCACAATAAGAAGTTGTTGTAGTGTGAGAGAGACAATTTAACTTCTTGTCAAAAACGTGTTCAAACGTGACCGTAAATTAAACCTCTGAAAAAGTAAACAAACCAAAACAATAAACTTGGCGGCATGGTAATGGGAATATTACGTGAAAAGAGGAAAAACAAATAAGTATGTCACAATCACAAAAAAAATCCTCTTCGCTTAATTTAGGGTGATTTTCAAGTATCTCCAACAGGAATTGGCCGCTGATGACGGGACCCTAAAGAATTCTCTAAGTTTGCGGTCGGCCATCTCAACTGGATTTGATGCATCCCTCGACCGAAGCAACCTGGCCCGTTCTTCCCGATTTCTGTAAAACAAATAAATTTCTAAACTTAAAATAAATTTCAAACCCAACCTATAAGATAATTGTTAATTTTTCAATTATTTTTATTGTTACACATTTTTTACATATATTACAGATGTACTCGTATTGGCAAAAATTAAATTAAATTAATAAAGTTACTAAATATACACAATACTAAATATAACTAAAAGTTAAAATGCGTCGTGAAATTCATCCGCATCGCATGCCTCTTGTAGTATATCGTTCCCAGAAGATTATTGCCACGTTGTATGGCCATACTTAATCTCTGACCTGAAAAGAGGCCAGCCTTCTGGTCACGAGAAGCGTCAACCATACGTTTCGCAATCTCCCTGAAGAGATTGCGGGCGCTCGGACCCCAAGGCCCAAACGTTTCGACTCCAAACGGCACAAATTCATAATCTCCAATAAGATTGGAGTATTTGCGCCGCTTAACAGCCTCTGCAGAAGCTGCAGCGGCACCGGCACAGCCAGCCGTGCCAGGTATATGGGTAGGGGCAATGGTGTCGACGCATGTTGCGTCCCACACCAGAGTCCTACCCATTTTCCAAGGCATTATTGACATACCATCCAGTCTCTTGCCATCGTCGCGCGCCAAACCGTTTGGTTCAAGCACAGCTGGCATACCAGCAATGACAAGGGCACGGCGGATTATGTCGTTGAGGCTGGCGTGCCGTGGAATTCGCACCGCGCTCCTGCAGCAAGACAGGCCATGGTGCCGGAGTCGGTCAACTGCTTCTCCACAATGACATTGATGCGGATTTTTTTACTGCTAGGTCAGTTTTGAACAAATAAACATATTTTTTTTTTTTTTTTTTTTTATTTAGTCGATAAATTTTCTTATTTACCTTTCTTGCTCCTCGAAAAAAGCAGCCACAACGCATACGTTCATTTTTCTGTAAGTAATTTAAAAATTTCAACCAGCACAAACAATCAGCAGAACAAGGTTTAGTTTAGTTTAATCGTGACCAAAAATATGGCCACTAAAATAAGTCGGATTTTAGTTTGACAGGAATAAAATTTTGCCTTACTGAATAGCAAAATAGCAATTTTCACTAAACTGAATTCGACTAAACTAAGAATAGTTTAGTCCTGTCAAATTAAGTTAGTTGATGTTTTCCCGTGGTTTTCCCGAATAAGAAACCGCAATTTGACGTGACTAAACTAATTATAGTTTAGTTTAGTCGGAATTTTGCCAAACCGAATCGACGTCATTGGAAAACACCAACTAACTTAATTTGACAGGACTAAACTATTTTTAGTTTGGTCGAATTCAATTTAGTGAAATCCTCCATTATACTATTCGGTAAGGCAAATTTTTATTCCTGTCAAACTAAAATCCGACTTATTTTAGTGGCCATATTTTTGGTCGCGATTAAACTAAACTAAACCTTGTTCTGCTGATTGTTTGTGCTGCTTTTTTCGAGGAGCAAGAAAGGTAAATAAGAAAATTTATCAACTAAATATGTGTTTATTTGTTCAAAACTGACCTAGCAGTAAAAAATTACGCATCAATGTCATTGTGGAGAAGCAGTTGACCGACTCGGACACCATGGCCTGTCATGCTGCAGGAGCGCGGGGCGAATTCCACGGCACGCCAGCCTCAACGACATAATCCGCCGTGCTCTTGTCATTGCTGGTATGCCAGCTGTGCTTGAACCAAACGGTTTGGCGCGCGACGATGGCAAGAGACTGGATTGTATGCCAATAATGCCTTGGAAAATGGGTAGGACTCTGGTGTGGGACGCAACATGCGTCGACACCATTGCCCCTACCCATATAACTGGCACTGCTAGCTGTGCCGGTGCCGCTGCAGCTTCTGCAGAGGCTGTTAAGCGGCGCAAATACTCCAATCTTATTGGAGATTATGAATGTGTGCCGTTTGGAGTCGAAACGTTTGGGCCTTGGGGTCCGAGCGCCCGCAATCTCTTCAGGGAGATTGCGAAATGTACGGATGACGCTTCTCGTGACCAGAAGGCTGGCCTCTTTTCAGGTCAGAGATTAAGTATTGCCATACAACGTGGCAATGCTGCTAGTCTTCTGGGAACGCTACCAAAAGAGGCATGCGATGCGGATGAATTCCACGACGCATTTTAACTTTTAGTTTTAGTTTTTTTATTATATTTAGTGTTGTGTATATATAGTAACTTTATTAATTTAATTTAATATTTGCCAATACATCTGTAACATATGTCAAAATTGTGTAACAATAAAAATAATTGAAAAATTAACTATTATCATAAAGGTTGGGTTTGAAATTTATTTGTTTTACAGAAATCGAGTAGAACGGGCCAGGTAGCTTCGGTCGAGGGATGCATCAAATCCGTTTGAGATGGCCGACCGTAAATTTAGAAAATTCTTTAGGGTCATCAGCGGCCAAGTTCCTGTTGGAGATACTTGAAAATCACCTTAATTGTGACATATTCATTTATTTTTCCTCTTTTCACGTAATATTCCCATTACGAGGCCGCCAAGTTTGTTGTTTTGGTTTGTTTACTTTTTCAGAGGTTTAATTTACGGTCACGTTTGAACACATGTTTTTTGACAAGAAGTTAAGTTGTCTCTCTCACACTTCAACAACTTCTTATTGTGATTGTACTAATTTACCATAATTTACAGCATAGACGGCCTACTTTCTTTCTCTAAGGACGTTGTCATTCGTTCATTGAATTCACAGATTAAAAAGGGTTAATTCAATTTAGTCGTGTGGTGTGAGCTTGACTAAAAATGCATGCACAATTTTTAGTTCGGTGGCCAAACCGAATAGACAAAGCGTTGAACTAAACTAAAATAAGAAATTTTTTAGTTTAGTTTAGTTTAATCGGGTGGACATGCCGAATTAACACCATTGTTTGGCTTTGGTTTCGCTTAATAATCTATGGTTTGGCTGTTAGTCATTGTCAATTGTCAGAAACGCGGTTATTTGTAGTGTTTGTTAATTTTATTTATGATCTAAGCAAGAACTAGTTTCTTTTATAAAGTCGATTGTGTGTTATTATAAACAGAAAGGAACGTGTACATCCAAAATGTCGAGCACATCACAAAAACACAGGAACTTCGTGGCCGAGCCCATGGGAGAAAAACCAGTAACGGATTTAGCGGGCGTCGGTGAAGTCTTAGGCAAAAGGCTTGAAGTAGCAGGATTTGATAAGGTAAGATAATATCTACTGATACTGTTTATGTGCGACAACTAGCAGAAATTAAAACGTAACTTTGCCAAATAGACTTAAAAATGCAGGAATACTTCGATGATAAAGAAGCTTTGAAATCAGCTATTTGCTTTACCAGGCGACTCAAATGAAACATTGTAATGAACATGTTTGTAAATAGGCCACAAAGAAAACCGCTGTTTTTCTTGCCACAGCTACCCTTAAGTAGACTAAGTATACAAAATTATTTCGACATTAGACAAAATAATCCAAAAAAAAAATCCCAGTCAAGATTTTTTGATATATCACAGTATATATGCATGAAGGTATTAAAACCTTCATGCATGTTTCAAACACTATAATCATTGATTCTTTGGTTACAGGCATACACAGTATTGGGCCAATTTTTGGTGTTGAAAAAAGAAAAAGAATTATTTCAAGAATGGTTGAAGGACACATGTAATGCCAACTCTAAGCAATCGTCAGATTGTTATCAATGTTTAAAAGATTGGTGTGATGAATTTTTGTAATAACAAAAAAATATTTTGAAAGCTACAGACATAAGATAATGTAAATAATATACATAATAATTTTTAATGCAATTACACATGATTAAGCAATAGGAAATACCTATATTTTTTATGTAAGTTTTCATTTATTAAAATAGTACAAGCTTAATTGTGGTTCCATAATTTTACTAAAGTATGCTTTTTACTTTTGAAACACCTGTAGTAATGTTTAGTAGTCTTCTCAAATGTTAATTCCTATTTTCTTAAGATTTAATTGAAAAATGTTTTCTGATCTATATACTATTGTAATTTCATATAAACATATATCTTTTATTTTTTAATCCTTATCTTTAATGTATATTATAGAACACTGCACAGCTCAAAAGTCTTGTAGATACAATAATTTTCATAAATAATATTTTTATATAAACTAGCTGTTGCCCGCGGCACACCCCGTGTGGATTTCGGTTATCGCGAATCGAGGTCTGAAAAATACATAGCCGATTCTCAGACCTACTGAATATGCATAAAAAAAGCTGACTGTGGCACTCGGGACTGCTGCGGTAAAGCTATTGCATAGCATTTTCTATCAACTTATGCAATTATAATTCAATCAATCAATTAGCCCACTGCCTTCCGCAACCAGTTCGTCCCAGCCACCTTCAATTATTTTTAATTATTAGCTTTTGCCCACGGCTCCGTCCGCGTGGATGTCGGTTATCGCGACTACGCGTTAAACCGACCCTATTGAGTATTAAATTCGCCTCCCTACTTAACTTTGTCCTCGACTATTTACTCGCCTCTGTTTTCGACTTTCTACTCGCCTCTATATTCGACTGTCACTGCTGACCTCTCTAATCGACTCTGTACTTTCCTCAATACTCGGCTTTCCATTGGCCTCTGTACTCGCATCTCTACTCGCCCATCTACTCGATTCTCTTTTCGCCTCTCTACTTGACTCTCCACACTCGCATATCTACTCGCCTCTCTACTCTACTGTCTACGGCATTCTATTTGATTGTATACTTGCCTCCCCACTGGCTTCTCTAGTCGCATATCTACTAGCCCCAGTAGTCAACTCTATTTGACTTTCTATTTGATCTCTAGGTACACGCCTATCCACTCGCCCCTATAATGATATCTACTCGCATCTCCACTCGCTTCTATATTTGACTCGTTACTCGGCTATATCCGTTCCGAAGCTCTAATCCACCTTTCTTTCAAATATCATGAGGATATCTTCCAAAAAATACTTCTTACTATTTATTCCCTATTCACCCCCTTTTTTTGGCCCTTTGGAAAAATGACAGACTTTAATCCCCTAACCCTACCCCCCTCCTTCTTCCCCCTTATTCACGATAAATTTAGCCTATGTCCGTCACCAGCTCTAATCCATCTCTGCACCAAATTTCATCAGGATATCTCCAAAAATGACAAACTTTCATCCCCTATTCCTTTCCCCCTTAAACCCCCCTTTTTCGCGACATAAAGTTGCTTATGTTCGTTCCCAAGCTTTAATCTATCTCTGTACCAAATTTTATCAGGATATCTTCAGAAATGACAAACTTTCATATAAACTTTCATCCCGAAGCCATATTCCCCCCCTTTTACTCACTTTTATGCGATAAAAGGTAGCCTATGTCCGTTCCCAAGCTTTAAACTATCTTTGTACCAAGTTTCAGCAGGATATCTTCAAAAATGTTTTTCATTTAAACTGTCAGTGGCAGTGGTCGGCAACCTTTACACAGGCAAGGGCCGCGTAGTGACTATATAACATACTAATAATCCATATTACTGTTTCTTGTAATCAATATAATATTGGTGTACAATAAAGAGTTATCTATCTATCTATAACACTAGGTATAACAGTATTATACAACGACCAACCAACGCTGGGGGTTATGTCAGTCCCGAACCGACTAAAACCGGATGACGTCATTTGCTAGAGGTGAGATAGCCGGACACATATCTTCATGGTAACCCTATCATGCCCTGGATATGTGCGTTTACCTAGTATTATACCTAGGATATAATACTGTCCTATTTGGACTGGACCGCTGGATACAATCTAATATTAGGTCCTTACGTATGACAGTAGCGTTTTGTCGTACTGATCAATTTGATCTGAAATATCTCCTCTTTGCTGGATTTTTTTCTTTTGAATACAGTCATTCATTTGTTATTTTCCTCATTATTTTTTCCTTGGCGTCGCTTATTACCGCGCAATGGAAAACGTGTAATGGAGTACGTGAGTGGAGTTCTACCGTGGCACCAGTGCTGCAGAAACAGCTCGAAGAATTAATGATGTGTACGGCGCTGGTGTCGCTAAAGACAGCACGGTACGTTTTTTGTTTCAACGTTTTCGTTCTGGAAATTTCGACCTTAAGAACCAACCCTGTGGACGGCCGGAGATCAAAGTGAAAAACGAAGAATTAAATGCTATTGTGGAAGCGGATCCATCACAAAGCACTTCAGAGATAGCAGCAGGCTTCGGGGTAAGTGACAAAACTGTATTAATCCACTTGAAGCAAATCGGGAAAGTAAAAAAACTCGAACGATGGGTACCTCATGAATTGAGTGAATCGAACTTGCAAACACAGGTCGCCTGCTGTGTTACTTTGCTCAACCGACACAATAATGAAGGGATTTTAAATCGAATCATTACTTGTGATGAAAAGTGGATATTGTACGATAATCGAAAGTGCTCATCGCAATACTCCTTCCTAATATATATTAATGATCTCTGTGACTTAAAAGTTAATAACGCAAAAATATTTTCGTACGCCGATGACACTGCTGTTCTGTTTCATGGTAACAATTGGTCAAACGTCAAGTGTAGTGCTGAGAAAGGTTTGGCTCAGATAAGTCATTGGCTTAATGATAACTTACTGACCTTAAACACAGCTAAAACAAACTATATTTGTTTCACCATCACTGAACGTACACAACCAAAGGAAGATCTTGGTCTTAGAATTCATTCCTGTGATAAACTTGTAAACTGTACCTGTCCTAAAATAAATAAAGTCCTGGAGACGAAATACTTAGGTGTCATAATAGACCAAAACTTATCATGGTTCCCACATCTCGAACATATAACAAAGCGAATTAGAAAATTAGGCTATATATTCAAAACCCTGAGACACGTGGTACCAACTAATTTAAATAACACATCAAGGCATTCTAGGAATCTCTTAAATGAAATCTATGTTGCCCTTGCACAATCCATCCTTGTGTATTGTATAACCGTATGGGGTGGCGCTATAAAAACAAGGTTTGTCGAGGTCGAACGAGGACAGAGATCGCTGATCAAAATAATGTATTTCAAGCCAATTCGATTCCCTACCGAAAATCTCTATCAAATCAGTAACCTACTCTCTGTTAGAAAACTATACATCACCCATACTATTTTAAAAATACATAAAACACTTCCGTGCCATAGTGGCACAAATCTAAAGAGGCGGAAGGATGTTGTCGTGGAGACACCAGTGACAAAAACTAAGTTTGCTGATAAGCAATATACTATTCGTGCTGCTAAATTATACAATAAACTAAACAAAATAATACATATACACAACAAACAAACACACGAAAGAAAAAAGCTTCTTATAGAATACCTAAAAACAATGAGCTATGACGGCACCGAGGCACTCATAAAATAATTCATGCATACCTACTCACTTACGAAATTACCTTTTCCACACACACACGCACACATTCACACACACACACACACACACACACAAGCATACACACACACACACACACACACACACTCACGAACATACACACACACACACACACACACACACACACACACACACACACACACACACACACACACACACACACACACACACACACACACACACACACTAAGTGAGACAAAATAAAACATAAAAACGGATTGTCTTGATTTACGTTTACCATGTAATAAAATTTATGATATGGAAGTGCGGAGTTCCTACTACAAGCATTTCTTGCTTAAAAGGAGGCTCCAATCACAAGCCAATGTTATTGTTTAATCTTGTTACCGAATAAAGAATTTGAATTTGAATTTTGAATTTGAATGGCTGAACCCTGGAGACCCAGCCAAATCCTGCCCTAAACGAAAATTGACTCAGAAAAAGTTACTTGTAAGTGTTTGGTGGACTAGCGCCGGTGTCGTTCACTACAGCTTTCTTAAATCTGGCCAAACGATTACGGCAGATATCTATTGTCAGCAATTGCAAACCATGAAGGAAGAACTAGCTGTTAAACAACCGAGATTGGTCAATCGCTCTAGGCCACTGCTGCTTCACGACAACGCAAGACCACACACTGCACAACAAACAACCACTAAGTAAGCTGAGCTAAAATTGGAATGTCTGCGACATCCATCGTACTCCCCGGACCTTGCTCCAACAGATTACCATTTCTTCCGGAATTTGGACAACTTACAAGGAGAAAAATTCCACTCCGATGCAGCAGTGCAAACCGCCTTCAAAGAGTTTATTGATTCTCGCCCCCATGGTTTTTATAGTAAAGGGATCAATGAACTACCCATAAGATGGCAAAAGTGCATAGATAACAACGGTGCATACTTTGATTAATTAAATATATTTCACAAAAAAAACGACTTTTTATTCCTCCCGTACAAAACGCCAATTTCATACGTAAGGACCTAATACAATAATTTATCTGGGAGAAGTTTAGTGTAGGTAAGTAACTAATAGCACATAGCAATGCATAATGTGTGCCATTTTTCCCGAATCTCCGCATTCCACATTTAGTCTGTCCCAGGTATCTATAATCTATATATAAAATTATATCGAAAACTACGCAACGATTTGGTTTATTTTGGGTTTATTCCAAATAAGAAGCGTTCTCCCTGAACTTACCCTATGCCATAGAGTAATTACGGCTGGAAAACCTGCTTAATTGACACAATGTAGGATACTGTCATTCATCATCTATCTATACTGTTCATTAGTCTGTGGTGTATTTATTTTTGGAACTCAAGTTCGTGAAAATTCGAGGGTTTTACGTTTTTGTACGTTCAATATCAGTAAAATCTTATTATAATCCAATTATTTCAATACATATATGACTGGCAAACATAATGTGTCCGAATAACACTTGTGAACTGCCTATACTTGTGTGATTCTAGTATTTTTTAAAAGTGACACCAGTACTTCCTGTTATTCTTTGCAAGTATGAGCTGTCCAAAAAATATTCCTTGTTAATCGTATTCGTATTACTTTTTGCTCGTTTTATAAAGATCCCTTACTTCTACAGGCAATTATTATAAATGTATGCCAAGTTTCCAAGTATAATGAAGTGTATTTTTTTTAGAATACATATCATGGTTCCAAAAATTTAGTAAAATGTCAACCGAAAATTGCTTAGTGAAAGCAATATATTCATTTAAGGGTAAGAATAACGATGAGCTATGTTTCAAGAAAGGTGACATTATTACTGTTACCCAGAAAGAAGAGGGAGGATGGTGGGAAGGAACCTTGGGTGAGACCACAGGCTGGTTCCCAAGTAATTATGTCACTGAATATAAAGGTATGTTGACTTATTTAAAAATACAAATGACAAATAGGTAATAAACAATTTCATAGAGTTCATTATAATATGCAATTTCTAATAGTATTATTAATAAAAAAATGTTTGTAGATCAATCAGGTTCTGTAACTACATCACCAATAAGGGCTGCTTCTGAGATACAAGCATTTAGAAATGTGGTGCTTAAAGATATCATAGATTCAGAAAAAGCTCATGTAGCTGAGATGCAAGGTCTAGTGAGCAATTTTTTACAACCTTTGGAGAACAGTGAAATGTAAGTATCATCAACAAGTTCACCTTTAAATAGACCTCAAAGTTGTTTCATTATTATGTAAACATACCAGCGATAACTATAATAACAATTTTTTATGCTGCGTTCAATCATGTCAAATGAAATAGTTTTGTATATAAAACATTATTGCTTTTTTTAACAAGATTAAAACTTCATGGTATTCAAATAAAATTAGTGTGTTATTATTATTATTATGGGATGTGAGCTTCAATTATTTGTCATTCTACACTGCCTTATGTTATGTTGTGAAGGTTTAGTATTTTTTAACTGTCTTCTTAATCACATTCACATTTCTTCAAAGTAAATTGAATACCATAATTTAGGTAATCAGAAAAGAAAATAGATTTGATAATAGCAAAAATCTAAACTAGGTGCCATTATATTGTGACATTTTATTTTTGTTTTTATTCATTATAGGCTGACTAGAGATGAATTTAGGCAATTAACTGGAAACATCAATGAAGTGCTACAAGTTCATGAACAATTCCTTTCACTGCTTGATGAATGTGCTACAAAAACTGGCCCAGATCAGCGAGTGGGAGGCCTCTTTCTCCAGTGGGCTCCAAAAATTAAAGCAGTACATCAAACTTATTGTGCTGGTCATCCAAAAGCTGTTTGTATTCTGGACAAGTATAAGTAAGTATAGAAGTGTAAAGATAATAATCTCTCAAGTGCAATTCCTGTGGTATCCAAAGTCTTACTCTTTCTTATCATGAATAGGTTAATTTTGGCTCTTGTTGAATCGACTACTGTCTAACTCTTAGATTTATCCATCAGTCAGCAGGTATACCATCTTGCAGGCAAGGGTTGTATGTAGAAATATTGTACCCTATTTTTTTTAAATATATTTTATAAAAGACATAGACCTGTTGGAAAGAGTGCAGCGTAGATTCACGAAAGTCCCTAGACAGCTGAAACGGTTGCCATACGAAGAACGATTAGATAAACTGAACCTGACCACCTTGAAGGAGCGCAGAGAACGTGGAGACCTGATTGAAACCTTCAAAATAATAACTGATCACTATGACCTACAAGGATTCAGCAACATGTTCAAACGTGCACCGGACCGAAATCGTAGAGGACACAATCTAAGACTGCAAAAATCTACTTGGAATACAAATCCACACAAAAACTTCTTGAGCAATAGAGTGGTCAACGCATGGAATGGGTTACCTGCAGGGCTAACATGCGCGCGTCGTCAAATATCTCGAATCGAGATGAGATATCATCTCGAGTCTTCTCGAGCGAAGTAACGCCGACATATTTTGTCGCGTCAAACTTTTTCAATTGTTGTCTATGGCATACACATTTTTTAAACATTTATCCGATAAAATCGGCCCGATACGGCCATTTGCTCGAAAGCACAGACTAGTTAGGGATGCTAGGTATAAAAAAAAGAGAAAAAATAGTGCAAACAATTTTCGACCTTATTGACATGACATGCTATCGAATTTTTTTTCTTATATTCGTGATCAGCGTCATCAATTAATGCGAAAAGACACGTAACAAAGGAAATGTCATTAAGGTCGAAAATGGCTTGCAGTCGATGTTTTAGTCCAAAATGAACCGAGCACAAAAATGTTTACACGAGATAACTTCTCGTCGACCAAATAAAGACGGTAGACAAAACATTTTAATTTAAGAGAAAAAATAGTGCAAACAATTTTCGACCTTATTGACATGACATGCTATCGAATTTTTTTTCTTATATTCGTCATCAGCGTCATCAATTAACGCGAAAAGACACGTAACAAAGGAAATGTCATTAAGGTCGAAAATTGCTTGCAGTCGCACAAAGGTACTAAATTTTGATCCAAAATGAACCGAGCACAAGAAAAGTTTACACGAGATAACTTCTCGTCGACCAAATGAAGGACGAGAGACAAAACATTTTAAATGTCAAAATTCGAGTAAATAAGGGCACGTATGTTACAATTTGCAGACACTAAGTAGAGATGATTTCTCGAAGTCGAGTTATGTCGACATCTGACAGATCGCCATGAAATTTGCCAAGTTACCAACAGTCGATATCGACATAAGACGGCAAAATGCCTCGAGATAGCTATCTCGTGGCGCGCATGTTAACCCTTCATGCTACCAACAATCGACATATCAACATAAAACGGCAAAATGCCTCGAGATAGCTATCTCGTGGCGCGCATGTTAGCCCTGCTGAAAATATTGTGACAGCTGAAAATGTTAACCAATTCAAAAATAGACTGGACAAACACATAAATGAACAAAGACATTGAGTAGTGAATAACAGTGTAGTGAACAACAAGATGCAGGCTGATATCAGTTGTTTCAACTGCTGGCCTGTTCCCCAATAATAATAATAATAATATACAGTGCCTTGAAGATTTCACTAACAGAGTAGATAATTTGATCCAAAACATTCTATTTGTAGTAACAAATAGATTTTATCTACTCTGATACTATAATACAAAGATTATAAAATTGAAATCAAAACTCTTATGACAAACATTACGCACAGGCCAAAAAAAAGTATTATTACGATACAGGTCTTGTATGGACACCTATATCATAAAATAACTTTTTAATCATAACGATACACCTATACAACCTCCATCTGGACTGAACCTCTACTTTAAAAAAAAAACAGCCGATTTGGAAGAAAAAAAAAAAAGAAACGCGCTTGCCTAATCGATGTTTGCGCCTTGGCTTGGCGTCAACTTTTTTTTTACATTTATATTAAACAAAGTTTGGTTTTGTTTGTAAAATAAATTAGTTTTTGTATTATAGTATGAGAGTAGATAAAGTAGTGTATGACACTGTACGTAACTTGGTCTTATAACACTCGTGTGATACAATAAAAAAACTCGCCTACGGCTCGTTTTTTTAAAACACACTCGTGTTATAAGAACCCTTATTATGCAACAGTATCATAAACTACTATTTTGACCCTTCATTCTACATTATAATAAGAAATTATATTTTATTCAATACTAGCTTTTTCCCGCGTGGATGTCGGTTATCGCGACTATGTCTTTTCTAAAGTCTAATCTACCTTCGGCCTGGCCACGACTTCGGTCTAAGCGGGGTGCGGCGCGGCATCGGTTAGCGGTGCGTTTTGCACGCCACGTAGCCTCAGCAGCGGTTCGTTTTGCACGCCACGTACCCTCAGTAGTGGTTAGTTGTAGCGGCCGCGATGGACGTATTTAGGTCGTCAAAACGTGGTCAAAATCATGGCGTTAAACAAAATTATCCTTTCACATTTTACATTTTTAAGACGAGATATTCTTAATATGAGAGGAGGAGAACCGACTAAAGATAAGTATTTAAATGTCAAATTTCGTGACCTATACAAGATTACTGAAAATATCAATAATAATTTTATGAGTACACAAGAATGAGTGTGAAAACTTTTGATTATATTAGCATTTATTTATTTATATTATTTGATTAGCAGCACATAGAAGTATCTACCTACGTTGAAAAACAATCTATACATTAAGAAAACATACCAGTAGTTTCGTTAACAAATTAATTTAAATTAAACTTACCATCATATTCCAGAAAATATTGTTTAATTTCATCCCACAACTTTTTTATGTTTTTATAATTATGTTGGGGATATCTTGACGTCCATAAATAGGGAGTCTATTTAAAATTTCGGTAATAAATGCCTCGGTATCCATTACCGCCACAAAATCGTCTAATTTTTTTTGTTTTTATCTACGCCGCTGAGTACGTCACTCCTACACCGCTGTCCGCGCCGCTCGGTTTCGTGGCGTCGCCGTCGCACTCACTCGCCCGTACTTTTGTTCCTGCCGCTCCGCGCATCGCGCGCCGCTGTAGCGTTTCGCTCGGATAAAATCGCGCGCGTTTTCGCTATGAGCGGCGTCTCGTGACATGCTTCAAACATTTTTATACTTTTCGATCTAACCGCTCGCCGCCCCGCGCTTAGCTGCCGCTCACAGCGGCAATGTCGTGAACGGGCCGTTATAGCAGAGTTACTTTCGCATTTATAATAAGCATAAGTATTAATTTAACTTTTTATCTTTAGGGAGGATCTCAATACATGGATGGAGAATGCTGGTGCTGTTTGTCCTGGGGTGCTAGTACTGACAGCTGGTTTGTCAAAGCCATTTCGACGTTTGGGAAAATATCCAGCTATGCTTCAAGAATTAGCTAGGCATGTGCATGAAGCGCACCCAGACAGAGGAGACACACATCGAGCTTCAGTTGTATATAAGGATATTGCTGTAAGTGGAATACTGTATGCAAAAGTAATGTTCCTGCCTCGCACAGCTAAACTGTGGAATGAACTGTCGCCTGTGGTTTTTCCGAACCGATACGACCTTCAGACCTTCAAGAAAAGGGCGTACTCCCACCTTAATGGCCGGCAACTCACCTAGAACCCTTCTGGTGTTTCAGGTGTCCATGGGCGGTGGTGATCGCTTACCATCAGGCGATTTGTCTGCTCGTTTGCCTCCTATGTCTTAAAAAAAAGACTTCTTCTCTCCTTTTTTAAGGATTATGAGATTGCCCCTCACCATATTTAACAAACCTATACCTTGCATTTTATAAACTATACTATACCAAGGGCTCTTATCACAGCCTATAACAATGAACACCATCATATTCCACAATCAGGCCAAGGCTAATAGCAGGCCTGGTGAAATGCCAGCATTGTAGCTCCAGCCCATACAAAACAAACTGATTGGACCAGGAAACTAAAAGTTCCATAATTTTCAGAGTGGTTGTGCAGCATTAAGACGTCAGAAGGAACTCGAACTGCAAGTGGTAACTGGGGAAGTTCGTGGCTGGCCTGGTGGTGAACTTGCCTCCCTCGGAGATGTTTTACACATGGGAAGTGTGGCCGTTGGCCCTTCACATCAAGACCGCTATCTGGTTCTTTTTCCTTCAGCATTGCTCTTATTGTCAGTAAGCAAGAGAGTATCTGCTTTTGTCTATGAGGTAAGTACAGTATGCACTAAGTAGTTTTGTGTGAGGAACAGTAGTACCTAAAATTAATAGTATTTCCATAGCCTTGTGTTAGAAGTGAGTTAATATCCGTAGCTTAATGGCCAGGATTTCAACCTAGGACCTCTCGATCGTAAGGCTGAGTACTTAACAACTAAGCTACTGAAGAATTTTACTTTATTTTAAATACTTATTCATTATCCTAACTATGCACATTTTGTTTTAGGGTTGTCTTCCTTTAACTGGCATAACAGTTTGCAAATTAGATGATACAGATACCAGAAAAAATGCATTTGAAATTAGTGGGCCAATGATAGATACCATTGTAGCTGTTTGTCAGACTAGAGCAGAAGCTGATAACTGGGTGAGCCTGTTACAAAAGCACTCCAACACGAGTAGTCCTGCTCATGAACCAGGACAACCACAGTCTTTGCCTCATGTAAGTAATATTAGATATATTTCACTATTCTTAAGGGGGTGTTCCATTAATAGACATGAAAAATAATAATTTCTAGTCGAATTTTTATGTTCAACCTAAACCTTCACATTGGTTTGTCTAACTGACTACCAGTACCTATTATTGTAATAGTTTATGTATGTGCTATATATGTTAATGGGTCACCTTTTTATATCAATCTATACTCTGATACATCAAATTGTTATTTCATAACAACAAATGATACATGTATTGATTAAGCTGATCACTAAGGTTTTTGTCATTTTGGTTGTATAGCTGACCCGCTCTCCTTCTGAAGGGGCGTTGTCTAGCATCAACTCTAGTCGCCGCAGCCTTTACCATGTGACACTACCGCCGCCTAGCTACCCTTCTGCATCACCTTATTATTCGTTGACGAAATATTTCGCGAGACTCGTTAAGAAAAAAGTCATCACTAGACAAATGCTACGTAAATTATTACATGAAAGAACCTGGGCGAAGGCTTTCGAACTGACGGGAATGCCAGTGTTAAGGAGACATAAAAATCATATTCGACTGAGGATAGATAATGATGGCGTAATATGCACTGATACAGCGTATTCAGATAGTGATGATAGCGATGTAGATACAGAATCATACGCGTCCTCAAGCTGTACTGATGCAGAGGCTTATACTAGCAACAAAATATTTAGACAGGATGCACTGGCTAGCCCAAGAACAGTATCATCTGGTAGCAGTTGGGGTAGCAACTTTGGTTATGTGCAATATTATGATAAGTCTAATGATGCACATTTAGATACAAGTCAAGCAATGTATAAGGCAGACTGTACACGAGAACTATTTGGGATCTCAGGCACCAATAAAATCCACAACAACATTAGAACCATAGACAATGGTCAACATTACGAAACTATTTCTCGACCTAGTGAGAATAATTTAAATCCATTTTTACATTCCAAAAGTGCTGATAAATCCAGTTTTGGGGTTAAACCATGCATGGCTTGTGAAGATTTAGTTAACATAGATCAAAATACCCATATTGAACTCGGCAATGATGAAGACGACTTTTTGCCTATAAGGCGGAGTTTCCCTAATCGTAGTGCCAAAAATGATACTGTGGCGAAGCTTTGGAAATCTACAGAGGAAAATTACACACGTCACCAAGAAAATGCCGAAGATACATTGGTTTTTAATGATTTACAAAGTCTAGATCCGCCATCGCCAAAACAGACTTACAATCCTTTAGATTCTATCATTATAGATCCTCCACCAATGTTTCGAAATGACGAAGAACAGAACATGAAAATAATTAACGTTAATCTTAATACGAATGTACCCTTCAGAAAGCATTCGCTCAATTCGGATAAAAGAATAAGGCGATCTATGTCTAGGTCAATGGTAGAATCCGAAAATTATCATCGTAAAGAAGATGCTAATTTGAGTAGAATGAGTTCACAGTCAGAGAATCAAAAAGTTAATAGAAAATGTGAATGTTGTAATAAATCATTGTGTCCCAGCCCTCGGTCATCTGACTCTGGTGTTGTGGGTAGTTGTAATTTAGCATCTCCGGAGCTAAACATGCCTGAATACACGAGTTCGAGTACCACTGGTAATGAATCGGACATGCACGACAAGGGATCTGATCATGCAAAAGATTCTTTAACTAATTTATCTGAAGGAAGTTTCGATTCTGACCGTAGGAAGAAGGTCACTTTGTCAGAAATAGAGGCTGCTGCTTTTGAGGAGCAATGCAGGTGTACTTCACCTTTCGGTTCTACAGCCAGAACATCTTGCGTAACAAGTGTAACATCAGAAAACAGTCTCGATGTGAGGGATTCTTCCAATGCGAATGTGACATCTACTTTTGTTGCGCCCACAATGTCCACGCCACAAATTAAACGCACTTCAATAAGAAGGAATATTGATAGCTATATTCCAGAAATAAGGTTGAAGCCTGATCCTCCACCTAGAATATACAGAAAACCGAGCACTCATATAGAATTACCCAAGAATGTTCGACAACCATTGCCTTGTCAGTGGAGTACTCTAAATATAACTGAAAAATCAAAGCCAAGTTTACACTACCACATGCGTATATATCGAGAACCAGACGAAAAGAAAGACACATTTACTGAGAGACCATCTCGAGCTAACGCCATTCGCAACCGTGACATATTTTGCAAAGAAAATAAGCATAACGTTGATACAAATCAAACAGAATTGCGTAAAACGAGGTCTCGTAGTGAAGACTTGTCAAAATTGCAGAAGGGTTTAGTGGAAGCCCAATCCGGCTTTGTGGTGTATCGTTCAGATTTATATGCGCACTGGTGGATGAAAGCAAAGTTACCGATTACCGTGGTCACCGACTCAGGCAAGGATTATTCTTTTGTAAAGAGCTACTGATTTGTGTCACTGGTTTGAAGATAATACTGCCTTGAGGTTTTGTAACCATTAGATTAATACTGTCATTAGAGTTCCCCAGTGTTGCAGTGCTTTACTTGATCATCCTTGCCTGTGTTTATTCATCATACTAACTACAAAAAATCATGCAAGTAAATCTCATGTATTTGTACTAACCAAATAAGACAATAGTAATGCATGGTAAGGCTTATTTACCTGTCCTTTCCATCAGTATTAAAAATTTATTTAAGGAAACCCATTTGAACTGGGCTTTAAAGTTCTGTCACCAAGCAAAGGATGACTATCAGAATTCAACATAGAGTCGATTATGCCACATTAAAGTTGTAATTGTCTAAATAGGCATGATGACAGTAACCGAAAATCTCTGAAATTATGTATTCCAAATCTGTCAACATGCCTATAATGAAGCATATCTATATCTGCTACGTTTTACTGCTTAAATAAACTACATTTTCGAACAAGGACAATTTTGTGAACTGACGAACCCTTGTAAAAATATTCTCGTTAATATACTAATTCTAAAGAAGCGATATATTCCATTCCCTCTTGTCGGTTAATAGTAGTGAATTAACTTATTTTTTTACCAACAGATGGCCATGAGCGACAGCAATAATTCTGATTTATCTTCCGGCCTAACAAACCACAAAAGATCACACTCATTCAACAATCATCAAAGCTACACACAACATAATCAACAAACTCAAAAAAATAAACAAAAGAATCAGTCTGCGCGATGGCTACTGAATTCATGTGATTCTCTCGACCAATCTCCTGCTAAGGCAAATAAAACTCCCATCGGCAAAAAATTTTCATCCGTAGACTTCATCGACACAGCAGGCTCAAGTTACAGCAACAAAGGTAAATATTATTAAAAGCTTCATTTATGGTCTTAGGCTATGAACTTAAAAAAATATCCGAATTGGGGAGACTGGTTTCGCCGTTTCCGAATGTTCAAATGAACTTCCAATTAAGCGAAATATACCATCATCTGAGCAAACCGTAACTGCGATTTTTAGAGTAGGTATTTTCGGTTTCGGTAGCACTCCTGTTTTGCGTGGAAAGCTGGAGTACAAAATATCTAAAACGGTGATGAGAGAAAGAGGCTTATCGAAAGAATAGAATTGGCTTTTTGCGAAACTGGGCCAAGCGCTTGGATCACTGAAATTATTAACCAATGCTTACAGGAGAATAATCGATACTCTGCTTCTTGAGCAGTCCTTGTCTTTCAGCAATAAATTTGATGGCATAGACCATATATTCGTGGTGGTTACATGGTTATTAAATACACAAATGATAAAATCTAAATATTATGTGGTGCCTGTATATTTTTAATATTAAATCGAAATAGAGTAATAGATAAATCGAGAAATGGTTATAAATCTTACAAATTCAGTACAAACACCTTGTTCATCTCAAATGGCCTTTAACTGTATTGTGTTCTCGTAACAATAAGCCCAAATATTATACATTCTAACGTTTGATTGATATGAAATTTCAGTAAGTAAGTACTTATTTCAATATTCACTTGTGTATCTAGGGTGGAGCATAACATGTTTACGGCCTGCGCCGCCACTCAGGCCTCAATCATTTACGGTTGGTTCAGATGAAAACATTGGGCCGACGCACCCTTACGCTCCGCATCAACGCAAGTCCAATTCTTATGAAGAAGACGCCCTTATTTTGAAAGTTATCGAAGCGTATTGTACGTCGGCGCGGTGCAGAAATGCTGTAAGTTCTGGTGAGTACCCCTGATTTTATTTTATGCTAGAAGGGAATTAAGGTTTTGAATAGCTAGAGTAGATAGTATAGTAACGGAAACAATTCGATGATATGAATTTGAGATTTAATGCTAATTGTATCGACTTATCAACAACACTGAAATTGAAAACTAAACTGATGACATGAGATAGAAAATAATTTTATCCGTTTAAATCTGAAACGTTTTATAGCAAATATGTGTACGAATCTGACTCTTGAGTGAATCGATAGAATTCAATTACCTTTGGAACATGATGAAGTAGAAGGTATCCACTAACACAGCGTGTTTATTATGCAGTACCCAATATTCCGCTGGAGATTTTCGAGTCGACAAGGAGGAGACATGCGAAGTCAAGAAACCGTATTCTCAGTTGGTTCTTAGAATAAAATAACTGTATTTATACGTGATACCAAATTTTTCGCTAGTCATAAAAGTAGCGCTTGAAAATGATATTTACTCAAGTTTGCTGTTGTTGATGTAATGACGATAAGTTAAGTAACTTCGTGTATCATTATTATTTACAATACTCAGTATTCTGCTCAGTATGTTAATGTCGGTACCTCCAGGCACATGTATCTAAGTGCATGTGCAGCATGCTTTGAATCTCTTATTACTCTGTATTAGTCCTTGTAGATCTGACATCGTTAAGTATTTATTATTGAATTCGAGTATACGTATGATAGTAATTTGTACGCAGTAATTTTATTTATATATTTAGTACAAGTACAAAGTAGCTAGTCGCTGTAGAGATTATTAAATTTATTAAATATCATCATCAGTTATAGGTTAACAAAAATGTTTCTACGTATAACGATGTTAACTTGAAGCACAGATATTTATTGCATTTTGTTACAATAACTATCACCATAAAAGTGTATCTTGTCACTAACAAATTGCAACAAACGCTCTCTTCCATCTGCTTGATGTTATACCACGATTCGGATTCTATGTGCCTAATTAGGGACACGTGCAACTCGATACTATTCTGTTCTGGTAGTCTGAATCTTTCTATTTTGTTACATGCGGCTGCCTTTATATCGCACCTGCAGTGGACTGCGGCCACTTATCTCTTGGTAAAGTACAATATCACGCACCCGCTACTAACATACCTCACTATAACTTCACTAAACTTCCGACCGTCCAGCGAAGTAACACAACGGATTATTCCGGCTGTAACAAATTGACAAAAGTAAAACGAAATAAAAGCTCCTCTGCGGCGGACTCGTACGTGTACCGAGCGCCGGACACGAGGAGGCTGTTGTCGGAGCGAAAATTCGAATTGAACCGTTCTAATCCTAATCTTTGGGAGTGTTCGGAGGAACGTAGACAGAAGCTATTATGTGGCCGAGAGCGACGCAGCGGATCTCACCCCAGCCTAGCGGCGCCTTTGAGAGCCGTGTTGTCTGTTCCTTCGCCTTCGACGACGTCCCGCTCGGCGCGTTCGTCCACCTGGTGCTGCGGCACCTTTGTTAAACATCTCACAAAATCTCATCATTTTGACTGACATAAGTAGATATATTTTTTATGCTCATTGTTGTTCCTACATACCATTCGTTCCGCTGTTCGCTCGGAGTACCAGTTACCTGCACCATTTCGTGATATTGAGTGAAAAAATTTCATTTAATTTATTACATTTAACCAAAGCTGATCCCATTGACTAATATTTTTAATTTTTCTGTTTTGTTTTTATCATGGTTTAATTAATTGCATACTCATCTCATTAAAGTAGATTAAGAATTTTTAACTTATTATACGTATCTATATATAAAATAATTATAAAATTTCTATCGAATGCTAATAGTTTAAAGCAAGGTGTGTTGGGCTTTGATTTCATTATTGTACAAGTGCCCTTAACGTAGCTGATGATCTGTTTGTTATATTATATGTTTACATGGATTTGTGTTAATGCATGTGTGCAGTATTATTTAGTAATTAGAAAAAATAGGTACTCATGAATATTACTTGTATATTTTATGAAAATGTATAAATATTTGTGGTGCATTAAATTAATTGAATTGATATGTGCATGATTACGCTTTTAGCGAAAGTTCGATTGTACGAGTAAATGTATTTATGTATGATAGTCAAGAGTAGGTACCTTATAATAAAGAATTCTTGTAGTCGTGGATACGTGCCAGGGACGAATAGATTTTTTTAGAAGTTATTTGTATCTATGATTAAAAATCTCATTAAATGCCAAATGGTGCTTTTTATACGCAGAAGTATAAGTCATTAAGCCATAAAATTAACTATTTTTGGTTATGCGCTTCAACCGCGCATATTTAAACATCACACAACATCTATATTGATGAAGTTTAAGATGGAAAACTAAATTTATGAATGAGGTGAATTCCGGAATAGATTAAGTTTTTGACTTGTAGGGTTAAATATTGTTGCATAGTTTTGCTTGCTTTTGTTCTCGTAGATTGAGGAAATCCATTTTCTAAAAAGGGGAACTTAATTGCAGTAAAATTCTGGTTCAATCTTCCTAATATATTATACAGAAATTCATGCAAAAAATCTCATAAGTAGTAACTAAATTGCAGCCAAATCCAACAATCCCAGTAAGATGTTGAAGCGCGGCTCCAAATGTGCACCTGCAGTCAGATTACGTTATGTGTTTATTTTCGGTATTATTTTAGCAATATTTGTAGGAGGATTCTAGATTTTACCAGCCAGAAACTTACCGAAAATGCAGAAATAAACTGTAGCCGCGTTCTGTCACATATGTTGTTCTTATTTATCTATTTTAGTAAATCCAGTACAACGGAAATATTGTAAAAGAATTAAACAATGCTTTCAGATGTAGAGATTTCGTAGCGTTCATTCCGATATATGCGATATGATTTATCGTGATAAAGGAACTGAGGCTCTACCGTGAATTATAAATAGATCCGAAATTTTCGAACCAGGGCAACACTGACGATAGATATAGGCTAGCATTTAGGTACCATAATGTTTCTTCAGATTTCTTTTCGGACCGTTACGTGCTGTTCGAGAGTGATTGCGATAAAATGCGTTTCATGGTACGAATTGCCCGAAACTTCGGTCCGTAGTTTTGATTTGGATGTATGTTATATGAAACAGCCTACTGATATTTTATGGGAACAGCCGGTTTATGAAATTCTAACCATGCGTGATTGGAACCTCGAATTTCAAAGAAGATTGGGGTTTTGGTACATTTTAGAAGTATGCATAGCTACCGCGTCTCTCTCAACCGGTGTGAAAGGCTTATATTGCCCAGCCAAAAAGGGACGAATCTGGAGAAGTGCAGGAGTTGTAGCTCTTTTCTCAAAAGAACTCATCGTACAGAGCTCTTGTGAAATTGAGCAAATTCTAATTATAATTTTCAAGTTTTAATATCAATTCCTAATATTATACTGACGCCTGTTTATCTCAAAGGGGGGAAATAGACCACGCCTGTATATTTTGGTCCCATGTAATACAAGGCGAATCTAATACCTTTAATTGACCAATGGATTATATTAAAAGGGAAAGGTATGAAGGGGACATCGGTTGAGTAATCAGGGTCGTGTTCTTGTACCTTGAACTGGCTTTTGCTGGTAAATCAGCGGACGTACGCTGACCATTTGATTTATATTATGATTTACGAGTATATTCATACCCGTTCATTATAATCCCCTTATCTCCATTTTATGATAATCTAGTACCTATACCTACTGGACAGCGCTAGTTAGTTAGACTCAAAGTGAGCATAGCTGTACTAGCTTGTAGTGGGTTAGAAAGCGGATACATTTTTGTTTTTTTATATAGCTACCTACATATTGTACATAGACTCACTCTCTTCCTTGGAAACTGGACTGTTTTAGGGCAAACACTCTCATGCATGTGCACAGTACAGGAGGTAACTGCACTGCCTGGTTTCGTACAATTCCTGCACGCTTGCGACTGAATTGCACAGTGCGGGGGCATAGTGCGGGAGGAATTCAAAGCACTAGGTACCTACTTATGAATTGAAACTAGAAACACGATGAACGTCATTAAATGAGCGAGCTGTTCTATGACTATGTAGGTAGATACCTACATCATTATCATTTTTAATACAAGTTTAAATATTTCATGCGGCACATATGGACGTGAGACGCGTAATTGGTATTCGGATCAAAACATTTGCGAGCCAAGGTTAAAGATTATTTTCTAGAAAATACATAGTTATAAATAAAACGCGGTAGGTATTAGGGTAAACAATGTGATAGTGTTCTTTCTATCACTTTTGCGAAGCAAACAAGCTGTGAGGTTAAAACCTTATGTTTCATTCCTATATGATGTCATTGCACATGGGCTAATAAAATCGAGTGCTTATTGAATGTTTTGATATACCTAAATCACCCAGGGCACAGAATAGATAATAGTATTAGCGTACCCAGGGTTATTTCAGTCGCAAATTTTTGAATCATTGTGAAAAATTAACTGCTAAGAATTCATTAGCAATCTTCACACTTTAGGTTTTCTAGTTCAATGCAGAACTCAAATTTCGTACTTGATTCAAGATTTACGAACGTGTAATTTAAAATGCGAACGAGAAATTTCACTATAGCTTAAATCATCTTCATCACAGAAATATGCGTGTCTTTTGACTTCAATGATAAACATCAGTGTAAGCTTGTGGTATCAATGAACCGGACACGACCCCTTGTCTGTTGTGACAAAATCTAATATATCGTGTCATCATTCCAAGTAAATTTCTTTCTTATTGCTCGAATTTTTAGGGTCGTAGCGTGACATAAAAAAGCCTATTATCTTACCCAAGAACTGTTAAAAAAGAAATTAAAATTCTACGGAAGTCCAGAGATTAGAGCGTTACGAATTCTTTAGTTTTATTATTAGTGTAGAAGACAACACAAATTTCCCATCAGGTTCATGGACACCTTCCGCGCACTATCGATAGCAACCAAACATATATCTATCTCTATCTCTCTATCAAAATATCTCCTCACTGAACCTACCTAAACTACTCTACCGACTAGTTAAGGTACGATCAGTACAAACCAAAAAGTATTGCGATCAAAACAAGAATGATGTCATTGACTAGCTGACAATGCTTCAAACCCTCCTCAAACTCAGTGAGAGGCGGGACATTGATTATTTTGAGGAAAAGCAATGCTAAAGCCGTTGTATGATAAAAGAAAATATTCAATATTAGCACAGTGTTACTATATTAGCTAGTAGGTATACTACAAACGACGGACACAGTTTGATTTGTCGACAATGCCATTGCGAATCTTGTTATTGAACGGTCGCCATGAATAAAAGGCTTTCTTAAATTAAGTGGGCTATTAATACCGTCGTCTTTGACCTCATTTTGCGTTTTAATTTAGCTTGTCGAAGTGGGTGTTATATCATTTTATACTTATCTACCTATTATTAAAAAAACGTGAGTTAATATTAGAACATAAATTGAATGTCTCTGGATAATTATAGTAGGAATCGTTTTTAAAAGTTATGTTAATAGATGATAGGTACCAACCGTTTTAATAGGAGTGTGTTTATTTTTAATTTAGAAATATCCTAGAGCAAGCCGTTGCGTAGGTACGTACTTGGAGCCACTTTTAACAATCGTAAATTATTATTTAACGTAATCTACCTATTAAGTCCGCTTTTATTAATAATAACTAGGTAGAATTTAATTAAAGGTACAATTTACTTTATTATAAAAACTAAAAGCAAACGTTAATACGAGTAGGAAACAGGATTTGGCTGCAATTTAACTTTTTACTCTCAGTAAATCACTAGTCTCGAAATATCACAAGCTCAGTAATAGAGACAAATGTGGCAAGTTATTGCAATATGTTTGTGGCGAGTAATCACAACGGGCAGCGGGCGTTCCGCCGCGTGCCATTCATTTAATATTGTATAACATAGTGCAAAAGCATTGCATGCAGCATTTACATACGAATTCTACTCCTGCCTACTGCATATTCTGCCTTCGCTGCTATTCGTTTTATCATCCTATGACTTTACTGTTCCTGTCTCATATACCTAACTTCTCGTGAAGTGAATCTAAATATGACTATCATGTCATCTATCACTTTAAATTTAATTATAGATTTCTCACTGGAATTCAACTGGAGTTGCATTACGAATATTCGCCTTCCTAACAAAAATTATTATAAGTAGAACTGATTCAGCGACGCGCTATTCCCACATCCCATTAGGGAAAAGAGTTAAAAATAGTAGCTTGCCAAGCATTTTCTGGCCCGATTAATTGAAGTAGAAACTGACAAATATGAGTCGTCGCTCAGATTTCCTTTTTTTATAATGGTTTTAATTTTTTTTGTATACTGGTGTAACTGAATACTACCTTTTTATTTAATGACCACAGTTTAAATGAATGCTAGTTTTTTTGGGTCTACACAATAATAATTTAATCTAGCTGGTTATAACTATGATTTTGAAATTTTATAGTTTAATGAATCAATACAAATGATTTAACACAATTTTAATGTGAGCCATACCATAATGTTACCATAACTACTAATAAAATACAAACCATACAATTTTATCTAGAAACGTTATTTATTGACTTTATATTTCATTTGTGGCTGGGTGAAATGTCATAAGTACCTAGGTATTTATCAACTGTTGTGAAATAATTATATTATGACCATAACTTAATGAGTGAGATATCCTTTTTAGGGTTCGGTATTATTAAGTTGATACTTTATCTACTAGTTTAGACTGTGCACATTTGCGAAATTTTCATCGTAAGGATTGAATTAGTTCAGTAGACTGGTCAGCCCCTCTAGACAAGTGGCAATTCGCTAGCCGGCGTTTGGTGGAATAGAATGACGAATGTATGGGATTTGACTTAAATGACAGTCGTTAACGCATGTCAAATGTGTCAAATCCTATACATTCGTCATTCTATTCCATCAAACGTCTGCTAGCGAATTGCCACTTGTCTAGAGGGGCAGGTCGTAGGGTTTGCCACCTTGCAACTGTTTAATATTTGACGTGCTTTTTAGTTTTAAAGTAAAAGAAAAATAATAAGTCTATATAAACGAAGCAACAAGATATTTTTCACTTTTGTAGCAAAACAAGTCAGCACATTCAATAGGTTAATGCGTATAAATTGGAGTGTAGACATAAACAAAGCGATGATATCTGTAATGATCTGTTTTTAAAATCACATATAAATGTGTATAATCTTATTACAGTTGAAAAATTAGCCACCTTCGTCACTTATCTTGCTCTTGCCCGGTTCACAATATTCCAGTGCAGTAATCCAGTCCAGTGCTGGCTGGACTGGATTGTAGTGTTCACATTATTTCAGTGTTATAAACGTGCTTGAAAAATCTACTACACTGGAATGGGCACATTCCAGTGATGGTTTACATTATTCCAGTAGCATCCAGCACTGGATTCGCTCGCTGGACTTGAATGCTTCTGGAATAATTTGACCCGGGCATCATGCAATAAATGCTACCAGTCACTTAGAAAGCTATACCTGTAAAGGAAAGTTTAAGGATTTTAAAAATGGCATCTTAAAAATGAATGTTAAAAAGAATTTTAAACCAAGCCATATTTATCATGAATAATGCGCATGAAATGCGCATAGTATTCCCACATTAAAAATATATAGGTAGGTATTAAAATTGTGTCAAAACTTTAAAATGACAAAATTACAGGCTTACCTAGATCCTTGTTTAATGACTATATTATTCTTCTATTTTATATTAGCAATGTAATAAGCTAACGATAATATCAATTTTGCAGATACTTACATATTGTGACGATTGATCATTTTTATAGAGCCTAAATACAAACTAACAAACGAAATACTCTTGAAACAATATATTATGAGGGTTGCGCGTACAGTTAAAAATCGCCTTTGATTGGTGATATACTGATTGATGAGTGGATATTTTATCCTTACATTTTGACGAGGGAAGGGTTAAAATATAACCCGATGATAATTATAATCGCACGAATCGTGTTTAATACCATTGGGGTTTGAGACATTTAAAAGATTTTGAGAGAATAAAATGTTGAGTGCAGATTTCAAGTAAGCTACCATTTTGAAGATAGATTCTGCGCATTTTATAAGGATAGTATATTTACTAATAATAGTTAAAAACTTCTGTGCAGTTGTAATAATTTTTAATAAGTTTTCATAGCAGCCCTCGTAATAACAGTTATAAAATAATAATAAATTTACTGTTATAATAATAAGTATAATCGTTTATAATAATAATTTTCGTAAATGAGTTAATGTGAGCGATAATCCTAGTTTATTTATTAACGTAATATTTATTTGTGTATTTTTATAAGTACTAACATTTATTGGCTATATTTTATGTATGGATCAAATCCATGTTTTCCTTAGTATACCTACTTAATATGTGTTAGTGTCAGTCAAGTATTGTTATTGTGTAGTAAAAATGCACATATATATCGTTAAATCATACTTATTATGCCCATAATATATTATTTTTTAAATTGTAAATTCTGTTTTGTTGCTTTTGGGCCTCAATTGGCCTAAAACTATCACAAAGGTATAAATTAGATTAATTATATCAACTTTGTAATAGTTTAAGGGCCTCGTTCAAATTCTTTTGCAAACTATCTGTGACAAAAACAGATATTAATTTGAGCCATGTCAAGGAGCAATATTTTAGCTTGTTTGAACCTGATATTTGAAATAAAATGTCAATGTGATAGAAATAACCATTGTTGTACAACTTGTTCCTCATCTTGTTTAAAAAAAAATCGAAGTTTAGTTCGTGTGATATTGATTGCACTATTTGATCAAAGCACCTTTTAATGTTTTACAAATCGATGAGGTATAAGTTTTTTTTAAATATTTAATCACCTGTATATATTATAATCCTTATATCCTATTAATCTTGATGCCAAACTGAAATTGTGTGTTGCAATATTATATTTATTTTTCTATGGAATTGTAGTTATCATTAACACTTCACAAATTTTGCCTTTATTTCTATACTTTTTCGATACTAGACAGTCATACAAATACTAAATTTTATACGTTTAAGTGCAATGACGATTAAATTTAGTCACATGTAATTTTCTCTATATAACACAATTAATTATAAAGTCCTTCACGCTTGTAATTTTCTGTCGCCTGCAAGTCGTATACCAGTACATTATTGTCTTATCTACGGAAGAAAGATAAAAGGCCTTTGTATAAACAGTGTAAATCACAGTCAATAAATAGGTAATAGGGAGACGTAAGTCGAAGGTTACTGTATAGGTGTACACCGCCTAGATGATGTTAGTTCGAAATGAAATTCCCAACCTTGAGGTAACATACACCCTATGACTCGCTAATGAAATGCTGCCTAAGATCTTTGAAATTCCAAATGAGTTTCTTTTTAAATCGTCGGTCATATTATCTTCTTGTATATCGTAAGAATAAGTTCTGTTTTTTTTTAAACAATTTTGGGATGAACTCAGTAAAGTCGAGTGAAATCTATGTTAAATGTGTATGAACTATCCAGCGTAATAACCATGCGTAATAACCAGGTTTTCTCCAACTCATTGCTTTAGTAACTGATAGTATCTCTATAAGACTTTGAGACGCTAAACCTGACTATAGACAAAACAATTGGGTTTTTATTGAGCTAGATGTAATTATGTTTCATTGTGACGTTCGAAGATGTAAAATTCCGATCTTCAAAGTTTTGTTATAAAAGTATCGGTGACGTTTGGGAATTTGAGATTGGTTAGATCGAGACTGAAATGTTGAACAGATTTTACTACCCTCAGATATGTCAATACTGTCAATCCAGTCTCACATAAATATTTACAGATCTCCGCGTGAAAGCTCTGTATATTCTTTTTGCTACCCAATATATCAATGAAAGACCGCGCCATAAAGTAAATTGTATTGCGTACCTATCCCAATACGATCAAATGATGTATCCCAAGTGGTATACGAACCCACTTTGAGGAATCCTGGTTTAGAGTAAGCATAATGAATAATGATGTAAGTGTTTTATTGATGTTCCTTTCATACCATATTAGTGCACTAACATCACTATAGTCAAATATAGCTATACCATAGAGGTACGTAGACTAGGCATAAGTATTGTTACAAGAAGAAGGAATATCTTTTTTTATACTGCATAAACATTAATTACTGCAATCGATTAAGATAGGAAAAAGTGAATGCCCAGGTGTGACTCGAACCCACGATCTTTCCCTCCCTGTGGCTCAGTGGTCAGAGCATTCCCCCTGTAAGGGAAAGATCGTGGGTTCGAGTCACACCTGGGCATTCACTTTTTCCTATCTTAATCGATTTCAAAAATTAGCATAGTAAATGCTTCAAAATTTCATTCAATTAATTACTGCAATAAAACATTATTATAAGTAGTGTTAAATATAAATGGAAATCTTAAAAAAAAATCCATTGATCTTAATATAATCCTTTAAATTAAACGTCGAAGCCAATTTATCAGTAATTGAAAAAGTAGGTACATTGGAAAATTTAATACCAATCTCATGAATTGTTAAAGGGACAAAAATATTATGAAGTTTAGTCCAGAGCATGCTTTATGTACTCTTTTTATCACAATCAAAAGAATAGTATCTAATACCTATAGGATGGTGATGGCGTATGACACAAATCATATGACAGAATTATAAGAAACATCAAAACAATTAAGTTAAACATAGCACCTAGGTACATTACATACTTATTTATAAATTTACAGATTAAGCGTCAAAAGAAGGTGGGTATCATACAAAATATCCATCGAAAATTAACTGTAGGTAAAGTTACGACAAATATTATCATGTAGTTCTTTTTACAGAATGCGATGATGAGACTCCCGCGATAGAAGTGTTGGTAAGATCACCATCGTTGCCAATACATTCTACTACGGGACACGGATCGCCAAGCTTGTGGACTATTGTCATGCGGCTACAGAACGAAGTTAAAACTATGAAAATGGAGGTGAAAAACTTACAACTACAGTTAAACGAAGAGAAGCACGACCGAACTCTTGCCCTAGCAGCTTTACAATCTAAAAATATATTATTGGACGCGAAAGAAAGTAAATGTTAATTTTTAACATGAGTATTAAACTTTATATTATCTAAACGCTTTTATTTTTCTTACTTCATCTGTTTTGTACCCGAACAGTCTCAACTCGCATTTCGATAATTGAGACCCGAGATACTGTGCTGTTTTAGTCGGTTCCAGTCCGACTTAACCACCCCCGCTGGCAGATGGAGAGGTATACGTGTAGATTATAACAACGATACTGTTGCCTGCATGTGGTAATGTGGTTGATCTTGGGCCCACTATAGAATGGCCCATGATCAACCACGCTACGGCAAGTCATCGTCATCTTCTATCTAAATATATTATTATATAACTCAAAGGTGACTGACTGACAGACATAGTGATCTATCAACGCACAGCCCAAACCTCTGGACGGATCAGACTGAAATTTGGCATGCAGATATTGTTATGACGTAGGCAGCAGCTAAGAAAGGATTTTGATTAATTCTACCCCCAAGGGTTAAAATAGGGGATCAAAGTTTGTATGAAACTGTCAATTTTAAACCGATCGGGCTGAGACTTTGCATGCATAACGCTACTATGTTGACTCAACACTAAACGATAACCGACATCCACGCGGGTGGAGCCGCAGGCAACAGCTAGTACAATATCTATACAGTGGCTTATGAAATCGTCTAAGGAAATCGTGGTGTGTAAACGCACTAAGCACCTAAACTCCGTTTACTTAACTAAACAAGCAATCTTGATGTGTCTTTTAATGCTTTATTTAAAAACTCAGTTTTAAAATATTTTACTATTTAGAAACTCATTTTGAAAATTAAAAACCGAAATTGAATCGCTAGTTAATTAGTTAGCCTAGATTATTTATTTAATATGCGTTTTTGTTAAAAGTTGCTACAAGATTGTTTACCTTTAGCTATGTACATACCTATTCAAATGGAGTATACGTTATGGTGGCGTACCTACAGTTAGCCCATTACTAGTCGCTGTAGATATTGGTCTGGGGACATTTTTGTAATATCTTGTCAGTAATAAGTACCTTTCTAGGTCCATCTTTACCAGTGCCCCGAACACGAATAATATTCGAATTCGTAACGTAAACATATCGAGAGAATGAATCATTGCGATTGGCTGCCGGCCTACTGTGAACCAATGTCAACGCTCCGTTCCTTCGTTACGTTTACGTTACGAATTCGAATATTTTTCGTCCACGGTGCACTGGTATAAACAACCACTGCCCAATAAATCTCACTAAGAATTGGGTAAACGATAGCCTGCAAATCGGATTTAACACAACCTAGGATACATTCTCTTGGAAAGAAATACCTACATCCGGAAACGATAGATTGCAGTGCCTTATAAAACTAATGTCATAAATAAAGTGTGCTTGAAACTGGAAAATATTTTCCATGATTTTTCCGATAACGTGCAATGGAGAGCGAGGCGGCTCGGAAACTGACTAGGCACGATATTTCTTGATATTGGGATTTTAGTTTTAATAGGTTTTGATTTCAGCGCAAGTTGTATGCGGTACTGTGGTAGGTAGGTATGTGTTTTGTAATGTAATAATATCTACAGATTGTTTTTTAAGTTATCTATATTATTATGTTAGTACAATATCAAGTCGTGTGCGTTCGCGCAGCGGAATGTTGTTGAATTTAAAGATTTTAATTATGCAGATATTTAGTGTATGACGTCGTGTAATTGTGTATGGTAAAAAAAAATTTGTGCATGCAGCCATTGTGGAGAAATTCGCTAAAAATTGATTCCGCTGGGCGAACGTTGTCCTGGCGGAACTTTTTTCTAATCCATGGACTTAGAAGAAAAGAAATGTGTCCATATGTGTATGAATAAAATTAGTGCACTTCGGAGAGATTCAAGTTTCCGCTACGCGAACGTTTGGCCATTAGCCAGTTTTCATATAAAGCTCTTATATAGAGAGCTGTAGATTTTTACATAGGTTGTTTTGAATTTGTTTAAACTTGTTTAAAAAACAGATTTAGAAGAAATTGTAGGGTTTAAAAGATAAAAATATAAACGTGAAATACGCTCATTAGGTCTTAGTTCGTGAAGTAGCCACTTTGGGGTCTAGATTTTCACGTTTATACAAACCTTGTAAGTGTCTGCAACATGTTGCTAAGTATCAATGATGGTTCGTTAGTAATTAATGAGTTATAGGACAATTTACCATAAATAGACCACTGTTTGCAAAGCAGTCAAATATCAAGACGTTCTAAAGTAATTGCATAGTAAAATGTATTCCAATAATTAGTGTATTAATTCAACTACTCACATGCAAAATTTCATCTCATTAAATTCAGTAATTAAAGAGAAACAATTAAAATACTGACAAAGCATCGAAAACCTACATAACCCGACCAAATTCGGATAGATATAAAAAAGCGGCCGTTCAATATATCTAGCTAACATTCTAAAATTTACAGTATAAAGCCGGAGGGGGAGGTTATGTCGGACTCGAACCGACTAAACCGCACGCCGTCTCTGGGTCGTAGTGCTAAGCCGAAGGTGAGGTTGTCATGCGACATATCCCTCGCACCCCGGCTGACCCAGGGTCATCCCTCTCGGTCTGGCCCTAGTCGGGAGGGGGGGACCACGCGGTCCCCGCCCTTAACGCCGGTGTGGGGCGGCGCGCATCGTCCTACGAAACGCGCCGCCGCACTATGGGAAAGTTGCTTATGTTTCGTCTCAAAACTCTGTATCTCTGTTGGTTTTCATTCAAATTAGCTGTAATTTTGACCATATATTCTTGAATATATATAGATTATTTATAATAAAACAGATTTTGATTCTTTTTAATATTTATCTCAAAAATAAAGAAGAAAAAAATAAAACTTAGAAAACGCATACAGTATTATATTTTTTAATTTTATTTTACACAAAATCGCATATAGTTGTACATAAATATAATTTCAAACATAATAAAACAAATAATAGGTACTTAGTAAGTTAACCTCTTAAATATTGACAGGAAGGAGAGCTTTGGCTTCATCGAATAGTTCTCTCGATATTGTTTCCAAATTGTGTCTTAAACTTGAAATATATGGATCAGAAGTGTACAATAGGGCATGAAACACATCTTCATTAGTAGCCAGTCTTGAACATTTTCTAGCGTGATGAAGTCTGAATTTCTTATAATCTTTGTTTCTGGATTCTTGGGCGTCTTCGTATAATTGGCCGATCGGCAATATTGCAAAGTAATCAATTATTTTTTCCCCATGTATCAGAATTTTATGCACTGAAGACGGCATGTAATACCAATTGTAGTAACTTATATGTAGTTGGGCTATTACAAAGGCATATTCCCCAAATTTTTTTGAATCAATAGTCATTCCAGATGACATCGTTTGCAATATAATATACATACGCTTTATAAGTTCTTTATAAGTTTAATTAAATATGTCCATGCAAAGGTTGCCTGGAAGAGATCGCTTGTACATGTACTGTATTTCTTTGGTGTACAATAAAGATTTATCTTATCTTATCTTACCTGTAATATCTGCACAGCAACTCTGAAAAAATCTTCGAGCTATATTTCTGTCATTGCTGTTTCCAGATCCCTGTCGAGGTTTGTCGATGTGCAAGCCAAGTACCTCCCTAAACTGCTTTTGGACTAGCTTTTTCTTGTCGCTCTTATTTTTTTATTTTCGGGAGTAAATGCTGACCATTTTTGAAAAGACAGGTTGTAGGAAATGTGCAAAATCGTATTGAAATGAATTTTCGTTGATGCCACGAGTTCTAACACCCTTCAAGTCGTTCATCTGTCGAGGATCAGCACCACAAACAGTACAAGATGCGCTCGAGCGAGTTTCAATTAGAACTTGTACTACTTTGCTAGTTAATAATAGGTCATGCGTCACTTTAATTACATCACTGTCACAAGCAATGAAAAGGTTGACATCTGATATAAGATCGCTTTCTTCCGGCAAAACCTGTTTGTACTCACTCTGGCCTGAGAAGCCATCACAGCCCCATTTACAGAATAATTTAAAGTTTTTCAAACTGTCTTTGTAAACTGAATCAAAGGTGCCTGCCTCCAGTACTTCCAGACGAGCTAGGTTCATCAACTGAGCCACGACACTCTAGGAGAACACTAAACAGGCCATCTAGCCATTCAGCGTTTTTACTTTCGAAACGTTCTTTTACTCGGTACGCTTTTCTCCAGCGGTGATTACATTGAGTTGAGCAAATTTCTTTGAATGTAGGAGATCACAGACAAATTTTCTTCTAGGTAGGCTTCTATAGCCTGCCCTCTAACCAACCAATAGCACAATTATCGTTTATTACAAACAAATTCACTCATTTTTGGATATTAGTTAAGCTCAGAAATAGTTATTTACTAGAATTGCTTTTTGGTCAGTTGAGTGTCTGGTTACTGGCTGTGATGTTTTTAGGATTTGACTACTTTTATAGGTCCCTCAAATAGGTAGTATAATGTGTAAAAAGAAAACAAACCAATATGCATTCTTCTATAACCAAACTTAATCAACTTGGACCTTACTTGATAAGAGACCGCCTTTTATCAAGCAAGGTGGTTAAAACTATATCAACCATATAATAAACTATAAATAACACTTACCACTGTAATTATTTTGTTATCAATTTAACGGTAACAGATAGGAAATAATTTTATTTACACGAAGTTGGAGAAAACCGTAATTTTTACCTCGTCATACATTTTTGAAGTTATTTCGAAAAGGGCAAAAATGTTGGAACTTTTTTTTTAATTTATATTATAATATAATGTATAAAGATTATAATTCAATAAATATCTCAACATCGATAAGCATCGGTAAAGACTAAACGTCTTGTTGAAAAAAAATTTCTCAAAAGCGTATGTCATCTTGAATTATGTTCGATAGTTTTATTTTATTATACGCAAATATAAAATATTATTTACGTATCAAAATAAGGAGATTATAAGCATTCCAAAAATGTATAATACTTGTAGACTTCTATCAAAGGTTTACGAGTAATGTGACGTTGAACTGGGGCAATATATTGCACCCGTAGTGATGCCTCTGAATGTGAGTTAGGTTTGATGCTGATTTTTATATTATGTTTAACAATTACAATAAAATAAATTATGCAAATTGCAAGATAATGAATTAAACTATATAAAATGATTAATTAAATTCCTTGTATTCGACTTTCGCTTCAAAGGGGTTTTGAGACGGCGCCGGCGTAGTATGGGGCTTTCCCATAGTGCGCCGCCGTGGCCTGCTTCTGCTAGGGTGACGGGCGGCTCCACCCGTCACCCTCAGGCCCGCGCTCATGGGGGGCGGAGGACGGTCGGCGCCCTCCGACGCCCGAGCCACTTTCGAGCGCGTGCAGCGATGTCAGCGAGTCTTTCTCGCTCATCGCGCCGCGCTAGCTCTGCTGTCTCCTTCGCGAGCATGACCTGCTCGCAGAAGGAGGCGCTGGCCGCCCACACATTCGCGCAGCGGACCATCGCCGCGAGCAGGGTGGAGAGCGTGAGCACTCTCACCCTCAGGGCCGCCACAAGCTCCCGCCTCGGCGACTCAAACGCCGGGCACTCGATGAGCGTGTGCAGCCCCGAGTCCACGCTCGCGTCGCAGTGATGGCACTCGGGCGTTGGCTCTATGCCCATCAGATGCAGATACCGCCCGAAGCTACCGTGCCCGGTGATGATCTGCGTCTGACGGTACGAGAGGCTACCGTGTGGCCTCTCCAGCCACTCCCCCATGATGGGTCTTACCGCCGCAATCACGGCGTGCCCTGCGCGTGGTTGCCCAAGTCGTCGCTCCCACTCGGCCACCATGTCCCGGTGGAGCCGGGATTTCTCGGCCCCAATATCCTCAGGGACTAGCCCTACCGTTAGTGTCCCCGTTTCGGCACCGTAAGTCATAACAGGTAGGACGCATTGCTCAAAGACCTTTGTTTTCAGGCATTGCGGTAGGAGAGGTGAGAAGCATCGACGTAGTTTGCGAAATGCTGCCCAACCCAGCAACCCAGTTGGATCTTTCTGGCTAGTCCTTTCTAGAAGTTGTTTTTACCGAGCTGGATAACGTTGTATTGTACAGTATATGTGTATACCGGATGTAAGGGGAACGCTCCCGAAGCCGAAGGCCCGTGGTAGTTCTCCGGATATACTACATAATTATGGGGATTTTTTTTTTAGATTATTTGAAAAAAAAAAACCTTTGTTTTCTTTTTTTTTTCCTTTTTTTAGCATTATTTCTCTCTATCTTCTTCTCTCAATGAAACGTCAATTTCATAAAAAATCATCATCGCTACAAAATAGCACGCGCTTGGCGCCATTTATTTTTGTCTGTATGTGCCAGTGCCTCGACGAAGGAGTTTAAGAATGAAATTGCACCTTTATAACGAGTTTCTGGTTGTGCTATGGGAACCAAAGTTTCCCTACAGCGCAACCAAATAATTGTGCCGCGGGTCTTGGTTGTGCCATTTGTAAGTTAGTTGCGTAGACGGACATCAAAACTGCCCGACGACACAACACAACCAGTTGAGCATATCCTTAATTGTGCTGCGGGCCATCAGGGTATTTTAGGTACTCTAATTGCCTTTCGGATGGAAGTTCCAATATAGTCTAGATGGATGCTTACAATCATCATCTTTATACGATTTCTAAGTTACGTCCAAAGTTTGCACTTAGGAGCCTAGGTACTTTTATTGTTTTTGATTGAGTAGTAGGTAGGTATGTCGGAGCGACTATGTGCCATCTGAACTTCCAAACCGAGGAAAGCCTGTGTCAGGGCCTCATCCATCTATATCTGGAATCAATAAGAGATCAGTTTTTTCAGTCTAGACTCTAGTCCAGGAAATCGAATCTACAAAAAACGCCTCAAATAGCTAGGCTATATATCTGCATTATCTTGCGGTAAGTATATTTTTATTTAAATATACTAGCTATGAACGCGGGTCCGGCCCGTGAATCAGGTTTTCGCGTCCCACTGGAACCATGCAATTTTGCTATATAAAAGAACTATGTCACTCTCGGGCCCATAAACTATCTCTATATAAAAGGTCATATCGATCCATTACCTACCTACCTACCTCGCGTGAAAGATGCATAATCCAACAAACATTGTATACCTACCTTCAGTTTTAAAGGCTTGAATTATAAAGGGTTTAACTTACAGATCCATTGTTTTCAGGAATTTGACAACGTTAATAAGTTATAGGACTCGTACCTATTAGGTGATTATTGATTATAGAAACTAACATATTTTACATATTTATGGCTCAAACCAACCACTAGAATAGCTTAAAAGTAGTCGGTGCAACTGAGGCCTCAGCATGGCGACTTAAGCACATGGCATACCGAAGCAGCTAGCTCTGTTTGCTTTTTGCTTCTCGACATGTAGCACTGAATAATTTGCGAGCAAATGCTCGTGTATAGGTACATATTAAGTATATAGGTCAATATATGGGAGCTTTAATTGCATTGAAAAAGCATTTGCTGTATGCTGATTGCATAATGTGCTGTCTGGTAAAGACTTTGTGTTTTTGGTTTCTCTCAAGCAATGAAATTACTGAAAAAAGTTTCACGTGACACGTCAAAGCTGTGACGTGTTTGTCACGTTAGCTATTCATGGAATTGTAACAGTCGCCAATTATGAGATGAGATTACAGTATAGGTATAAAATCAACATAATTGGAACGCTTCACTGGATTTCGAGCAAATAGTTGGTACGAGTTGCCTGTCGGAAAATTCAAATAAGAATATCAAAGTCAAGTTGGCATCTAAGTACTAGTATCTACCTACCTACCTTCTTATTACCGGCAACATCTTTTGCGATGATGGGGTCAACGAGTGGGTTGTAGTTTGTAGCAGTAGTTGCTGAGTGTCTTTCAGTTATAAATGGTTACTGTCAGAGATTTTGGGTTGAATTCCCGTTAGGCATTAGACAGTCAATATATTTTCGCGATCCTTTTAACCTAAGTAAAATAGGTATATTGATCGTATCACGATAGTTATAGGGTACATAGCGATAGTTATTTAATGAATCTCTAATTAAGTATGTATGTATGTGTCTGTCCACCTTTACATGAGGCGGCCATTTTTAAATGCGACCGCTTATTTGCAATATCATATCATAGAGCAAGGTTTCTATGGTAAACTATAGGTTAGTGTTGATTCGGTTCAACGAGTGCTCATCGAACTGCATCACCAGCGTAGGCGTAAGGCACATGGACAGTTGAACAATGGAAATGTTGATGATATAAAAACATCCTATACTTTTATACAAAAAATTTCTTCTAATTTATTGCAGCTTAATAATAGTAAGTAGGTAGGTAGGTACCTATATACTTAGCAGCAGAAGAGATGCTTGAACTTAACTGGAGTCTTACTTGTACCTATTGATTTCTTTTTGTATAAAAAGGTATTTTTTGTTTAGAAATCTGAAGCCTTTAAAGACATGATCAGTAGGTAGGTATGTAGGTACCTATCTAGTAGATATTGGTACTTAACTATGTACATACTGAGTACCTACCTAATTGTTACGTTAAGTACCTGTATTAAAGCTAAGTATAGGAAAAATTATCTTCATTAACAAAACGTGTGCAGACATACTTTTGAAGTCGGAATTAAATGAAAAGTCGAGCTCAAAGTACCTAATACATTACCTCGTTAAGAAAGGTCTATCTCAGTAGATTTAAAACCGTCGATTCAATTATCTGGTTGTTCTTTCAGTACATAAATAGATACTTCCTTAAATTTAAAATGCGGGAATGTTTTTACTTCTACTGTAGGTAGGTACAAATTGAAAATTTGGAGTGCCGTCACCGCTTCAGCAACTCGGCATGACCAACAACAAACGCTGCCGTTTTTAATTTCATTTTCAATTTACTGACGGAGGCTTACGGCACCTTCCGTACATAAATAACGACGTGTTTGAAGTTAGAATTAAAACTTCATCTCACTTGAAACATCTGTTTATTTTGAACGTTTGATGAATGCCGTGCGATTGAGCAAGTCATTGACAACGCATTAATCATATTTAATCGATGATGTTTATTAATGCCTACTGATTTATTACGTGACATTATATGAACCATTTTTTTATGCTTGACAGATGCGATGATATTTTATATCTACACACATACAATAAAATATTAAGAAGTACGTACACCTAGCTACTTATAATGACCTAACAAGAAATGCCTTATTGGGTAACGTTACACCCCTGAGTCTCGAGTCGGCGTGCGGTTTAGTCGGTTCGTGCTCCCGATGACCGGCAGGGTGGAAATCCGCCTAAAAACGGTACGTAGGTGCATCTAGGTAGGTTCCTCGTTATGTGTGATCTGATCATTAAATAATACTGCATAAACTTATTCGGAGGATCGGTCTCATATTGAAATAAATTAGCAGCTATTCTAAATATCTAACTCCTCATTTAATAGCATCGAGTCGCAAGTTTTGGCTGGCATACGCGCCAACCTTGCCATTGTTATAAAGTAGACAATACAGCGCCTAATCCTAGTTTTGATCTGCCAGTAAAATATGCAAGGTTTAGATTGTTAAGTACGAAGGAGCTCTTTCAACCTACAAAATGTTTGCTCGTATTCATCGTTCCACTGAACCTAATACAATCAATCTTTGCCTCGTAGTGCATTCAAGCGTGTTTGGGAGGAAAACGTCAGTTAAGTACCTACCTAATCATTAGCGAATGCCACGATTTTTTAACTTCTTCAACATACAGCTGGTTAGGATATTTTATACGACAGGTGGGTACTTGTAATAGGTTTACATACAGCGATGTACATCTCGACAGTGGCGAGGGGTCCCTGTGACCAGATTACTGCCGGCTTTCCAATGGGTCGCCTAGCGCATAACAAACTAGATTGAGGTAAGCTATTTTATTCTGCCGACTTCCCTTGTAAAAATATTCACTCTTTGCTACGATATCTCGATATGTTTACATTTTGAAGTAGGTTCCTACTTCTTTGGGAATCCTAAATAAATTATTTCCTTCAATAAAAGTAGCGGTGTGGTTTAAATTTTATTTATTGTAGACATTCCCAAACTTTAATAAGAATTTGGTTATAGGTTTCATAGCATGGGTAAAGCAATATATTTGTCTTTATGCAACAAGCATACTTTACAATTTATTTAATTTTGACATGGCTACGGGAGGCTACGGAGCTACGGTAGGCTACGGTGGGCTACGGTCATGAAAGTACCAAATAGGGTATTCTTATACTGCTTACATAAATGACATAAACGTGGTTTATTTACTTATTTGTTACACTTTTCTGCTGGAGACAACTAATATACCTACTGAGGTTTTCTGGCATAAGTAATTTAGATATGTAGATAAAGTGATGCAGTTTGGTCGTGCCTAGGAGAGCACGTTAAGCCGTCGATCGGATAGCTTCTATGGCAGTCGTTACGGGTAGTTGCAGCCCTCAAAAATCCAACAACTGGTTTAACTGCAATGCTTCGATATCGCCTTTGGGTTGTGGAGGTCAGATGGCAGTCGCTTTACGGAAAATATCGAGGTTTAGCCATATCCGCAGTTAGACAGGTAAGGCGGACCCCATACTCCAAGTTGAAAGGCTCGGATGCGACTGAGATAAACGCTAGCTGAAGAAGTGATGTAGTTACTATCATGTAACATTGGTCAATTCATAGGATAGAATTAAATAAAGATCTATAAAGGTGTACTCACAATAACTGATTGGTCTCGGTTTTTCAAACTCAGAGTACCATCTTTATAATTTAATATCACGTTAAAACCGCCATAAAAACTGCTCCATTTGGTTCTCATTCCTCCATGAGCCGTCTAATGAAATTGTTTATTATGCTCATAAATCGCTGCTGGTTGGCGACGCACTTTACTACAAATCTTGCCACAATATTTATTACATTAATATTTAAATATCTACCTAATATACCTACCTACATACCTTCTTAGTATGGAATGTTAAATATGCTTATTTTGAGAACATTCCAGGTTAATAGGTAGGTATGTACTTGTATTAATACAGGCCTAAACTATTGCAGTACAAATTAGTACACCATAAGGGTCAAGGAACTATCGTTGATATTGGGATGTTGGAACTGCTATAGCGCGATTCAGGAAAACATTCAGAAGTACCTAGCTTTCTTAACCACCGTCTCCAAAGTTTTATTTCACTGTGGAGACACCGGATGGCCGGACGGACGATCCATCCGCGACTTCTGCGGAAACATTCTTCAAAATAGCTCTGTTTGTTAATGCTAGATGGCCGTGTGAAGTTATTGCATTGGAGATATGGTATCTATTTAGGGCGATTTGAGTTGCTGGCATATTGAATCCACTCTGACAAACTTATGGGACTACGTGTATCTACTTTTTATTTTTCATAAAAAGAAAACAGCACGTTCTTTTGTGAGCCACTACAGGGTGTGTTCTAAACATTAAAAATACGGTTACGTAGCATACAACTTACAGGGCCCTTTTTTTGATGTGGCCCCGTTGTACGTACATTACTTACTTATAAGACTACCTTAAATTATGATTCTAGACGTGTATGTACCTAAATCATTTTAAAGAACATTATAAAACGGAATCATAAAGTTATATAGATACAAATTTATAGCCTTTTAAATATTTCATCATTTATTAAAAATATAGGAATAACATAGTAAAAGTAACTTACAGCGTAAATGGCACATGACATTTATAAATAATTTTATAAAATAAATTCATATTTGAGTCAGCATCAGTATATCGAAACATTCGTAAAAAAAATTCACATTATAGAATATTCCAGGAGAAAACTTAAACTAAATGTACATATTTATTATGATAAGAGTCTCAGGAGCTGTCATACGTTTCAGTCGAGTTCAGTGTGCATTGCTGTTGGTTTGTGCATTCGAGAACTTCGCCTCGAAGCGCCACCGGTCTCGCCAGCACTGGACTTGATTCCGGATGCGCGTCACGTCTGCGGCGTACGTACGGCAGCACCCGCCGACATACCGCACGCCCAAATCCAACCATTCTTGCACAAAGACCTCTACAGATTCGCACTTGTCACGATCTATCCATCTGCAAAACATAAAACCTTGTTTGAGTAAGCAGTTCTCATAGCGATAGATCCCTTTGCGCTACTTAGTTTAAGCGACCTTAGTTGACGTAGGTGAGTTTGCATAATAAAGCTATTCCATTATAGCTTTGCCTACATTTCGAATAAAAATCATGTCAATTACGTTCACTTGGGAATATATATATAAACTAAAATGCGGATAACTTATCCAACTTAGAAATCTTACCCTATTTGAGGGTTGTATTTTTCGCCTGAATTTGGGTATACGATAAGCGGAATGGGGTCGTGTGGCCGGTCAGCGTTGATGCCTTTCAGTAGGTTCGCTACAAAGGATGGCGCGCAGCAGTTTACTCCGACGGCTACCAGCTGCTCAGGATTAGTGTCCCAACACTTCTTAGCCACTTTCTGGAAACTTTCACCGTGAGCTATACTTTGATTGTCCTGAAACAGACAGTGCGATCATAAGAAGAAATGCCTGAAAAAAACGGAGCCATTCCTGTTAACCTCATAGAATATTTAATTCTAACAGTAATTGAAAACACCATAATTTATTTCGAAAATCTACACATAATTATTTTACCGATGCAAATTTAACGGGCCATTCGATTTTATTAGTATAGAGTTTATGTAGTTCTGACATCTAAATAAGGTCATAAATGACTGTTTATCGTTCCACTTCGGTCGTAAAGTTAACAGGACAAGAGTAGATACTAATATAAGTATTTATAAGTACTGGTTGGTAGATTGCTCAAATGTCATGAGCTATATTGTAGATAGAGAAATAAACTAAGATGTAGCAACTTGTGCTTACACTCGAGGACATCAGACATATTGAATTTTATTCATGAAATGTTATCTCGTCTAATCGCTTTACATAACTGTTTTCACATGTTTACAGTTTTTTTTAACTATACCCTTTTTTTTACTTGCTACTTGCGGAAGTTGCCTCGGGCTTTCAGTAGGTATCCTTTCAATATCTAACGGTAAGATGCCTATGGTATGGTACTTGCATCACCTATAATGTTGAAGAAACAAATTCCTCGTAGAAAGAGACCCCAATCGACCTTTTGGTCACTAAAGTTGATAATCCTGACACGCGGAAACTGGGCCTGCTTCTGCTATTCTTTTACAGATGGTCCTCTGTGATTCTCTATTCATTTCCACTTATGCTGTCTGACCAGACTAGGTGATGCTATTTGAATATTTGTTATACTTGAATGCATCAGTATGCCAATCCAGTGTACTCAAATATGTACAGAAATAAATAACGAGGCGTAAAGCGTTTCCGCGGTATAACACCAACACCAGACTAGAACGAATCAATGACTTTTCTATTTGAAAATTTCAAAACTGCTTCGAAAATTTACAATGGCTATTACACAAGTCATTCATTCTACGCTTAAGTACTTAGAAGAACATGTTTGGAAAAGTTATACCTATACGTGTTTATGTGCTTTTAAGTAGATTGAAAGTAATTGAAACAAGGTAGTCGTGTAGAGTTATTTTACTTTCTTTACCTACCTTACAGCTGAAAACGACCCATGCTTTTATGTGAGGGAATTCTCTAAGAAGGTCGCATAACATTTCAGCTTCTTCCTGACAAGGGATCGTTTCTAATGCGAGCAAGTCGACTCCTGCTTCAACCAACGCCTGGATTCTGGGTCGATGCCACTCTCTCATGGTCTATAACAAAAGAAAAATATTACTCTTATAGTTTTGAAAGTATGTGACGTCTATAGGTGCATACAATATACTAAATAAAATACGTTTGCAAACACCAGAGTCCCCATTTCTCCATGAAAACTTATATATAAAGAACAGTCTACGGTTGAGAATACGAATTGTGCTCGTAAAACTGCTATCAGTTAAATGCTTGTGCATGAAGGTCCAATGTAAACATTTTGAGTACCCTTTAAATAAGGAAGATAAAAAACTGTTTTAAATGTCTTTAGCATTTATACTTTGTGTAGCTAATTCTTACATTATTACTGAAAATATCTCAAATATAAAAATAATAAGGGTGTTATATTTTACATGAAAGACCCACAAAAATTTACATTATTAAAGTCAAAAATATTTACTCTGAGTGGGATTCGAACCTGCTATGCGAACTTTGAGTAGGTTCTGTAGTCTAGGAGCAATACCTAGGTATATTATTCTTAATATACAAAGGTATTAAGCTAATGTAAAACTCTCATTAATAAAAATCATTATTAAAATAATTTCCATTTTGTTACTTCATGTTTATTTTAGATAGCCATTTGTTCTAGGTTTCGTTAATTAACTGTCCACCCCAGTCAAAAGCTGTCGGTGCGCGAAAAAAAACAAGAGAAATGGAGTGGAGTTTTTCATATTGCCGATGTAAATTTTAATTTGCAGGCAACTTTACGGCCCTCTTTACGATTTAGCCGCCGCTTTCAATGGCCTTTATTAGGCTATGCATTCATTGCTCAGAGGGTTCTGTTCATAGTTTTAAAAAATTGACCTTTGTTTGAATATTGTTCAATATGTAACCTTTTTCAATTGAATGTCTAACGTCCTAACATAGTTCACTACTTTTAGGAGGTACTGTAGACCTTAGTACCTACAGTATTACCTAAAGTAAATTCAATTTTTTTTCATGGCAACTTTTATCTCACTTCATATTCCATCGCAGTAAGGCACAAATATTGTTTCAGCGCAAATAAGAATAATCATCCATTTTTGATTTCTATTAATTGAATTATTGATTAGATTATTCGGCTACCGTGTGACACAGTTCTCGGTGAGGTCCAATGCTACTTTGGACACACGAACAGGGTGATTGATCTAAAATGAATTTAAGATGCGATCTTCACACATAACACGATCCTAGACTCTCATAATATGCTTTTTATGTCATCGTGAAAGAAAACAAAGCGCGGCTTTATAGTTATAATCCAGAAAGAAAGCATCTATTTTGCTATCAAGCATTCGAAAGCGACAGCAGACTAATAAAATTTAAACAGATGTAAGTTCAGTCTACAAAAACGGTCCGGTCTGCACAATTCCACTTGAGTAATAAGAGACAGTTTATTCTGAGTATACCATTCCTATTTTCATCATATTTTGAGCATTGTTCTGGATTTTTTTGGGAAAAAAAATCGGGTGATACGTCTTTTCGCACCTTGCGCACCACCACATTTTGTTATGATTATATCCATAGAACTCGTAGCAGATGAACCATGGGGTTTACCATGTTTTCAGTTATTCGTGGAACACTTATCAGGCGGACCCCGGGTACAACGGATTATTATATATTGGTCATAAAGTTAATTCGTCACATTTTGTAGAACTTCATATATTGAAAGGTACATTCTCTCTACATTCGTCACAGGTAGTAAAGGATTCTTGCAAATTCGTCACAAGACCTCATTTTGCATTTATTTTAGCAAAAAGTAGTAATTGCAAGAAAAGCCTAGATTCTTATTCTTCATCAAAAATCTATTTTCCGTCTTGTTTAGTCCCGTTAAGAATTAGAAGACGGCTTCAACTTTCATAAAACATGTATAAAACTTGTAAGTATTTTACATTGTCGACAACTAAAATGAACGAAAATATTCCAAAAAGTGTTACGTGTTATTAAAAAAACAAAACAAAAACACTAGCTATGTAGTACTTATTATTAAAATATTTAATTTTCATGGTAGGTATAGAATAGAGATAGTATTTGCCACATTGTTCTGACTCCTGTACAGCTTACCTTATTAAAAATGTTTGTTCGCGCCCTATGTAGATACCAACAACCTTAATTAGGTTCAATTTTTTAAAATTGCAAGGATTCCGGAGTGCCATGCTTGCCTCTCTCAAAGTTCAAAGAAAACCGCACTTCGTGTCGTCTGTCATTTTACAAAATTGTGTTACATATGTATATCCCCACCTCCCGAGGAGGGCCAGACCGAGAGGGATGGCCCTGGGTCAGCCGGGGTGCGAGGGATATGTCGCATGACAACCTCACCTTCGGCCTAACACTACGACCCAGAGACGGCGTGCGGTTTAGTCGGTTCGAATCCGACATAACCTACCCCTCCGGCTCCGGAGGGGTGGGTATCCGTGGGGATTTCCCGCACGTAAAAAAAAAAACATATGTATAATAAACAAATATTAAGTAACTAGTTTTAACATAATTAGATACCTACCTATATTATTTACTTTTGTAAATTCCTACTGAGTACAGACACTTAGATAAATGTAAAAACACCTTCCATGTATATAACTATTTTGCTTAACAGCTTGCTCCCTTATTTACAAACATACATAAGGTCACGCCTTTTCCCTATCGGGGTAGGCAGAGACTACTTCTTTCCACTTGCTACGATCCTGACACACCTTTTTCGCTTCTCCTACTTTCATAAGCGTTTTCATACAAGCGCGTCGGTTCTGGGTTCTTTTGACCTGGCCTTTACTTAAGACGTCTCCGATTTGATCGAGGAACGTTCGCCTAGGTCGCCCCTTACCGACTCGCCCATTCACTCTCGCCTCATAAATCTGTTTCGTCAATCTACTTTCACTCATCCTTTCTACGTGTCCGAACCATCTAAGCATCCCTTTCTCTATCTTTTTCACTACATCTTCTACCACACCACAACGTTCCCTTATCTTTCGTGCTTCTTCTGCCATACCCAACATTCCCAACTATACATAAGTGTTGGAACCAGCACTCCTCTATGTACAGACCGTCGTGCCTTTTTAGACACGTTCTGGCTGCTCATAAAGTTGTGCAGGGCCTCATTCACTTTGTTTTCTGCCAACACTCTTTGTTCAACATCACAGTCATACTTTCTGTATCTCGTAAACTTTGATCCCAAGTACACAAACTCTTTCACTTGTTTCACTTTTTCTTCTTCTATCAGAATCGTACAGTCACACACACTTACTTTCGTCTTACTTACGTTCACTTTCATGCCTTTGCTTTTAGGGCGCCATGCATAATATTAGCCATCGCCTGTAACTCCTCCACCGATGATGCTAATATAACCTGGTCATCAGCGTAAAGGAGGCATTCGACAGTCAAATCACTCATTCTTAATCCATATGTCCTTTCTTTCAAATCCTTCAGGCAGTTGCCTATGTACCTATAGGTTGAACAGCCCCGGTGAGGCTACACAGCCCTGTTGAACACCTCTCTCGATGTTAAACCAGTCCGTGTAAGCCCCGTTTACCCCTTATTTAGCGGTCTAAAACACATAATATAAAATAAGTACATAAATTATTATATTCCAATATTCGCTGCCATAATAACTTTATGTACCTACTCAGTAAGCGACCAAATGATCCCTAAATCAAACAGCAAAGTTAATATAGGTCAATAAAAACACTCAGTCGTGGAATTTGGAGCTTTTAGTTAGAAAGCTTTACCTTTAATGTTAGAGCAAGATCGGTCCGGACGATTTCTGCTCCAAAAACACTCGGACGATATATTATTATAGCAACAGACCAAGAACCAATTAGGCACCGTTGAAATCCATTAATAAATGATATCTAGCAACCGGCTTTGAATTTTCTTGTTATATCAAAATTATATGTATCGTTATTCAGTATGGCACTATTTTGTGTATCTCGGTATCTACATTAGTACCATCTAGGTAAATGTTTATTGGTGTTTCTACTCTATAAACATGTTTCATTAATACTAAATTATTTATTGGCGTAAATAATATCGAGTACTATTCATTCATTTATTAAATGGGCAGGGGGTAATGCCATCTTAAAGTGCCGTCTAACGATAAATATTCTTACGTCAACGGATGTGGTGTCAGCGTAGCTTCCATTGTACTCGGAACCGTCGTGCAAGTGTGCCCCGTAGGGTCCCACCGAGCCAACCACCAATGGGGTGTTATCTAAAACAGATAAATTCGGATTACCATAATTAAGTAATTAAGTAAAATTTTAATTTAGATGCACATTTTATACGTAAGAATGTAATATATATTATCGTCTGTCCGTCATGAAGTCCATGACGGACAGACGATATGATGTGATAGAAATAATCAAGCGAAATCTTACAAACTTTTACTCAACGCCGCGTGACACAGGTAATAACAAAATTATTTTCTTCATTATCCACGAGTACCTAGCTACTGAAAGCTTTATATATCTAAGATATGAATATAGTATTATTTTAACAGTATCCACTTCAAGTGTGTGCTATTCTCTACAAACATGTTTTCACATTATCTACACGAATACACATAACTTTCAACCCTTGCAAAGTGTAATTAATGCGTGCTTGCACCCGACCCTTGCGGGTGCGGGCCCTAGAATCTTTGTTGAGAGCAAAACACAAACATTCTTGAAATTTTATAAGTTTAAATAATAAATTACATCTGTTATGTATTTTTGAGGTTACCGTGTTTCAAGAATAATATATCTTAAATGTTATATAGGCAGTAAAAGGAAATCAGTACTGGCAGGAACGGTTTTTAAAATGAAGAATAACACGAACATTTCCTCCGCACTTGTTATTCTAAACATAAAATACCTGGACTATAAACCCGTGATAAAGATTTAAATACGTATTTTTGACTGGTTTTATAGCCAATTTACCTGTTTCGTAGGGAATGAGCGTTCATTTTGAATTCACAAAATGAAAGTAAAAATTAAAAATTTCTGAATGTTTTCTTTAGGGACACTTTTGTTATCTTTCATTAGCGCAAACATAGACATTACTTGTTGAATAATAAATATACGCTGACTTTTAAGAGTAATCGTTTTTAATCAGAAAATTTGTTCGCATTTTACACTCGTTATGTGGGCAATTGACAAAGTGCAAAGTGTTTATCATAATGTATTCAATTTGTAGCGCAAATTGTAAGAGGCTTATGTTCAGCAGTAGACCGCAAGTACCTGATGATTCTATTCGAACTTTGTCTGTATATTAGGTAAGTATATTTAAGTCGCATAACATTGAAGTAAACTGAAAAGAAAACCACGGCTGTTTTGAGCTAAGCAACTTAGTTCTGTGCCTACTTAGAATGTATGTCCTAATCAATAAGAACTTCCTGTAAAAAGAAAAGCTACTTGCCCTCAAGTAGATTTTGTAGTAGAATTAGAAGAAATATTTTACTATAATACTGTTTAAGTTACAGCAAAAGGATGGGTACATTTAAAAAAAAAATACTAACCATTCTGTACGTAGTCCTGGTACTCCTCCAAGTACAGTGAGCGCGCACGCTTGGCTAGCTCCACGGCTCTCACAATCAAGTCATACCCTGCTTCAGGCGTGACTCCGAGATGTTCCACGAAACCATCCACGGACGCCTGATAAGTATTTGTTATAATTAAATCAGCCCCCGCTGTAAAACAACAATAGTCTTATTGAAAGTCTTGCGAGCATATTCTAAAATGTAAATAATTAATAACTGATAGGGCAATAAAACAATTGGCATATTTTCCAAATAGAAACACAAGCTTGATTTCGAGTATATTGTGAAATTTCTCATTTGATTGTATAAAAATTAGTTTATTCTGTAATTTTGCCTTAAAAAGGGTTGAATGGGCGCGGGCGGTGCGATCGATAGTCCTGCCACTACGTCCTCACCATCATTAATCAGTAATAAAACCTAGTTTTATATTGTACAAAAAAAAAATTAGGACCTCCACTTAATTGTCAAGGTCTCCACGGATTTATTATTGTTAAGGTCTTATTTTTGATAGTAATATTATGCTTTTCTTTTTGTACCAACAACTCCGGTTAATAGTTATTCACAATACTTAATATTCTAACCTAGACGATGTATAAAATATCCCATTATATTGATGTTTCGTATCCTCATTTAGGAGTACCTACGTATGAACTCTCCGAAATAGGTAAATATTCAAAATTATTACGATAAATTTTACAGGTGTTCAACTTCGTAGCCAGGTATTAGTGCGGGCCAACGGGTAAGAGGCATAAACAATTAATATTATTAAAACTTAGCACAACACCGGCACAGCTAGTTCAATAATACGGAAGCGAGGACGGCAAAGGGAACCGTTCTCTGTCGAAGAAAATAATTATGTAATAAATAGAAGACGGCGCTCGGCTTGCGAATGGAAAGGTATTAGACAGACAAGGTGATTAATGGCAACAACACTGTGTATCCGGAGTTCTAGTTTGTATACGATGCGCCTGTATTACGAGTGGGAGTCATGCCTCGTGCCGCTTGCCGCCTGCCGGGACTGTACTATGCAAATGTGAAGTAGTTAGTAGATGAGGGAGAAATAGCGGCATCACTTGGCAACTTCCTACGACGTCAATCATAATAATCACAGCGAAACAGCTGGGACTTACCTAGCGAGAAAAGACGTGGGTTTTCTACTTTATGTCACCCAGAATTTATGCATTACTTTGTAGACCCTTTATATTTATGAAATGGTGTTTATTTATTTTAATCATGAAATATATTTGTAAGTACGTATATATGCACTTATAATATGCACATAATGAATTTACAGAAACGAATACGTAAGCTATTTCACAAAGAACGCGAGCATATTTTATATTTCTTCAAATTATGTGTTCTATATATGACAGCAAAGCAAGGCAGTAGGTTTTCCCTCCAGGGAGTTATTTGCTTGCAGACACTTTTCAGCTTTTCCTTATGAAAAGAAACGGTCCGTTTTGTGGCGAAGAAAAGCGCTTTCAGAGGACGATGACACGAGACGAGGTCGCACTCTCACTGTCAGATGCATGAAAATGACGGGCTAAAAGCGACCTAACGTGTAATTCGTCAAAACACGCATGTACAGTCGTACTTAGTCACCTAGTGTACATTTATAAGCGTATTATGAGGCTTTGTATTCCTCTGTGATTGTATGACACATTTTCTTTAATCATTAAAACGTAAAAAAGAGTACATACTGGATATAATTAGTAAAGTAACTATATTGAAGTGTAGAAATATTTAATATTAACTTATATATTCTTGAAATGTGATGTATTTTTCAACACTCATATAATCCTTACTATCTGTCTTATAATGTAGGTAAATAGGTACGCGTACATAGACGTTACTAGTAAGTGTATTGTTAGCAAGAGTATTTACATCGCATTCAACACACGTGTCCGCCCACTTCTAAACATTGGCATTCATCAAAAGTGCACGCGCTCGGACATATTTTTAGCACGTGGAATAATACTTAATGCACCCATGCATCAAGTCATCATGTTTAAATTAAGTTTTAGCTACGAAACATCAGAAATGGGTACACAGGTCATTATGCCCGCATTCGCAGTTTGTGACGGTATTGCCGTAATTACTAACGCAATTATCATGGCGCCATGTTCGATGGTAATCACAATACGCTAATATTATTCTGATGTTGCCCTCCTGTTGCAAATGTTCCTGTTAAGATCACGACATTATTTCGCGTTCGTGTTATATGTTTCTATCAATTTAAAATGTCGGCTATATAGTTAACTAGCTTTTGCCCGCGGGTCCACCCGCGTGGAGGTCGGTTATTGCAACCAAACATAGCCCATGTGCTTTCTCAAGGTCTAATTTACTCGTATTCCAAATTTCAACAAAATGGGTTCAATGGTTTAACCGTGAAAGACAGACAAACAGATATACATACATTTTCCCATTTATAATTTTAAGTATGGATATAAAATTGAACCTACATGCGGACTGACTTGTGCAGGAGCCCCTGTAAACATTTTGAACTTAAAATAAAGCAAAATATCTGCAAGGAAGGAATTAAGTAAAGTTACTGGCGCACAAGCAGTTTGAGCAGTTTGTGTGGACCGCAAATGTAACTTTTATATGACTGTTTCAGTAGTTGCATGATTTATGCATCAACATAAAATTAAATACGTGTAGAGTTTGGTCTTGTGTTTGATTAAAAAAAGTTTAACGTACCTCTTAAGAAATCTAAATGTGTATTAACGACTTCTTCTGGATGAGTGTACAGGAAGCGAGCGCTCCAAAGTGGGTCCCCGTCGATCACGTGACCGACGTGGCAAGACAGTTGCGTGGAGAAACCTCCATCCAGTACTACCACACCAGGGGGCTCTGGTCCTTCGCCGTTTGTTGGAGTCATTTTTAAGAAGTGTTCTGAAACAAGAATTTTTAATCAAGAAATATCCATTTTGCCAAGAGTATGTGCTGGATTAAAGAAAGAGCAGTAACGCTTTAGGGATTGATTACCATCATTCTGTACACTCAAAAAGATTACTTCAATTTTCTATTAAGAACGACGCTACAGTTTATAGGGAATATTTGCTTTCGAGGTAAGGCAAAATGTCGTTGTATCATTTATTTGTCATATACAATACAATAAATGTAGTAACTGTTTATAAATAGATTCAATTAGTTAAGTTTACTAATGTTTTTTTTGTTTAACGCTTTGTTAACGTCTTGATGTGTGTGTACGTATGTAAATGTACTCGTATTTTCTATACTGTCTTCAATTTATATTTAAGTATTATAATTAACAGGGCTTTTGTCTTAAGTTGAGTTTCTGTCTCTAGATTCTAGACTGTTATTGTGGTTTTGGAGAATCGCGACTTAAATAAATGAATGGATCTTAAATTCGATTGCGTGTTGAGATATTTTGTTTCTACTAATAAACGAGACAAGTGATTTTATTAGATTGTGAGAAATTTTCAATAAATCTATTAATTAAGTTATGACACTAGATAGTCATTATAGTACATCAGTAATTACAACCAAAGAATAAGTAGGTACATATTTATATTTCATGCAGAAGTGCCCTACAACATTATATAAATGTGTATTTATTTCTCTATCTAGTAATTATTTCAAATCATTTATTTAATAACAAGCCTCTGAGCCATTAAATTCTTTCATATCTTAGGACCCACTCGCCTTTAAAGTGACGTGTATTACCTAGGTACCTACTTAATTTCTCAGTAGGTGCTGTACTAGGTATCTTTTAATGCATATCCATATATCCGTTCGATTAACTGCCTAGACAGTTAACTAAACGGCGCCATTCAATTAACGCCCTGAAAATATTCAGCCGTAATGTTTATTAATTACAACATTGCATAACCTGACTGGCTTATACTTAGGCCGAAATAAGATAGAAAATAACACATATATATACATATACTTACTCCTGTAAATCCCAGAGGGGGAAGACAGAGGCGTATTTCCAGAAAATTATTGATAGGTTTATTGCGATAGCTGCGCATCCCGACTTGGATAGGTTGGGTTAGAAGGCTTTAAGTCCTCGTGGTTATTTTTTTTATAGCTATGCAGAAATAAGTATATATTTTTCTAACTATTTAAATGGCTAGGCAAGTAGTTACCTTCATCAATTCAAGCTATTTGCCTAGCCGTTTAATCAAATGGCTGAACACCATTCAGGCCGTTAATTAAACGACGTCGTTCCGTAAAGAGCCTAGGCGGTTAATTGAAGGGCTGATTGAGCTTGAGAACATAAAAGCAAGTTGGTTTTCTTTTCCTTGTGTAGGTATTGTTAGCGACTCAGTCTCCACCTAAAAGTGTCTGGTTGTTTATATAAAAGTGAGCTTCAAGACGCGAGTCGCAACGCAAACAGAAAAATATACAGTCACGAGAATACAAGTTTCTATCTCTCAATATTATACTACATCTACACTTATTATGCTTTTCTGTTACTAACATAAATAGGTCATCGTTATCAACTATCGTGCGATAATAATCGAAATGTGATGTAACATTTGTTGGGCGGTTACTGTATTTGAAGAGCGGAGTTTATTAACTATTGATTACATACTTATACTGACAACAGAACACCAAATTCAAAATTAAATAAATCTACATATTAATAGTCACAGCTCTTTGTCATTGGGGTAGGCAGAGACAACATTTTACACTTGTCTTGTATTACTAATATTATAAACGCGAAAGTTTGTAAGTATGGATGTTTGTTACTCTTTCACGTAAAAACTACTGAATAGATTTTAATGAATTTTCATACATCAGAATAACACATCGTCCGATATTATAGCGATAACCGACATCCACGCGGGCAGAGCCGCGGGCAAAAGCTAGTGATTCGTTAATGTGAAAGTTTGTGAAGATGTTTGTATGTTTGCTATTCTGTTACGCTCTTACCGCCAATCGTAACTGGCTGAAATTTGGTACAGAAGTAGATGATACTATAGAATAATGAGGCTACTTTTTATTCTGGGTCAGCCGGGGTGCGAAGGATATGTCGCGTGACAACCTCACCTTCGGCCTAGCACTACGACCCAGAGACGGCGTGCGGTTTAGTCGGTTCGAGTCCGACATAACCTCCCCCTCCGGCTCCGGAGGGGTGAGTACTTTTTATTCCGGGAATAGGTTTCCAAGAGTTACGGGAACGGAATCAAAATTCCACGCAGGCAAACCCGCGGGCAATATGTAGCTAGTTTTGTATAATGTGGGTGATAAGTATTTTTTAAAATATCTCCAATGTACAGACTGATTTCCAATTAGTGCAGTATTCTACAACAATCCAAAGCTTTGATATTTGAACGTTTTACTAAATAGTGAATTTAACGTTACTTCAGTAAGGCTAACTAAATTCAAAACAGATGTGGTGCAAAGGCATGAATTCGACGCTTTAAATGCCAATGCACTTGCATTCTTGCATTATTGATATTATAGACTTTAAGTAAAAGGCCCGTGCAGATTTCTGCACTACGTTCGTAAAATTTAAGCGCAATCTACTTGTATTTGTAATAGAATTGGAGGTTCAGCAGATTTGTAGTACCTAACTATCGCTGGTAATATGTTTTTCATATACCTAAGGCATAGTAGGCAAATTTATTACGCAGGTCATCACCGGACACGGTAGCTTCGGGCGGTATCTGCATCTGATGGGTATAGAGCCAACGCCCGAGTGCCATCACTGCGACGCGAGCGTGGACTCGGGGCAGCACATGCTCACCGCCACCGTTTGAGACGCCGAGGCGGGCGCTTGTGGCGGCCCTGGGGGTGAGAGTGATCACGCTCTCCACCCTGCTCGCGGCGATAGTCCGAGGTGCGAGGGATATCTCGCATGACAACCTTATCTTCGGCCTAGCACTACGACCCACTGAAGGCGTGCGGTTTAGTCGGTTCGAGTCCGACATAACTTCCCTCTCCGGCTCCGGAGGGGGAGGGGGTATCCGTGGGGATTTCGCGCACGTAAAAAACAGGCAAATTTATTTATGGTACTAGCTTTTGCCCGCGGTTCTGCCCGCGTGATTGTCGGTTATCGCTATAATATCGGTTATCGTTATAAATTGTAGCCTATGTGTTATTCTGATGTATAAGCTATATTATTGTAAAGTTTTATTAAAATCCATTCAGTAGTAATCAATCCGTTTTACGTGAAAGAGTAACAAACATCCATCCCTCCATTAACCATCTTTCGTCTATAAAATTAGTAGGATAGATTTTAATAGTCCGACTAATCTTCTTCATCCTAGCGTTAATCCCAGTCGCATACGTAGCTCTCACCTCGGAGTGGCGTCTGCCTCACCAGTCTATCTGCGGATTTGCCAAGTCCGCAAATGTCCGACTAATCTAACTACAGAATTCCGATATCACCAATTGGTTTTGGAGCTTAGATAGATTCGCTTCAAGCAAAATATTGAAGTTCAGCCGCATCTTAGTTACACTAAAATGCCGTCCCCAACCCAATTTGGAAAAGGATCAGAAAGATTGCCCATGAGAAAAAATATACCGAAAAGGAAAGCACATTTAAAATGCCTTACAAAGTCGAGGATAAAATATACGTGTAAATCGCTAAGAGCCGAAAATCAACACCCGCTCAATATTTATCACAATTTCAATGGGAGAATCGCATGAAAAGCCAACGAGGAAATCCACAAGCTAATAATACATTCTAACCATGTCCCGTGAAAACGGCGATAAACAGTTGCCACCTGTCATTTAGGCATGAATAACGAGGAACGTACCATACACACAAACACACACACACACACCGCACATAGGTACCCGATTGCGAGTATGTACGCACATAATATGCAATTCCGAGCACGAATCTCACTATTAAGTGTTTGTGTGTGTACGTTTTAGAAAGTGAAATATCGTTCTGTAAAACACTGTGTTTTACAGAATGTTGTTTATCTTTCGAAATCTACTGAGTGCTTATAAATAAAGGGAGCCTTTCTAGTGATTATTATCAGTAAGTCATCAATTTTACTGGTGGTAGAAATTTGATGGCACAAAATTGTCACAAATTTCGGTCGGATGGGTACCACCGTGCTCGATTGCGAAAAACCCTCCATAGTAATCCAATCTCGGTTGGATTGCGTTCAGGGGTCAGCAAGTGCATAGCCGGTCAGGGGGGATTGTGGTCGCATCACCAGTGGGACCGGTGGGTGTCACGCGGTGCAGCGATAACGTTATCTAATTAGCGACGACAATTCTCTTTTGATGAGGCCGTCATTGGTGAGTGCCACCATTGTTAACATGGTGCGTGTATGTAATGGTGAACCTCTATCCTGAGACTTTGCCTGCAGCTTACTATCAGGCGAAGTGAAGTCAAATTAACGTGTCCTATAAAAAAAAACGATATTTTTTATTACATCCCAGGCTGTCACTTAGGTAGGACTCTTCGGAGGTCTGGGTCCATATTTTCTTCTTCTCATGGTTCGTTTATACAGCTTTTATGGGAGCAACCACCGATTAAAAGGTGAGACATCACTTTCAAGTCAGTTGACTTGGTCCTAAAGGCCTTGGCCTTATACAACCATTATTACGAGTGATTTGTTTGTATTTAAAAAAAGTTGCAAGTAGCATAATATGAATCTCTAGCGGGTATCTACTAGACATTCATATGCGTAATTGAAAAGGCATGGTTTTATGTATTCAGTTTCCGTTTTTTATCTTGCGTTATCTACAGCTGAAGTTAATGAAAGCGTGCTAACAACAATAACTAGGTAAGTAAGTACGCGTGAATATTGAGAGACTAGACAATCTAACTTTGGACTCTATAGGTTAAAGATAACTTAATTTGTATGCGCGCATTGTATCTCTAATTATGTGATAACGTTATCTAATTACAAGCCCAGACACATTTATATAACTACTGGCTGTCAGTGACTGTTACTGATCTATTCGTATGAAATACTGAACCCGTCCCTTGGAGGCCCCACCTTTGCCCTTTAGCCAACATCAGGTATGGTGAGGTAATTTTGATGTGGCCTACATAAAACTATGCTAGTTTAGGCTACAATCTATCTCTCTGTCAAATTAAGGAGATTTCATTTAGCTACTCATATTATATTCTATCATCCATCCATACAAACGTTCACATTTATAATAATAGGTAGGTATAAATAACATATCTAACACAGATATTTTACGGGTCTGATATACTGGTTTTATATTACAGGGTACCTCATTACAGAACAAAGAGAAAAAATGTGCGAAAATAATAGTAGGTATGTATGTACATTTGTATTGGCTAAACACTACCTCGACTTGTAATGGTTATTATGTCTCTGTAAATTTTATGGAATGAAAGTTAATATCATACTCGACTATGTCCAAGCCGTACTGTTAATGTGTTACCTCTACATTTGAGCTCAATCGATCGACTCATATTCGAATGAACATTGCGCGCAAAGGGACGGAAGTAACTCATTCCAAATCTGTAACCAGCGTTTTTTAATGTTACATGTGCACAGCTTACCTGGCGGTAAGAGGTTACGTTGATCTATGGTCCATGTGTGGTATATAATAGCGATTTACTACTTCTACAGAGGTAGGGTCGAGTACGAACAAGAAAAAAAAGGAAAAAAAATATGAATGTAAGCTTTTGCTATTTCTTTGATAGCAGCGGCCCATTCATGCGTAGAAAACCACAGTATTATGATAAAATGTTAGACAAGCCTGTCAGACAGACTATTGTGAATAAAAAAGAATAAGTTTGAATAGAAGCAGGATAACTACATCTGATAATATTAATAAGTAAGATTACTTCATAAATAAAGTATAGTCTTATTAAATTACTAAACTAAATGTATATTTGAAATGAATTATAGTAAAAGTAAGTTGCAATGACCTTTTTTAAACATTATTTAGCTGTGTAGATACACCTATATGGTATTCCGATACCGTTCTCTCAACATATGGAAACTTATTCTAGGGTAAAAATTGGCCTATGTAATATTCCAGACTAATATCCATCTCTGTACCAAATTTCATAAAACATTATAATATAAGTCTTCAGGCTTTCACGGCCGGCGTTGCATGTAGAATATACTGCTTCCGGGCTGATTGGCCGTGGTCCATGTGAAACTTGCATTCCAGACGTTTCGTCGATCACTGCGGTCGACATCTTCAGTGGCGCAGGGCCGGGCGACGACAACTTCGGAGACCTTGCCTCGCTGGCGGCTGACGTGCGACTGGCGCGATGCCTTGAATCACGGCTGTATTTATAGGCACGGTCGGAGCGGGGAATAGACTCACTCGATTCTGATTGGACAAGCGCTGTGGCGCGGACGTACTCGAGCTGGAGCTCTAAAAAGATTACCCAGCACTGAGAGCCACTCGGTATCACAGTGCAAACAACCAATCAGGATCGAGTACGTCAGCGCCACAGCGCTTGGCCAATCAGAATCGAGTGAGTCGATTCCCCGCTCCGACCGTGCCTATAAATACAGCCGTGATTCAAGGCATCGCGCCATTCGCACGTCAGCCGCCGGCGAGGCAAGGTCTCCGAAGTTGTCGTCGCCCGGCCCTGCGCCACTGAAGATGTCGACCGCAGTGATCGACGAAACGTCTGGAACGCAAGTTTCACATGGACCACGGCCAATCAGCCCGGAAGCAGTATATTCTACAATAAACATTATAAGATTATTACATACAGAAATACCCAGACCATACAATATTCGCTTAGCAGAAATTGAAAATTATAGTCTAAGGATTAAAATAGCAAAAGTTTGATTCGGGTCTAGGCGGGGTTTGAACCCGCGATTTAGGCAATGCTTTGAAAACTAAGCTACCAGACCTTGCCAGAACCAATCCAAATTTTTCCTTTCATATCTGTTTTTGAGGCGACAGTGATAATCTAACACTTAACCGCTCCACAACAGCGATCATTATGCAGAAATACACATTAACACCGTATAAACAATTTTAATTTTCAATAATATTTATTTTGTTAGGTTTTCCTACTATTGAGATGACAAACAATTATTCAGCCCACCTGAAGGTTAAATGCCACCTAAAATAAAATAGGCGTGGGAAGAAGTCATTTTATAATTTCGTGAACTCAGTAATTTTCAGCGCTCATTGCCACGGTCATGACGTCAGCACGGAAAATAGAGGGGAGATCAAATATAATATTTTCATGTAACCGTCAGATAACCATAGATATTTCTGCAAGTTTTTCACTTTAAATTAATCTTCCTTATTAAAATTGCTACCTACATGTTTTTCATCACTTCATTTTAGAACGCTCACGTAGCTAAACATGAGATGTTCACCAAATTCACGTCAAAAAGTGAAAAGTGTCCACTATATTGTGCGATGGACAAAGATAATACATACAGAACAGCGTTCATTACAAAAACTGTTTTAACTGTGAAAGTCAATCCAGCAGGGCTAACATGCGCGCCACGAGATAGCTATCTCGAGGAATTTTGCCGTTTTATGTTGATATTGTCGACTGTTGGTAGCATGAAGGGCTAACATGCGCGCCACGAGATAGCTATCTCGAGGCATTTTGCCGTTTTATGTCGATATCGACTGTTGGTAACTTGGCAAATTTCATGGCCATCTGTCAGATGTCGACATAACTCGACTTCGAGAAATCATCTCTACTTAGTGTCGGCAAATTGTAACATACGTGCCCTTATTTACTCGAATTTTGACATTTAAAATGTTTTGTCTCTCGTCCTTCATTTGGTCGACGAGAAGTTATCTCGAGTAAACTTTTCTTGTGCTCGGTTCATTTTGGATCAAAATTTAGTACCTTTGTGCGACTGCAAGCAATTTTCGACCTTAATGACATTTCCTTTGTTACGTGTATTTTCGCGTTAATTGATGACGCTGATCACGAATATAAGAAAAAAAATTCGATAGCATGTCATGTCAATAAGGTCGAAAATTGTTTGCACTATTTTTTCTCTTTTTTAAATTAAAATGTTTTGTCTACCGTCTTTCATTTGGTCGACGAGAAGTTATTTTGGACTAAAACATCGACTGCAAGCCATTTTCGACCTTAATGACATTTCCTTTGTTACGTGTCTTTTCGCATTAATTGATGACACTGATCACGAATATAAGAAAAAAAATTCGATAGCATGTCATGTCAATAAGGTCGAAAATTGTTTGCACTATTTTTTCTCTTTTTTTTCATACCTAGCATCCCTAACTAGTCTGTGCTTTCGAGCAAATGGCCGTATCGGGCCGATTTTATCGGATAAATGTTTAAAAAATGTGTATGCCATAGACAACAATTGAAAAAGTTTGACGCGACAAAATATGTCGGCGTTACTTCGCTCGAGAAGACTCGAGATGATATCTCATCTCGATTCGAGATATTTGACGACGCGCGCATGTTAGCCCTGCAGGACATTAAACACACCGTTTTCTAGATCCGAAGCATGCATAGTCTATCTCGCATTATGGGTTCTAGAATTTGGATTATTCATAACTTAGATACTTTTTTGTAAATACCTACATATAATACATAATGATTTGCATTAAGTGGGAATAGAAACCGCGACCTCTCACTTAAAATTCTTTACCATTTCCAGAGTCGGAATCAAACGACCTATAAAATAACAGTGTTTCACCGTTTTACCATACAGGTCAATTTAATATTGTAACTGTTAATCTTAATTCAACGTGAACAAATTACAAAATTATAATAAAACATATTTTATTTATAGTTCCCCTCTTTCATGGCTCCACTTTACAAGAAATATTAAATGAACAGTGAAATATGACTTATCCGATCTTGTTTGTCAAGTATCAAAGAGCTGTAATCTTCACGAGATATAATAAAGGTGTACCTCTCAGTACTTAAAGCGATCAATACGGTTACCGTTGGCAATATAACAGATGGGAAGTACAGTTCGCAACGAAAGTCACTACACACGTTGAAAATAATAAAGCACAGGTACAGTAAAATATCATGAAAAGGAGGATGTGTAGAAAAGATTGACGCTCAGAAGAAGACTTACGATGAATGAAAATTTGCCTTCGGGTTGGTAATGTCGAAACCGATTAAACCGCACGCCGTCTCGAGTTTCGATGGTAACAAGCTGGCCACGTCTGTCGAAGGACTGATGGCAGTTGGTGCAGACGAGAGGGGAGACCGCGAGAAGGCAGGCGACTTAAAAAAGGTGACTAGGACAGACTGGATGTGGAATGCAGAGAATCGGACGCAGAGACGCCCATTGGGAAAGGCCTATGTCCAGCAGTGGACTGCAGAACACTGCAGAACTAATTGATTGATTGACGCGTGGCGTGGCGGTAGTGAACGTGGCCGCTACGCAGGAGGCGCGGGTTCGATCCCCGCTCAGTGCAAATGTTTGTATGTATGAATATGAATATTTGCATTGGTCTGGGTGTTTCTATGTATAATATGTATGCATTTACAAAAAAAAAGTATTTAAATATGTTTATCCGCATTCTAGATTCCATAACACAAGCTAGTTAAGCTATGCTTACCATGGGTCTAGATAGCGTTGTGTGAAATGTTGAGGAATATTTATTATTATTATTATTTATTATTAAAATAATATTATTAAAAAAGAGATATAAATAGGCCGATTTTCTGAAGATCCGATTATAACATCTATTCTGTAACCTATGCTTCACGAAATAAATGAATTTGAATTTGAATTTGAGAAGGCGGAGATGTCCCAGGGTCAGCAAGAGTGCGAGGGCCTTATAGGGCCACCTTATCCTTACTTGCCTTACCCCGGCATTCGAAACTCGAGATGGCGTGCGGTTTAATGGATTTCGAAATTACCGCCCGCGGGCAACTTTTCGTTCATCGTATAGGTCTTTGTCTGAACGTTATTCTTTCCTACACGCTCTTCTCCTTTTCATAATATTTTATTTATTTTGGTTTTAACGTAAGCGAATGCCCTCTGAAAGCAAGAAGAAAGCCTCTGCCTGAGCCTCGCTTGTCGGTGAGTAGGTGTAATAGCAGGTAACACTAGTTTGGGCTTCGAAAATTTCCATAGACCATACACCTATCATAGATTTCTACCTAATAAGAACGTAGGCACATAACGATAATCCTAAAGTAATATAATGTTCTATTCGAGAAATTAAGGCATAATTAAGGATAACACTTTGTCATTGTCCTGAAAAGAGGCCAACGTCCATAGTTTATATAAATATTGAGTTGAATGCGGTATCGCAAGCCTCGATTCCAAATTTGATAATTATCTTCAACTAATTAAGAACATAATTGTTAGCTATCGCGAATTTGTGCTTCGCTTCGTTGCTAACCATCCGAGTACGTAGGTTGTATTAACAAATAACTCGTATTAAATGTGTACTTACTACCTGATTGTACAGGTGTTCACGTTTAATATGGTGCTGAAATATCGGTACTTCAATGTAGAATGATTTGTTGTCATTGTTATCTTTTAATTAAAGTAAGGAGTTATTTTTATAGAGGCACATAACCTGTTGTTCATGTACATACATTAAGGTGTAAGTTTAAATTAATATTTAGCTCGGAGTCGGTATTTCTACTTAATAGATCTTTCTGGATCCATGATTTTTTAATATTTTTTGGAATCTTCGTTTGTTAGTTTCTCTACTATCCCTGCTGAAAATGTGGATACTTGTGAAGATGTTGCAGTTAACAGATTCTTTAATGTAGGTACTGTCCTGACATATTTGTAATAACAAAACATGGTAATCTATTTATGAAGTTATGAAGGCACCTACTTCAAACTGTAATACATCAAATGGTCAGACACCTCACGTAAGTAAGTATCGATATCAGATGTTTACATACACTGTGGTCTAAGGTCGCGACTATTTGTTATCTGGCAGAGAAAAGTAATAAATCTTACTCGTCTATATATACATGTATATACATTTGTTTTAATATTCCGCTATCGAACGTCTGCAGTAAATTTTGTAAGTGTTTTTGCAATAACTATTATTGCAGATGTTGCCTTAGTTGTTGACTTTGTACTTTATACTGAACAAAATAATTTATATTTAATCTTTGAATATAACTGTATTGAGAAGGAAAATAGTTTAGTAACATGAGTACTTATCATAAAATTTGTTGTGAGTAATTATCGTAAAATTGTGTGGTCTAGGTAACAGTAACAGGTTTATGTTTAAAAAAATTGTAAAAACATGGAAAATTATATTTTATGAGATATTTTTTTGTGATGAATCTGTATAATTTTTAAATGTCGATTGTCGTGGACTGTATGACTTTTATCTCCCTATCAGGATTCACTTGAATAAAACTCCAATTTGCAGACTTGCAGCTTTATTCTTCTTACTTCTATTGTTCTGGATCGCTATTAGAGCTTTTCCGAACTTGTGTTCAATTGTACCGCTTTACGGGCGTAACATGCTTGCTTAAGTACTACATTTTTCGTTAGCCCGCATAGGCACTTAAGGAGCAACCTAAATGACGCGGTTTGCTATCGTGTCTTACAATGTATTCTTAATACTACTTATACACTAATATATACATTATATATACATTATAGACCGTTCTTCATGCGGCATGACTCGGCGTACTGGACAGTTCTCCCCCCAGTGCAGCAGTTTGCGGAACGGCTTTCTCCAGTACGACGATCTTGCTCACAGGCCTTTTGAACACTCCGGTTTTTGTTCTTACGTCTGCCATCCGGATTCCACCGTCAGGTCCAGTGTAGGTGCGTGTGACTTCTCCCATTGGCCACACGTTGCGTGGTAAAACATGATCCACTATTACCACGATGTCCCCAATCTGCAGGGGTCGTCGTTGGCTGCTCGGCTCGCCGCGCGGTACCAGGGTGGGCAAGTACTCGCGTACCCACCTGCTCCAAAAATGGTCGGCGAGGGCTTGACAACTCCTCCATGTTCGACGATCGGCGTATTGACAGGGCCCTGTTGATGGCAGACCCATAGATGACCCCAACAGGAAATGGTTTGGGGTTAATGCCTCTGGATCTTCCGGGTTGACACTCACGTGGGTTAACGGTCTTGCGTTGATTGAGAACTCTGCTTCGGCTAGCAAAGTTCCCAGCACCTCTTCGGTCGGCTCCTTTTCGTTAAGAGTCGCCGATAACGCTACCTTCACTGACCGGACTAATCTTTCCCACGCTCCGCCTTGATTTGGTGCTCCCGGTGGTATGTATCGCCAGTTGACCGCGTGCAGCTGTCCCAAGTCTCGTAGTGCCGGCATCCACTCTTCGTATGCTGCCTTCAGCTCCTTATCGGCTCCATGGAAGTTGGTGGCGTTGTCTGAGTATATGGTTCTCGGCCAACCCCGCCGTGCGGCCATCCTTCTCAGCGCCATGATCGCGGAGCTCGTAGTGAGTGACGCGACGATCTCCAGGTGTACAGCTCTCGACGTAAGGCACGTGAACAGAGCCCCCCATCTCTTTTCTCGGCGACGTCCCAACTTGACTACCATGGGTCCGAAATAATCTAACCCACAGTGAGTGAAAGGTCGTTGATAGGGCTCGAGGCGTTCGCGTGGCAGGTCTCCTGTCGCTGGCGGCTGCGGTCGTGCTCTGCTTCTTCTACATATTCCGCAGTCTCGTTCTATCGTTCGAACGGTAGGTCGCAAATGGATGATCCAGTACCGCTGCCGCAGGTCGTTCGTAACCCGTTCGCGCCCGGCGTGCCCGGCGGCCTGATGTTCGCGCATCACTATCAACTTAGTGACGCAGTGTCGGCCGTCGAGTATGAGGGGCTTCTTCGCTTCAACTGGCGCGGTAGCTGCTCCGATGCGTCCTTTGACCCGTAGTAGTCCATCTTCCAAGATCGGGTCCAGCTTATACAGACGGCTTGCTTTAGAAATAGGGCGAGCGGTCTGTAGTCGCTCAATGTCTTCTCCGAAGCTCTCGTGCTGCGCGCGGCTGATAATTGCATTCTCAGCCCTTTCGATGTGCGTAGTTCCTAGATGCTTTGTTAGTCGGCGACACTTGTCCACGAAGGCTAACACGTAGGCGGCGGCTCTAACATACCGATTGTAGTTAGAGAACCGGGCGGGGTCGGGTAACCACGCATGATGCACTTCTCTCTTCTCGCTAACGTGTAACACCTCAAAGTCTTCAACTGGCTGTGTCTTGTCTGCCGGCCATCGTTCTTCTGGTTGCAACAGGAACTCTGGACCTTGAAACCACCTGTCATCCGCGGTGATCGGTAAGTAGGTGACGCGTGTTGCGTCGTCTGCTACGTTCTGCTCAGTCGGCACCCACCGCCACTCCTTGCTGTTAGTGAGCTCGGAGATCTCACCCAGGCGGTGGGCTACAAACGGCGTGTAGCGTCGCTCGTCGTTTCGCACCCAATGTATCACCGTGGTTGAGTCGGTCCAGTATACAGTCTTGTTTATCTTGACCCGATGCTCTTGCTTGATTGTTGCCGCTAGTCTTGACCCGATGACCGCTGCTTGTAGCTCCAACCGAGGTATAGTCTGCGTGCGTCGTGGCGCCACTTTCGATTTGGCGGCCACGAGGCATAACCTGACGCTGCCGTCCGACTGAATGATGCGCCAATACGCCACTGCCGCGTACGCCTGTTCACTCGCGTCACACAGCACATGCAGCTGTAGGTCTTGAGCTTCGTTCAGCATGTAGCAGCGTTCGAGTCGCAGGCAGGCTAGGTCGTTGAGTCACTCTAACCAGGCTGCGAAGAGCTCATTTTCTTCTTCGGGTATAGGTTCGTCCCACGACATCTGAAGTCGCCACAGACTCTGCAGCACGATCTTAGCGCGTATAGTGAAGTGGCTCAGCAGTCCGAGGGGGTCATAAATCGACATGACCGCGCTGAGGGCTTCTCTCTTCGTCGGCGCTCGCGTCCGGTTGATCACTTCCGTGGGAACTCGGTTCATAGAGGTGTTGAACCCAAGCCCATCTTGTTCTGCGTTCCAGATGAGGCCGAGTATCTTGTTCTCGGGCCCATCTCCCCCCAGTGGCGTCGGCGACGTTGCTCGTAGCTCAGCCGGGACGTCGCGGAGCACGCTAGCTTGGTTCGTGTTCCACCCTCGTAGCTTGAAGCCGGCAGCTGCGTGGACCGTCAGTAACTCGGAGACGGCTCGCTGGGCTTCTTCTTCAGTTTCGTAACTGGCCGCCAGGTCATCCATGTAGTGGCTTCTCGTAATCGCTTCGAAGGCCGCTGCGTGAGTATCTGCATGGGCCCTCGCGTTCGCGTCTCGAACGTAGTGTGCCATAAATGGGGAGCTGGTAGCACCGAAGATCATGCTCGTCATCTTGTAGTGCCGGGGCGGTATATCTCGGTTTCTTCCCCTCCACAGGAACTGTTGAGCTGGCTGATCTTCGGGTCGTATCTTTACTTGCAAGAACATCTCTTGTATGTCCGCTGTGATGGCGATCGGCTTCTCTCGGAACCGGAACATAATCCCCTGTAGTGACATCAACAGGTCCGGCCCCTCAAGCAGGTGATCATTCAGACTGACACCCCGGCTCTTGGCTGCTGCATCGAAGACGAGTCGCTGTTTACCAGGCTTGTTCGGGTTATGCACTGCGAAGTGAGGTAGGTACCAGCAGACTGGACTCGTAGCCTCGGTGCCGTCGCATGGTGCCGCGTATCCCTTCTTCAGCAAGTTATCAATTTGCTTGGTGTAGGCTTCAGCGAAGTCTTGATCGTTGTCCATTTTTTCTTCGATCTTTTTCAGTCGGCGCAGCGCAGAGTTGTAACTCGGCGGGAGTGTGACGTTGTCTTCTTTCCACGGTAGCCCTACTTCGTAGCCTTTATCAGTTCGCTTCAACGTAGATTCGACGATTCGCACCGCTCGACGTTCCGCGTCACTCACTTTCGGCTTGTGAGAGACACCGAGCGCGTCGATCTTGAAGTGATGGTCTACGAGGTCGTGCAGGCGTTCACTCTCATTTTTAGTTTGCTCGGAGGTGAAAACATGTAACACGTCGCTTTCGCTTTGGCGAATGATGCTTCGTGGTAATGTTCCATGTATCACCCACCCTAGGCTGGTTCTCGATGCTACGGGTTGGCCTCGTTTACCCAGACGCAGCTCCCGGGATACGATATACTCCCAGTGGTCTGTGCCTACTAGGATCCCCGGACGCGTCGACTCGTAGCAGACCTTGTTCTCTCCTAGGTCCCGCAGATGTTCATACTCAAGCAGCGAAGCCGGAATAGCTTGCTGATGTAGCTTCATAGACCGGATGGTGCGTGCCTTTAGTTCGTGGGGCGCACCTTCGGGTCCCTTAATCTTCACGGTCACCAGCTGGCTTCTTTCTTCCGACTGCTGCATGTTGACCCCTCGCATTAGCAGTCGTTGCGGAGGTCCTCTTGCCCCAATTTTCCTTGCCAGGTCTGCATCGATGAGAGAGATGGTAGCGCCTTCATCCAGGAGTGCATGAGTCTTTGCCTCCCCCCCTGGTCCCACGACTGTGACGGGACACATCTTCAACAGCACGGCTCTTGGCTCAGCTGAGGACTGGGTTACCACTGAGAGTACTGCTTCCGTCGGGCTTGACGTGGTTGGCGGCTTCTCATCTTGCTTCGGCTTCTCACTGTGCAGAGTGGCGTGATGGGCGATGCGGCATTCGTTCACACCGCAAGGCTTCGACTTACACCGATTGCGTTGATGCCTTTTCACTAGACACTTGAAACACAATCCTTTTTCTTTCACGAAGTTCCATCGCTCTTCTACCGTTAGTGCCTTATACTGTGGGCACCGCGGTAACTCGTGGGCTTTCTCACACTTCGGACACTGATCAAGCTGTTCTTTCGACTCTGATGACTCTGTGACATTGAAGACAGCGTTCGTTTTCTTCTTATTCGCAGGCGCGGGCGTCGGGCGAGTTTCTTTCTTCGCTTGCGTGGTTGTACTACTCTCCGGGACGTAAGCATGCTTGAGCGCGCGGTCTGCCTCCCTCATCAGGAAGCGGGATAGCGTGATGATATCGGGTTCTGCCGCGATTCCGTAGTCCGTCGCGTAGTCGCACCATCTCGCTTGAACGTGAGGGCTCAGCTTGTTCAAAATTTCTCTTACTAGCGCTGGGTTGTACAGGTATCCCCGCTGATCAATGTTCTGTAGTACACACACGACGTTCTGTACTCGTATTGCGAATTTATTCAATTCCACTGCCGACGATCCTGGCCTTGGTAGCTTCTTCAAGTCTTCAAATGCCTTGTCGATAATTACTTCAGGACGGCCGAAAGACTGTTCTAATGTTCGGAGTATGACGTCCGGATCCGTTGCGGTCGCGAGTAGTGCTGCTACGACGTCTCGTGCTTCCCCGGTGAGACTCTTCCTCAGTCGCTGTATATTTTCAATCGCCGATATACTGTACAGCTTTGTAGAGTCGGTGTAAGCGGCTTTGAACGTAAGCCACTCTCCATGAGCCCCCGAGAACGTAGGTAGATCTGCACACCGTATTCTGGGTCTTGCTAGTCGCTCCATCGCTTCAGTCAGTTGATCAATGCGACTCGTTCGCGTGGGTGTGTCTGACCTTCCATGCAGTTCGAACCGTAGGTGCCGATCTTCTCTGCTCCGTGTTCTCGACTCTTCTGGCTCCGTTCTTGGCATGACGGGGTTCGCTTGCAGCCACTCATCTACTCTTCTGTGATGTGTTTCAATGGGTACATCTTCGTGAACGCTTTCTTGATCCTCTTGGATGGCCGTAAGTTCGGTGGCCAACCTTTTCCTTATCAATTCTGCTTCAATTTCGAGTTCTTTCTTCTTTAGTTCGGCCAGCTTTTCTGCAGCTTCCAACTCGAGTCGGGCCCGGGCTGACGCAGTTGAGCGGTGCGATCTCACCGACCCTCCCGGTGAACCAGTTCGAGGTAGGTTCCCGGGCTTCAGTCTAGGAGCACTAGGAGGAGCGTCGATCGTAGCCCCTACCCTAGACTCCATACCCAACTGCGTGCTTGGCGATGCCGGCGGACCCAGAGCCAACCTTCGGCGCCGTTCCTCTTCAATGCGCTGCTGTCTCAGGTCCTCTTCCCGTTGTCGAGCTAGAACTTCCTCTGCGTCAGCCTGACTTCTAGTCACCACCATCTTGAACACGAAGTATTCTTGAAGCGTAGATTCTTCCAACCTTGAAGCTGATCTTCACAATTCGATCCGGCTTCTGAAGGACCAAACAATGTCGTGGACTGTATGACTTTTATCTCCCTATCAGGATTCACTTGAATAAAACTCCAATTTGCAGACTTGCAGCTTTATTCTTCTTACTTCTATTGTTCTGGATCGCTATTAGAGCTTTTCCGAACTTGTGTTCAATTGTACCGCTTTACGGGCGTAACATGCTTGCTTAAGTACTACATTTTTCGTTAGCCCGCATAGGCACTTAAGGAGCAACCTAAATGACGCGGTTTGCTACCGTGTCTTACAATGTATTCTTAATACTACTTATACACTAATATATACATTATATATACATTATAGACCGTTCTTCATGCGGCATGACTCGGCGTACTGGACATCGATGATCGGGGGTCTACTACCCTATCTACGAATGCGGGCAATTTGGAGTATATTGTGCAATTTGTAAAAGTATCAACGGTCTTACTATTTTGATCTATCTATTCCCTATACATGGAAGTGTGTGGGCCTGCTCGAGTTCAATTCTAACTAAGCACAGGCATTTGCATTAAAGTATATTTCTATATCCTTCTTCCTACTCTTCAGAATACACCAATATCATTTGAGAAAGATTTCAGTTTATTCGGAATGAATGTTAACCTCGTTAAAAAGATTTCATGTAAATTCCGAAACGGTAGGAAATCTGTGCAAGGTAGGAAGATTTGTAACGTCTGAGCAGTAGTGTCTTTTGTATAAGATATGGGTGGTATACCAAAACATCATAACCTAAAGATGAGAAAGGAATAGGTACTATTTCTTCTCTAGAATATCTCTGAATAGTATTTTATTATTCGATCTTGATAGTTTGCAATTACCATCGGGATCAATTAGCATACATCATGGTCGCATTGGCTTGAGATTACTAGCACAATTGAACTCCTGTAGTTGCATAGCGATGTTAGCTCTTTTGCCGAAATTTACCATCTCTACCTTGTCGAGTGTTCCATCCCATCCCTATTTCAATATCATACTTATATAGTGCAATTAACTCCCAAGTGACGGCTTTAACAGTTTAGTCCTTTCTTTATTGTACGATAAAAGTTGGAGTTGTTTAGCCACTCAATAGTATCTTTTTTCGTAGAATCCCAGGTGTTTTAAGGTGGCGTGAAATATCATTTATTAAAACTGAATGTCACTATTATCGAATTGTTTGTTATTGATTTCGTTTATACTTGATTGAATAAGCTTTTCAGACTTTATCCGGACTTTAGCAGGCGGGGTGAAGAGAAATTACTGGACCATATTTGACTTCATGCTTCTTCTAAAAATACTTAAATGAATGTCATATTCAAGTACCTAAGTATTTCCAAGCGGCTGTATGACAAAATGTTTTAAACCGTGCGTAACATTTTTGCTTCACGTATTCCTCACAAAATATGTGTCGTTCCTTCTTTTTTACATAACATATAAACTTCCGGTTGACTAACAGCCGACCGGAACCGGGAGCCCGAACGTTACACCACTCCAGACTAAGCTGAATAATTATAAACCAAAATTAGCCCTGATCTGGCGAGCTTTTTGGCCATAACATGTGTGACGTAGGTTATTTTTAATGTATCGATTTTTCCGATAGCTGCTAAAATGAAATACCTTGTGCTTTATGCGTTAGAAAGGACATTAGTCATTTAAAAAAGTGCCCCGTAGAGTTGAGATAATTTTTTCTGTTATTTAAAAACAATTTATAAAATTTTATATTGCAAACAAATTGCATATTCTTGTGAAAATAACATACAAAAATCTGTAAATTGGTTGTGGCGATAAGTTAGATAAGTTTACACTTTGCATATTTTTATTAGTATCTTGTTTTTGTCGTGTACGTGAGCTTACGTGGGGATATTGATTCAAAACATTACAATTGTGCACACGTAATTGTACGAAATATATAAAAGAGCCTAGAATTTGTGTGAATAGAGCTCAATGTCAAATGTGTTTAAATGGCCTCGCAGGTCAGTAGCTTCTCGTTCTCACCTCATCTTATATAAAGATAAGGCGAGTGCGACAATGTAATATTGGTTAAGATTTATTTTTTTAATAAAAATGACACTTATATTGTCGGACTAGACTTGAATGCAAGTCCTATTTTGCTGTGCGTAATACAGGTCAATGACTTGCTGACGTTTGACCGTCTAGTGACTTTTAATGCTCACCGTATAGTGGTATAGTTCAGAATAAGGTACGACTCTCACATAGAAAATCGATCACATCAAACTTACGGATGAATGGAGCGGATGTTTGCAGACTTATCCGACGTTCTCAACCATGACTCGAGTATGATGGAGCGTGCTCGAGTGAGTGCTACCCAATACAATCATGATTAACAGTTCTTAATAAGTACCTACCTGCCTCCTAATATGGAATGTGAACTAATTCACTGACAACTAGGGTATTTAGAACTCAATTTTTGAGGTTGGATTTCAACGACAATAGATGGTGAACTAAAGTGCGGTCCTAACACATTTTGCACAATTATTTTTTCAGAATATAAGTAAAACGTGAAAATATAATTTTACTGAACGGTTCATTGTTGAAATCTACCCTGAGTACCTATCCTTCTCGAAATTCGAATTCGAAAATCGAATTGTGCGAACGAAACTGTATAATGCAAAGTCAAAGTCAAAGATTTTTATTCAATCTAGAACAACGTGGTTGTCTCTTTTTGACGTCAATAATAAATTCTACTTAACCTAAATATACCACCGCTTCCAAGGTGCTGCTGAAGAAGAAACGGCGCAACAAACTAAAAAAAATCTAGTAGTAGTAGTTTATCTGTAAACCCGCAGGAATATAAGTAACTACGTATATAAAAATAATTTCATAGTAATCATTATATCCGGTCGGTTACAGTCACAACTGTATCATAAAATATCCGATACCTCAATAGAACTGAATTAGAAAAATAAACATAGGCAGTCATAAAGGGAATAAAATGTTTTCACTGCTGACCAAGCACCGCCCGTTATACTCAGAGCTACAGAAAATCGCATGACATGCCTAACAAATTTTTCCTTTCCCACACGGTACGAGGCATGTGTTGCGGTGTTGTGAAACGAGCAATCACCCGCAATAGGGTAGGTATATCGAATTTTTCGAAGTAGGGGCAGGTTTATCTCGATAGTAGTGGTTCGAATGCGGACCTATCGATTGCAAGTCCCATGTCCTGCCTCTGTTTGGTGATTAGATATTCTGTCTTGCCTATCGCAATCAGGCATATTGACATCAGGTTACCTAATTAAGGTAGTATATATTTAGTTAAGATTTATTTTTCTCATCATCACTTTTTTTTAAACTAACCAATAGTCTTAAATAATAAGTCATAGTTATTATAAATTTCTAAATAAAATAGTCTTGTACGGTGAACGAGTCAGAAAAGGTTACGAGTCCGAAAGGCTTAAATAAAGCCGCCCTTTCATTACTGTAAATATGGAGATAGATAGTTTTAATTAAAATGCAAGTGCAAAACTTATTTTTGGCACTGTATAGTATTAAGGTCTTCATTTTTGTTCGCCGGTCTTCGTGAACGGTTGTAATGAAAATATCTGGTAGGTATGTTATTTATTTAGCTACGTACTAGTGGGCCCTGGGGTGGTTGAAATATGCCCGTATTTTTTATTTTGAGCCATAATTATCTTGTTATGTCAATTTTAAACCTTTTATTGTTAAATACGTAAGTAATATGGGTGTACGTTTGCAAATGTAATAATTATTTACACCTCTGCCTACCCCTTCGGGGATTTACAGGCGTGAGTGTATGTATGTATGTATGTATAAAAATAGCTTTATGCATTGCTTTTTCAAATTAACTTTAACTATGTTAAATTTCACGTTCGTCCGTTCGTGCAATTTTCTCATAAATGTGTAGCTACACAGTTAACGCGTCACGTAGCTATTAATCTTTAATTATAGATGATGAAGTGCATACATAGTAATAAAATGTATGTAATATGAGTACGTTGAGTACATAAGTAAAATTGAAGTTGCGTGTTGTTTATACTCCGCCAAAAGTTACTTGTATGTGAGAGAACAACACAACATTTTTCATCCCAGAACATGCCCAATTCCTACGGGAACAGGATCTCTACGACAAATCAAATTGTACACGAAGTTGTGGGCAAAGCTAGTGTATAATATTTTATGTAGATGCAATGTCTGGTTAGTGCTGAGATAATAAAACAATGTTAGGAGTTACAATCACATTATCTACTATATAAAAATAAGTCGGGTTTTCCTTCCTGACGCTATAACTCCAGAACGCACGAACCGATTTCCACGCATTTGCATTCGTTGGAAAGGTCTCGGGCTCCGTGAGGTTTATAGCAAAGAAAATTCAGGAAAACCGACATCCACGCAGGCGGAGCCGCGGGCAACAGCTAGTAAACTATAGATCAGTACTATCACTACATACAACAACGTCAACAAAGGTCGAAGTCGCAATACTTATATGCTTTCTAGGGTAGATACGTGTTGCTGCTTCCAGCTTTAATTTTGCAGAAGTGAAAATGGTTGACATTTTGAGGCACTCTACCAGTATTCCTCTTCGATAGGCAAAAATCAATATGGAGCAACAGCGAGGGTCTAAGCGGGTCTGCCGTTTTTAAATTATCAGAGCGATGGATATAGTCGCCTAATGATTGATCTGGGTTTTATATTTTTCCTAAGGAACGCAAATATTTTGTCTAAAATAAAAAGCAATGTCTCATAACATCAGCTGAATATAGTATAATTCCCGTTAAAATCTTCCCAGCTATTTTGAAGATTACCAATTACAAAGAAGTCTGTTGCGTTTTTGTTAAAGGTAATGTGTATTCATTATGCAATCATTAGAAAGTTGTTATTTTACAAACACAAACAGACACTTCAGTTTTATTTATTAAGATTTATCCTACGTCAAAACATTCTATATTTTACCCTACTACTTTCAATAGTAATTGCAGTATGGAACTATCGAAGTGTATAAACATTTATAAGATAGACGCTTATGGTTCATGATGAATTTAAATAATTTATTCATAATAAAATTTTATTCATAGAGATAGTCAAAATGATGAGAATTTGCTTCCTTTAATGCAAATTGCAAGTGCGGGGTAATGCCCAGCTTAATTCATTAAACGGATTAGCACGCCCCTGGTTGAAGTATCGTACGATAAAATGATGCCACGATGAACTTACTACTATTATCTATATATTAATCGCAGTCGGTCGTCGACCGATCCTCGTTTATATTATTATGAAGCACCATTTGCAGTGTTATCTACAGTGATCCTCGCAAGAGTTGGAAGCAGATTTATGCTGGTACCTACATTGAATGCACAATCACTCTACAATTAAACTTATAATAATTTGTTTAGTATCTATTTGGTATATTAACCCTTAACTACCTACCACCTATTTCTGGAACTTAACCACCTACGTGCGGTCCTGGAGACCGCTCATGAATTACCACCGTAAATTCAGGTTCTTTGTTATCAAAAGGATTTTAAATGAGTAAAATACTTGGTTATACTTTAATCTTTTATTTTAGACTTTCAAACATCATAAAATATAATAAAATCTTGAGATATGTTGCTATCTTTCGAGAATAGTAATTTTAACATAAAAAAATACTCTTCTTACATAATGAGATCTGATTAATAAGGAACTTAAAAAATAAACTTCTTTTCATATATTTCCTTTAACTAAGGACTTTTACTATTAAATTAAATAAAAAAACTAAACATTAATCGTAAAAATCAACAAAATTGCAACCCTCAAACATTCACAATTTTTCGCATCAGTTGCAGCATATTTATTTCGTACACTCGAGACAAATGGGCACCTGGCACATAATACATAAGTAAGCAGTCTTGCGTTTCTTTTTTGGATCACATGTGCCCAGCGGAAACGATCAGCACCAAAATAATTCTGTTCTCTGGACCTACCTCCAGATTCCAAGCAGGACAGCGGAATATCTTCATCTGAAGAATTAGTTCCATTCGAGGCCCTAGATGAAGATCTTGGTCTGTACCTGTTGGTTCAGGCTGAGATAAATTGTCTTGCTCTGAAATTTCATCATCATCACCCTTGATTCCAGATTTGGATTCACAGTCTTCAACGTCAACCTGAACAACATACTCGACCGCATCGGATTCCACGTCACTGTAATCTTCGTTTGGCATAACCTCGTCGTCTGCCATCACCTTTTGCAACCATCTTTCACTTCTTCCGTTGTTTTTTATTAATCTTTCACTAAAACAAAAAAATCGTGTGAGTGAAAAAAATCACGTAACCACCTACGAGCGGTCACAGAGACCGCTGAGGAAATATTTTTACTTACCCTGGCCAAACGCGCGCACGTCTACACTCGCCGATCGCTAGCGCGGTATTGTTGGATGTGTCGAAAAGGTATATAGACGCGCACTGTCCGACGACACATTCAAATCGAAATATTTGAATTTAAAAATACGTTGCGGTCTCAGAGACCGGTGGTAGGTGGTTAAGGGTTAATAAACTATTCTAAGGTCAACATTACAATTATTTAATTCTATAAAATAAAACGGTCATCCTTGAATTGACGGTTAACATTTTTCTTTGCCATTACGTTTAATAAATTGTTATATTTAAATACAATTAATAGATTATTTGGGAACGCTGGACTGATAAATAGTGTTTGTATATATTAACCATGCTCGATGGATATTTATTTACACTTATATTAGAAGAAAACAAAGACATTTATTGCTTATCTGTGGGCATACACTTTAGTATGACAACTACTTTAATTTTAATACTGATATTTGTCTCTCCAGGATAGAAAAGGGGGTTGAAACAATGTTTCGTATACCAGTAATATTAAATACCTACCTACTGATATCTTCATATAATGGTAAAGTAGTTACTTTTGACTTTATTTTGCTTTTACAGTCAAAATAGTTATTTTTACATAAACATAATTCTGAAATACATATCAATGTGCTATGGCTATGCCGCAAATCTTTTTTATTATTCTGAACAATTCAGCATTGTGCAAGGCATATAATGTTCGTACACATTTTCTTTGAAGGCTGTAAGTGGTTTGAACATTTGTCGAGTTGCCCCAGTAAATTGCATCATTTATGTTAGTAGTTGATAGACATTTCCAAAATGAGCACTCCTAGAAACATTTCTACCAAACACGAAGGTACTAGTTTCAAGCAACGTCAAAAGCTATTTAGTCGTTAAGGATTGTATTATTACGTGTAGAGTAGATTTGGTCGTTTAAAGTTGTCTCTTATAAAGCTGACGACGTATTAGTAATGCATGAGTCTGAACAAAATTGTTACATGTATGGAATTTACGTAGCGTATCGTCTCGACAAACTCATAATTGTTTTAAAACTCCACACAGCTTTCTCGAGCCTTCGTTGTGAAGTTCTTGAATTATTTTGGAATGACATAAAAATGTGAAGGACACTCTAATTAAACATAAATCACATCAAAAACTTGGGAAGCCTCTTATAAAAGCGGTTCAGACATTTTTGCAGCTAAGGAAATATCGTTTTCGGTGACAACAATATTTTAAGCGTCTTGACATACACCTGAGCACGGATGGCACTGAAATGAGCTATTGTCGAGCCTGATGGCTTGCATAACCGTTCGTTGTGAGATATTTACCCTATTTTTGTGTACTTATTCAAGACTATGGCAACCTTTTCCTTGTCTGTCTGTAATTCTTAATAATACCGATTAAAACGTTATTCAATACATTACAATCAAAAAGCAATACTTTTTTCTTTTACCTATTCAAAAAAATCATTATCAGTAGATTTCATAAAAAGTCTTCTCATATTATATATTAACCTTGTCAACTGCCCCAATTAAAGTAAATTATTTGTGTTAAGAGTAGTTTAACTAACAATAAAAAGACTGGTTAGCAGTTGAAGATGGATGGTCCAACTGAAATGCGTTTAACGTCTTTTCGAACTAGTTTCCTCAGCTTTGACTTTTAGGACGTGTTATATGATTGAGTATCCTTTATAACTTACTAGCTTTTGCCCGCGGCTCCGCCCGCGTGGATCACGACAATTCACACAACATCTTCATAAATTGTAGCCTATGTGTTATTCGGATGTACAAGCTATATATTGTAAAGTTTCATTAAAATCCATTTAGTAGTTTTTACGTGAAAAAGTAACAAACATTCATCCATCCATCCATCCATAGTTACTAACTTTCACTTCTATAACATTAGTAGGATAAGGAACGGAAGATGTATAGGACAAGTGCGGTAAAACTTCATAGCAATAGACCGTTTGTAGAAATGTGACTGATGACAAAATGTCACGTTACTCAATCTTATGTGTTATGAATGCCTGTGACAACCGGTATAGAACATCAGCACCTCCAAATATATCCTACTATATTAGTTCGAACTTAGAACATCATTATCCCGTAAAGAGGCTTAAAATATAGCGGAAATAATTGCTATACGTGAGGCCTCAGGTTGATTTTAGACAATTATGTATTTGTTTATCCTTTGCGAGTTTACCATAATACAAAAGTTTAGGTGACTGCCCCGTAGCACTACCCAATGACACTACTGGTAGTGTCAAGGGTAATTTTCTTGCCCCATGGCACCACCGGTAGTGTCAAACGTAGTTTTCGTAATTGTATAGTAAAGTGGAGTCGCAGTCCTAGAGTGGAGACCGCGAGAAGGCAAACAAGTTAGGACACTCCCTATAGCCAGGTGGACTAACGATCTAAAAAAAGTGGTTGGGACAGACTGGATGCGGAAGGCATAGGATTGGACGAAATGGTGCACATTAGAACAGGCCTATTCCAGAAGTGGATCCTGCACTTTTTTTTTTTACGTGCGGGAAATCCCTACGGATACCCCGCCCCGAGGTTATGTCGGACTCGAACCGACTAAGCCGCACGCCGTCTGTGGGTCGATGTGCTAGGCCGAAGGTGAGGTTTTCACGCGACATATCCCTCGCACCCTGGCTGCCTTCGAACGCGGCCAGCGATGTCCGCGAGTCTTTCTCGCTCGCTGCGCCGCGCCCTCTCTGCTGTCTCCTTCACGAGCATGACCTGCTCGCAGAAGGAGGCGCTGGCCTCCCACGCATCCACGCAGCGGACCATCGCCGTGAGCAGGGTGGAGAGCGTGAGCACTCTCACCCCCGGCCGACACAAGCTCCCGCCTCGGCGTTTCGAACGCCGGATACTCGGTGAGCGTGTGCAGCCCCGAATCCACGCTCGCGTCGCAGTGATGGCACTCGGGCGTTGGCTCTATGCCCATCAGATACAGGTACCGCCCGAAGTTACAATGTCCGGTAATGACCTGCGTCTGACGGTACGAAAGGCTACCGTGTGGCCTCTCTAGCCACTCCCCCATGATGGGTCTTACCGCCGCAATCACGGCGTGCCCAGTGGACTGCACTTGGATGATTGATTGACTGACTGACACATAAAAATTTCGTAGATTAAGTCTCGATGGTCAGGCGCAATACTAGGTTTCTCATGTCGGCGTCAGCGTCAAATGTACAGCGTCTAGTTGATGGATACTTTATTAAATATATATGAGCGGGTATGGGCTTGCTTCAGATCTAGATCAGATCAGTAAGAAAAGAATATGAATGTTTGTTACTCAATCACGTAGGAGCGGCTGAAAAGATCTAATGGACAGTGGTCTGAAATAACACATAGGCTACTGTTTATACCGGGAATGGGTTCACATGGGCTGTGGGAACGGAATTAGAATTCCAAGCAGGAGGAACCTTAAAGATTTTACCTTAGAAATTTAAAAGAGTATTTCCTTAATAGAAGTTTCCAAAACATGTATTGTTTAGTTTACTTTATGTTACGCATAAACGGCCCCTTTATCACAATGGATAATTTATAGGCACGCATGTTGGACCCTCAAAGGTAATGGGTGTTAAAATAAATCTCACTAACCCCTACTATTTACGAGTATAAATACGACATTTTGGGTGCATGAATGGATGTTAGTTACTTAATCATGCTAGAGCGGCTGAACGGATTTATAGATGAAATCTAGCTTTGAGTAAGATTATATGATCTGGATACATACCTACTTTTATCCAGATATTACTTCCCTGACGGTAACCTAAAATTTACCTGTATTTTAAGGGTACTGAGGCACGGTTAACAGTTAGAAGAATTTATTTTACGTTTTATCATGTAATATTTTCACGTAACTATTTAGAGATATCGACATTTTATGTTCGCTTTATATGATAGCCGATGAAATTCACGAGTTGAAGTGGTGGTTGTGTAAATATACCGTCGTCTGTGTGAATGTATTATTAGCCAGTTGTTGCTGGTCACGCGTTGATACAGTGATAACAATTTCTCATTTACAACAACAAAGCTTTTTTGTTCATGACAGTTTGAAGCCTCGTCCACCAGGGAACATTTGTGATACATCACGTTTTACTCAACAAGTTCGGCAACGTTGCGCATCATGCCCAATGTTTCAATATGACGCGCGTGTGGATGGACAACAATTCAGTCTTTAGAAACGTGTGGAACAATGTTGCGCAAGGTGGCGAGCAGCAATGTTGCCTAATGGACCCGCCCGGCTTCGCCCGTATTATATTTCGAAACCCCGTAGCTATATAGGCAAACCCGCAAATTATTACTTTTCTATTAATGTTCGCGTGGAAATCTGCCGAATTTGTTGACATTTATGGCGATATTTAGGGTTGATAAACGGGCTATTCAATACAAAAAGATTTTTTCAAATTGAACCTATAGTCCCTGACATTAGTGTTTGTTTCGGTTGACAAACAAACTAACTCTTCAGTTTTATAAAGATAGATACGGATACTGATTAAAAAAAAGATTTTATTCTATCCTCCCGTTACTTGGCAGTCAACAAGAACGAAAATAGCAGAGCATGGAAAATTGTACAATACTCGATGTAATATTGTTTTCGGTTCTCGGCGATAAGATAACGCGAGTAATTACGTCGCCTGTGGGGAAGCAGCTGATTGTAGTGTTGGAAACTACATAGTGTCAAAATTTGGTTCGTTAAATGGCGGATGGGTCCCGCAATAACTATAATAATAACTAATCCTACATCCTACCTTGTCACGCAAAAACTGTATAGCCTAAGGAGATACATTTGCATCCCTACATATAACTTTGTATGAAGAAAAAAAAATCTATAAGGTATATACTTCAAAAGTATACATACTTATTGAGTAGCGATACTTTTTCATGTCAAAGGTTCTACAAAAAATTACCCGGATGCACAGTAGCTCACAGGCTGTATACTTTTTGAAGGTACTTTTAGGAAGGCTTAAGGCGAGGTCATCTTTAGCGGTGGCCAAGAACCTGCTCAGGTTTTATACTATTTTCTGGTAAACCTACTTTTATGGTAATAGGTCTGATATTAAAAGACAATGTGTATTTAGATGAATTAACTCGGTACGTGTCCAGCCCAAAACACATCATACCACAATCATACTCATATTTATATAGTAAAAAAAATACTGCCATCGACATGATCAAGAAGGAGAAGAAGACTCGGTAGGTATCACTGTGGCATTTTTATAACTAAAATAGAATCATCAAGGTTACTTTTCAAGGTTACATTCACGCGGGCGGAACCATAGGTCTCAGCTAGCAATAAATAAATATACCTATTTTAGAGTTCACGGTCGCTGCTTTAGCTTAGCTTAGCAGTATTTCAATATAATGTGCTCAGAATTCTTGACACGATATCGTGCTATCATGAACTGCTACAACTGTTATCAGTATATTGTATGTAACTGAATATTAATAAATATTTAGTTGCTATCAGGGAAAGCTTGGAATATTTCAGAGTTTTTTTCCGAATAATAATGGAAAATAATAGAGCTGTAATTTTTTACCGAAAATATAACCATCATAATCCCGTGGTTTTGCAATTTGTTAAACAGTTGGGCTTTAGAGCTCGACCGCTTGTTGTTTTTGACTAGTTAGTTAACCTTTCCGAAAGTGACTGCCGCCTGACCTCCCAGCCCTAACTGGAAAGCCTGCACCAGTGCGTCGTTTGTTGTTTAGCAAGTGCACTGGCTTGCATGAGGTTGGCTCAGGACTCAAGGATGTCAGTAGGGCCCTGAACGCCCGCCACAATATAATACAGTAGGTACAGTAAATAAAATAGCCAGTAAATACACCTACAAACTAATTAAATATAACACTGACAATACATTTAGTAGAAGCTATTCAACACATTATTCACATGTCCACTAATCGGGCGCTAACTAATAGATTATACAAAATACTTTCTATTTTTGTGGGTGCTGTTAAGATTATTCTATCTATTTTGGTTCATTGGATTGTTTGAAGTAAGCCTTGAGAAGGTTAACAAATATTTAGAAAGCGTATTCTATTATTGACTGCTTTTAGGAAGATTCATAAAAAGACCGATACATATCGGTAAGATCGACAGGCCGATCATTCAAGTAACACAGAAACCTTGTAACACAACTCGTTGAGAGATACAACATTAAAATTTCTACTTTACTATACCTACACCTACTTATAAATTAATACAAATTGAAAATAGGTCGCAACCCAATTTGCAGTACTATTATGTTTGCATTTTTTTAGGAATGACAAATTCAAATTTTATGATTTTTTTGTGTATGAATGAGACAACAATAGGCTAATAGCAACTTTTATTACAATTTTGAAAACTGACAGCTGTAAAAAAATAATACGATTTTATTTATCATCGAAATGGATAGCATTTAGGAAGTACTGTTTTAAAAGATCGAATTTGTACCTTGAAAGACCTAATATGTAGGCAGCGTGGAAACAAATCAAGTTACCAATAGTCACACAAACTTGATAATATGTAATTAGGTAAGTATTTACATAAGTGCGTAAACCTCACTACTCTGTCTGATATTACATTTATTAATTGTATGTTTATCTAGACAAACATAAACAACGCCTATCAATCTTAAACATTTGATAACACAAAATATGTCCTATGACGTTTCTAAAATCTTTACGAATTAAATTAAATTGATATCATCTTCATTTTGCAGATATGTATATTTATACGGACATGCACTTTTTCAGCCGGTACGTATGCGTGTCCATGTGGATATCCAGAAAGAAAAAAAAAACAATAATTTAAAAAAGAAACGGAACACTTACCTACTTTGGTGTTAATATTAAAATAATAAAATGTATTTAAACAAAGATGATAAACCACAAAAATATACTACGATCTTCATTTAGAAAAACATGATCATAACGCAACGTTCTAACAAGCACTATCACGAATACACGCGTGTTTCGTAAGGCCGAGGATGCTACACACTGCGTCTATTTTGTAAATAATCGGAAAAAATATTAACCTATGATTTGTTTTTGTGATGAAGTGAACACACGGTGCCACGGCTAGATGGAGACTGAATATTAAAACGTTATTCACGAGCTTGTCTATAAGAATATATTAACATAAATGAATACTTTATCACAGAATGCAGCTATCTTTATGTTATTATTTATTAATCGTTTACGTACCAATAATTATTTAGTATTACTGAGCTTATCTAGACCAAAGGTTGTTTTGTAAAGATCTACTTAATTATAACTAAACAGAGAAACGAAACTACGCCTAATTATTTCATAAAGTGATACTAAGAGTTTATAATGCAATAAATTGAATTTTAGCTTCAGACTTAGCTAGGAAAACGGTCAGCGCCCCCAGATAGAAGTGTTACTAGAACTTATATTATACAAAAAATCTTGACATACAAAACTTTTTATGCACTTTGTATTCAATGTTCATAAATATTACTCAGTGTGTGCTGGCCAACGGTTGATTGGCTCGCTGCGCGCATTTCGAGACACGATATTAATAGAGTTATCAACACAGAGCAATGTACTCGCGAGGCGACACACTCGCATCAGTGGTCGGCCGTCGAATCTCTAAAATGAAAGTATTGAATAGAAGAAAATCAAGAGCATACGTGTAAACTTGTTGATCTGTATACCTATTTATTAGGCAACCAGTACTAATAATGCATTTTCGTGTTAAGGAACGTCAAGTTGTCGTTTCGTTTTTTATTTCATGCTATGTTATATTATATTTTATATGGTACTAGCTGAGCCGGCGAACTTCGTACCGCCAATATTATTTCGCCCGCGTGGCGTCAGATCCCGTTCCCGCTGCACCCTCTACTATATTAAACATGTATTATACATATAAACCTTCCTCTTGAATCACTCTATCTATTAAAAAAAACCGCATCAAAATCCGTTGCGTAATTTTAAAGATTTAAGCATACAAAGGGATATAGGGACAGAGAAAGCGACTTTGTTTTATACTATGTAGTGATATGAGCTGTTGTCTGCGGCTCCGCATCAAACATCACCTATAAATTTTATCAGGATTTTTTCGGATTTACATAGATCTCTATTACTTTATTATTATTGATTTTTCAATTTAAAGTCGAAGTTGCAAAAATTTGTAACAAAACTGTTTCTACGTAGAAATTTTCTGTGCGACAAATAGCCGTATAGATATCGTGTAAAAACCATTGGATTTAACATACCTCTAATACCTGCTTGACATCCAAAATAAAAAATTTAGTTCTCCAACTTATGAACGTTAAGCCTATTAAATAATGTGAAGATAGCACATATCAGTCATACTTTTCTAAAGGACAGATATCTTCAATGGTCAAAATCATTGACATAATAAAGAATTATTATTGTCTCTAAGTACCCTGTTATTAGTTATTGTCTCTAAGTACCCTGAAGGGATGGTATATTACAAAAGTAAATTGCTGCTCATCATCTGTTGAGAGTTCCTGGGTGGATAGCCCACGTAGCCTTGTCCACCACACAGCAACACCTCAATTACTCCCGTAGCAGTTCAAATTTCACGTCTAGGAAAGTATAGAGGTTGACGCTCACACATACGAAAAAAAATCATGTTTCGTGTGGTAAGTAGGTTATAGAGCTTCCTAGGGAAGGAGGCAGATCGACGTACAAGCAATATCTCTTGTAGACCAATAATCGTTTACCATCAAACGGCCAGCTTGTTTGCCACTTTAGCAGTATAGGAAACCGATGCTATTAACATAATTGCATGTTTGGGTTCATTCCATACAACGTAAATTAGTAGGCAAGGTAACGGTCTACAGAACAAGTGTCAACTGTTGAACTTTTATCGGTCATTCACCTAAGCCCGCCAGCACATTCCGAATATCACACCTACGTACATACAATACGCATGTGTGTACCTACTCATTACGATTGTAATAACAATCTTTGTTGGCAAGTTTTCAACATTCAATACTTTCACACAAAAAGACTATGCAATATTCTAGAATGAATATAGGTCTCGCTTTTGTTAACGATGTCTCCTTATATGGAGATACATGTTATTTTATCTGTAGACAGTAATATTAGTACGAGATCCCGCTGCAGGATTGGTGTGCTCATCGACTTTTTGTTTAAAACCAAATTTTTATGTTTGTTTATAATTAAGAGAATATATATTTACTCGGGTGCCTATCAAAATTTGGCCGCCATTATTTTTAATTAAATTATTTTTAATTGATTTTTGGTAAAAAATTTCGTTTATTTATTTTTTAAATAAAATAACGTCTACATCACGGTAATTAATATGAAGATTCTAAAAAATCACGGTTGCCGTTGCGCACCTGGCCGCACCTCTTTGCAGCCAGGTGTAAACAGGTATGATTTCGATAAATTTATACGTTTATAACCTATATTTATTAATTATATGTCAAATTGAAGCTAATTTTTTTCTATTAATTATCATATATAGTTGCTTAATTAAATCTGGCCGCAAATAAGGGTTAATGGCTGTTAAAGATAATAAATATTTAACCTGTCAAGTCCGGCAAGGGGCAAGGGCGGGTAATGACATCGTAGGGCGGGTGATGACATCGTGACGCTGTCTTACTATCTTGTAGAAAAAAAGGAATTACTCTACAACGAAACCATATTTTATGATTCTGTAAACGGCAAGAGATTTATTGATTATTTTTTTATGATCAAGCCATAAAAGATGAATAATAATGCAAACAAATTATATATTCAAATAGTCCAAAATTTGGAAACCACGTTGTTAGCTAAATTTCAAGGAATGAATGAAAATTCAAATGAATATCAAAGAACAAGGACCTGTGCTATCTAATAACGTAAACAGTTTGATAAAAGACCTCAAGATGTTTATGCAAGATGTTTATGTTATGTAATTCAGCCCAGAAAATAATGGCTGGCTGGTACTAGATGGTTTTTTAAAACCAACATGGTTCCTGGGAGACTCAACTCCAACGCAAGTTAATAGTGTGCTATGTGAATCCACGAACAAAGCTTCCGATAACGACGATTCTGATATTTGTAGCGATGAAAGTGATAGCTCCGATGATAGTACAACTGAAAGCTCCGATGATTCAGATTTTTAAATAAGAGTTACGGAAATATAAGAATTATAAGATATTTTTTTTTATTTTTTTATTTGCTTAAATGTTTAATTAATATGTAACAGACAATTAAATACTTGAATAAAATCTAATAAAATTTTCAAATAATACTTTCGCAATAAAACTTTCTTTTACTTAAGTCACCTTGGTTTTATTTTTTAATTTTTTAAATCAATATTAAATATCGACGTTTTAATTAGCAAATTGTCTAACATGGAGTTAGACAATTTCTAACATGTTTTAGAGAATCTTTTATTTGTACGAAAAAAAAACAATTACTTCAAAATTTATTATCATTTTAAAAAACCATTTAATATCATTAATATCTAATAAAGATATAATATTTAAGTTTGAATCATTCAAATAATTTGTAATTGGATTATTGCTTCATCAAAATGTTAAAAAAATCACCCTCTAAAAATATGGAGTTAGACAAATTGCTAAATAGACCGTCGATATATCAAATCAATATTAATTTTCTGTTGCAATTTTTAAATTTGTCATATTGAAAAAAATTACATACTTTTTGGAGTATTTATTATAAGTCGTCTCTATTACTCCCCGGTGGTTGAGAACACTAACGTTCGACGCATGCGCAATGGCTTAAAAGCGTCGCACAGCCGGCAATCGCTGTCCTCGTCTGACAAATGATGTTACACGCTAACTCTCTTTCACTCTACCTTAAATATTTAGTATCTTTAACAGCCATTAACCCTTATTTGCGGCCAGATTTAATTAAGCAACTATATATGATAATTAATAGAAAAAAATTAGCTTCAATTTGACATATAATTAATAAATATAGGTCATAAACGTATAAATTTATCGAAATCATACCTGTTTACACCTGGCTGCAAAGAGGTGCGGCCAGGTGCGCAACGGCAACCGTGATTTTTTAGAATCTTCATATTAATTACCGTAATGTAGACGTTATTTTATTTAAAAAATAAATAAACGAAATATTTTACCAAAAATCAATTAAAAATAATTTAATTAAAAATAATTTAATTAAAAATAATGGCGGCCAAATTTTGATAGGCACCCGAGTAAATATATATTCTCTTAATTATAAATAAACATAAAAATTTGGTTTTAAACAAAAAGTCGATGAGCACACCAATCCTGCAGTGGGATCTTAGACTATATCTCTGTGTATTTTTAAACAGTGGTTTAAAGGTTTAATATGTTATTGAAGTTTTTATACTATGAAAATAATATGATAAAAATGAGTCATATCTTTCGTCATTTAAAAAAAAATGTATACTGTGCCAGACACATACTTCATACAAACATAGAAATAGGTACTTTATATTTATCAAGATTTTTTCCTAAAGATAAACGCGCGTTGTATTGAAATCTTTGCCACATTGATGTGACATGTAGCATATAAAAGAAAAGGGCCGTAACCCCGATTGATACGACCCTGATATTTCTTCTCACTACGGGCTATTCGGTAAAACGACGACGATAAAATGATTCGTATTACCTACATAAAATAACAACTTAAAAAAAACAATTCAACATGATGTAAGTGACTGTATAGTTGCATCATAATTTCAATATACCATTACCTAGGAACCTCAACTTCTAGACAATGTAAATGTACTTAATTCAAATTGTCCCTGAACGTATCCATCCTTGACATTGACGCATCGAAAAATTCTTCTTCTTCTTGATCGTGTCGATTGCAATCGTTCTAATGTAAATTAAATATGATTGTGGTATCTAATGTGTACAACGAAAAACTCGACGACTCCCACTGCCGCCTCATTTGCCTCGTTATTATCTCCAGCCGTGCGAGTTTTTGGGCACAGCGGGCACCATAATAGGTGGTCCATCATTTGCAGACGCGCACCGCACACCGTAGTCACAGCCCCCACTCCCCGCGTCCAGGTATCCCCATATAGCCCAGTTACCCCCGCAGCAGCCAACTCGGGACCTCAGTATATTGAGATTATAGGTGTGCTAATGAGCTAATAACATGAATGCTATTTAGCTCGATTCAGATCAGAAAAAGTGTAGGTGGGACTTGAACACAGGACCTTCAAACTAATTGCTTGAAAATTTAATTAAAATACTATGTAGCTGTTCAAGGATACTTATTGCAACAGCAGATTACTCTAGCTCTAACAATGTAATTTTTTTATTTAAAAAAATAGTAACTGAATATAGCAGGCTAGCCCCTCAATCCAAATCTGTCCGCTTTTTACCAGTCTAACTGCTGATTTGGCTAAACTTCGATATTTTCCGTGAAGCGACTGCCATCTGACCTCCACAACCCGCGCCTCCTGCGTAGCGGTTGCGTTCACTACCGCTACGCCACGTAGGCTGTCAAATCCAAATATGTAAACTAATATAACTCCACTCTCTTTGTGTCCACCAAAAACTGGTCTATTATGACTCCATGGTGAATCTACCACCTAATTTCACAGGAATGCTATTGAATTTATTAATCCAAAAATAGCATGGGTGTCATAATATAAGTATTATTTTATTAATTACCCCTTTCTTGAGAGTTATTACCTACTGTATAAAATAGTAGTCGCTTTACCGACGTTTAAGAATATAACAAAGTAAAGTAAATTTGTTTGATATTATTATGTTTCCTTATTGAATTTTAATGCAAAAACCAAATTATGTTTAATTCGCCCTAAGTAGGTACTATTAACTAGTAATTTAATTATACAGGTAGATATAAGGGAATTAAGTCGTAGTCATAGGCAGTAAGAGAGAAAACGATTACTAACAATTTGATAACGAGTACTCCGAGTACACTACATATTGGCATTATATTTTTGAGATTTTTTTTTCATTTCGTTAAATAATGCTAATAAAATGGATAAAAAAATAAAAATTTCTCCATCGTATTTGTGAAGCTCAATGAAACGGCAATTTAATATTATATGACTACGAAAAAACACGCTTGACGCCATTTTTTTTCTTCTGTAGTGATGTTTAAGTGTGTTTTTATGTGATGGTGACCTTCTTCCCTAAGACTTTGCCTTCAGCTTACCACCAGGCGAGGTGAAATATGTATCACAAACAAATGTTACAATCCAAAATATTTTGGACACGAAGCTGAATATATTAGTTGCCCAAGGTTGCTCAACGTCCGTAGGACTGGTAAGTCCTACGGACGTTGAGTGGACACGTGTAGGGTGGGCCTAGGAATAGGTGGTAACCTATTCCTAGGCCCACCCTACACGTGTCCCCTGGGTGGTGCTAATGGAGCAACAACGCCGAACAACGGGTGGCGGTTAACTAACCCGACCAGGCCACCACAGGCCAAGGGGCGCTAAACGCTAAATACCCCCTAAAAGCGTGGCTTTTTCTATCTATGTAATTGTCAATTTTTTTATTTTTAAACAACTTATATATGTATCTATCATTATGTATTTATAATATAATGTGCCGAACCGTGGCGGCCTAAAACCACATCCCGGCAGACATTGCCGTGGGGCACTAAATTCCCCCACAAAGCTGTACCACACTCATCTAGGGCAGGAAGTGTGAGTAAACCTCTGCCCCAAACTACAATGAACGCACAGGACAAAAATTCACTACCCCAGGAGGGTACAGCTTGCGGAGAATCCCTCACTGAGCCTCGCTCAGTCTGCCCCTCGTATTCTGGGGGGGGGGCAACCTGTGTTCAGGACCGGGCTCAAGCCTGGACCTGTCCAGCCTCTCGGAGGCTATACCTGTAACGAACACCACGAGTGTCGTACAATGGACCGTTGTCGGTCACAAGCGCCCTTGCAAAAGGGATGCTCAGCCGACAGCGGCCGCTACCAAAAAAGGGCTCGGCCGAACGGAACGCAGTCGCCCCAACAGGCGCGCGAGAAGGGAGGCCTTGCAACCTACAAAAAAGACGACAGGGTTGGGTGCCGCAGCAGCGGAGACGCAGCGCGAACCCACACCATCCACCTCAAAGGGGACGCGAAGGAGCTAGCCGACCTGGTACAACACTGCGAGGCTCACACCTGGGACTTAATCATCGGCACAGACTGCAATGCTCACCATCCTCTGTGGGGAAGTAAGGACGCGAACAAGAGAGGTGAGTTACTAACTGAATACTTATTCCAAACCAACCTAAACATCATGAATGTAGGCACGGAACCTACTTTCGTAACGTCATGGTGTCAAACCATCATTGATATCACGCTCGCAACACACTCGGCAGCCAACCTTATTAAGGGTTGGCACGTGTCAAAGGACCCATCCTTTGCAGACCATCGCCGAATTTGCTTTCAAATACAATGTAAACGAGCAGACCCTGTCCCATATCGTAATCTGTCCCCCGTAAAACAGATATAACACGGTACACCAACGCACTAAACAAAAGACTAAGTGATTCACAACTACCCGACGCAACACTTAGTACGGATAACATTGAACACAATGTACAGTTTTTCACTGCAGCTCTACTGGAAAGTTATGAGCCAGCATGTCCATTCGTAACACCCAAAGGTCCAGAAAAGAGCTCCTGGTGGGGGCCAGAACTCGAACGACTACGTGGAGGTTTGAGAAAGCTCTACAACCGAGCAAAAAACACCAGAATCCCTGAGGACTGGGACAAATACAAAAACGCACAAAAGCACTACAAGAAACGCATCAGGTATCGAAGAACTGAGGCATGGCAGAGTTTCTGTAGTAGCATAAATTCGACAAACCAAGCCGCAAGAGTAAGGAAAGTCCTGGCCAAGGGGGAACTCAACCTCATGGGCTCAATTAAGAGAGAGGACGGCACTTACACCAAAACGGACAGTGAAACCAGCGCAGTACTGCTGGAAACCCACTTTCCTGGTTGTCAGGTAACACCATTCACCAACTCAATCGACTGGCCACCGGAACACTACAGTGTACCAACAACCCAAGAATGGGAAATCGCAAACAAGGTAGTAACTGCAGACAAAATAGAATGGGCTATAAAAAGCTTCAAACCTTTCAAGTCTGCAGGGCTGGATGGAATATTCCCAGCTCTACTACAATGGCAACTGACAAAGATAGCAAAATATCTACTTCCAATCTACAGGGCCTGCATTGCTTTCAAATATATACCCAGAGTATGGAGAGAAGCAAAAATAGTCTTCCTACCAAAATCAGGTAAGGAGGACTACACACATCCCAAATCATTCAGGCCCATTAGTCTCACATCATTCCTCCTCAAAACGCTGGAGAGACTAGTAGATCGATACCTAAGGGATGGAACACTAAAAGACAACCCACTTCATCCTCAGCAACATGCATACAGGAAAGGTAGATCAACAGAGTCTGCACTGCACATGGTAGTGCATAAGATAGAATCGGCTATCACAAATAAAGCCTCAACACTAGCTACTTTCATAGACATAGAAGGGGCTTTCGACAAAACGGCACACAGCAGCATTAACGAAGCCTTGCGAAGGCGTAGGGTAGAATCAACCATAAGGGACTGGATCACTCAGCTAATAAGCAAAAGAGCGGTCCAGATAGTGATGAGCACTACCACAAGAGCAAAAGTAGTCAAAGGGTGCCCCCAGGGAGGCGTCCTATCACCACTTTTATGGAATATAGTAGTAGACAGCCTCCTAAAGAGACTAAATGAGAGAGGATACACCACCATCGGGTACGCGGATGATCTTGCAATACTGATAAGCGGAACGGCTGAGAACGTGCTATGCAAAATCATGCGCTCAGCCCTTCAGATTGTGGAACAATGGTGCGAAGAACACCGACTATCAGTAAACCCGAAAAAAACAGAACTTATCCTTTTCACCAACAAAAGAAAGCTACCAGAACTACAACTACCAAAACTATTTAACACCAAACTGGCTCTAACAACTCAAGTTAAATATCTGGGCATCATACTTGACAACAAGTTGAATTGGGCTAGCCACATAAATGCTAAGATGAAAAAGGCCTGTATAACTTTCTGGCAATGTAGAAGACTCGTTGGTAAGAACTGGGGTCTTAACACAAAGATAACACTTTGGCTGTATACGGCAATTATCAGACCTTCTCTAACCTATGGATCAGTTGTATGGTGGCCCAGAACAGAACTGATCACTGTGAAAGAAAAGCTCCAGAGTTTACAACGCCTAGCGAGTACAGCAGCCACTGGATGCATGAGAACCACCCCATCAGTCGCACTAGAGCACCTCCTAAACCTAAGACCGCTGCATCTCATCATACAGGAGGAGGCCAAAGCAACAGCCTTAAGACTGAAAAATAATGGGCTTTGGAAAGAGAATAATGGAACAAAGCATTCAAAAATTCTACAGGGAATCCTAAAGAAGATACCACTTCTCGAGGCTCCCATAGACAGAATACCATGTCACCACGTCTTCGAAAGGAAGTATCATATCCAACTTTCGGAAGAAAAAATAGATAGCTCTGGCGTCAAAGAAGTTAGGATATATACAGACGGCTCCAAAACCACGCATGGCACCGGAGCAGGCGTCTTCTCGAATGACTTAAATATCAAAATAACAACCACCTTGGACAAACTAAGCACAATATTTCAAGCCGAATGTATTGGCATAACGAGAGCAGCGGAGACGATTGCCGCCAGAGATGTCAGAGATCTAGATATAAAGATTATATCAGACAGTGCATCCGTACTCCAAGCTCTCCAAAGCAACACCATAACCTCTGTCCTCATATTGGAATGTCATAACACACTCAAATCCATTGCAAACACGAACAGGGTCACGCTGCAATGGATCAAGGGACACAGCAACTCCCTCGGCAACGACGCAGCCGATGAATTGGCCAAGAGAGGATCAGGGTCGACAGTATATGGACCGGAACCAATACTACCCATACCTCAAGCACAGGTCAAAACTTGGCTACGAAAAAGTACAGAAGAAACCCATCAAACAGAATGGACAAACACTGAAGGATGCAGGCAAACGAAGAATGCAGTTCCGGTAGCATCAAAAACGTTTAGCCGAAACCTCATTAGGCTAAAAAGGGACCAAATCCGCAAGGTCACAGGCATCTTGACCGGTCACTGTCCCCTAAACAAGCATCTGTTTACAATAGGTGTGACGGACAGCCCCCTATACAGAGGCTGCATGGGGGCAGAAGAAACGCCACAGCATGTGCTTACAGAGTGCACGAGCGTGGCCGCACAACGGGCGAAATTCCTCCAGTCACCAGCGTCACTCCGGGAAGCATGTGGAAACCTGAAAAGGCTGCTGGCTTTTTGGCAGGATCTGGGTTGGTTGGAATGAGAGGTAAGATGGTACGCACAATGGCCCAATCAAGAGGCTAAGTGCGGAACCGCCCAGACAAACTAACTAACTAACTAACTATTAGTTTCTTTTTTTTCTTGTGGCTTTTGCCTCGCAATTTAGCCAATGACAAGTAATTAGATATATTATAAATATTCTACAGCGTCTGCGTTATTTCGTCACAGTCAAAGTCAAGTAAAGTCCTCCATAGTCAAGTCAAAGTCCTAGTCACAGTCCTAGTCATACCCCAGTAAAGTAGTGGAATTTTACAAGGGCTTCTTTCACCAACACAAGGTGACACAATTCACAGCAATATACCACTTTTCTCATATTGTATACGTTGTTCAAGACGTTATGTTTTAAAATCAACCATTTTCAACACACAAAACTCAGATTCAGAACCACTTTCAGAAAATAAAACACCACCAATGTACAGTCAGCATCATTAAAATGTTGCTAACAAAAGTACTCAAAATAATCCAAATACCAAAATTCCAATTTTATATTGGTTATAAGAGTACTCAAATAGTTGTAAGTGTCCAGAGTGGTCCAACTATCTTAACAATCGGTCTTCCAGAATTATGTCAGTTAGTAGATTATTCTTATTCGTATACACAATCACGCCGGTCGATGGTATCCAGTCAAGTATAATTTCAAAAAATCTAGACATTGTCATTTAATCTCATTTTGTATCCTTTTCTTACTTGTAAAGCCATCCCTTACACACAATGGCGGGATGATAAGGGATGGGTATATGAGTAAAAAAAAGATACAAAATGTGTCAATTGACAATGTCTTTTATTTATTTTTTTAAGTTGACAGTTGAATAAGCCATGAACTATCAACTTGCGTTAGTGAGAAAAGTATGAATGTCAAGATTTTTTGAAATTATACTTGCCTGGATACCATCGACCGGCGTGATTGTGTATATGAATATGAATACTCTACTAACTTACATAATTCTGGAAGACCGATTGATAAGATAGTTGGACCACTCTGGACACTTACAACTATTTGAGTACTCTTATAACCAATATAAAATTGGAATTTTGGTATTTGGATTATTTTGAGTACTCTTGTTAGCAACATTTTAATGATGCTGACTGTACCTCCAAAGAATTGGCGGGAGAATCTCGAATACATTAGTTACTAATTGTTATAAAATCAAAGTGAGGTATTGTAATTGTACTTTAATACCTAAATCGCCAGAAGACATTGTTTGAAGTTTGATATATGTAATCATATTAGGTACCAACATAGATATCCAGCCAAATCACAATAGCTGTCTCATGCAAGTCAATTACGTCTATCTGCCGCCTGGTTAGTTATCTGAACTCTGTGATACAATATGAATTCGTACGGGCAAGTTACAGTTGTTTAGAACTATTAAACATGATTATTTCGTCTCAAAATTAAATTAAATTTAAATTTTGTTATGTCGAGTAGGCGTAGTTGAAAGGAAACGGGCAAGAATAAGATATTAGTACGCTGCACATTTGTACTTCATCATCATCATTATAGCGTCCGAGCCCGGACTATGCTTAATTCTTCTCCTACAGCTTGTTCCATATATACACACCGGCAGAATTAGCGGAACACAAAAAGAGAGTATAAAAAAGTTAGCTTTATTTTTAAACAAATGATAATTAAACATGAAACAACAACAACATGTTCAATCACGAGTTTTTCCCCCTCGTGCCCTGATTAAGGTTTCCATCCATCTGGGCCTGCTGCGAATGATGGTGTCCAATGATTTCTTGGGGCAACCTCTACCATTCATATACTAATGTATGTATTTCGCAGCTCGCCCAGATTGTTAGCAGGTGTCATTCTTGATTTGACACTCCTGTTTAGCAAGTCCAAATCGGATTTATATCCGGGGACCGTGCTGGCCACTCTATCACCGTAACACCAACATGGTTTAGGTATGCCTGTACTGAGCGAGCACTGTGAGCCCGACCATTATCCTACATTAAAATGAAGTCGTTACCAATAAATGGGGCAAATGGCACAACGTGTTCCTCTAAAACCAGAGAGAATCAGATTTCAGCCGTCGACTACCAATAGCTCCGTGCGAGCTCCTAAATATATCCCCTCCCCAGACCATAAATTTGTGTTCTGCTAATTCTACCGGTGTGTGTATTTTGGACCTAAATTGTGGTATATAAAAGGCACTGGCGCGCGCGGATTGTTTTGGTGAATTTGAGCTCGACCACGGCACTAGCACCCCGCACTAGCCTCAAAATACATTCAAGAAACGTGTACTGCGCGTATAGAGCACTATTTAGGTTCAAGATATATGGAACGAGCAATATTTCTTTTTAAGTATTTTTTTAATATCCATGCAGAAATAAGTCATTTTTCTAACTGTTTAATTAAATTGCTAGGCAAGTAGTTAAACGTCATCGATCCAAGCTATTTGCCTAGCCGTTTAATTAAATGGCTGAACACCATTTAGGCCGTTAATTGAATGGCGGCGTTTAGGTAACTGCCTAGGCAGTTAATTGAACGGCTGATTAAGCTAGTTGGCGGCGACATGTACATAGATGTACCAAAGAATCTGTGAAACGGCTAAAATTTTAATTAGGGTTGTCACTCTCAAATGCATACTGTTTTATTGCACATCAAAGTCATTTTTGGCATTTTATTGACTATGAGACGACTATACAATATTTCACATATTTGTTTTGTTATTAAACACGACGTATTGTGTATCTAAACGCTTTAAAAAAAAGCAGTTGAACCAATAAACATGAAAAACTAATCTATAGCACTTGTGAATTATAACAATCAAAAAGTCACAGTTTGATTATGGATGTCACTATGTGCCTAATTGCGGAGGAATTAGAGCCAGTATTTTGGCAAGTGTGTTGAAAAATAAATTATGTTGATAAGAAGTACAGTGGATTAATCGCGAATCCATCCGTTTTAGATTGCCTCGAAAAAGATGTTTGACAAAAGCATAATAAAACTATTTTAAAATCAATAAAATAAATCGAATAATAGGCTAATGGACTGAAAGTGTGCAAATATTTTTTGAGGTACGGAAACCTACAAATGGATGGCCTGGAAAGATCGTACGGTGTGCTGTGAGTTATCATGTGATATAATGATTTACAGATGTTCATTATTTTCAGATCCAGTGAATATTTATATAAATGTGTGAATGAATGGAACAATGTCCTAATATTAGGGGTTAAAGTATGAAATTGCCGATTTGTACTGACAAATTGAAATTCGTTTTTTTTTTAATTTAACGTATTTATTTAATCAAAATAATTACCATTATTATCTATACATTGCTGCCATCTAGTAGGAAGGTCATTTATGCCTTTGCGATAGAACTCTGGTGATCTAGATTCGACAAACTGTGTGAAAGCATTTTGTACTGCCTCCTGAGAAGAAAACTTTTTATCACATAGAAAATTGTCCAAATCACGAAAAAAATGGTAGTCTGTTGGAGCAAGGTCTGGCGAATACGGAGGGTGACGGATAGTTTCTAATTGCAGTTCCTGTAGAGTTAAAGCGGTTTCTCGTGCTGTATGAGGTCTCGCGTTATCATGGAGCAATAATGGTGAAGATCGATTCATGAGTCGGGGCTGTTTCACTGCTAATTTTGCTATCATTGTTCGGAGTTCGGCACAGTAGACATCTGCCGTTATTGCTTGACCAGATCGTAGAAAGCTATAGTGAATAACACCATGCTGAGACCACCAAACAGTTACCATTACCTTTTTATTGGTAAGCTTTGCTTTAGGACACTGTTGTGGCGTTTCACCTGGGGTCAGCCATTGCATTTTTCGCTTACGGTTATCGTAAAGAATCCACTTTTCATCACATGTCACAATTCGATCCAATATTCCTTCATTTCTGTATCGATTCAACAAGGCAACACAAGTTTCAACATGCATTTCTTTCTGCAGATCAGTCAAATCATGAGGTACCCATTTTTCACATTTTTTTATTTTATTGATTTGACGCAAATGAGTCAATATTGTTGGTAAGGTAACGATAAACCATGCAGCTAATTCCTGGGTAGTTTGGCTCGGATCGGCTTCCACCATGTCTTTCAATTCATTGTTATTCACCTGTGTGGACGGCCTTCCTCGTGGTTCGTTCTTAAAATCAAAGTTTCCATCACGAAAGTGTTTAAACCAAAATCGCACGGTGCGTTCATTAGCAGTCCCCTCTCCAAACGCAACATTGATATTGCGAGCTGTTTCTGCCGCGTTAGTTCCGCGTCGGAACTCGTATTCAAAAATCACTCGATTTTTCGAAGTATCCATCTTTCTTGTCTAAGCTGAATAAAAAAAACAACTGAAAGTCGATAATCGAATGTTGCACATTTTTAAATGAAGAACTACATAGGTACCATGTGGAAAAAGTTTCACTCAAAAATCTCAAACCATGAAGGTTCTATGTCAATTCGAAGTACCTATTACAATGAAACGGCAATTTCATACTTTAACCCCACAGTTATAACTTATAAAGCTGTCAAACAAGTCAATAAACGTTTCTGTGATAAAAATATTGTACTAGGGAAAACTATGTTTATTCCAATTATGTTTCGGTTTGTTGGATTTAATATTTTCCTTCCGCATGAGTGGCATTGAACGATAATCAAATTATTTAGGCACTTGTCAAAACAGTAGGCATGACTATTGAAATTTGCTATAGAAGTTACTTTTTTTTTAATAGAACTGCTACTATGAAATATACCTAGAGTTATTTTCGTGTCGTTATAATATTTTATACTAAATTGCACACATATTCTGGTGCGTATATTTCCGAAGGGATAACACAAACATACCCAAACAATCGTTCTATTAGCCTAAAACCGGACTATCAGATAAACAAATAAGATATAGAGTTTTTTTATCCATACTAATATGTGTGTCTGTTTGTTTGTCCGTCTTTCACGCCTAAACCACTGAACCGATTTTTATGAAATTTGGTGTAGTTGTAGATTAGACCTTGAGAAAGGACAGGCTATGTTTACAGGGCGTAGCCGCGGGCAAAAGCTAGTTATAATATAAAAGGAAGGGTAAATTGAACGAACAGACGTATTGATATAAAATAAAAAAAGGCAAGTAGAACATTTGAAATCGATTCCATAACGACCTTAAGTTCCGGCAAATATCACGATTTTATAGGTTATCAATAACAAAATTCTTCTAACTTTTTGATTAATTAATTTTTTGACCTAGTTCCACAATAGCGTCAGGTTGCCGTCATTTGTGACTTACGTCTTAATTGAAGCTGACGCTGACCATTTATAGAAAATATGACTCGCAGTCATTCATTCTTAACTTCTTTAGACTTGCTACTGAACTCAAGAGGAGTTATGATTTTAACAGCGTGTCAATATTGTCATGCTTATCACTATTAGTAGTCAAATTAGTAAGACGAAGTCGTAATTTTTATGGAAATAGTAAAATTAACAATACTAATTTGATTGTGATCGGAAACAACTACATTTGTTTGGAACTGCGTCGTAAACGCCCACCTCGAATAGGAGACATACATCTGGGGGTATGGCAGTGCCTCCGCCAAGTCTTTTATTATACATACAACTTAAACACTATAATATTCTGTTATGCTAAATATGAATAGTAGGTTTATTTTGTTATTTTTTAGTATTTTTCTTTACATGTGTGCATACGTGTTTTGAATGCAACACTAAAAAAATTATGGCATTACGCCCCTAAGGCAAGCAATGAAAGCTGCATGACCGTTCCCTATAACTGCGATGTGGATATAACTAGAAACCTGAATTTTCAGCAACCAAGCAAGCATTATATAAACACTGTATACTTCAAACTTCAATCAATTTAAATCAGTAGTTTAAGAGTAAATAACGAGTCAAATTTTCTCAATTTTGTCACTCATTGACTGACCGATGATCAAAATTCTAAGGCACTTCTAGCAGATATAGAAGCTTCAAATTTAGAATATAATTAATGTTTAGTGTATGAATCAAGGAAGAACTAACATATTTTTCAATTTATCGGCCCAGTTTTCCAAACACATTAACTGCATAAATAACTTTGTAATCCCATATAAATATATACCTAGAATAAAAAAGTTACATCTCCAGTTAATCAGTGTACCTGTATATTATGTATAATATAATGGAATAATAAGTGTATCAAAGGTAACTTGTAAAATGGGGAACGAGAACGAACGAATGGTGCCGAGTCTATAAATTTATTTAAAACGTTAAAGATTGTTTAATATTGCTATGGTCATTATAAGATGGTGTTAGGTTAGATAATTACGTAACAACTTAAGAAAGAAGGTCCCTCAAGTAGCTGAATAAATTAAAAACCGATTAAACATTGATCTCACAACTTTTTACGGTAGAACAACTGAGGACTTGGTATTTTTGACAAGAATTGTAATTTTATGGGATTTATAAATTTAACTGCCGCCAAACAAAGGATAATTTAGTTTGCTGTATGTAAAATACTGGGTAGGTGACATTTTCAATCATATTTGCAGCTTTGAACAGTATTGTTATTTCACATCAAGTGACAATTTTTCAAATCATTAAATAAATCTAGCCACTGCATACGGAATGCGAGTATACCAATAACTTTGTATAATTTGTTGTATAAAGTCCAAGGAGAAGGTCAATTATGTAAATAATTGTCCATGTCCCTATCACTTGTAATTGTATTTGGTGTATTTGGCAACTTCACAGGACTTTAATGTCTGTTAACAAGAATCTAGATCGAAAGACAACGGTGTAGGTAAGTATGTGTTCCAATTGAATTTCAAATATGCAATATCTTTCTGTAACTCGTCAGCATACACATCGCATATTATATAATTCTTCAGTAATGAAACGAATATGAAGTAATTAGGTATAAATATTTGATCTTAAAGCCGTACTTTTCCCAGTAATAATTGGGCGGCAACAATAAATGCCTAAAACTCTAGAATAACCTCATTTTAAATCCACATCTCAAGAACTTAAGCTTTAATTTACATCCGCAAACAACAAAATTGTTCAATTATGTAACCATCTAACTTTCAGAAATACGGATTCCAAACTCGTAATACATCTACTTAATATTTGAATGTGACTTTTGTACCTAACTGTGAACGTAACGTAGGAACTTGGTGTTATAAATGTGTTCCTATTATACAAAGGGAGCATCTTAAGTCACATTGATCACATCAGAAGGGGCGACCAATTAGTTTATATTAAAACGTGTTAGAACGTGTCATTACAGTTATGATGTCATCATAACGTTTAAAAATAATTAATGTACCTAGTTAACTTAATTTACGTGTTTTGTTTTACGGAAAAACAAAACACGTAAATTAAGTTCATCATCAAATAAACAAACTTTTATAATTCTATTTGTACGTATATTTACATAAAGTCAAAACTCATCATCCTCATAGCGTCCAAACTTTGGACTCAGGAGTTCGCTTATAGATTTTGATTGGGATGTTGGCCTTTTCTTTACACAGTGATTGCCGTTTCCCTTCTAGGCCCGAGATGTAAATCTGCGAGCAGGTTCGACTATTGTTTAGCAGGTGCACTGGCTAGCCGGTGAGCTGAGCACTGACTTGGGCCCCAACGGCGTTGGCATGACCCTGCTCCCGACAATATGGCAAAAATGTGTAAGTTGGTGATTACCGCTGAGGCGCCATTGAGACCCGAACCGTGAGGTGAGGGTCTTAAGAGAATCGAGGACGGTAATCATCAATACACACGTCTATCATACTATGTTTTTCAACACTCGTGTGAATAAAATAGTACTAAAATAGACATTTAACCCTGCAGTTCTTCAGAGAACTGCAGGGGTAAATGTCTATTTGTCTGAAAAAAAACTGTCCATAACGTTAAGGGCTTCACATCTATCACATCATATCGGATGCTGTGCAACATTAATAATTTTCCTTACAACTAGTACTTGTGAACATTTTAATTAATAAATAACTGTTATTTCAAAAGTGAAAACGTATTGACTTAAAGAGATTTATTTTTTATTTTGTCGTGGACTAAATAGGGAAATCAAAGTTTTTACAGAGAAAATAAAAGTTATTAAGGTTAATGATTCAAACTTTTTTTTTGTTAAATACGTACCCGTTAAAATTATCTATTTAAATACGAAGGTCCATGAAATGAGCAAGTAATAAGTAAATATACTTATTACTTGCTCATTTCATTAATTTATTTGTAACTGAACCAACTGTATTGAAAAAGCAACTGAACCAATAATATTTTTAAAAGAATCTAAAACTCATTTGTGTCAAAAAGTCACAGTTTGATTACAGGTGTCATTATGAGCCTAATTGCGGTAAAATTAGAGCCAGTTTATGAGCAAGTGTGTTGAAAAAAAGTTTTCTAAAATTTAGAAAATATACGAAATGTGTCGTGCAGGCGATTACAGTTGCTTCCCGGATCTATTTGGATTATTTTGTTCCTAATGATAAGATAAACTGTTATCAACTGCATATATGAACTAGGGTTAACTCTGGACATAAGATTGGAATATATTTTCATAATATGAGATAAGTCGGTACAGACGATCAATATCGACGAAAACTAGGTCATGAAGTTATAGGTACTATGGTCTCCATGAAATTAATAGCTGGTGTATATGTCGCCGCCAACAAGCTTAATCAGCCGTTCAATTAACTGCCTAGGCACTTAACTAAACGGCACCATTCAATTATCGGCCTGAACGGTGTAAGAATATGTATGTATGTATGTAATTTTCTAAATTATTTCGAGGTAGTGCCCCATCTTACGATTGGCCTAAGCATTAGCCAGCCAGGTTATTACATGATGTAATTAACGAGACGGCTGAATATCATTCAGGCCGTTAATTGAATGGCACCGTTTAGTTGACTGCCTAGGTAGAATTAAACGGCTGATTAAGCTAGTTGGCGGTGACATATATATGAGTGATCGTTCATTAAGTGAATATGAAAGTGACATTTATTTTTGACGATTCATTTATTTTTCCATCACGAAAGTGTTTAAACCAAAATCGCACGGTGCGTTCATTAGCAGTCCCCTCTCCAAACGCAACATTGATATTGCGAGCTGTTTCTGCCGCGTTAGTTCCGCGTCGGAACTCGTATTCAAAAATCACTCGATTTTTCGAAGTATCCATCTTTCTTGTCTAAGCTGAATAAAAAAAACAACTGAAAGTCGATAATCGAATGTTGCACATTTTTAAATGAAGAACTACATAGGTACCATGTGGAAAAAGTTTCACTCAAAAATCTCAAACCATGAAGGTTCTATGTCAATTCGAAGTACCTATTACAATGAAACGGCAATTTCATACTTTAACCCCACAGTTATAACTTATAAAGCTGTCAAACAAGTCAATAAACGTTTCTGTGATAAAAATATTGTACTAGGGAAAACTATGTTTATTCCAATTATGTTTCGGTTTGTTGGATTTAATATTTTCCTTCCGCATGAGTGGCATTGAACGATAATCAAATTATTTAGGCACTTGTCAAAACAGTAGGCATGACTATTGAAATTTGCTATAGAAGTTACTTTTTTTTTAATAGAACTGCTACTATGAAATATACCTAGAGTTATTTTCGTGTCGTTATAATATTTTATACTAAATTGCACACATATTCTGGTGCGTATATTTCCGAAGGGATAACACAAACATACCCAAACAATCGTTCTATTAGCCTAAAACCGGACTATCAGATAAACAAATAAGATATAGAGTTTTTTTATCCATACTAATATGTGTGTCTGTTTGTTTGTCCGTCTTTCACGCCTAAACCACTGAACCGATTTTTATGAAATTTGGTGTAGTTGTAGATTAGACCTTGAGAAAGGACAGGCTATGTTTACAGGGCGTAGCCGCGGGCAAAAGCTAGTTATAATATAAAAGGAAGGGTAAATTGAACGAACAGACGTATTGATATAAAATAAAAAAAGGCAAGTAGAACATTTGAAATCGATTCCATAACGACCTTAAGTTCCGGCAAATATCACGATTTTATAGGTTATCAATAACAAAATTCTTCTAACTTTTTGATTAATTAATTTTTTGACCTAGTTCCACAATAGCGTCAGGTTGCCGTCATTTGTGACTTACGTCTTAATTGAAGCTGACGCTGACCATTTATAGAAAATATGACTCGCAGTCATTCATTCTTAACTTCTTTAGACTTGCTACTGAACTCAAGAGGAGTTATGATTTTAACAGCGTGTCAATATTGTCATGCTTATCACTATTAGTAGTCAAATTAGTAAGACGAAGTCGTAATTTTTATGGAAATAGTAAAATTAACAATACTAATTTGATTGTGATCGGAAACAACTACATTTGTTTGGAACTGCGTCGTAAACGCCCACCTCGAATAGGAGACATACATCTGGGGGTATGGCAGTGCCTCCGCCAAGTCTTTTATTATACATACAACTTAAACACTATAATATTCTGTTATGCTAAATATGAATAGTAGGTTTATTTTGTTATTTTTTAGTATTTTTCTTTACATGTGTGCATACGTGTTTTGAATGCAACACTAAAAAAATTATGGCATTACGCCCCTAAGGCAAGCAATGAAAGCTGCATGACCGTTCCCTATAACTGCGATGTGGATATAACTAGAAACCTGAATTTTCAGCAACCAAGCAAGCATTATATAAACACTGTATACTTCAAACTTCAATCAATTTAAATCAGTAGTTTAAGAGTAAATAACGAGTCAAATTTTCTCAATTTTGTCACTCATTGACTGACCGATGATCAAAATTCTAAGGCACTTCTAGCAGATATAGAAGCTTCAAATTTAGAATATAATTAATGTTTAGTGTATGAATCAAGGAAGAACTAACATATTTTTCAATTTATCGGCCCAGTTTTCCAAACACATTAACTGCATAAATAACTTTGTAATCCCATATAAATATATACCTAGAATAAAAAAGTTACATCTCCAGTTAATCAGTGTACCTGTATATTATGTATAATATAATGGAATAATAAGTGTATCAAAGGTAACTTGTAAAATGGGGAACGAGAACGAACGAATGGTGCCGAGTCTATAAATTTATTTAAAACGTTAAAGATTGTTTAATATTGCTATGGTCATTATAAGATGGTGTTAGGTTAGATAATTACGTAACAACTTAAGAAAGAAGGTCCCTCAAGTAGCTGAATAAATTAAAAACCGATTAAACATTGATCTCACAACTTTTTACGGTAGAACAACTGAGGACTTGGTATTTTTGACAAGAATTGTAATTTTATGGGATTTATAAATTTAACTGCCGCCAAACAAAGGATAATTTAGTTTGCTGTATGTAAAATACTGGGTAGGTGACATTTTCAATCATATTTGCAGCTTTGAACAGTATTGTTATTTCACATCAAGTGACAATTTTTCAAATCATTAAATAAATCTAGCCACTGCATACGGAATGCGAGTATACCAATAACTTTGTATAATTTGTTGTATAAAGTCCAAGGAGAAGGTCAATTATGTAAATAATTGTCCATGTCCCTATCACTTGTAATTGTATTTGGTGTATTTGGCAACTTCACAGGACTTTAATGTCTGTTAACAAGAATCTAGATCGAAAGACAACGGTGTAGGTAAGTATGTGTTCCAATTGAATTTCAAATATGCAATATCTTTCTGTAACTCGTCAGCATACACATCGCATATTATATAATTCTTCAGTAATGAAACGAATATGAAGTAATTAGGTATAAATATTTGATCTTAAAGCCGTACTTTTCCCAGTAATAATTGGGCGGCAACAATAAATGCCTAAAACTCTAGAATAACCTCATTTTAAATCCACATCTCAAGAACTTAAGCTTTAATTTACATCCGCAAACAACAAAATTGTTCAATTATGTAACCATCTAACTTTCAGAAATACGGATTCCAAACTCGTAATACATCTACTTAATATTTGAATGTGACTTTTGTACCTAACTGTGAACGTAACGTAGGAACTTGGTGTTATAAATGTGTTCCTATTATACAAAGGGAGCATCTTAAGTCACATTGATCACATCAGAAGGGGCGACCAATTAGTTTATATTAAAACGTGTTAGAACGTGTCATTACAGTTATGATGTCATCATAACGTTTAAAAATAATTAATGTACCTAGTTAACTTAATTTACGTGTTTTGTTTTACGGAAAAACAAAACACGTAAATTAAGTTCATCATCAAATAAACAAACTTTTATAATTCTATTTGTACGTATATTTACATAAAGTCAAAACTCATCATCCTCATAGCGTCCAAACTTTGGACTCGGGAGTTCGCTTATAGATTTTGATTGGGATGTTGGCCTTTTCTTTACACAGTGATTGCCGTTTCCCTTCTAGGCCCGAGATGTAAATCTGCGAGCAGGTTCGACTATTGTTTAGCAGGTGCACTGGCTAGCCGGTGAGCTGAGCACTGACTTGGGCCCCAACGGCGTTGGCATGACCCTGCTCCCGACAATATGGCAAAAATGTGTAAGTTGGTGATTACCGCTGAGGCGCCATTGAGACCCGAACCGTGAGGTGAGGGTCTTAAGAGAATCGAGGACGGTAATCATCAATACACACGTCTATCATACTATGTTTTTCAACACTCGTGTGAATAAAATAGTACTAAAATAGACATTTAACCCTGCAGTTCTTCAGAGAACTGCAGGGGTAAATGTCTATTTGTCTGAAAAAAAACTGTCCATAACGTTAAGGGCTTCACATCTATCACATCATATCGGATGCTGTGCAACATTAATAATTTTCCTTACAACTAGTACTTGTGAACATTTTAATTAATAAATAACTGTTATTTCAAAAGTGAAAACGTATTGACTTAAAGAGATTTATTTTTTATTTTGTCGTGGACTAAATAGGGAAATCAAAGTTTTTACAGAGAAAATAAAAGTTATTAAGGTTAATGATTCAAACTTTTTTTTTGTTAAATACGTACCCGTTAAAATTATCTATTTAAATACGAAGGTCCATGAAATGAGCAAGTAATAAGTAAATATACTTATTACTTGCTCATTTCATTAATTTATTTGTAACTGAACCAACTGTATTGAAAAAGCAACTGAACCAATAATATTTTTAAAAGAATCTAAAACTCATTTGTGTCAAAAAGTCACAGTTTGATTACAGGTGTCATTATGAGCCTAATTGCGGTAAAATTAGAGCCAGTTTATGAGCAAGTGTGTTGAAAAAAAGTTTTCTAAAATTTAGAAAATATACGAAATGTGTCGTGCAGGCGATTACAGTTGCTTCCCGGATCTATTTGGATTATTTTGTTCCTAATGATAAGATAAACTGTTATCAACTGCATATATGAACTAGGGTTAACTCTGGACATAAGATTGGAATATATTTTCATAATATGAGATAAGTCGGTACAGACGATCAATATCGACGAAAACTAGGTCATGAAGTTATAGGTACTATGGTCTCCATGAAATTAATAGCTGGTGTATATGTCGCCGCCAACAAGCTTAATCAGCCGTTCAATTAACTGCCTAGGCACTTAACTAAACGGCACCATTCAATTATCGGCCTGAACGGTGTAAGAATATGTATGTATGTATGTAATTTTCTAAATTATTTCGAGGTAGTGCCCCATCTTACGATTGGCCTAAGCATTAGCCAGCCAGGTTATTACATGATGTAATTAACGAGACGGCTGAATATCATTCAGGCCGTTAATTGAATGGCACCGTTTAGTTGACTGCCTAGGTAGAATTAAACGGCTGATTAAGCTAGTTGGCGGTGACATATATATGAGTGATCGTTCATTAAGTGAATATGAAAGTGACATTTATTTTTGACTAGGCTATTGTGGGGAGATGTGATATGTTTATTAACGGACAGGGGTTTTGTAAAATACTGTATAAGTTTCATACGGTAAAATATGCATAAATATATAGGATATTTATGCATATTTTACCGTTGTTAACTAGGTATATAATCTGCAGATTATCTGATATGGTCAGTTAAAGTGCGAAATTTTAGTTAAAAAAGCTCATATTCGCACTTTACCTAGTTAGTTTGCGTAATAACGAATGGTACATCGTTAAAGTGCGGAAAAGAGTAAATGAAGTTTCGCAGAGACCTCCGCTTACCCTTCTAACCTAATCTATCCGAGTAGGATTTTATTTCTAATTTAATTACTAAAAACATTGATATAAAATGTATTATTTAAAAAATAATCTGATTTATTCAATTTACCGTATGCCTGGTCGTTAACCTGCAGGTTACCTAGGTATGCCGCAGATTACCTAATTAATGTAAGAACTTAAACAATTTTTTACAATTTAATAATTGATGCAGCCAGGTAATCTGCAGAATACCTAGTTAATCTGAACTCTAACTGATTTTCGCACATTAACGGTATAACATATAGTTGATAGTAAATCAAGGACTGTAGATTAAATTGCACGCAATTTAAATTAAAAAGTATCACACCCGGAATTAAACTTCATCTTGCGTCAGTCTTACGTTAGGCTCCTTCAAATGACCTTGAATTTATTGAAATTCTCGTCAACATACGTTTCAGGTAACGTAAGCTCCCTCTACTTGAATTCTTAACAATGTTATCCAAATTACACGAAAGAAATTTGAAAGGCAACTGTGAGACTTACGGATTGCAGATTTATCTAGGTATTAGACTTTTTAATCTTAATTAATGTGACTAAGTATTATTTACAAAAAGTAATATGAAATGTTTCAAAATGAATTGATGAAATTTTATTATTCTTCAAAATCATTGTAGCATTGACCCTGTACTTTGAATCCCAGGATCCGCGCTCCTAATCATTCTTATCTTTAGCTTTACGTGAGAGACTGTCTCCTTAACTGATTCATTCGAATATTACATAATGATCGCGAAGTGGACTAACCAATGGCATCTTATTTGCCGACGGTGCTTCCAGATCATTCACATTATACCTTATCTTCTTTTATACCTTTTATACCTTATCTATCCTATTTTTACCCGACTGCCAAGAAGGGTTATGTTTTACGCGCGTATCTTGTATGTATGTTTGTAATATTCTTTATTAACTCATATCTTTTGAATCACCGTGCGGATTTCAATTATTCATGTCTCAAATGAAAGGTATTTATAGCCTAAATATTCCTGGGTACATAAAATATGAGCAAAAGCTATATGTTGGTTTCTGTCACCAATGTGTGGGGTACAAAAATTCTTTTCATTAAAATTTATCGAGTGGGATGTCAAAATGAAGGAAATAAGAAGACGATTACAAAAATATATAATTATTAAATAAAATAAATTATTAAAAATAAAAGACCCGACTGATGTTGAGAAGATTGAAACAAGTTTTATAGCAAGCGGTACCCATTTGCAAATCTCAAAGCAGATGAAAATGACTGGGTACCGCCTGCTATAAAACTTGTTTCGATCTTTTCAACATCATCGAGTCTTTTATTTTTAATAATTTATTTTTAGAAGTTATATTGAAGTGCATTTACATTATATATCTTATTTTTAGAAGTTATATTGAAGTCTGAACTTTCTGATTTCATGAACGTACTTAGATGATGAAGGAAAACATTAGGTGGAGGATTCAATATCCCAACAGTAGTGATTTTTCGATGTCTGTAGCGAGCGTTGACCATCAGGGTCATAAGAGGGTATTGCACTGTCTCTTTTGAATCTTCTAACCAAAACTTTACCCTGCGATCTGGGGGTGAGGATGCTTTTATCGCTATATCAGTGGAGCTTGCCAACTTTTACCCAGATTATAATGACAAATGTCTTTCTAAGTTTCTTGAAAATAAAAATAGCAGTTTTATATTTCAATATATGTGTTGGTATACCACCTAGGTAACACCTTTGAGGCGTAAGCAAACCTCACCTACTTGTCAGTGCACCTGATAGCCGCAGACGAGGCTCTTGCTTTCTTCTCGGGTTAGTGGTTAGAGGTCGGCCTTACGATCGAGAGGTCCCGGGTTCGAATCCTGGAAGAAAGTGGGTTCACGTCGGTAGTGTAATGACACTACCGACGTGAACCCACTTCTAGCACAAGCAATTTAGCTTAGTTGGAGGGGTTAGAGGGAATATTAGTAATTTCGATAATTTCGGTTGCTAATATTCTTTTTTATTAAAACAAACTGTCAAATTAAATATCTTATGTGCCTCGGTAAAACAGCTGTCATTCCCGGCAAATTCGATATATAAATCAAAAACTATAAGTAGGCTTCAAAATTCAAACTTTATTCTATTTGGTTGATGGGGGGTGCTGGTTGGGTAACCTCCACGTCGGCTTCTCCGTTTCTTCCCCCTTTGGACCGCGGTCCTGGGGAGCGGAAGCGGGGGGGCTGGTGCACCCTGGACAACGGCTAACAGACTCCTACCTTGGGAGTTCTGTTGGCCGTTGACAAATAACCCGACGGCTGACCTCACGAGGAGGTCGTGGGATGGCGGGCCTTCAAGGCCCGCGGGAAGGGGTCCGTAGGATACCCTTCCATTCCAACAGCCCTTTTAAGGGCTAGCTGACCCCATTGCACGAGGGGGTCGTGGTATGGCGGGCCTGCAAGGCCCGCGGGGAGGGATCCGTAGGGTTCCTCCCACCTCAACAGCCCTTTTCAGGGCTAGCCGTCGCTCCCGGTACCCCTCTGCTTTAGCAGAGGAGACATGGGAGAGGCGACGGGATCCGTAGGATCCGGGGACGGGTCGGCCCACTGCTCGCGCAGGGGCTGACGGGCATTCGTGCCACCGTCGGCGTTGGGAGAGTTGGCTACTCCCCCGCATCGCGTAACCTCCGAGATATCGACAACGACCTGAGTGCTAGCCACACTCGGGAACGCCGATATCCCGGAGGCCGCGGGGCTTGCCTTAATTGGCCGGCCCACGACAAGGAAAAGTCTGAAAACCCGACAGCGAAGTCGTTTAAAACCTGTGGATACCGGGGGACCTCCACAGTATATACCCCGCTTCCTGGAATGGCCGTCACCCAGGAAGTGTAATCCGAACGGTTCAACTCGTGGGTTTAATTATGGAGAATCTAATAACTAAAACAAAAACACCATCACCAAGCGAAACAGTCTGCGCGGAGGTCGCGCAGCACCATGACGCGGAAGTCGCGTCCCAGGCGGTGTCGGAGAACTTCGACACCGCCACTGACAGCCGGGACAGTCGAGACCGAAGCCCGGTGGGTCTACGGACCCGTAGGTCTAAATGGCGGCCGAGGACCGTCAGGAAAAAAAAAGTCCTCACCCAAAGGAGGACGGTGTCGGATCGTGAGCCCACGCTCTCCGACTCGTCCTCCACCAGCAGCACTCACAGCAGCAACGAGATGCTGCGCCCACCCCCGCCCAAACTGGTGGCGGTTAGCCGCCAAAAGGCGCGGGGTGGGGAGAAAGGTGCCCCTCAGGCCCGTCCATCACGGGCCTCTGCCCCGGAGGATGTGGTGGCGCCGCCGAGTTCCTCCACCTCGGCGGCGCCCTTGGCCTGCACCGGCGACAGCACCTCCATAGAGGTAATGGAGGCCCTTAAAGGCCTGGCCAAGGCCCAGACCGGGGCTATGAAGCCGGAGGAGGACCGGCTCATGCGGGTGACGTTGCGCCTCGTCGAGCGCCATAACCTGCTCAGGGCGGAGCTGGCCAGCGCGCAGCGCGAGCGCGCTGAGCTCAGCAGGCAGCAGGCAGCGGTGCTCGAGGAGACTGGGCGGCAGGCGGCTGAGTACCGCAAGGAGATGGCCAACATGGCGGCTGAAATCGCAGCGCTCCAGGAGGCCATCGCTGCGAAAACTCGGCTGCCTGACGAGCGCGTGACGCCGCCGCCATCTCTGGCGCCGCGGTCGCCGCCGTCGCCGCCGGTGCGGTCGAGGTCGCCGGTGCGGCCGAGACTGCCGCCTCGGGCGCGGCCGGCGTCGCTGGCGCCACCGCCGCCGCCTGTACCGGCGCGTTTACCGGCCCCGCCGCCGTTGCCGCCGCGTCTGCCGGCCCCGCCGCGCCTACCGGCCCCACCGCCGCCGGCGCAGCCGAGGCCCACCAATCCGGTGGAGGCCTGCATGGCGACGATGGCCGCCATGGAAAAGCGGCAGGCGGCGCACGAGGAGTGGACGCGGAGTTGTCTGGAGGCCATTATGGACTCCATCCGTCGTCCGCCCCTGGCGCCGCCGAGCGGGGGCTACGCCGGAGCAGTAAAGCGGGGCCCCAGCCGTACGGTGACGGCGGGGACCTCGCAGGAGTCGGCCCGCAGTGTGCCCACTGCGCCTGCTGCTCCGGCCGCTACCGCCGCCTCAGCCGGGAGCGCCCAAGCCAAGGGCAAGGGGAAGGGGAAGACGTCCCAAGTCCCAACCCCGGCCCCGGCCCCGGCTTCGGTCCCGACTGCCTCCACGAGCTCCGCACCGGCGGGGGGCTGGGAGGTGGTCGGCGAGGCGAAAAAAAGCCGGAACGCCCGTAAAAAGGCAGCTAAAAGGGCCAAGAAGGCCCAAGCTGCTGCGAAGGGTGCGTCAGGTAAGCTGCGCGTCCCCCGTACCACCGCTGTCGTCTTAACGATGACACCGGAGGCGACGGAGAGGGGCGTGCAGTACGTGGACCTGGTGAAACAGGCGAGGGGCCTCATTGATTTGAGGGCCCTCGATGTGGCGGGGACCCTCCGAGTGACACACACTCGGACCGGTGCCCGTCTCATCCACGTCCCTGGCGCCTCCAGTGGTCCCAAGGCCGATGCCATCGCGGCTAGGCTGAGGGAGACACTGGATGCAGCCGACGTCCGGGTGTCCAGGCCCACCAAATGCGCAGAGCTGCGCATTTCGGACCTGGACGACTCCATCACGGCCGAAGAGATTCGGGTCACCGTGGCGGAGGCCGGGGGTTGCCCCCTGGAGGCGGTAAAGGTCGGAGCGATCCGCTACGGCCGTCGCGGACAGGGGGCAACAGTTGTCGGCTGCCCCATCGCAGCAGCCCAAAAGGCTGCCGACATGCGGACCCTCGCGGTGGGCGGAGTTGTAGGGGTGCGGGTACGCCTCCTACAGGACCGACCGGCCAGGTGCTTTAGGTGCCTGTCGGTCGGCCACGTGGGAGTGCAGTGCACGGCGGAGGTGACGGTCGGAGACCGTTGCTTCCGCTGCAGCCAACCCGGTCACAGAGCCGGCAATTGCGAAGCTCCGCCGCACTGTTTCAGGTGTGCGGCGGAGGGCAAGCCGGCCGACCATAGGGTTGGCAGTAAGGCCTGCACCCGCGGGGAGCCGCTGCCGCGAGGCGGGCGTTCCGCAACCGGTTCGAGGCGGGATGCGGAGATGGTTCCATAATGGATCCCCAGCTCCGCATCCTGCAGGCGAACGTGGGCCACGGTGTCGATGCTCAGGCCCTTCTGCTCCAGAGCATGGCACAGTGGTCCATACACGTCGCCGCTGTCGCCGATCCATACACTCACCGGCCCCTCGGGCCCGCCTGGGTGGTCGACCTGGATGGATCGGCGGCACTGGTGCATAACGCCGCTGCGGGTGCCCCTCCCCTTGTAGTGATCGCAAGGGAGCATGGCATCGTAGCGGCGCGTGTAGGGGAGATTGCGGTCGTGGCCGTTTATCTCACGCCGGGGTCACACCGACTCATTGGGCAGTATCGGCGGTCGCTGGAGCGGCTGACCGACGTCGTCAATGCCTGTACGCCTCGTCAGGTTCTTGTGCTCGGGGACTTCAACGCCTGGTCTCAGGCTTGGGGTTCCCGGCGCACGAACGCGCGGGGCAGGGCTCTGGAGAGCTGGGCCGATTCTCTCGGCTTAGTTCTCCAGAATCGCGGGGCCGAAGCCACGTATGTGGGCACCTTTGTGGCGGGGGAGCGCAGGTCGATCATAGACCTTTCGTTCGCGAGCGCTTCCCTGTCACTCCGCGTGCGGGACTGGCGTGTCGCCGTGGAGGTGGAGACACTATCGGATCACCGATACGTTCGGTTCGATGTCTCCCCTCCTGCGGGTGATGCGCCGGTCATATCGGCCCAACGCGAGCCGCGCTGGGTGTTGGGGCGACTGAATCGGGAGGACCTCCTGGAGGCCGCCATCGTACAGGCCTGGGCCATTGCGCCGGACAGGCCTGTCGACATAGACGATGAAGCGGCCTGGTTCCGGGAGGCCATGACACGGGTCTGCGATGCGGGTATGCCTAGGGCTCCAGCCTATAATCCGAGGCGTCGGGTCTACTGGTGGAATGCGGAGATCGCGAGGCTGCGTCAAGCCTGCGTGATCACGCACCGCCGGTGGGCTCGACTCCGTAGGAGGCGTAGCCGTACCGCAGATTCGGAGCCCCGACTGGCGGAGCTTCACGAGGGATACAGGGAGGCCCGGAATGCCCTCCGAGCGGAGATCAAGCGGTCTAAGGCCGCTTGTTACCGGGAGCTCCTGGAGACGCTGGAGCGGGACCCATGGGGGCGGCCTTACCTTATGGTAAGAGAAAAGCTGCGCCCCCGGGCCCCTCCGCTGACCCAGGTGCTCGAACCGGCTCTGCTCGGAGGAGTGGTCGACTCCCTGTTCCCGGCGCGAGCGGAACATGTTCCGCCGCAGATGGCTCCGCCGCCTCGGTCGCCTACGGCACCCAGTACGGCGCCCAGTGCGGTGATTGACGACGACGTGCCCGAGGTCACTTGGGTAGAACTAGAGCTGGCGGTGCGAAGGCTGAGGGCCAAGAAGAACACCGCCCCGGGACCCGACGGCATTCCAGGCCGCGCGTGGGTCCTAGCTCTAGGGGAAGACGGTCTCGAACCCCGACTGAGAGGGTTCCTCAGCGCATGCATGGAGCGGGGCCAGTTTCCGAAGATGTGGAAGACGGGGAAGCTGGTCCTCATCCGCAAGAAGGGACGCCCGGCGGACGAGCCGTCCGGGTACCGGCCCATAGTGCTGCTCGACGAGGTGGGCAAACTCTTTGAAAGAGTAATTGCCAAGCGCCTCGTCGAGCATCTCTCTAGAGTGGGGCCGGACCTGGCGAATACCCAGTTTGGGTTCCGCCGGTGGCGTTCCACTGTGGATGCCATCATGCGTGTGAGGACTCTGGCGGAGGATGCGGTCGCCCGGGGCGAGGTGATGTTGGCGGTGTCCTTGGACATCTCCAACGCCTTCAACACCTTGCCCTGGAGTTGCATCAGGGAGGCACTCGTGTACCACGGTGTGCCTCTCTACCTCCGCCGCATAGTCGGGGCTTACCTAACGGAGAGAGCCGTCGTCTACCCGAGTTCGACCGGAGTCGGTAGGCGTGAGATGTCGTGCGGTGTCCCACAGGGATCGGTCCTGGGGCCGTTACTGTGGAACATCGGTTACGACTGGGTGCTTCGCGGTGACTTCGCGTACGGTGCCACCGTCACGTGTTATGCGGACGACACGCTGGTGACGGTGAGCGGGGCTACGCACCGCGAGGCGACCCTGAGGGCCACGACCGCGGTTGGTCAAGTCGTCGAACGGATCCGGCGGCTGGGTCTCGAGGTGGCTCTGCACAAGTCCGAGGCCATGTTCTTTCATGGTCCTCGGCGCAGGCCAGGCCCGGGAGCCAGCCTTACAGTGGGAGGCACTCCCATCGACATCAAGCCCCAGCTGAAATACCTGGGGCTCGTGCTTGACGGTCGATGGGACTTCGGACAACATCTCCGAAGCCTGCGCCCCAAGTTGGTCACCACGGCGAATGCCCTGAGTCGGCTGTTGCCCAACTTGAAGGGCCCAGGGACCTCCTGCAGGAGACTCTACGCGGGTGTCGTGCGGTCCATGGCCCTATATGGGTGCCCCGTGTGGGCGGACACCCTGGGGGCCAGATTCCTGCCTCTGCTCCGTACGGCGCAGAGGACGATGGCCTCCAGGGCCATCAGGGGATACCGCACGATATCCTTCGAAGCGGCGAGTCTCCTGGCCGGATCGCCACCGTGGATCCTGGAAGCGAGGGCCCTTTCGGCACTATACCAGTTCCGAAAGGAGGCGCGGGAGCGGGGATTCGATCCCGAGCCCGAGGACATTCGGGCCGAGAAATCCCGGCTCCACCAGGTCATGGTGGCCGAGTGGGAGCGACGACTTGGGCAACCACGCGCAGGGCACGCCGTCATTGCGGCGGTAAGGCCCATCATGGGGGAGTGGCTAGAGAGGCCACACGGGAGCCTCTCGTACCGTCAGACGCAGATGATAACCGGGCACGGTTACTTCGGGCGGTATCTGCATCTGATGGGTATTGAGCCAACGCCCGAGTGCCATCACTGCGACGCGAGCGTGGACTCGGGGCTGCACACGCTCACCGAGTGTCCGGCGTTTGAGACGCCGAGGCGGGAGCTTGTGCAGGCCCTGGGGGTGAGAGTGCTCACGCTCTCCACCCTGCTCGCGGCGATGGTCCGCTGCGCGGATGCGTGGGCGGCCAGCGCCTCTTTCTGCGAGCAGGTCATGCTCGCGAAGGAGACAGCAGAGCGGGCGCGGCGCGGTGAGCGAGAAAGACTCGCTGACATCGCTGCTCGCGCCCGAAGGCGGCTCGGGCGTCGGAGGGCGCTTACAGACCTCCGCCCCCCATGAGCGCGGGCCTGAGGGTGACGGGTGGAGCCACCCGTCACCCTAGCAGAAGCAGGCCACGGCGGCGGCGCGCATCGTAGGACGATGCGCGCCTCCCCACACCGGGGTTGAGTCGGGGACGGCGTGGTCCCCCACCTCCCGAGGAGGGCCAGACCGAAAGGGATGGCCCTGGGTCAGCCGGGGTGCGAGGGATATGTCGCAAGACAACCTCACCTCCGGCCTAGCACCACGACCCACAGACGGCGTGCGGTTTAGTCGGTTCGAGTCCGACATAACCTACCCCTCCGGCTCCGGAGGGGCGGGTATCCGTGGGGATTTCCCGCACGTAAAAAAAAAAAAAAAAAAAAAAAAAATTTGGTTGATGGACATTTTATACCTATACTACAAGTCATAATAATCTCTACATATTACAAATTTTATTTTCACTCTCAGTCCAAATTTCATTGGAAAATATATCATATTCCCATACTTTATTATATTTTCGTGATTTTTATTCACCCTTCAATTTTATTTCAATCTATGACTTATAGCTCTTGTAGAAGTTCTGCCACAATACTATCAAAACTACGTTTGAGATGAACATAATGTGTTTTGTAGAGTCAAAGATAGCATTTCTGTAAAATATAAAACTTTTTTTATAATGGCCACGTCAATAAGACTTCAACTCGCCTGATAGTAAGCTAAAGAAATGATATTAGTTACTGTGTTTTTTTTATAAAAATAGGCATATACTCGTATTAGCCCGTAGAACATGTTCATAAATTCTTAAATAAAGGCAGTAATGATGTCCTTCGTCTAAAAATCATCAGCTAAGCCTTAACACTCGAATCACTGGAGAAGGTCTTCTGGTTCTATTATACCACTTAGGTGGCAGATAAGCACACGGCCCACCTGATGGGAAGTGGTTACCGTGGCCTATGGACGTGTGCAACACCAGGGGCGTCACACTCGCGCTGCCGACCCTGTTAGAATAGAGAGTTTCTGTGTCGTCAGTGGAGAAGATAAAGCAGGACAAGCCTTAGGTCTTCCCACTGACAGCAAAAAAACTCTCGAGTAAGTTCTGGTTACCCTACTCACCTATACTGGATACACTACTTAAATATCAAGGTCTTTGTCGATCTCAATAATTTAGTATGCGTGTCATTCAATAAATCAAACCCCTTTTTGTACGATAGACGAGGCTAAAAGATTCAAAAGTATACTGAACAATAGGGAAAGAATGACTATTTTAGCGTAGGCGGATCTAGATAGGTAACTTGAGCTTTTCGATATTCAGAAATTGTGATTATACTTGCGTAATCCAAAAATGAATCTTATACCTTCTAAAGTTTCTGGAGTCTCTTAGGTTTATTAAGTCGTTCTTTGGTGTAATCTAATTGCCAGAAGTGATGAAGTAGTAGGTTATTATTATACCTTTTTTTTACTTGCGGGAAATCCCCACGGATACCCACCCCTCCGGAGCCGGAGAGGGAGGTTATGTCGGACTCGAACCGACTAAACCGCACGCCGTCTCTGGGTCGTAGTGCTAGGCCGAAGGTGAGGTTGTCATGCGACATATCCCTTGCACCCCAGCTGACCCAGGGCCATCCCTCTCGGTCTGGCCCACCTCGGGAGGGTGGGACCACGCGGTCCCCGACTCAACCCCGGTGTGGGGAGGCGCGCATGGTCCTACGATGCGCGCCGCCGCCGTGGCCTGCTTCTGCTAGGGTGACGGGCAGCTCCACCTGTCACCCTCAGGCCCGCGCTCATGGGGGGCGGAGGTAGATCTGCGCCCTCCGACGCCCGAGCCGCCTTCGAGCGCGTGCAGCGATGTCAGCGAGTCTTTGGAGGAGCTGGCCGCCCACGCATCCGCGCAGCGGACCATCGCCGCGAGCAGGGTGGAGAGCGTGAGCACTCTTACCCCCAGGGCCGCCACATGCTCCCGCCTCGGCGTCTCAAACGCCGGGCACTCGGTGAGCGTGTGCAGCCCCGAGTCGACGCTCGCGTCGCAGTGATGGCACTCGGGCGTTGGCTCTATGCCCATCAGATGCAGATACCGCCTGCGATGCGATCTGCGTCTGACGGTACGAGAGGCTACCATGTGGCCTCTCCAGCCACTCCCCCATGATGGGTCTTACCGCCGCAATCACGGCGTGCCCTGCGTGTGGTTGCCCAAGTCGTCGCTCCCACTCGGCCACGGTGGAGCCGGGATTTCTCGGCCCGAATATCCTCGGGCTCGGGATCGAATCCCCGCTCCCGCGCCTCCTTTCGGAACTGAAAGAGTGCCGAAAGGGTCCTCGCTTCCAGGATCAACGGTGGCGATTCGGCCAGGAGACTCGCCGCTTCGAAGGATATCGTGCGGTATCCCCTGATGGCCCTGGAGGCCAAATCTTATAAGTACCAGTGATCTTCAGCTAAACTTCGCACTTAATCCTATATTTTGAAATTTAGACGAAATTTATATTTATGTAATTTATCTATCACTTACTAGCTGTTATTCGCGGCTGCAGCTTATAGAATTCTGATCCTGTTTCCGTAAGCTATAGGAATAAGAAGCCTACGAGCATGGTATTTCAGACTAACCAGATCTTTTCAGCCGTTTGAATGTAAGTAATCACGAAAAATTCTAACTTTTCCTAAACTTTCAAATTTATACCATTTTAATAGGAAGATTGAATGGTATCGCTATCTGCACCGTTGAAGAATTATATTCTTGGGTGGATACAGTTGCGTCACGTATCGCACGTTAGCTATTATGTCCTATACTATTGTAAGGAAAAATATTGAGGTGTCAGCCAGTGATGTCAGTTAAGTAGCAGACTAGAGCCTGCTAGACCTGACTCGTCAATGATTTAACATTCGATTTTGACTGGCTGAGTCAGATAATATAGACTTCATTTTAAAGAACACACATCACAGCCAATCTTTTAGAATAAGTGGGTAAATTTGTTTTTTTAAGACTTATTACTTTAAAATTCTCATTTATTGGTTTTTCCCAAAATGGTCATTCAATGAATTTTATTCTCAAAGCACAGCGTTACGGAAATGATTTCTTCAATGTTTTTATTTATATGGAAAATAATACTGCTCTACCACTGACCTATTAATGGAGCGGCGAGGTCTACACAAACATTTTTCAATTGAGCTTTTTTCCAATTGAATTTTTCCAACTACATAAATCGTTCCACCTACCTATATCACTATCAAAAAATCTGTTTTATTTCACTACTGCGTATAATAAATTAAATATTTTTGAAAGGAATAGCGGTACGAGCGTGACTTTACCTGACCTGGTAATGGATCTATATCCATTACCAGGTCAGGTAAAGTGTTCCCCATTGGTGTTTAAGTTAGGAAACTCTCAGCAACCGCAGAGAGCTCTTTTTGGTTGTAACCCCCATGCTCACAGAAACACTAATGCCATGACCGTGACTCACCAGACTCTCTGGATAAAAAGTGGTCTATGTGTTTTTGACTAATCAATCTCTGCACCGAATTATATCCAGATCCACTCAGTATTTTTAGCTTAACTTACCCATCCATCTATCCAAACAAAGTTTCAAATCCATAATGTGGTAAGATTATTATAAACAACAAAATGTCTCGTGATCCATTTCTAAATAAATAGAAAATGATTCGCTTGGAACTGATTCAACTATTAGATTATGTCTTTTTCTGGTTGCCGTATATTTATTTGTTGTACCTGGTTTGCTTTCCATTTGTGGCGACATAAATTGTCAATATGTCTGAAAGTTGGTCCGTGAAGACGGTGCACTCGGCAAAGTGCGAGATTGCGTCGAATTGGCCGCTGATATCAAATATTCACAACATCGAAAGTTCACTTATACCTATAGTCGAATTTGGTATGTAGCTAGTTTATCATATGTTGTATTCAATAGATACCTAAATTATAGAGTACCCGTTTGCCGAAATCATTTAGTGTTATGGTAATAAAAAATACATAGTGTTGGATAATAGATACAAAATAGGTACTTTGACGTAAGAGCTGGATATAGCAAAGGTAGATAACATCCTTTTTCATAGGAAACAAATAATATCCATATCGATTCATTGACAACATACTTGAACGTTATCCACATACGTATGATTCGTATGCTGTTCGATCATATAATTTGTTACTCGGAATAATATAGGTCTGTAGCAACGATACAGCAATTCATCTAATTTCTTTTCGTGTAAGTATACTATAGAGAATTTCAGAACGACCAAATCATCTTATGCTGGTATTTCACAATCCAAGGTGGAATTGTAGAAGCTATAATAATGCATTACGTAACTTCTGTATCAATAATTCAAATTGCAAGCTTTCGCTGCATTCGTCTAATAACCGTTTCTTACAATCCAATTTCTTTGTTTAAACAACTGGATTGAAAATTGAGAAAACGAAATAAAAATCCATTTCTGAATAAGTTTTAGGTTTCCATAGTCTGGCTTGGTGAATAATACATTATTGTATGCGGTGGTGATTTTGTGTAGGTAGTGGTAATGTAATCCCAGTGCGATGCGCACACTGCAGATACTGGAGTGTATCGTTACCCTCTACATTGTATTTGCTATTACCTACTTACGTCGTTTCGACCTCCTTCATACGCTTTTTCAGATACTTAAAAATATAACGCACATAAATTAAGATTCTGCACTGTATTTTACTTTGAGAATTGGTAAAATCATTAACAATGTCTTAAAAATTTAATTCTACTTATCTAAATATATATAACTCAAAGGTGACTGGCTGACATAGTTATCTATCATCGCACAGCCCAAACCACTGGACGTATCGGGATGAAATTTGACATGCAGGTAGATGTTATGACGTAGGCATCCGTTAAGAAAGGATTTTGATTAATTCTACCCCCAAGGGGATGAAAGTTTGTTTGAAACTTTGTCAACTTTAAACCGATCGGGCTGAGACTTTGCATGCATAAAGCTACTATGTTGACTGAACACTAAGCGATAACCGACATCCACGCGGGCGGAGCCGCGGACAACAGCTAGTTAAGATATAATTGAAAAGTTTGTGAAGATGTTTTTATGTTTATTGCTCAATAACGCTCAAACAGCGATCAGACTGAAATTTGATGCAAGGATAGCTTATAGTCTAGAATAACAATACATATTATCGCTGGAATAAGTTCGAATGGGTTGCGGGAAGTAAATCAATATTCAAGGCGGAAGGAGCCGCAGGTGACAGTAATATAGTAAAATCATAAAAGAAGATTGCTGACAAGCTTCTGTGGTACATTAGCAGTAGATAATTATTACGGACACCGGGGTCATTATCACTTACTATTTAAAAATCACTAACATGACTATCAGCCATTTAAAGCGCAAAAAGAGTTTTGAATTACGATTTACATGCATTTTAAACTACGTATATACTAAGTACCTAATCTGTAATTTAATATTATACTTCTTCATAATTAATTAATTATAGGATACACATTTTTTTACAACACATACTTAAAAGAATAAAAGAATCTGCCAACGACTGTTAAGTTTTAATTTCATTGCCACAGGTGAGGTACTCCCATTTCCAACAAAGACAGAACTTTTTTCATCAGTATCTAGGTATATTTGACCCAATTCTGTAACAATTTTAGATGCATAAGCGAACTAAGAGCTGAAGTGGTAGTGCAATAAGGCGACGAGACGAGCATGCAGTCGAGCGGTTGCGTGATCTAACCTATTTAACTACCGATGTGAAACTCTTAACTCAATCAATTTAACTTAGTTGGAGGAGTACTACTTATTTACTATTATTTCAGAATTTTTAAAGAGCGGTATATTCAAATGTGAGAGCATCTCCAGTAGATATCCTCTACATATCAACAAATCGCCAACAGGAATTCTACTAGTCCTAGTAAAGTTGGATGTTGATGACTGAAAGGATCTAAGTCCTTAGTTAAAATTACATACAGATTGATAACAGTCTGGAATAACATATAGGTTACTCTTCATTCCGGTAATATGTTCCTATACGTTGCGGGAACGTGATTGAAATTCCCCACGGCCAACATTTAGTTTTTCACACTGTTATAATAACTACGCCTCGTTAGGTTTAACATGTGAAGATAATGGTAAGTAGGTATATAGCGAAGTTTTATTACCAGATTCTTGGAAAATTATCGCACTTTATTTCAGCAGCATCTGTACAGTGGTGTAATATGAAACAAAATATCACACGAAACAGAAAAAATCGAACTCAACATTTTTGGCATCGATCGGTACCACTCCGAAAACACATGGCTATAAATGAAAGAAAAAAAAATCAACGCACAGTTTTTCATCGCTACGATTTTAGTATAGAGAGCTGCACTTTACTAGCATTTTATAGTAAGTCTAAGTAACTATACTTACATAATCCTACAGTGCTGTCGCACTGTGTGTTTATTTCAGAACTTACAGGTACCGGATGTAATCCACCAAGGAATTATTTCTCCTGAATGTATTGGTGCTCAATAAAGAATTATCTATCTATCTACGTCCAAACCTGAATCTTGTATTCTTGCACTGGTTGTGAGAGCTTGTGAGAGTCCCGCTAAGATCGGCCTGCTTGTGTTTCGTAGAGGGTTCCCTCGACCGCAAAGAGCACATCTACAACTTGATATATTTTAGAGTAGGTATAACCAAAACTATTATTTTATTGTTTTAAAGAAACAAACGGTTTGAACTCTCTATAGAAGCACCAATTGTCAAAAAAACGGCGATCTTAGATAAACTCTTACGTTTCTTTATTACGTAAATCAAAAGCCCGTTTAAATTAGAAAATTAATAAAATACGACTATGTTCTTAAAACCAAATATATAAACTAGCAGAAAAAAATCTGTGTATTTTTTCATATTGCAATCTACCCCTAGATCCGTTCGGCTGCTAGAGCGTGATTAAGTAACCGCCGCACATCGTCATACACTTTCACATATTATATAAAAGAGCGTTTTCACATTGTCCAATAGCCGATATCCGACATCCGATATCGGAGGAAGTCAAAACAATCTATTTAGTAGCTTGTGATAGACTCCATAAAATTTGTAATTTTTTTCGGGGCAACGGTATACGCTTTTTTAACAAGCTTCCTAATGAAATTAAAGATTTACCTGTGAATAAATTTAAAAATGTAATTAAGACTAAACTGTGCCAAAAAGACTATTATAAAATCCAAGAATATTTAGATGATAAACAAGCTTGGAAATGAGCTGTTCGCTATATGCTACTCAAGCAAACTATTGTATTTAGACGAAGTAGACAATAAGTAAGTAAGTAAGCAAATGTTGGTAAATAGACCAAAAAAATGCCCGCTGAGTTTCTTGCCGGAGTCTTCTCAGGTCGGGGCCGCGTTTCGAACCGGCGGTGGTCCATTTGTTAAACTAGTCTAGATTTTATTTTATACGTGACGTTTTGTAAGTACCGTTTTAATGGTCTATACAGAATAAATGATTTTTGACTTTGACTTTGACTTTGTATGACATTTCTATCTCTCTTTCGCATTGTCTTGTTATCCATCCACCATTTTGGCCCGATATCGGATCACAAAGAGACTAAAACAGTGGCTGCAAGCAATTTTCGACTTTAATATCATTTTCTTAGTTACGTGTCTTTTCACCTTTATTCACCAATATAAAAAAAAAACAATACCATGTCATGTTAATAAGGATTGCTTGCACTTTTTTATTCTTTTCATCCCTAGCATCCCCAATCTCCCTAATCCCTAGTCTGTGCTTTCGAGCAAATGGCCGTATCGGGCCGATGTTATCGGATAAATGTGAAAACAGCACAAGGTGTCTGCTATCGGATGTCGGCTATCGGCGTCCGACGCCGATACCGGATATCGGATGAATGTGAAAGCGCTCTTATAGGTACTTAAATATTAAGCTCTTAGATGAATATATTTACTCACATACCAAACATAAAATATTTTACAAGATTTCACTTGTCATCATCTTGATACACAAAAACCATCCTTGTGTGAAATTTGATAAAAAATGGTGACAAATTGAAGGCATCATGAGCTTGTGATATGAGGACGGATAAGTCAAGCGGATGGAGGAAACTGCGATGTTATTAGGGATACTCGTGGTTACGGAGCCCTATGGTCGCGATACGTTATCTCGTGTCGAGTTAGGTCGCGCGAAAAAAGTTCAGAGAAGTCCTTCAAAAGGTTATAACGTACTAGCTTTTGCCCGCAGCTCCGCCCGCGTGAATACCAGTTATCGCGACCAAACTTAGCCTATGTCCCTTTTAAGGTATACCCCTATACCAAATTTCATCAAAATCGGTTGAGTTGTTTAGGCGTGAAAGACGGACAAACACACACACTCACACACACACACACACACACACCTTACCATTTAACTAAACCTAGTTCGGGCGTTGTATTGCACATTCGATATCGGCCTTAGCTTAACATGTTCCAAGTTACTGATCATTTTGCTCTAAAACCTTACAATATCCGTGTAAACAGTCCCTTCACATCGAGTATTGTATATTGTGAAGTGAAAATACACTGTAAAAATTGAATCGGTCTAGGCGGGTTTGGAACCCGCGATCTTTGCCTTACAAGAGCAATGCTTCGACCACTAAGCTACCAGACCTCGCCTTAACCAATTCAAATTTCTCCTTCTATATCTGTCTTTGAGGCGACAGTGGAGCGTCTTCCAACATTCGTACAAACTATTGGAACCAATGAATGATTTTTCAATCATTTTTAAACATTAATTTTTGAATACTCCGCCCATATTATTTGAATGAAATCCTTGAGCTTTTTTCATGCTAAATATTTAAATCGAATAATTTTTTATTAATTTAATTAAATAATTAATATTTTTTTTATTTTTTTAACTAATTTCATTATTCGATTAAATCGAAATCAAAAATTAAATCGAATAAATGCAAAGATTTAATTCAAATACACTGTAAGATAAGTTAAGAGAACGTTCCTAAGGCTGAATTTCTTAATTAATAATAAATTAATTAATATGGGTATCGAGTTTGATTTTATCAGTTTCCTAGCTGTACTCATAAATCTAATCCTACCCGATGTCACTGAATAAATTTGGTAAGAATATAATGTAGAGCTATATGAATTTAAATCAGTTGTCTATTTGATTCAATGAGCGAAGCGAACGAGAGTCTCCGTTTCGGCAAGTTCGCCAATTTTGCTTATGTCCGTATCTACGTGGGTTTTTCAGTTTCGGTCTAGAGGGTTCATTTTTTCATTGATGTTCAGCAAACTTGGCACACATGTTCTTTGATTCAAAACTCAACTTCTGTCGATAGCTTTTTTGATAGGAGGCAAAATGAGGGAGAAAGGGGTGATAGTTTGCTGTAGCGTTATTTATGAACGGATCTTGATGATTTTTGGCTGAAACATCAAAGGCATGATACCGTATAGGTTTTTGTGGAATAAAAATTATGCATCGGTAAGGGCAACTTCCGCTGCTGAACATAGGCCTCTCCCAATGTGCGCCATTTCGTACGATCCTCCACCTTTCGCATCCAGTCCGTCCCAGCCACCTTTTTCAAATCATCGGTCCATCTGGCTAGGGGGCGTCATGATTATATTATATATCTCAAAGCCGATCCCGGTTGCATTCGAAGCTTTCATCACCGTTGGTGGAGTGAGCCGAGTACCTGCTACTCGTAACTTCCTTTTGTTTTGACTTATACGGCTTTTATGAGAATGATGGTCGTCTATACCCCCAACACGAGAGGAACACGTGCAACAGAGCATTGGTCGACAGACGTACCAACTCACTGGTGAGAATGACTCGTACCTTCAAAGCTCGCATTTAGTAGCCCGAGATCCTTATTGCTTTTATTGGTATGTTGACTTTTCTGGGGGCGAAAGCTGCCTACCTCCCAACCGTGTTAAGAATCCTAGTGCTACATCTCGTCCATTCATTATTTAGCAGGCGCACTGACTTGAAAGTGAGGTGGGTTTGGGTCTCAAGGGTATCTGTTGGAACTTATAAACCCTGCATATATTATATGTGATTGTATTTCAGTAAAAAAATTGAATAGACCTTTTGAAACAATATCCACTCTAACAAACTATAAGAGGTGAACGTGAACAGTAACTGTCAAATATCTTGTGACGTATGGCGAGCAGGTTTATTAATGAATCCAGACATATTACGAGCGCCGAGAAATATGAGTTAAATTTCCAATTAACCACGCTCTTAACGTTACCATGACTACAAGAATTTGATTTTTATTCATAACAATATTCTACATGGAACCTTAGTGTCTTCTACCTATATAAAAACAGTATTTTGCTCATGATTTACAATCCTCGTGAATACCAGTAGATATAATATTAGTTCTGAAGTCGGAGAAACATTTGATTAACAGCCAAACAAGTAATCTCTCCGTGTACTGAGCTTCGATCAATATATAATATTCGCTAATGCGTGGGTATAATCCTTAACATGTATATTTGTGTAATATAGGTACGTAGGTATTAATCAAGATAGAGAGGAGACTAAGATAAGATGATTGTCGCTTCGATTAAGATAGGATTTTTTTTAGATTGGTTCAGACGGGATTCGAACCCGCGATCCTTCTCTTACAAGGAGAATACTTTGACCACTAAGCTGCTAAACCTTGCCCGGATGCAACCAAATTTTACCTTTGTGTATCCGTCTCTGACTTTGTCACTACTAACCAACTTGTTAACTGTTGCATTTATATATTGAGCTATGAAATCCAGCCCCTCTAGACAAGTGGCAATTCGCTAGCTGGCGTTTGGTGGAATAGAATGACGAATGTATGGGATTTGACGTAAATGACAGTCGTTAACGCATGACAAATACGTCAAATCCTATACATTCGTCGTTCTATTCCATCAAACGCCTGCTAGCGAATTGCCACTTGTCTAGAGGGGCAGGTTTACGTTCTTTATAATTAAAAAGAAATGCTAATGACTAATTTTGGTACTCATAAAAAACACCCAACTTAAAATTATGATTCTTTGTAGAATTTAAATATGTATTCACAAGTTGTCATCAGCCCCTATAGACAAGTGGCTATTCGCTTGCCAGCGTTTGATGGAATAGAATGACGAATGTATGGGATTTGACGTTTATGACATGCGTTAACGACTGTCACAAACGTCAAATACTATACATTCGTCATTCTATTCCATCAAACGCCGATTAGCGAATTGCCACTTGTCTAGAGGGGCAGATTTGTGTGTTGGTTCCCTGTGGGAAAGAATAGGGCCACCCTATCAGTTCCCGTGGGTGTCGTAGACACGACTAAGGGATAGGACTATTCTACATCCGACAGTAAACATACAGTTCTTGACTAAGTGCCCGCTTGACGGCAAATAGCCTTGCTCCCCATTACCTGGAACCGAAAATCATAGTTGGCGAAATATGGGTGTTAATAAACCTCTACCTAACCCTTCGGGGATATACAGGCATGCATTTATACATTAACAAAATAAATATATAGTACATAAACAGAGTAAAAAGAATCTTTGGCACGGTAAAAAACAATGCTTACATTCACAAAATTACTTTCATCCAGTACCTAGTTTCTAGAGACCAGGTGACGTGGTTTACGACTTGCAGTCGAGGAGGAATGTTTAGTGCAAATTGCATAGAAGATATTCAGTTGCGCCGGTGATAAATATAGTGTCAAATGATACAGACAGAATAACGAGCTCCTTCGAACGTGTAAATAGATTTCGCGTTCACTAAACACGTATCTATGTATAAAACTTTCGATAATTGAAATTTACGAACCATATTATTAATACATACGTGTACGTATAATCACGCCTTTAACTCCGGAGGGTTATGTAGAGGCAAAATAACACTCAAAGGTCGCCAATCATTATATTGGGTCCCATGTAATATGGGGTGAGCCTATTGCTGTATTCCGGTTACTATTGTTGACACGAGCCATGCATCTGAGACTGAGTCAGAGCTGTATAATATATTTGTCTGATGTTAAACAGCCCTATCGCTTACGTGTCAGGAACCACGCGGCAGCGCTATTAATATCTTTCCTAAATACTGATTGATTTAAGTACAGCTGAATACGATTCTAGAAATGTGTTATTTATCATTTGCTTCGGATATTGAATATTGTTTTGAATACCATTTTCCTTCCATAACGCAATTTGGTAGATTTTTTATTTACAAAGAGTAGACAAGATGGAAATTCAGATGATCCATTTCTTACACTACCTACGTATTATAATTAGTTCGTTGTATTTAGAATGTGCCCTTTTAATTAATAACATTACAAAAATATACCTAGACTAAAGAAAGGTAAAAGTCATAACTATAAATAAAAAAAATATATTCCTTATGTTTTTATTTTGGATGTGCAAGGCGTAGGATCGAACACTATGGCGCACACGTGGAGAGGCCTGTCCCTGTCAAGCAGTGAACTGTAATAGGCTGATTTGGTTGATTGATTCAGTTAATTTTTGCACCTTTAACCTTTTATTCGTTGAAGTTGGTTTACTATAATTTTTATTTGTAACAATTTCATCCAAAAAATCAAATACTTATCACGATCTTTACTTTCATGTGACTCTGAAAACAGGCACATCTTTACTAAGTTTAACAAGATTTTTCCAGACCCAGACCAAAGTCCGCCGGTAACCCTGGGGTTATCCTTCCGAGGGCTTACCCGGGGTGCCCGTCAATGGACACTTGGGAAGGACACCGTGTGGTTTTAGTCGGTCCGATTCCGACACGCCCACCCCATCGCCGGCACCGATGGGGTGAAGCCCGTGGGGGTTTCCACACGTTAAAAAAAAAGACCCTTTACCCCCAACGGTAAACCGCGCGACGTAGCTAATGTAATATAATTATACTTAATTGTCAGTTATGTAGTGTCCGCAAAGGTTAGAGCACATGATAAGTTAAAAGGACAAAACAAGAAAAACTTACAACCACTATTTCTAAGTTCCAACTTTGTGTTGAACCAATTAACTTGTAGCAGGGTGGTCTCTGTATAAATACATTGTAGGAGTACTATGTTGACGAAGACTTTTATCTCTGAGTGGATAAAATATGGTAGAAGAAACTGCTTATTTTTATATTATTTATTTATGTTTCATTATATAATTTTAATCATACTTTTGCACATTAGATTTCTGCACCTTAGGCAGGTAAGTAACGTATACTGTCTTTATAATTATCGAATCTATGGCCTCTTTGTTGTATAAAAGCAAAGCACACAAACAACTAAGTGTAATTATCAAGTGAACAACAAACAGAAATGTTTACGTGCAAATGGATATTGGGCATAGTTCTACTTGGTGCGGTGGCACCGTTCCACTTTAGAACCGATATGCGCCCCAACGTTACCACCTGTGAAGAATTCGAACGTGGAGCTCGTTTTAGTCCATATCAGGTTCTTGATTCTATGTGGAAAATATTTTACTTTTGGTCTAACAATACGGAGCTTTACCCAATTGTGTTCTCACTAGCGGTGAAAAAGGTATGTTCAATTTCGTATCCTTATAGAAATGGCAGTAGAGAGGCAAAATAAGTTGTTTCACTACTTATTTTTCTCACGTTATAAGTGCTTCAAGGGTTAACATTAAAATTGCTATGTTTTTCATACCATTGCGTCATCATCATATCAGCAAATACTGCCAAAATTCCCGTTTTCTTACTTTTCCTTCTTACGCCATCAAGCCAACATTATATAGGTCTTCCCTCCTCAAGGTTCGGAGAAGCGGCAAGGCCAGATTAGTTTAGACTAGTTACCCACATAGCTATACAGCACATAGCCGGTTGCCGCACAATGTGAACGCAACAGTGTAGATCAGGAATTTTCTGCTGTTTATCCGCGGTCACTAAGGCTGCGACGGAAAAGGAAGTTTCTCACGCGAATTTTACGCTGTGCATAAACACCGCAGCATTTTCATCTCTGTGACACGCAGTTCCTGCTTGTGTTGCTCTAGAACCGGCTTTACTTCACAGCTGTGTACAGGCACAGTCTTAATGGTCGTTTTATACCCTTTTGGGGTCATATTTGACAACTAAATAATAAAAAGAAAACGGCTTTAGTCCATTCAGCTTAAAAATTCCACAAATATTAGGTACCTGCACATAATTATGTACAGCTTACTGTACATAATTTTGTGCAGAAACTTGGATGTCCTCCAACATGCTGCAAATAATTAAGTTAGTAAATAAATTATGCCCTTATGCTGGTCCAAACTACTAATAGAAATTGAAATAGTTGAAATAAAAATATTAATCTGGTGGCACATACCTACATCATATACATCTGACAGAAAAGTTTTTATAAAAGAGAATTCATGTTGCACCATTATTAAAATAACAAGAACACAAATTATAGAAAAAACCAATTACACTTTTTCCCTGACTTGGGAATCAGATCCAGCACATAGTGTGTGGAGTAGCACTAACTACCGCTGCAACTTAGGCAGTCCTAAATTTGATGATTACATCAGCTGCAGATCGTTTATGATCGAAGATTGTTCTATCAAAAATGAAGTGTTTTATTTAATACTGTGATCATATTGCGCAATAAATAATATTGATCCTACTAATATTATAAACTTAAATGTTTGGAACTTCGTTAACGTATAGATCTAGCTATAAATTTGGTACCTAAAGGGATAAAATATATTCTAGTCTCGAACAACGTATTGTTTTGTCCTGAAATGGGCTACCAAGGGTAGCGGTCATTTTATTAAAACTTATGTCTATTTGTTTACAGAGAATCTTAAGATTCAAAGATTCTTTTGAAGTGGTAAATCCGAAGGTCCATGTTGAATGGGAGAAGGCTACTTTGATCATGGATCCCCGGCCTGGCGTCGAAGTATTGTTTTTGTACGCCGGTATGCCAGGTGCTTTTCGAGCGCTCATCAAAAAGGAACATCTCACTGAAGGTGGGCAATATTGTTCCTACCTCCTCACCGGTTCCCCTCTCGTGTCATTTCCGCTCCTAACTTTTCCTGCTCGACTTGTCTCATAATGATAATAAACAGGTCGCATTTCAAACATTTTTTCTTATATTTTTTCATGTTTTTCCTAATGGCCTTTCTGTTAACATGAAAATAACTACCTAGTATAAGACATCTAGTAGTAATAATAACTACTTTGTACGGTTTGGTATAGCGATGGAATGTTACAATATTGTGTACCACTGTTTTAAATGCCCTATTCGCGCGGTGAACGTTTCTATCGCACGAATAGACCCGTCAACGGGGTGTCGCGTCGGCTCGCATCGCCCAGTCGCGTCAATCCAACTTTTTAGGCGCTTTGGACATTATATATTGGCTAAGTTTTCACTTCTGTTAGTACTTCAAGAGTGCCATTGTTTTTTTCTTGTTATTCCAAAGCGATGTAGCGTTATGTTAAAAAACACCTTGCCTCTAAATGCAATGCCTCTGCAATTTAAAGTTCGGACTCGGTTCTCTTGCTCCTCCTTGCCCTTGATTTATATTGGCTTTTTTGGGAGCAGTAAATCTTAGAAGCACCGTACAATATTTATCGTTACCTATTATTATTATTTAATAATATTAAAAATCTATGCTTACAGTGCGGCCCCAGCCTGAGCCGTGGTTCAGCTTCGCGGATGTGAGAATGAAAATGGTCGACAGATATTTAGGCATGATGTGTTGTGAGGACCTGACAGCGTTCGCTTTCGCCAGGGTGGGTGAGATGCCTAAGACAGAGGAAGCTTGCCTGGCAGCTGCCGCTAAATTAGGTTACTCTGCACCTGACGGACGCTCATATTTATATTTCGAGAGAAAGTTAAAAGAAGACGAAGACGAAGCGGACCTTTAAAACATATGTTTTGTTAATTTAATGCCCTTGTTGATTATTAAGATTACACCTGATATTAAGGTGCTACCGTAGACTATAAACACTTTAGATTGTTGAAAGCCTGATGTGTCACTCGCATGTTACTGCCTGTGGAAGGGCAAATAACGATATAAAAATGAGCAAAAGAACAGGAGAGGAGTTTTGGTCTTTAACACTATTCCATTTATAGTACAAATTGTAGTAAACATTTGTTGGTACGTAAAGTCGATTCCAAGTAAAAAGGTGAAGTGATAAATGGAACTTCCCAAAGCTTTCGTTAAGTCTTGATGTACAAATCTCTAGTTGAGTGTGAGGGTCTGCAACCCGCTTTGCATAATATTATGTATTAAATGGGCTCTTGGGCCTCAAAGTTTAATTTATTAATAAAGTTATGATAATATGTAATTATGTATTATTTTGTGTCCATCTCGAAACACTATAAATCAAATCAAATAAATACTTTGGGTGGAAACTTTGTTTCTGTTAAAAGTATTTCTGAAACTGCAAAAATAGGTCTATATATTATTTGTTCAGATATTATTAAAGGTAAAGGTATTTTTTCAACGATAAAAGTATCTTTGAAGAGTGGACGAGTGTGTTTAGTGCTCTTAATACGTAAAATTAATAGTGTTTATTTTACTTATATCATAAATCTATCCTTGACTACTATAGGTACGATTAATTTCTCTGAAAACACCCTACCAAGTTGTATCTTATTAGTTATTAATATATCTAAGTCGCAATTTGTACCTAATAATCATGTAGGTATGTGTTCGTTCTTAAACATTTTGTCACGAGATGCCATGAACATTGAATCGAAATAAATGAACTGTACACTTAATTTAGCCATCTTCCCCGAATTCTTTTTCTCGTAGCAACGTTGACGGACTATTGATTCCTTATCTGGGGCAACAGTTGATAACGAAGTGATGGCCCAAAAACAAGAGATATTTAAGTAGAAAGATTCGGAAAAAAGGATTAAAGGAAGAGAACAAAGTACATCTAAATTAATGACGACGATGTTACAATTCTATCTGGGGGCTGCCAAATAATAAGTAGGTGGATACCTTTGTAAACCCGATATCGTCGGACTATTTCTTTATTATTTTAAAATAACAATATGATACCCGAAATTGCTAGTAACGGGAATATCCCGTTAACTCCTCCAGCTAAGCTAAATTGCTTGTTTTAAATGTCGGTTCACATGTTTGATTCCGGGACCTATCAATAAAAGTTCATCGCTTTAAACACTCAGCTAATAGTGGAGCAACATTTACAAATAACGAGTGACAATAATTATTGGTTGACTGAAGAATATAGATTTCTATAGCACTTACATGATAAACAATAATTAAATGTATACCAGGAGACGAACAGCACTTACGTTAGGCAGGTTAAAGACGATTCCAATATCGAAGTTATCACGCAACCGTTGCTGATCTTATTAACATTTCTTATGCCCTTCTTGAAACTAGTCACTGAGAAAAATCCTGGCATAAACCATAATTTCGCGAGTCTACGTAAAGAAATTTATTTCAAGCTACATTGTAAACAGGGTGTTTGTTTACTGTGCAGCTCGGAACAAACCTGAAACAAGCTACGCAGTGGTAGAAACTAAAGTAGCCGTGATATTATTTGGAACTTCTTAGAACAGTTAAGAGTCGGTAGAAGTAAAGTAAGAAGTCGATACTGTCCTAACACGTTCAAAAGCGGTTTCGTTAAGGAATGTGGATAACCGTCAATCAAGAATAAATGCCAAACTACCTTCATATGTTAAAAACTTACCGTAAACTTTATCAGAACGCACAATAATTTTCACGGGTCAGATTTATACCGACGTAAATATCCTTTTGTAGTACCGGTTGGCACACACATTATACCCCTATGATGTTTTAGTGAATAATGTTTGATACGGGACATCTCACAGTCCCGATTTACCAATAAATCAATTACTAACGTGCAATACCTTACGGTTATGATAAATAAAAGATGTTACGATTCACACAAAGGTATCCATAGAAAACCAAGCCGGTATTCCTGTAGGAACCGGTAATATTCGCAAAAATCGGTAAATTAAAATGTCGTAAATCCAAATTGGTTGTCGTGGAAGTTTTATGGTACCTATTTATCAATTTTCATTACTTATTGCAAATCAGTAACCATTCGATTTAATTGTTCATTAGCAAAAGTATTATTCATCAGTGTTAATATTCAATGAGGGATGATTATTCATGCTGGTTGAAAACATTAACAGTAAATATATAACTAAATTTAAATTAGTTATTGTTGTAGATTGGTTATTTGGAATTCCTGGTCATTCCTGGTTGCATCCAAAGCTTACACTTTAGTGCTTGGGAAACTCACTTCTAATTCTCTTTTCCTTATGCATTGGTTTATCTTGTATTTTACAAGAGCGGTTGCTACTAACTCCCCAAGGAAAAAACAGGTCTACAATTTTTTAAACGTATCTTAAAATACATAGTACTAATAATATAATGTATCATTTACTACAGAATCATATTACTCAATTCTAAGTATGCCTACGCATTTCTATATTAAGCTCGAACAAGCTTACAACATAGAAAATAATAAGTGGGTATCAATACGGCGATCTGCGTTCAATAAGACGTCGTTGGCGAGTGCCCCGGGCTCCCCACATTCAACAGAACAAATTTATTTTTCTTCCAAGCTCACTAGACGTCAACAAATAAGGTTATTTTTCGATATGGTTGGTTTTATATATTCTTTTACGGTGTATGTAACTTTGATCACCTGCATTGTGTTATAACAATAGGAAATTAAATTGCAGTGGATGCATCTGATATGATAACTGCATTGACAGTTTAGTGGATGGAGTCGATCTTACGATAGAGAAATCCCGTATCGAATCCTGACCGACTGATGGCCAAATAGCGAGTTAAACCCCCTCCTAGGACAAGCTTTTTAACTTAGTTGGGAGATCAGGATTCTAGTACTAATTTCGGTTACTAATATTCTCCTTCGTTACAAAAACGATACTTTATGAGAACTGTTGTTATATTTCTGTGTGGATCTATGTTACTTTTTCTCGAAAGAATCTTTAAGCTAGTCTGAATGAAAGTCACCAGACAGATTGTAGTCTGAAATTGCACATAGGCTGCAGTTTAATCTGGAAAAAGGTTCCTTTAGGCCACCGGAACAGAATCAGTGTTTTATGTAGACGAAACCGAGGGTAACAGATAGTTATTAAAAAATTAGGTCGTGTTCCGCTTTATTGAAAGAAATTAAAGATTTTTGGTGCAATGCTGTCTATTGAATTTTAGTAGCTATGAATCTCTCGCTTGCTAATCGTATTGATGATAATCGACAGTAATATGGTTTGCGAGCTATTTTCACTTTTTAAAAAAGATTTACGATCGTTTTTAACAATTTTATCTTTCGACCGTCGCCGTCGATAGGATATCATTTTTACGTTTCATGGCTCACTACTGGATTATACAACAACTGAAATACACCTTGGGACTAGTAAGACTGATTTATTGCGATATTAGTGAAGAATTTTACTATGGACACTGCCAGTTTAAGATGTGCAATAAAGTTCGTAGTAGCTATAAATTTCACTTAACTGCAAAATTGGTAATTTAGTTTGGACAGAATGATTATTTAACTACACGGCGGATGATTTTAGATGTCATTTTCTTTACTAGCTTACATTTTTCGAATTCCGAATGCCACAAAATCCTTAAACGTGATCGAAAATCCTATTAATTTAAATCACGAAGTAACTATTTTATGAATGTTACAACTAAGCCTTCTTAAGGCCTTATACATATTTTGTAATGGGTTCGGGAGCAGAAAAGTAACGGTCCGAAGTAGAGACTGAGGGAACAACTTTGCAATAAAAACTCTTAGGGACCTTTTTCAACTGCCATTAATTATCTCTTTCTGATTACAAATGTCTGGTACATTTTTAATAGCCGAAATCAATAAAATCTGGAAAAAGAAGAGTATTCAAGAAAGACTTATATAAACTCCTTTGCTTTTATAGAGCTCTCTCTGGCGCACAGTGTGTATCTACTTAAAGTACTTACAACCGCAGTTTGAAATATCAGATTAAGAAAGATTGAGAGGTCAGATGGTAGGCGCTCCTAACCATGAACTACGTTAAGATGATTACATTTCACGAGAATGAAAATTAACACTAAAAAGAAAAAATTATAAGCAAAGCTACATGAATATTTCCTGACTCAGTAATACTTGTTTATTTAATGGTTAATAGGTACATGGTTTGCTAACTTAAATCAATTAGTAGACAGAAGTGTTGAAGGCTGTTTCGGGCTGACAGCTAAAACGTTAAAAGGGTATTTTGAGATGATGTTAAGAGACTCGAATTATAACCCCGCTCCTAAACGCTATCTGCTCGCATGCCCAGGTACCTTTCCATTAAACGTATAACTAAAGAAAAATATATAGATAGGTATAATATATTGGTAAATTATGATAAATGCTTGTTTAGATAATTAGTAATTTACCTGTTCGGTTTTATCAGGTTTATGAAGGTTCAAGGTGGATGCAGGAATATTGTGTGTTACAAGTTACTAATGAACTCCAAATCTTTACAATCTGGTTTCTTTTCCGGGTAGCGTGATCAAGCAGAAGCGTGCAAAAGTCAAATTAAATTATGCATAGGAAGAAAGTGTACGAGTACTAAAAGCTCCTAAGGGCTAAAAGATAGTAATACTGAACTATTGGCAAACTTTACTTATAGTATTCGTGTCTGATATCTCTATTTACTCCTAAATGTTCTTAAAATAATTTCCAAACAGATAATTTTACCATTCTTGTACCTCATATAACGAAGTAAATGTTTGTGTGATACCAACTATAAAACATTCGATTAGATGTTACAAAGGAAATGACGTGTTCACATACTTACAGAATATTAGCGAGAGAGACCCAAAATCTTCAATATTATTAACACGGCATCTGTCGTGTGATTCTACATTCCATACAGTCCCCCCAAAACCAATAATATCAACATAAAAACAGGTTTTTCGCTAAATCCACGAGTCCGAGAAAATATTATGAGTCCAGCCAGATAACAGTGTTTCCCAGCACGTCTTTCCATTTACAGTATACGAAGGAATTCCTATTAGTAAACGTTGTTTTCTTTCTGACGGAACCATAAAAAAGTTCTCACTTAAATAAATGGTTACTCGACCCTCGAAAACACACCGTCTAAGTTACAATGTTTGAAAAGACTATAAAAGTAATCGTAGCTCTTATATCGCTCAACGTAAGGAAACAATTAAACGCCTTTACACTCTAATAACGCAGGTGAATAAACTTAAATTATAGTATTTTACGAGCAGTGAGGTTTGTTGATTTTAATTCTACTGATCACATTCTCTCTTGTCCTGGGGTAAAGTACATAAACTCATAGAGCGCGTTTATTTAGAGTCAAAAATACATCTCACATTGGTTCATATTACTGCTGGAAGTACCAAGATTAATGTTTGCGCATATTGTCTACAAATGAAATAAACAAAGCTTGAGGCTTCCATAAACACAATAGTATGTGCTGTATATGGGCCTCAACAGTACCATATTATATTTGTATGTACCTTATTTATAAACGTGGGTACCCACTTAATGTATTTTGAAGAGGAAATTTATTATTGTTTTATTTGTTTACGCTAGTATATTTTTTGAACAGGTAGGCACAGGTAAGTTCGAGGCGGCACGTCATGACTTACGCGTGCCGTTATCAACGAAGGAGGGTAGACCCTCTGCTATTAGCTCCTGATCTTAATACCACGGTAATACTAAGGTACACTTACGACCTTTGCAGAGCTAGATAGCTAGCTTTTGTAATCGTTTTGCAGTCCAAGCATCTGCGCCACTCTTAAAACCAGAAGGTAGTCCCCTCGTTACTCCCAAACATCGTTAGTACAGAAACCACCGACGACATCAAACTCTCACATACTGCGACACAATACGTCAAACAATTAGTGACTTGAGTGGTTATAAAGTCTTTCAAGCCTTTATGGTGCAGCAAAGACATAAAGTTCCAAACTGCATCCACATAGGATGATTTGTCACCTCAGCCCTGCCTGTTGTTCCTGACAAAAAAGGTGAGGGTGATACTCACCTACTAACTTCTCCGATTGATAATCACCTACTAATATCTATAATATTTTAATCTGTTTGCCAAGTTTTATGAAACGAGTGCTAAGGTTAAGTTACTTTCTGTATACTGTTATCGGATTACACTTCAGCATCGGCAAAGTTTGTTCGAGAACATCAATTCTGTACATTTACTATTGTATAAACACAAACTACTTTTATGTTAAGACCGTAGTTGGTGTATTCAGAACCATTTCATTTCCTATCCCGTCATGAATTACATCAGGCTAAGATGATATCAGCTTGATATGTCTTAAATGAATTACATACTGGATTTGGCTGCATAAGTATGTGTATATACTTCTAGGTTTATATGCCTCTCTCCCCTTGGGATAGGCAGAGTTAACGGACCACCATTAAATATCATCATCATCATCCGAGTGTCAATCCCCAAAGTTTGAACAGTGGAGCTCCTTTTTTAATGGAGCGACTGTCGCCTGACTCTACAACTCGAGAAGATGACCTGCACTTAGTATTTCTTCATTAGCGTTCTGCTCGAGAGCATCGTCCATTAATCATCACTTGTGGCTAGCAGGTGAAGTCGACTATTGACCAAAGATCTTGGCCAATAGACCCCGTATGGGATTTCGATGCCTTATGACCTGCGAATAATGAAAGCAGAGCCAAATGCGAACTGCTTAGGCTGATCCTAGGCGAGTAGTAAGCAGGGGACATTTAACAAATATCGCAATATACAATATATGCTAAATCAGAACTACTTTACTGCGTCCGTTGCATTTTCCACTACATGTGGGTATCCGCATTGCATAGGTACTGTTTGGTGAAAATTTCACGTATTTTTGCAAGAATTTTGTACTATATCATTTGCACTAAATAGACACTCGTGTGAGCGCTCATACAATCACTATTTATATGTAGCAGCACGTGACAACCTCGTCGCTACAGCCATTGAACGCGGTGTCATTTGCCGCAGTAACTTGGCCTTACGCCTTACATCTTTGTTAGGTCGTTGTTGCTTCTAGAGCTGTATGAACACATGCAGCCAGGGTCAAAAGTGCAAGGCAGATTGTGAAATAAAAAAAATAATAAAAATTAAACAATCTTCTGAAATACTGTGCTCTTTCTTTTGATTGAGTTCTTTTTTTAATACCACTTATCGTCCACCTGGTGAAAAGTGGTTACTGGAGCCTATGGACGTTATGCAACACCAGGGGCGTCACACTCGTGCTGCTTACCCTGAAGGAACCGTCTAATGCCTTTCTTGAAGAATCCCATATTGTAGTCGTTATGGAAAACTACAGCAGGGAGTTCATCCACAGCTTGAGCGCACGTGGTATAAAGTTTCTTTTATACCGCACAGTGCGTACTATTTTCGGCCGTAATGTGTGAAGATTATTTCCCTATCTATGCCGAGCGGTACGATGATATATTGTAGGTGTGGACATCATGTCAAATAATTCATCTGAGCACAAATCATTGTATATGCGGTAGAACACACCCAGCGAGGTGAAGTTCCACCTGAGGCTGTGAGGTTCCACATCGCCTGCGAGTATGGAATTGTCGACAAACCTCAACACCCGTCTTTATACCGAGTCCAAGACAAAATCCGGCCAAAAGGTGTCAGCAGTACTCCATGTGGGGCCGAACCTGTGTCTTATAAAAAAGGAGTTGCTGCCCGACAGTGAAGTACTGCTTCACACAGTTAAGTTTCTGTTCACTCTAAGTTTCTTCGATGCCAGCTAGACTTTGTCTTCTAAATGGCTTTGGATTACCAAAGCCATTTAGAAATCCTATCCTAATCCGTCCTAATGGACGTCGCTTGAGATGTCGACACCTAAGATCCCGATACTCGAGGAAATGGTAAGCGGTGTACCCAGGAACTGCGGCGCTACAATAAATGCGGTATTCATAGCGGTGAAAAAACATACTTGTTTCTTCGTGGAGTAGAAATTAGACTAGGTTTATTCGACCCCAATCGGATACTCTGAGAGAGTCTTGAATACTTCTGTTGGACAATAAGCTGGCCATACATGGCAATTTCGTAAGGAGCCCTCTGTGCCAGACCCTGATCAAAGGCCTTTGATATATCAAGGCTGACCACTAGTGCCTCCCCCGACTCTCGACGGCTTGCGGCTACCGGTTTAGATGCGGTGCGTTTGCGGACGATGGTGAAAGCCGTAGTGTCAGTCGCTCAGTAAATAGTTGTCCTCAAGGTATCTCAGGAGCTGTGTATTAATAACACGCTCGGCTTTCACCTTAGCGTCATTGGAAATATTACTGTCGGATTTTCGCAGCGGAAGGAGGTTTCCCTCGGCAGCTTTGGCGAACGACCAAAATTCACGGCTGCCAGATGGGAACCGTGCAAGCCGCTTGCTAATTCCACCGATGAACTGCCCTGGCCGTTACTTTTTACAAGCGGCATTCAATTTCTATTTCACTTCAGCGATGTTCGGATCCTTATTGCCCAGTGACGTGGTCCAAGCCTTATATGCACGGTCTATTAAACCACCGGCGTTGCTCGCGCTTGTCGTGATCCAGGGGTTGGTATTATAGCATTCGATGCCTACTAGGGTCGCATCAGCGACTGCTTTTGCACAGGAGCTGGATCATCTAAAGTGAAGCAAAGCTGCCTCCATGGGTACGACGCAAAGAATTCTCGCAGTCCGTCGCAGTCCGTCGACTTGTAGTGCCAGACATGCCACCACTGAGGTGGCCGCGGTGGTTCAGATCGCACGCATGTCACTTTTTAGTATTCATCCGGGCGCGTAGTCAGCAGAAGGTCTAGTATAGAGCTTCTGTGGATCTCAATATCTGTTGTACTAGTAATAGAATGCACCAGTTGAGAGAACCCACAGGTCAAGGCGAAGTCGTGAGCAGCCCTTCCCGCCAAATCAATCCTGGGAGACCCCAGCCACTCCACGTGGTGAGCGTTGAATTCCCCAAAGAATACTAAGTCCACGGTGGGGTACTGTTCAATTACCCTGTCCGTCGACCGCTGCAGGTGCTCTGATCCCGTTCCCGCAACCCTTGGTGTTTTTTTTCCCAATCTATAATCAATGCCGGTATCCAAATCAACTATGTCCGTCCAGCCATTTGAGCGCAATTGGATAGCAAACATCCAAACATCTTCACAAATTTTGACGTTTTATAATATTTATAAGATTAAAAAAAGAAACTTAATTTTATCTAATTATTATTAAAGATATGACCTAAGATGAAAAATTGTATTGTATGACCCTGTCGTTCTATGCATGAAAGTAGCCTTAGTAGTTGTTGTAGTCAGTACCGGCTATATGCTGCCTTTGCCAATATGGAGGCTTTAAAAATAATCACCAGGCTTAGCAGCCATACTGGTCCAAATAAATGAAACATAGTATAAGGAATTCCTACTTCGATGGGGATTATTTTTGATCTACAAAACAATAAGTGAAGAATTGGATGTTTAGGTATGTGTTTGTAGTATGTATCAACGCGCTAATCTCTGGTACTAAGTACTTGTGAAATATATAAAGTCTTTTTGCATTTGATAGTCCAGTAATTGTGGAATAGCACGCTATGACCCTTAGAAGTCGAGAGACAAAAAAAGATTAGGAAAATGCCTTATTATGATAACGGTTGAAACTATGAGACCCAGCTAGTATTCGCTAAGTAAGTTCATAAAAGGTACGAGATACTGTTTGCATTTACTTGTCCAATTAAATTATAATTAAAGATTTAGCTAGCTATTCTAATTTTTCAAAGGACAACTATCACAATCCACATCAGATGGAAAGTGGTCACCGTGACTGCTAGCAAAACAGGAGTTTTCAATCAAGCATTGTCACCCAAAAATAAACCGCAACAAAATTATTAAAAATTAAATTTATTTCTAGGTATTCAAATATAAGGAAAAACGGAACCGTGGGCTCCAAAGCGCAAGATAACTATTAGGAGTTAACCTTAATTGGCGCTCGGAAGAAGAGACAAGCTAGACAAAAAAAATAGTAAAAGTCTATTATTGTCAATAGCTGTGTTTATGTTTATGCCCGGAACGGATCTGAATAAAAATTGCTAAAGGGATAGATTATAATCTGGAAATAAGAAACAGGCTTATCCTGGGAATAAGTTTTCATGAGTTGCAGGAACGGAATCAAAAATCCACGCGAGCGATACCACGAGCCACGGCTGGTAGTAATATACATCCCTTACAACGAATGAATTGAACGTTACTATTTCGTTGTTTGAAGGGTCTTTGATGTAGAATCCGGTAAGATGTTTTATGTATTGTGTTCTACAGTCTGCACTGTAAACAAAAGAAACGACAAAGAAAAGCGAGAGCTTTAAGTATGCCTTGTTATGAGTATAACAATCGTTACGAAATAATATGAATCTGTGAGACATAATTCTTGTGATATTAAAAAAGAACGTAACACCGCGCTTGTTACCTTACGTAATGCATGTCGTTAACACAGGGCATTCTATTTAGCACACCAATTCTGAAACGCACCAAAATTATTGCAAAAACTAAGGTATGGGATAATATTGGTACGATTTAGTTGCTATCTAAGTAGTATAAACAAGAAGTGCTTAAGTTACTAAGCTCAAATCTTCTTTACCAATTTAATTCTTTTATTTTTGTGTGATGCTCAAAAAGTACAATGCATATATATCTTTTAGTTCTTTGTGGATATTTTTTGGAAAATTCACGGTAAAAGTTGGAACGGGTGACACCGAGCCTTATTTATTACCGAATTAATGTAAAGAGGAACTATAAGTTAATAAAATATCGTATCGTAATTATTAAAAACGATTAGAAGATAACTTAAGAAGGTAAGTTAACTTCAATGGCTTTAAGGATTACAAGAGTAGGTACGTATAAAAAAGAAATATTAACTTTTTTAATAGAGTAAGTACTTATAGCATAAAGTAGGCGAAAAGTTTTTTTTCGCTAACCGCTCCAGCTTACCTACTATGGTTGTGTTAGATTCACGTCTGGGTGGTGTAACGGCCAGTATTCTAACCCGGGAATGTCGATCCTATTCGAACATAATTAGTCATTCTATTTGAAAAAATCAAGTCATTTCTAGATTTCACATATCTTTGCTGAAATTTTCACTGTAAATTTTTAATTTCGCAGCCCTGCAGGAGCTCGCAAAATTAACCTACGATATTAAGATCCGCGTTGCGAAGCAGAATTCTTTAGAACATCATAGTTCTGAAGCGTCAGCCACCTAGACGTGTTAAGTACGCGGTATAATATTGTGGTAGTATATTACTGTTAAATAGGCTTACGGGAGATTAGAGGAGACTGTATTCCACGAGTAAGCTTTCCTAATAGAGTTACTGTGTTTATAAACAGGTGATATTAAGTGAAGATGGTTGCTCGTTTATACTATAGAATCGTTTTGTTATAGTTACTTTCGTTTCTTCAAATGAACCCAAAAGCTGTAATTATTTTCCGCGACGCAAAATCCTCCAGGTATTGATGATTTTAGAAGGCTCTGACAGGGTAGTGTGTGTGTGTGTGTGTGCTTCTCTGCCACCAAGTGGTACATAAAAAGAAAATAACTTCACTGTGGATATTTCAACCAATCGTCTCAGAGCTCAACCAATTAAAATGTTGCGGAAAGTGTGCAAAGACGGTTGGCCCCCAGACCGAATGAGCACGAAACTTACAAAACGTCAATGAAAAGAAAGTTAATCTAACTTATGTTTACCAAACTAAAACGCGAATTTCATGTGAGAAGACTCCGGTAAGAACGCTAGGTTTCTGATTCAAGAAACTTCACACGAGATCTATAGGAGTCAAGATGTAGAATTCTTTAAAAACTTTTTTTTTCTAAGCTAATAAAATTCAATCATTTTGGAATATTTATTCAGGATCTACATCAATTATTTCAAAAGGCAAATATATTTACTATTTATAGTTACATAGACATATATTACATAGGTACTATGCGCTACACGTACGCATATGGTGTCTTACGTTCAAAGGCGTTTAAATCATTTAGACATTAAGCCAGCAGCTACACATCTCCAAAAGCAATGTGCGCTCACATACTCAAGCCGTCGCGTAGATAAGTACCTATCAGATTACATAATAGGATTCCCTACTCAAAAAATTCATATTTAAATAACAATACCGTATGGTTAGTAAATAAGTATCAATGTCTAAAATCTTTTTCTGGCAGTATTGAAAAGGGTGTGAGTCATTCATAAGCGCACACGTCAGTGAAGCAACCCAAACATCTTTCACCGTATTCTCAAGAGGCAGAGGTGCCCTCCGTGTCATACACTTTACTCCCCGCCGTACCTTTCCACCTTTCCCTACCAGAATAACGAATTCTTATATTTCTAAGAATATTTTTCCTTTCTGTAATAAAACTTAACGGTTTACGAGCAAACGTTACTCTTTATCCCGAAGTTTTAGATTGACCAGGAATCAGAATATAAAATATTTGTATTCGTTGTATGAAAACGTTTCGTAATCTAATATAAAATTAACATTTTAGATTTTGCAAAAGGATATTGTTTGCGGTTTTGAATAAAAATTGTACGAAGTCGAGCAAGGCCCGAGCGCGCGGGCATTAAATCATTCTCAAAAGCCATTTGGACACAAAGGATATGGTCAATAAACAAACAGGACTCGCCACTGATAGCCGCGATTGGAGCGAAGTAACTGACCGGAAAATTTATATGTTACGTTATTTTGTTAGTATATTTTTCCAGCTGTCCCATTTCAGAACTTGTATCTGCCGAAGCCCGAAATCTTATTTGTTCGGAAAGCTCACCTACCTTCCTTAATGCAGCTACTAATAAACTGGTCACGTCACCGTAATTTATTGCTATAGGAACAACAAAGAACAAGAAATTCACGCTACTTTGCTTATTTTAGTCCCCTTTTTGGGTCGTGGAGTAAAATGTAACAAATTTAAAAAGCTCTTAAATTTTACACTGATTTCCAATAACCCTGAGGTTTCCAATCGCCGTTAACGTTGTACTTCTAACAATGCCGTCATTAGACGTGCCGCCTACATGAACGTGATAATTTAAAAGAGGAAGCAATAAAAATGACGTTACCGATAGCTTTCTATATGATTTACTGATACGGTTCTGATGTGATTTATGTCGCTTCTCCTTTCAGGTATGTAACGTAAATATACACCGGCGGTGATTATGAAGGTAGCGTGTATATAGGCAGTAACGAATGTAAGCTGTTAACACACCGACATTTTATAAAATGCACATGACATACATTCAGTTGCATAAAAAGTTGTTTTTTGTATCAATAATTGATCTTTTAGTTACTATATTACATTTAAAATTGTATGTGATGTTGCTCTGTAAATTTGATTTTTGTTAAGTAACCTTTGTTGTTCAAAATGTTTCAATGAAAATATTTCACACGCAAGTGCGTATTAATATTTAATGTACCTAGTTACTTAAAATTTTATCTCCTTACCACACGCAGACTATATTTATTGCAAAACTTATGAATATATTTTAAGAGCAGGTAAGTAAGTTTAAAAGTTTACATGTAATCTAGAACATTTTCCCTTCCAGTGGTGACAAAGCTAAAATAATTTAAGACAAGAAAGTCTTATTCTCACTCTCGTCTGTAGCTTATCGCAGGTGGTAAGACATGCCTTTTAAACTTACAATCTAAACTTTCTCAACTCTTTATGAGTTAGATAAGCAAACAGTTGGTATCAACCTTTTAAACTTATTTGCTAATATCATATTCTTCAGCCTGAATCTACAAACCTCAAAAGAACTAACTGATAAACTTATCACCAAACTATCAATCAATATCTAATGTCTGAAGTTGTGATTTCAGTTTAATTGCTGGTAAGTATATGAGTTTGTTCAAAGTTACATTAGTTTCAAAGATAATTACGAGAATGATCGTGAAAAATAATATCGGTAAACGTTCACCCAAATTCATCGATGAAGCCTTTACGTAACTGTTGCGAAGCGCAATCAGTGTACGGGCCCTAAATTATGTGACATTATTTGAAATTGTGTCAACATGGAGGAGCGCAGAGCTTGGCGTGCAACGCAGCTGTGGTAGGCTACGGCGGCGGGAGCAGTCATCGCTCGCTCGCCCGACCGCCCTTCGGTCCGGTAAATACAGCCTCCTCGCCTCTCTGGTATGGATTATTCGCAGCGAGCAGCGAGCGGAGCCAGTCCGAGCCACGCGTCTCCCGCGGCCGCTCGCACCCGTGCTCGACAGCCTGCACTCGCGTCGTCCTCGTAGCTTTGAAACTACGCGTAGCACGTTCGTAGCTCGCTGGCGGTTCGCGAGCGTACACGTAGTTATAACCTTTCACCCGTAGGGCCGGACTCGGCTACGGCAACCTATTAGAGCCATGCCGATAATATGGGGACCATTGTGTTCAAATGGCAAGACTAATGCCACATTTAAATATCATGGCGAGCACCTGTGGAAGAATTAATTTGTGTGAAACTTTCACGTGATTTGTTCACTCAATGTTTCATTTAAGTGTAAGTATCTGTGAAAATGTTTTTGAAAGTTTGTTAGAACTTTTGTTTGACATTTATAGGTATTTTTTGTTTATTTATTTCATTTATTATATTTACGCATAATATGACAAAAATATAGAAAAGAATGATGTATTAGCGAATGACTTGAGTTGTACAATTTTAATCAAACTTTAGCCAAATATTTTTCCAATTTACTTTTGTTTCACAAGAGAAAGCGTTTTCAAAAACTTTTCATGTTTGCACAGTTGATATTTATATTCCAACTTGTTTACAGCTGTTATTATTTATTCCACGTGTATTTTCTTCTTACTTATAAGTTGCTTTTCATAGAATTGAATAAAATAGCGGCTACTTTGGAAGACGTCACACTGTGTGCAATTTATCACGTCGTCTATTATAACAGCTGCTCTCAGTCATGATGCCATGGAATCACAGGCTTTTGTGTTAATCTTTTGAAGTGCTTTTGGGTTAACGATAAATACTTGAATGTATTAATGTTTTTTATAAGAGCTGACATTAGTGTAGCATTTAGTGTTGAACTGAATATATGAAAGGAATTCGGATCGGGTATACGTCTATGCTAGCAAATAAGTACACTGCCCACCTGCTAATGAGCTGTTTATAAGCAGGTAAGGGTAGTTTACAAATTATTTGATCATTTTCAACACCCGCCAATCGACATGTTGAATAATAACTGCATTCTTTGAGCCTGGGGTTCGTTCTACTACTCCTCTATTTTTGAAGTGAAAGCTTTTGATATAGTGTTGTACAGTTACATAGTACACTAATATGGCATTGTGTTGCAAAACTACGTTCTCATTAGCTTACGGTGAGGTGTGGGTACCACAATATACATAGGGAAAAGCAGAAGGTCGGATTTTTGACAACTTTTAGGTGCGTTGTATAGTGTTCATAGATTTTTTTAGGGTGAACTGATACAATAAAACTCGGGTCGTCGTCACGTCCAGCGTGTCCTGTCCAATAGTCGCACAAAGAGTGTTGCAACATTCCTTTTTTATGTTCTATGCGACTAGTTGTTCCTAATTGACAATTCATCGATTGCGACAATTCAAATATTTATGTAACCTCTGTGAAGCGAAAACTTCTTTAGGCGCATTGATGACTTTTTTTCGCTTCTATCAGCAATCCCGAAGGACTGCCATGCATGTTTTTTTTTATCACGTTTGACTACAATTACATCTCCTGGCAGTGATCATGTTGTCTAGCTTGCTTAGAAGAATATGAGGTTTCTACTAGACATAAAAATTTTCAGAGTATAGCTTTTGGTAAACACAGCTCAGGCTCCTTCCCTAGAAGATGGCTTGACGCTATTCATCTTACTGGTCGTTGGTTGGTACAAAAGGCTTGGAGGTATTAAATAGTGCCATTCCAGCAGTCTTAAATAATGGTATCGCTGTGTGAATTTAATACCAAATAAGTACGAATGTGAAGGAAAGTCATTGTGATTTAAACAGTTTTTGTACTTTTAACATATTCGCAATGAAATTTTTTTTTGTAGAACATCGCTGTTAATTCAAAATATGTTTAAAAAACAATAGCACTCCAAAAAAACAAAGGGGTGTTCTCTAGAAAAAATCCTTTGTTTATTTTCTACTCCGTTGGTTATTATTGATAAATCCATAGTATTTGATGTAAACTAAAACTAAACTACTAAAATAAAAACGAAATCAAGCAAAAAGGTCATCTCAAGATAAGCGGTTACCGCTATACATAAAATCCGCAATACCAGTGGGGACAAGGAGGTTTTGAAATAATAAGATATTCATATAGAAAGTTTTTATTCAGATCGTACGGTTACTTATTCATTTTTACTTCATAGTGATACTATTAAAAGTCTGAGTAGATTTTAGAAATGTTTTCGTTTGGGATCTGAAAACATAATTGTGAAATACTGAAACACGGCCTCATGCACGTATATTTTAATGTATTTTTATGGTTCTGTACTTCAAGAGTGTGTCTGTTTAGACATTTTTCTCAGGAACGTGTGAAGATATAAAGTATCAATTAATTAATATTCAATACTCAGTTCTACAACGCCTTGAAGATGTATTAAAAACAACTTATAAGTCAGTGCAATCAAATGATACAGTCGATTATGGCGTATTGTTTGAAAATCATAACGACGAATTCACGACGTTTTATGAAATTTGACATGATCTTACAACATACGTAAAGGGTACAACATAGATGTCAATCAATTAGCCTACCGATGTCCCGTGCTGGACATAAGCCTCTTGTGCGCCATTTCAACACAGATATAGCCACCCCAATGTCATTTTACTTCTCTTATGTTCTTTGTACCTTTTGCTACCTGTAACATGTTTTGCAGAAGCCAGTTTTATTCGGCACCCAATACACACTTTGACGATTTTTTATACATACTTACTTGAGGCTCAACTAATTGCTTGACCCTTCTTGGTAACGTTTATTGCTGCTATAAACATTCACAACACTTGAAATGTCTTTACCGCTATATTCCCCAGTAGGATCACGAGTACAACATTACCACTGTTTCCTGTGATTTTCCGTTAAGTTCGGTAGATTCGACACAGCCCACTCCCGGGAAAAAAAAGTTGCCATGTTCCATTCCAGATTAAATCAATCTCTGTGCCAAATTTCATCCATCGTTTTTGTGTGAAAGAGTTTCAGACATCCACATATTATCATTCCTCACAAACTTTCACATTTATAATATTAATAGGAAATATATCAGTGGAATTTATAGCAAGTAGAGAAAACGTGGCAACGGTAATACTAATTTCTGCAATTTCCTGTTAAGTTCAGTGGTATGTATATTATTAATTTGGAATCGGGGAAATGACTGGAATGGTATTAATGTATTTTGTTGTTTTGTATTCAAATTAATGCTATGATGTAAGAGCAAATTTACGACCATCTATAAAACATTTGGAGAGGAAAGCCTAATCAATCTTACTAAGACCCGGAAACAAGGGCCACTTCTTGACGGGCTTATAACGACGCTGGACTCAACATTCAATCAAATATTAATCTGTTCGTTTCTCTGATCTGTCTATCTTTATATCTTATCCAATTATTTTTAACATTACAAAACAAAGTGCTTGTAGATTTTAATGCAGAGATTGAAAGCCCGGGCAATTTAATATTCTTCGTTTTAGTGAGTGGCAACCCAAATTAAATCAGTTTATTTCTGTCTAAGATCTACAATATTATAGTCCGTAGCTACCCCGAGTTGCTTAAGTTCGCTACTGTGAGTGCAACAAAGTGCCATGCTATGATAATAATGATGTTTGCAGTCTAAATTATATTAAAATATTCAGCCACAATAATATTTTCAATGTTAGTTTTTAAATACCTTTCTATTAAACGATTGATTTTATCAAATCGGTAAACGGGATATTATAAGCGAGCTTTCAATTAATAAATAGTCTGTCACATTGCTTCAAAAATGGATTCAATAAACGATGATAAGTTACGCTAACTAACACTGAAAGATAAATGAAAATGGTAGAGGTGACCGTCCCTTTCCTAATTATAATTTTATTTAATTAATAAACAGGTGTTCCTCTTTTAATGGGATATGTATCGCAACGCAAAGTAACAACATGATCATTAACGTATATAACATTATGTAAAATAATATAGCACAAATTACCTAATGAGTTGGGTAAAGGATCAGAGGACGATGATACCTACCTCAAACCTTTGATTATTACGATGCCTGCTCTCGAATTTTCTTTAGAGGTTATATTTATGGTCTGTGCGAAAACGGAGACCTAATTTCGCATCAATTTCAAAAAACGATCCCATAGTTTATATAAATAATTTTGAAGTGATTTAAAGCGATACGCTTAATGTAAAGCATTAAAATAACGGGGTATGCCCAATTTTAAGACGCACCAATATGCAAAAGCAACTAGGGCTTGGTCTGTAAGTTGTTACGATTTAAATTGGTAATATACAAAGTTATACGCTTGATGGCGTACTCCAAAAAAAAATAGCGATAAGAACGTTTAAATCGAAAAACCGTAGCCATTTTCGCGTTTTAAATAAATTCTATCTGCAAGTTTTGCATGTGCAAATATATAAAGTCCTTTGATGAAGGCTATCTATGTAAATAAATTTGCAACGGTTTGCACAAAACAGCGTTCGTTTGATCAGTTTTCTGGTATTTGACTATCGATATGACACAAAAGTTCATTCAAATGAAATGTTAAATGCAAATTGCGTATATTTTGTTTTATACTGCAGTGCGTATTACTCAGTGGATAAGGAGTCGATCTAATAATGGTCGAGAGGGACGGGTCCGAATCCTGACCATTACCTACACTACGGACGTGTATCCACTCCTAACACAAGCAATTTAGCTTAGCTGGTGGGATAATCAAAATACTAATAATCTTGGTTACTAATCTTCTTTAAAAAATCAAACAGCTTCGAATGCACAATTGCACAAAAAATCAAATGCACAATTTTATACCACTTAAGTGGCAGACAAGCACCCGGCCCACCTGATGGAAACTGTTCACCATGGCCACCATGGCCTATGGACGTATGCAACACCAGGGGCGTTGCACTCGCGCTGCCGACCCTGAAAAACCCTTCTAATGCCCTTCTTGAATTCATATTGTATCAGTTTGGGATAACCACAGTAGGAAGTTCATTCCACTTGAGCGTGCGTGGAATGAAGATTAAGGGTGCTGCGCTAAAAAAACGCCTTACCTTGCATCATAGGTAAGAAATGCGGCAGCACGTAGCATGCAACTAACGTTAAACAGGAGAATGGGGCAAGGATTTTGCAAATTGCAGCATAGTGCTACTTAAAATCGATATTAAGTGAGAAGGTTGGAACCTATCAAACATGTTACGACCGCCAATCAAGCTCTTCACCTTATTACAAACTGAAAATAGAAACCTTTATATTTTCTTTCATAGTTGAACTACAAACTTTAGAGTGCTATAGTAAATACAGCGAGGTCGTTCAATAGATTATTTTTTCTGAACGAGTGAGCATTTTTCTCGACTGCTTACAAATGACCGCTTAGTTACCTTACCTACAGAAAAATCTTTCTCCAACATCAGTTCAACTAAACTGAGTTCTCACGTTCCTATCATCATCATTATAAGCCGAGCCCATAGCACTTTGTAGCCACGGGTGCGCTCTCGTTTTCCTTCTTTCAATATTTTACTTTATCTAGGTTTTTAAGGGAGTGACTGCCACCTGACCCTCAACCCTGAGATTAAAGCTTGCTACTAGACCTCATCCATCTCGTTTCTTGCCAACAGGTAAGGTTAATTTGAGAATAATTGAATTGAATATCTTGGTGGGGTTCCATATGTAACACCCCGAGGTTTGGCAACATTGAACACATCAATGTGGCAATTTGATTGAACAATTATTGATTCTTACCATATTATTTTAACATAAATAAAAACATTGAGTACTTTTATAAAATAAAAATGCAGATTTATGTATGAAGAAGTACTATTTATCTATTCTGTGTTTGACGTTCATTATTAAGCAAAAGCAATATTTGCCAACCTATCTAAAAAAAAAAAAAACAAAAAAAAAAAAACAAAAAAAAACCTATCTAATATATAAAATTCTCGTGTCACAGTTTTCGTTGCGAAACTCCTCCGAAACGGCTCGACCGATTCTCATGAAATTTTGTGGGCATATCGGGTAGGTCTGAGAATCGGCCAACATCTATTTTTCATACCCCGGATCGCGATAACCGACATCCACGCGGGCGGAGCCGCGGGCGACAGCTAGTTATCTAATAATAATGATCCAATAATTACATCAAGGGTCTCATAACATGTTTAACTTTAAACATGAAGTAATTATAAGTAATATAAATACGTACCTATGTGTGACGACGGTACGACCCAACGCCAGCTGTGAATACGATCATTGATTTAAAGTCTTTTTCTCTTTAATTCCATATAATTTATAGGCCAACTTAAAAAGCGTGACATTTGATCAAAACTACAAAAAATACGTTTGATTATCATATATTTACTTTACAGGTAGATAAATATTTACTTATTATGCCTGCCTGACTAACATATGTATCAATACGTACAAATCCTCAACCTCTGAAACTACAAACTTGAAATATTGGCAAATGTTGCCTCTCATATTTTAATTATTCATCAGGAAAGGATTTTCACCCCAAAATGTGATAATAAAGGGAATGAACAGTTGTAAGATCAAAATTTCTAAAGTACGAAGCGCGAAAATTCATAAAGCTGCTTCTGATTAAATTAAACGTATACGTATATCAGCGTGTTATAACATTTTGTCGCAAAAAGAGTGAATTAAAGCTTGAAGTTTATACGGAAAGCTCGCACCATTGTCACGGTGACATGTATTAAAACTAATGAATTATTATGTATCTGAGTTTGAATAGTGTCCCTACAAGATATAGATGTACTAAAACTAGTTCAGATACACGCAATTAGCTATTTGACAACTATAAAAATAAAATATGGAATCTATTGGTTGATACACGCTTATATGAAATCTACGAATCAGAGATTTTAGCTACCTGTAGGTGTTGCATAAAAATGCATCAGTGACAAACAAAATGGACAAAATAAATAACAATATTGAAACATTATCATTCTGTAAATATTAAATAGCATCTTATTAGATAATATTAAACCTATTTTATTATTATGATAAAATGATGCAACAATCAAACCAATGTTATAAGGTAGCTTTTGGATCATATCAAAAACAGACTGATCATTACTACCATATGATACTTGCAAGCAATGGCACAAATTGCTATCCCTTAATAAAGTTAGAAAGAAATATACGAGTACATTGATTGATCTTGGGGTCATCAACTGCAAGAACTATATTGCTAGATTTTTCCACCGCAAAAGCGAGCATTTTGCGTCTTTGTGTAGATTGTAAATTTTTCTGCATATTACCACTAAGATTAGCCAGCTAGATTGCAGTTCATTAATTATGATAATTATATTATCCATAGCACACCGAATACCAATTTAATAAGCTTGAGAGGCTCTGGAAACTAGTATATGTGTAATATGCATTTTTGTTATTTATCAAATTATAAGTTAAAGAGTTCAGTTAACGACAATAGGCTTGTACCCTACTTCGTGGAACCAATAAAGAGATTGGCGAAATGATGGTAATTGTTCAGTTCTACCTAACACCCTTTTCAAAGTCAATCACCTGCACTGATTTTATAAAGGTATGTAACCTAGAATTGAGTGTGAATACTAAGTTGAACTAGTTTTTTATTGTTACCAGTAAGGTGGCAGACCAGCACGCGTCCACCTGATGGAAAGTGGTTACCCCGGCCTATGGACATGTACAACACCAGGGGAGTCACAATCGTGCTGCCTACACTGTTAACACTGAGAGTTTCTGTGCCGTCAGCGTAGAAGACTAAGCAGGAATAGCCTTAGGTCTCCCCATTGATAGCACAAAAATTATCCAGTGAGCTCTGGCTACCCTACTCACTGCCGGGAACACAACAGCGGGTTATTATGGCCGGGGTATTCTGTAGGGCGGAGGTACTTCCCCAGTCGAACTGCTCAACTGGCCGGAAATACCGTCGTGTCATACTCCCATGCCATTCAGGGCAAATATTGTGATGTATGAATATGTATATTATTTTGATATTGTTGGTCTGGGCGTTTGTTAGTATTCAATGGAATAGCTCTTGTATCCCAGTAGCATCAAATTAATACGTCTGTTAAAATAAAAATAAAACGTAATAAAAACACATAATACTCAAATATTTATAATCATATCAAGTTATAATAATGTTGGTAATTTTAAAATAAAAATACCCAGTTCATACTCGTATTACGGCACATCATTAAAAGTGAAATTTGTATTAAAATGATTAAAACATTATTTGCTTAACAAGAATGTAGACATGAAATCTGATAATAATGAATGTTGAAATATACAATGGCTGCATTGTCATGGCGGAGCGGTAAAACAAACATAAAACAGAAATGGCTTATTACCCTCGCTAGACGTCGTCTCCTGAAGATCTTCCGTTCACCCCATTGTCGGTACAACGAGTCACTCGGCGGGATCGTAGCTCCGAGAATGTCATACTATCGCATTCCAGAACCAACATGTGAACATGAAATAACTTGACTTTTCCCTGCTCATTCGTATGATATATTCAATTTGCAATTTAGTTTGTATTCATCCACGTTGAATGGCCTCTTACAGATTGTGCTTACTTTTTGTTTTTCTTCCGTCGAAATGTATTAAAGTGAATAAATGAAATAGAAAAATGGTTACTGATATTGACCGAGTCTCAAAATGCATTTTTCCGAGATCGTGGTTGAGTTCAATGGCAAAAAACACAGCATCTTGCGTTTTATTTTCTTCCCTACTTTCTGGGATATACCATTACTTGTGTTGGTTGTGCAGGATAATTCTAATAGGTATCCTTGGTATAAATGTTTGCTGCTAACTGAATAATAAAACTATATTAAATAGCAGGTCAGTTCTAACGGCTGGCTTCTTAGGACAGACGCAGTACAGGCAAGAACGAACGGACAGACTTTTTTTACATGCGGGAAATCCCCACCGATACCCGAAAGTGAGGTTATCGGACGACATATCCCTCGCACCCCGGCTGACCCAGGGCCATCCCTCTCGGTCTGGCCCTCCTCGGAGGGGGGACCACGCGGTCCTCGGATTGCCCCCGGTATGGGGAGGGTCTTATCGTCCCGCGATGCGCACCGCGGCCCGAGCTCATAGGGGGCGGAGGTCGGTCTGCGCCCTCCGACGCCCGAGGCGCCTACGAACGCGGTCAGCGATGTCCGCGAGTCTGTCTCGCTCATCACGCTGCACCCGTTCTGCTGTCTCTTTCATGAGCATGACCTGCTCGCAAAAGGAGGCGCTGGCCGCCCACGCATCCGCACAGCGGACCATCGCCGCGAGCAGGATGGAGAGCGTGAGCACTCTCAACCCCAGGGCCGCCACAAGCTCCCACCTCGGCATATCAAAAGCCGAACACCCGGTGAGCGTGTGCAACTCCGAGTCCACACTCGCGTCGCAGTCATGGCACTCGGACGTTGCCTCTATGCCCATCAGAGGCAGATACTGTCCGAAGCTACCGTGTCCGGTAATGATCTGCGTCTGACGGTACAAGAGGCTACCGTGTAGCCACTCTAGCCACTCCCCCATGATGGGTCTTACCGACGAACGAACAGGCAAGAACTGAACGAAAAATCAAAAATATTGGTTAATACATACAAATATTCATAATTATAATATATAATCCAAATACCGTCCATTAGAAATACAGAATGGATTGAGAATGAAGTGTCGGGTGAGAGATAGCGAAATATTTAAAGTTATCTAAAGCCACAAAGGGTTAAATACCTCCAAATATCAAATCACCTGGGAAACATACAAAGTGGTCAGGCGCGCAGCCTTCTCTAAACTTCCCCTCGGTACTGTATCTAAAGTGTTAGTGACGTTACAAATGACCCAATCATATAGTTTTGGACTCCCTTATATGGATCGTTATTGATGTTACAATTCGTATTAATTATTCGCCAATGAGTCGTTAGCTACAGTGTAACTATTGAGCGATTGAGGTCATAATAGGTAATTATTTAGTATAAATGATGGGTAATGAACATAACAAAATATAATTAAGTACAGAAAATGTTATATTACATATTATTACTAGCTTTTCCCGCGGCTCCGCTGCGTGGGTGTCGGTTATCGCGACCAAACATAGACTATCTCCTTTCTCAAGGTCTAACCTATCCTATATCAAATTTCATCAAAATCAGGTCAGTGGTTTAGGCGTGAAAACATAACATACAGATAGACAGATAGACAGACAGACAGAGTTACTTTCGCATTTATAATATTAATATAACACACAGATTTTTTAAAGTTAATATACCTTTTCGGATTCTGAAACATATCTCCGACAAACGTTTCCCTGCCGAATGATCCACCGACAGAATGTTTCGCTTATGAGTTTTTCATCTACAGAACATTTCACATACAGGCAGTTCGCCGATAAAACGATTCATTTTTGGTTAAATCGACGACAGAACCTTTCTCCTACGAACGTTTCGCCGACAGAACGATTAAATAATGAGTGAACCGACGACAAGGTCGACGGAGCCCCGCTACGCGGGGCTCCTACTTCTGGGTGGTTTATAAAAAAATAACGCTCCCGCATTAGCCTTCTAACCTAACCTATCCGAGTCGGGGTAATCTGAGTTGGGGTGTTAACTATATTGTAAATTGGTGAAAGATTCTGTCGTCGGTTCACTCATTATTTAATCGTTCTGTCGGCGAAACGTTCGTAGGGGAAAGGTTCTGTCGTCGATTTAACCAAAAATGAATCGTTTTATCGGCGAACTGCCTGTATGTGAAATGTTCTGTAGATGAAAAACTCATAAGCGAAACATTCTGTCGGTGGATCATTCGGCAGGGAAACGTTTGTCGGAGATATGTTTCAGACCGACAATTTCGTGGGTAGTTTCACATTTTGCACAAATTTTAATGTTTTGGTGTAATTGCCTATCAGTCATTGCGTGATATATAATACCTACTATGAGTGGTTGGGTTGTGTTGCTATAAAAACATGCATGGCAGTGTGCATGTTTTATATCCTTTTTATTACCTTGTCTGTTATTATTTTTATATACGCACCAGTATTTTTATAGTCAATCATGTTGATCATAAGAATCAGCCAACGGTTGTTTATAAAGTGCTATCAAAGTCATTGGAGTGGTAAACCAACACACTTAAGAGTCAAAGTTACTTCGAGGGCTAACCACAAAATGTGTTGTTTTTCGAACAGATGTTTTCCACCCCTGACTGTAAAAATATAGCGTGATATTTTTTTTATTTTATTAAACCAATACTCTCAGCCGAACATTCCAAGTAACCGTGTTGTTTCCTCGTATATAATTTTCGATAACGTTTACCTTAGCACCCGTGTATTACCTCTTTAATTTCATTTTGTTATGTGAGCTGGGTACAGTGGGTACCTCAGTAAAATGTCGATAATATTCCCTTTACACGTGTCTTTCCTGACCTAATGTGCAAACAGACCGCCATGAAAATAATTGTACTAATTTTATGCAAAGGAGCTGTTGTCGTTTTTTTATTGTTTTGTTAGAGATGAAAAATGACTATAGAAAACAGTGGGTTCGTTGATATTCACTATTGTGCGCTAAAGAGGCCGTGGGCTAAATCTTTTCAGCAAGATTTCTAAAGTCCATTGTAAAATCATTTATAAGATTCAAAAGTTCTCGGCATCGATAAAAAACTGTCTAGAAATCTCGCAAAAGTCGCAGTACTTAGATTAAAGAAATATAAGTTGATTTGAAATCATCATTACCAAGCGTTAAATCTTTTACTTCGGTACCCAGGGCCCGATTTTTTAATTTCGTCCTTTAGGTTTGGCTAATGCAGCTCTTTGGGAGCGAGTGCCGTTTCCAGCCAGTTGCAGGTTGGCAAAGTCCAGAAGGTCTTGGTCCATCCTTACCTTAAAACATCAGTTAATAGAAAAAAAAGGAAAGACATTTAAAAGGTGATTAAACATAATCACAATCCCATGACCACTGTACTATCTATTATCTTTTCACTATTTAATAAAAAAATATACAACAAAATTATTTCGAGAGCGAAGCAAAGAGTCCGCTCGATACTAATTATATTGTCTTAGATTAGGATAACTAATTTGTTTAAATTGTATTTTCCTTAGCTATTATTTGGTTAAGTACCGTGACTAACACGGTAGCGTCAACGCCAAAAAACACCAAGTCGAGGTCCGCAGCCTGAGTTCGGGTCATTTAAAGCAGAAATAAATTTACGCCGAGTACAGTTCGAGGCACTTGCCTACAAATAATTGTGCTGACAGCTGTATTCACCGCTGTTGGAGTCTATTGTTTTTGTATTAGTGGGATTAATGCTAAACTATTAAGCCTGTTATACTAAATTTATGATTTTCCATTGAAAAGTTAAAGTTTTCGAGCTAAGCGTGCAATAGTCAGGGAGTAAAAGTTTATTTTTCGATGGGGGTCACTACCTGGGTCCTATAGCCACCATTTTGATAAAGGTGGTGCGAATAGTTATAAGGCTATATAGAGCAAACTGCTATTGGTTGCATGGAAAACTTTCATAAACATTTTTGGACATCATGCATGTTCACTAATTTACATAATTCTTAATACAAAAGAGACTAAATTTAATGTATATATTGACATAGAAAACTCGAGGGACGATATTATAATGAACTAGTGTTATGCAAAATGCTAATAAGACCCAGGAGGGCAAGGTAGTTAGTAACGGCCGTAGCAAGCTCGTAGTCGGATCGTAGCTAATTCGTGGCACTTTTATTACACGAACTATTAATTTGAATTTTACTCGGGGATTTGACATGTTAGAGATCAAAATATCTCTCCTCTATAGAGCAGTTTTGTAGCTGATTGTTTTTGCAGGTTCCAGCTGTCTGACTTTTAGCCATTGGAAATCGAGATCTTTATGTAAAATAAAATTTCACGAAAATTTACGACCACATGAATTTCGATAGACTGACCTTATACTCGGGTGGCGTGTAAAATTTTATAATGAAATATTATTGAACAGAAGATTTGAATAACTGAAATGTTATATATTGTCATTATATATAAAGCATACTAGTTGTTGCTTGCGGCTTAGAATACTGATCGCGCTTTAATAGTAGCATTAAATACACTAATCCAAACGCATTCACTGGTGGTATACCACTACCACGAACACCATACTACACAACGAGGTGACATAAACTCCGATCTTAGCATTCAGTAGCATACCTTTTAAATATTATTACTTTGTATTTACATTACAACGTAATCAAACATACTTTACCTATATTTTAATAAAAATTTACTCAGTGAAAAGGTTAACCGCTAAATTTAATATCAAACCTGTAAGCCGAATACAAACGTAACATTATTGTTTGCGATCTTTTGCGATTATACTACGCCCATTACAATATAATGTGGCTTTTATAATAACATAATCGTAAAATAACAATGAAAAGATTTTCGGTGTACCCTTACTATTGTGTGTCTTGCGTTCAACATCATATTCAAACTTCTGATCTGATACGCAAGTTCATATTGTGTATGATAATAACCTTTATAAATATGTTTCTGTCCAGAGTTTACAAGTTCGAGACCTATTTCGAAACAGTATATCTTTGATCAATATCATTTTAATGTTTGTCTTGGTTGTATCCGAGATTATAGCCCCCTTTTGGCAAACCAATTATACGAGTTTTATGGGGTCCCTACTTCCTCCCATGAAAGCCATGTAAGCTGTCTGAGACTATACCAGATCCTCGTCCAGCAATGAGCAGATGCAGCAGCTTGCAGGTGAGGTGGGATTTGGACCCTAAGCCCCACCCTTTTTTACAATTTACTTTATATCCCCTATAAAATTATTCTGAAATGACAGGTCTTATTCATAAAATAATTTGACCCGTGATGAAATCTCTACTCAAATTTAGTTTCAAAATACAATTTGTACTAAAACGAGTTTCAATACGGGCCGAAAGGTAAGGAGAAAGTTCATCGCAAAGGTTTATGCCCACATGAAGTAGTTTGTTATTTAGATTTTCACTTTCATCATAATCTACGTATTTCATACCCGAGAATTTCAGTATTTATTGCGTACAATGTTAAGCCAATCACCTAAATTGGATCGAGGATTATCCATGCTCCAAGCAAAATATCGTTGGGTGTATTAGAGATTCGACAGTTAAATCCCACTTTAGAATTCAGTTAGGTCCTTGATACCCTGTTATGTCAATTCAATATGTGCTAATATTATTTGTATCTTAATTTATCCATTACCAAACTTAGGTATAAAGACAGACATGTGAGTAATAAATTTACGATTAGTCAATTTTCGTATATATTTAAAGCACACCACTAATATGGTTCATAGGATATATGTTTTTAAACCCCTGCCGGTGAGCAGAGGGGGTTATGTCGAACTCAAATCGAGAAAAAAAAAGACGGGTTGCACTCTGGGAGTGCCGGCAGAAGTGAAAACTTTTTCTGTCTTTCGTTATATACATAGAAAAAGATAAAAAAACATACCATACCATCATAGAACCTATCACGAATTTTCTGCTAATTTTCTATCAGAAGAAATTAATAAATTACAAAAAGATAAAATAATCACAAAAAGTAATAAATTACAAAAAGAAAAAATAATCACAAAAAGTGTCAGAAGACCAGATTTGAACCCGGTACTTTCTGAAACCATAATGACTTACAGTCGAAGCGTTTACCGCTATGCTGCGAAGCTATTTATCGTATATTGCAAAATAGATAGTCTATAGCTAATATTGTATGACGTCAGTCATCGGTTACGGTCCAAAGGTCAAGCGATCCTGACGCGCGTTTAACATTTTTTACCCATCCAACGCCGCTAAAGAAGTTTTCACTTCAAAAAAAGTTACAGCTACCCCATTAGACATTTCTAGGCTAAGGCTGACCCTGTGGCATCTACATTTTAAAATGTCCGCCTCGGGTATGGAGAATACAGCGATTCGATGAGGTTCTTTAATAAGGGCATTGGAAGTTTCTCACAGGGTCGGCAGCGCGAGTGTGACGCCCCTGGTGTTGCATACGTCCATAGGCCACGGTAACCGCTTTCCATCAGGTGGGCCGTGTGCTTGTCAGCCAAAAGCAAGTGGTATAAAAAACCTTAATTATTAATATAATAGTTAAAAGCATACAACCAAGAAGTAATAGGCTTGAATGTTTACGCAATATTCCAATATATGCAAATGTTGTACATTTCTTATGCGAAATTTTTAACCTAACACATCGAATGATAATATTTGTTTTTTATATTACTTCAGAATGTTAAGATTTCGCATCACGTTCTGTACGCAGTGTTTATAAGATATCTTAACTGAGGAAGTGCTTCAATATATTATTTAGAATATGTTAGGTGTATCCTGTCATGGAACAGTATAATATAAAATTAGTAGCTGAGCTCGCGTGGGTACCAGTGATCGTTTTTGGTCATACTGTTTATACTGGAGATTGATGGCACTTGGTGGAATCTGCTACACATATTGAATAATTATAACACTTGTACTTTTCCACACTTTATTTTATTTTTATTTTTAACCTGACCGGTTTCACCTCACGGCATTATCAACCGGTCAGGTTAAAAATAAAAATAAAAATAAAGTGTGGAAAAGTACAAGTGTTATAATTATTCAATATGTTTTTGGTCATATTTCCGTTTCTATTCAAACAATTGTAACCAAAATATGGCACTAGATGTATGGTATTTTAAGTCGGACCAAAACCTTTCAGAAGAAAACCGTATCAAGTATCGTAGTAGTTATATATTGTTACTCACGATGGAATGAGTAGACAATAATTTCACAAAAAATTAGCCTTTTTGAATGAGAAAGCATTTTGCATGCTAAATATATTCAAATCGATCTGGAGAGATCAAATTATTTTGGCAGAGTAGTCAAAAATCAATGTTTAAAAATGATTGAAAAATTTTTAGTTTTAAAAAAATATATACTTCCAAAATCGTTAATATAACAACCCGAGTATATTCTCGTAAATATCTCCAATGTAAAGACAACTAACAAGTATTACAATTTTATAATACTTTTGACACTACAATCGCGGAAGCCTACACAACAGTTATGTATTTTCCTGTCATAACAGTACACGATGTTGTGTAGTGTCCAAAACTGTTGCTAATATCTATTTGCGGAAAATCATAAAACTAAATGGGGTCCTGTAATTGGGGTCCGGTTGAATTTATGGTTAATATCGGCGACATTATTATTCGAAAGTATTTATACTACCAGATAAGGTATCATGATTGATTTGTATATCTCCTAGGTTTAAAGTTGATATAATTAGCCTGATTATACTTTTGGGTTTTTAAATAAAACACTCATTTTTTCTTTATATACTACTTAGGTGGCAGACTAGCACATGGCCCCACCTGATGCAATGTATTTACCGTGGCCTATGGACGTAGGTATGCAACTTCATATGTTATTAATGTCATAGTTTTCACAAGTCCCCACCACGATCTTTAAGGACTAAGCTTTCCTCTTGGAGTAGAGAGATAAGATGGTAGTCGCTCTCATAGAAATTGTATTAACCAAATCAAAAGGAAAAGAAGGAGTATGGAGAAGGAAAATAATCCGAGATAGATCCCGGGCTCTAAAATGAGCACTTCGGATGCAACTCAGTACAATGCTAAGATGATAAATAGAATTATTATCATAATGACACTTATGAACAGCATCAACACAAAACTACAAACGCAAGGTGAAACAGAACTATAAGTAACCGAAAACATAAAAAAAGTAAATAAATGCTTCAAGTTAAAACCATCCAAGAGATTTTACGACGCTCAAATCTGAAACAACTCTACCTCTGCGTGGAATTCAAAATTACGATTCCGGAGCTCCTTCTTACTGCCAAGTTAAAGAGAACAGCGTGTTTTGTTGTTTTAAAAAGCGTGTGGCAGAAAAGCATGAGCGGAGCTGCATTACAATGCGGGAGTACTTGAATGAACGTAGCATAACATCGGCATAAACAGACGTATTGTCGTAAAGCTTTTCTCAGATATGTATGGTATGATTACACAGTAATTAATTACCAACCTATAAGGATTATATACTTAAGCAAGTCGTTCTAATTGTAGAGATATGTGACATATGTATACTCTCAAAATGGAAAGCAAGATAGATTTATCAAGTGGATTATAATGAAATAATAATAAATAAAATAGCCATAAATCGAAATGTAAACAGGCTTTTAAAATTTAAAACGGTTTAAAATTTAAAAAGTTCTGTATAATAAATTCTTTAAAATTAGTGCAGCAATGGATACAGAACTTTTTAAATTTTGTAACGCGTACACAAGCTAACTTAACCTTTTTATGTACATACTGTACGTATAGTCACGCCTGCTATCCTACAAGGGTTAGGCAGAAGTGAAAAAAGCCCCAGAGTTCATCAATTTCTATCCGTTTTTCTTGTTTTTGTAACCATGTATGTTTTTATTGAGTTCATAACTATAAACTACGTAACTGTATCAATATTTTCTTTTTGTTGCAGTGCCATTCCATTACTTCGATCGCTATAATTGAAATCACCAGCGATGATTCAAGTTGAGACATATAAGCGTCCATCGCCGTCGCCCTCGCGGAGTTCGGTTCGAAGTGATAGTCGCGTGTTTCGTCAACCGAGAGTTATTCATGTGAATCGCGATGCTTCCACTATGGTGGACAGTGAGGCCAGCGGGCCGGGCGGCGCGACCTCCGCAGCTGCTACCGGCCCGCCCACTGATTGGGAAACTCGACTCTCCCAAAACGCTGCACATTTTCGATCACGCACGTTCAGCGATGGCTTCATTAGAAATACTAGTCTTGAACTCCTACTCGGTGTCGATTGCGAAGCTTGTCTCGCACTAGCCGCTCAGCGACAGTGTCTAGATGAACACATATCAAAACATGACTTTGATTTAGTTTGTAATTGTAATATACAACAAAACAATTATGTAAACTGCCACCGAAATGTTGATCAAAGGGGGCACACTCTTAATATATATGACCTGGAGAGAATAAAACGTGGCACAGGTCGAAGTCAACTTAACGTAGGATCTCATCGCAGTCTAGACAGAAAATTTAATAAAAGTAAGACCATTGGCGTTTCTAATTATATTTCAAAACAATTAATATCATACGATCCGAGGAATTCACTTGTGCAAAAAATAAAAAGAAAGTTATCTAATTTAAAAAAGATGGGCGGAGAAGCGATATCAAAAAAACAGCAAAACGCTGTCCAGCTGGCTGAGATAACATCAGGGTCCATGGGCTCTCTCAAGAAATCATCCATGTTGTCATTGGCAGATAAGTCACAAAGACGGGTTAATAGCCAAAGCTGTATTTTTACCTCCTCGGGATATCAAGGTAAAGATGATATAAAAAGTAACGCTTCAACATATGCAAATTTTTCTGGTAATGTGGACCAATGTTTCGATAAACTGAGAGACTATAATGTAAGTGCAGATATACACAAAAGAAGCTCACAAAAAATGGTTAGAATGAGAAGCTTCGATAATAATGACATACTCATTACGAGAAACTCGCCGTCTTTAGAAAGAACAAAGTTTTCCACTCTGGACAATCGCAGTCGGTGTAAAAGCATTAAAAGGCAAATGTCATATAACGATTTCCCAAGTGAACGATTTAGGGATAGATTATCGGAAACATGGGCGCGGGACGAAAGCACAATGGAGTCGAGAAGTACCCGTAGTGATTTAGTGGATGACGATGCACAAACCTTTATAGACGCCGACGCGATGGGCATGGGAGGGCCGCGCACCACCCACGCTCACTGCACCTGTGATTCGGTGCACGACACTAGATTACCTTCAATATTCTACGATACACACGTAAGTAGCTAAGATTTATATTTTCGTTTATTAGACAGGTTTCAATAACGATCAATGAAAATTATTTGTTTGAAAACTGGTCGAGCTTTTGCCTTACTTCGTAAAAAGCACAGGCTTGATTAAACATTCTTATATCAAGAGGTTTTCTATATGGTGTTTAGGTATAGAAACGATGAAGATAAATCAGAAAATATTTTAAATTAAATATATTAATGTTGGAAGTGAAAATAACTATGAAAATACTTTTTAGGGTCAAAAACGAACGACGCCGGCTCCTGATGTGACTGAACGTGGTGCCGGCGGGCGTGTGGCGGCTTGTAACGCCTGTAAGTCTCCTCAATGGATTCCAACTGGTACTATGTCTACCACTAGCCACAGTTCCACTACTACTGGGAATTCTTCACGTAAGTGACTGATTCAAATTCTTTGTATCAATAGCCCGTTAAAACAATTCTTAAAATTAGCTATACCTACTCTACCTAACCAACACTAAAATAAACTTAAACTTAAGAAGGCTACCCTTGCTTTTTGTGAATACATTATGATTTACGAAACACTCGTGCAAATGAATAAATGAATGAATAATACAGCAATCGTTATTCTACAGAGATTTTTGCTAACCCAACTCAAATGCCAAGATTATTTTACACATCATTTATGTATCTATATTATACCTAAAAAGAATTAGAGGTGGGTGGTGTTAAATACTTTAAGTGGTATATCTAGTAATAATATATCTAATAGACAAGTGTAAAAATTCTGAATTGATGGACTAAGTACATACACTCGTGTCTATATGGGGTAAAGTTTTGCACTTCTAGCTAATCGGAACTATTTGAATTTCGAATGTTATATTTTTTTAAACGTTGCAACCTTCTTAATAATAAAAAAATAATTAGTGGGAAATCATTTGTCAATTTTTTATTATCACACATCAAAGTTTTACAAACGCAACGAAAATGTAATTGAGTCGAAAAAAATTAAGAGCGATGATCTTTTATGATTTTAAAAGTTCTCTCTCTCCCCAAGACTGGTCCGCTCGTCTTCAAAATGCTTTTAGGAGGGACGCACCTTGTTTGAGCACCGTGAGGCGATGGTTTGCTGAATTAGAGAGAAATCGGGTTTCTTTACGTGACTAATTTCGTGAAGAGCGGCCTTCAACTGCCGTCGAATAAAATAATGTGGTTACTGTTAAGCGGCTAAATGAAAAAAAAAGACGGGTTGCACTCAGGGAGTGCCGGCAGAAGTAAAAACTTTTTCTTTCTTCGTTATATACAGAGAAAAAGTATGTTTTAGTTTACCTGGGCTGTTCTGCACTTAGCCTCTTGATTGGGCCATTGGGCATACCATCTTTTTTTGCCTGCATCCATCAGTGTTTGTCCATTCTGTTTGATGGGTTTCTTCTGTACTTGTGCTTGAGGTATGGATAGTATTAGTTCCGGTCCATATACTGTCGCCCCTGATCCTCTCTTGGCCAATTCATCGGCTGCGTCGTTGCCGAGGGAGTTGCTGTGTCCCTTAATCCATTGCAGCGTGACTCTGTTTGTGTTTGCAATAGATTGCAGTGTGTTATGACATTCCAATATGAAGACAGAGGTTATGGTGTTACTTTGTAGAGCTTGAAGTACGGATGCACTGTCTGAAATAATTTTTATATTTAGATCTCTGACATCTCTGGCGGCAATCGTCTCCGTCGCTCTCGTTATGCCAACACATTCGGCTTAAATTATTGTACTTAGCTTGTCCAGGGTGGTTGTTATTTTTATATTTAAGTCATTCGAGAAGACGCCTGCTCCGGTACCATATGTAGTTTTGGAGCCGTCTGTGTATATCCTAACTTCTTTGACGCCAGAGCTATCTCTTTTTTCTTCAGAAGGTTGGCTATGATACTTCCTTTAGAAGAACACTTGATAACACTGGTAACCCTGGTAATAGGTAAGCCAGCTTGGTTGAAATGGCTTCACTTCGCTCGCGCTTATTGCGTTTCTATGCGTTATTATTCTAAGTCTAGAATAATCTATAATAAGGCCAATAATTTTTCAAAATAAGGCCATCTTTCAGATTATAGCAATATCATTTAGGCTCCCTAAATGATTTGGCCTAACACCGACAGATGGTTCATTTTTTAATTATTTTAATTTTCAATTTCAGCTAAATATAGGTACAATTTTATAAAATAAACAAAAATTTTTAAAATTGATATTGAACTCGGGCGAGATTACTGTGATAAAATTTTCATTTTTTTTTTTTTTTTTATAAACAGGACACGTCAATTTGACTTTACCTCGCCTGATGGTAAGCTGAAGGCAAAGTCTCAAGAAAGAGGGCCACCATTATATGCACGTGCCATGTTAATAATGGTGGCACTCAGCTTGACGGCCTCATCAGATGCTTTTTCACGCCCCGCTTAAAGGACCCGGGACTGTAGGAAGAGGGAAACACGTGAGCTGGCAAGGAATTCCAGGTCTTAATGGTGCGACAAAGGAAAGAGTCACCGAACCGCTTGGTTCTTGAAGGAATGTTCTGCACCGTATAGGGGTGACATCTAAGTCCTGCACGTGTCGTCCTGTATAGGAAGGGGGAGGGTGGGACTAATTGGAATAGCTCTTCAGAACATTCACCATGGTAGAGACGGTAAAAAACTGCCAAGGAAGCAACATCTCTACGCATCTGCAGAGACTCGAGGGTACTCGTGACCTCAGGATTTCCGATAATGCGGACCGCACGTCGCTGCAACCTGTCGAGAGCATCTAATAAGTAGTTTGCGGATCCATCCCAGAGATGTGAGCAGTACTCCACGCAGGAACGAATTTGTGTCTTGTAAAGAAGACACCGTTGCTCCGGCGTGAAAAACCGTCTCACTCTGTTCAGGACTCCGAGTTTACGCGAGGCTGCTTTGATGATACTCTCGATGTAGTTTTTGTTGTTCAGTTTGCAGCGAACATCCATACCGAGGATATTGAGGTTGTCCTGCAGTGGCAGTGGCGTGCTCTGAAGAGTGGGAAGGGGAAGGAAAGAAGATACCTTTGCTGTGAACGCACATGCCTGCGTCTTCTTGGCATTGAACTCGACCAAGTTCTCAGAGCCCCATTGGGAAATGTGATTCAGGATCCGGTCAAGCTCAGTGACAAGAAGCTGCCTTTTTTCCGCAATATGCGTCTGCTTATCCGCAGGACGTCCATGATAACTCCCGTGTAGGGTGCTATCATCCGCATAGCAATGAATGCTGCCGGTCGACAGCATGTCATTGATATGCAGAAGAAAGAGAGTTGGCGATAGGACAGATCCCTGCGGTACGCCGGCATTTACCTGCAAGAACTCCGAGGCTCGTCCATCACAAAGGACGCGAATACGGCGCTCCTGCAAGAAGCCGGCAACCCAGTCGCACAGTCTAGGAGGCAGACCAAAGGCTGGTAACTTGGAAAGAAGCGACTTGTGCCAAACTCTATCGAAAGCTTTGGCGATGTCAAGGCTAATTGCCAATGACTCGCCGTGCTTGTCCATAGCCTCACCCCAAATATGGTTAACATACGCCAGAAGATCACCCGCTGACCGTTTCGGCCTGAAGCCATATTGCCGGTCATTAATTAGGGAGTGATCTTCAAGGTGACGCATGAGCTGTTTGTTAATAATGTGCTCGAACACCTTGCACAGCACTGAGGTGACGGCTATGGGTCGATAGTTGTTTGGGTCTGAGCGATCCCCCTTCTTGGGGATCGGCTGTACATTCGCCTCTTTCCAAGCCGAAGGCACTGTACCAGAGCTGTAGGACAGCCGGTACAGCCGCGCAAGCATTGGAGACAACTCCGCTGCACATTTTTGCAGAACCACCGCTGGAATACCGTCCGGACCACTGGCTTTCCGGACATCGAGTGACTGCAACACTGCTCGGATATCGCGTTGCCTGATACGAATATCAGGCATTGCATGGTCACTGACGGGCAGTGTCGGCGGCTCCATACCACAATCATCAACTCGGGAGTTGGCCGCAAAGAGATTAACCAGCAAATTTGCTTTCTCTTGCGGCTCATGGGCCAGGGATCCATCGGGATTGCGCAGCGGGGGCAGCGAAGGCTGGCAGAAGTTGGCTTGCACGGCTTTGGCCAGTCGCCAGTAGCCACGGCTGCCCGTGGGATGCTCTACTAGCTCCTGACCAAGCCGCGCTATGCGCTGGGCATCCGCTCTGACATAAGCCCTCTTGCAGGCCTTTGTGGCTCTGTTGTACGCCGCCTTGAAGTGGCCCACGTTGGGATCGCACGTAGCGCGCGCCCTGATCCAAGCGCGGTACGCAGACTATTTATGATTAACAGCCTCCGCGCACTCGCGCCCGAACCAGGGGCGCGCCCTGCGGACACCGGCGACATCAGTGTAGGGGATATAATATTCCATACCCAGACTGATCTCACCGGCGACAGCAGTTGCGGCCTCAGATGGGTTCTTACCTTCAAAGCAGCGTTCAACCCACGGGATGGACGCAAAATAATCACGCAGTCCATCCCAGTCCGCTGACGAGTAGTGCCAGAGACGCCGCTTCCCCTGCACGGGACGTGGGGGCGCTAAAATGGGCACCTCGGAACGGACCAGACAATGGTCGGATTCACCTAAAGCGGCGCTCACCGAAACACTGTACTGGTCCGGGCGACTCGTCAGCAGAAGGTCTAGCAGAGAGGGCTCATGGTCCGACCTTTTTGGTATCCTAGTGACCTCGTGTACCAATTGGGTCAGGCCATGCGCCAGAGCAAATGCATGGGCGGCTCTTCCCGCGTGGGTTGTTTTGGCGGAGCCCAACCAGATCTCGTGGTGGGCGTTAAAATCCCCCAAAAACACCAGTTCAGCGTTCGGAAACCGCTCCTGCGCATCATCTGCCGCCTGACTCAGGTATTCAAAGAGTCGAGTTGTCTCGGCATCTCCTGTATGGGAGCGGTAGAGGCACACATAGATCTGACTCGTAGAGCCATGGTCTATGTGTACCCAAAGGGTGGAAAAGGATGGGTCCTCTAGGCAGCGCAAACGGCGACAACAAACATCCGCCCTAACAAACACGCACACCCCGGCTTTTGCGCGGAAATTCTCCTCAAGGACATAGCCGGGGTAGAGTAAGTAGGTCGTGTCATCAGGGCGGCGTATTTGTGTCTCCGTAAGAAACAGCATTGCTGGTTTCGCCGTCTCCAGGTGTTGGTGGACGGCGTTGAGGTTTGTATGGAGCCCACAGATGTTCGTGGACTCCACCTCAAATAGCGAGCTCGAGGGAGAGTTTCTTGCCGCTGTGTAGACCAATCTGTTATTAAAATTAAATCAACCAAAATATGATCTGTAAATTTTATTTTTTCTTAGATCTTTTAACACATTCGCGCGCGGTAATTTTACCAAACATTATACAGATAATCACCAAAAATTTCTATACATGACGAAAATTCAAACTTTTCTTTCTTTCTTTCTTCGTTATATACAGAGAAAAAGATAAAAAGAATATATGGTATATTCTTTACCATACCATACTTTATCATACCTATAATAAAGCGCCAATCATAGAACCTATACCTATGTCAGAAGAAATTAATAAATTACAAAAAGAAAAATTAATCACAAAAAGTAATAAATTACAAAACGAAAAAATAATCACAAAAAGTGTCAGAAGCCCAGGTACGTACCCGTTACTATCTGAAACCATAAGGACTTACAGTCGAAGCGCTTACCGCTAAGCTACGAAGCTTCTTAGCGTACCTAGCAAAATAAACACTCTGTAGCTAGGAATGTTGTATGACGTCAAGTCGTCCTACAAACACGTCGGTTACGGGTCAAAAGCCAAGTGATCCTGACGCGAGTTTAACACGTAATCCTGACGCGAGATTAGCACTTTTTACCTATCCAACGCCGCTCAAGAAGTTTTCACTTCAAAAACCCGCGGATTATGATACAACTCGATGACTATTGGGGCTAGGTATAAGCCAAATTCAGAAAATTTTACATGAGGAATTGAGAGTTCGGAAACTTTGTTGTCGTTGGATCCCTCATGAACTGACAGCAAAGCAGAAGCGGGCTCGCGTGGAATGGTGCTCATAGATGGTACTGAAGTACGACCACGGACATTCTAATGTTGTTTATGACATTGTCACAGGAGACGAAACGTGGATTTATTGTTTTGAACCCGAAAAAAACAGCATCAATTTTGTGAATGGGTGTTTGAAAGTCATTTTTAGCTCACGATATATAAACTCGTCACCCATCCAGCACATAGCCTCGTGATTTCCGTATTTCTGCCTTGTGATTTCTGTATTTTCTCCAAAATCAAAGATTTGATGAGAGGTTTCACTTTTACCAACTCCGAAGAGGCAGTAATAGTGTTCAATCAGCACGTAGAAAACATGCGTTCAGATCTGTGGTCCTCCTGTTTTAAAAAATTGGTTCGATCGCATGAAAATATGTTTAAAATGTAATGGAGAGTATTTTACAATAAACATAAACACAATTTTTGGTTATAACGTGTTGTTTTTTTAAGTTACTTCTTTTAGTGTGATGTATGTATATCCCAAAAAAGTAGGTGGAAGCAGACTATATGCCCACAGTGCGCCAGTCACATTTGATCCCATGTAAGTGCGAGTGAGAGACAGACACCAAAAGGCTACCCCACACAGATGACACCCCCCTAGACCCTGAATATCCTTTAGGCAACTTGTCTGGGAAGATATGCGGCTGACGCAGTCTATGTTTTACCCTCCTTCCCGGTCCAACATGGAACTATAATATGCCATTATTAAATAGCCAAGCAAACCATACGATACTACTTACACTGACTTCTAAAACGTAAAATTCAATTTTAGGTCAATACCTAAACGCGATGTAATGCGGGCGAACCCTTCCACTCGTAATTCCACTACTGATGGTTGAACTAATATAACTAGAGGGTGGAAATACGTAAATGTAAGTTGTTTTCCATTCCATATGTGAAGTTTTTACTCTGAACTTTTGCTTTGAACTCTGTGAGCTTGTATTCTTATAGACATAGAACAGAAAAATAAATGTTATGAACACTGTTTTTGTTGAATGAGAAGTGACAGACTGGCTAAGATCGACTTGAAACGGTTTTGGAAAATGTCTAGCTCTGTTGCATAGAGTATGTCTACAACTTGATTTAATCCATACTAATAATAGGGGTTAAAGTATGAAATTGCCGTTTCATTGTAATAGGTACTTCGAATTGACATAGAACCTTCATGGTTTGAGATTTTTGAGTGAAACTTTTTCCACATGGTACCTATGTAGTTCTTCATTTAAAAATGTGCAACATTCGATTATCGACTTTCAGTTGTTTTTTTTATTCAGCTTAGACAAGAAAGATGGATACTTCGAAAATTCGAGTGATTTTTGAATACGAGTTCCGACGCGGAACTAACGCGGCAGAAACAGCTCGCAATATCAATGTTGCGTTTGGAGAGGGGACTGCTAATGAACGCACCGTGCGATTTTGGTTTAAACGCTTTCGTGATGGAAACTTTGATTTGAAGAACGAACCACGAGGAAGGCCGTCCACACAGGTGAATAACAATGAATTGAAAGACATGGTGGAAGCCGATCCGAGCCAAACTACTCAGGAATTAGCTGCATGGTTTAACGTTACCTTACCAACAATATTGACTCATTTGCGTCAAATCAATAAAATAAAAAAATGTGAAAAATGGGTACCTCATGATTTGACTGATCTGCAGAAAGAAATGCGTGTTGAAACTTGTGTTGCCTTGTTGAATCGATACAGAAATGAAGGAATATTGGATCGAATTGTGACATGTGATGAAAAGTGGATTCTTTACGATAACCGTAAGCGAAAAATGCAATGGCTGACCCCAGGTGAAACGCCACAACAGTGTCCTAAAGCAAAGCTTACCAATAAAAAGGTAATGGTAACTGTTTGGTGGTCTCAGCATGGTGTTATTCACTATAGCTTTCTACGATCTGGTCAAGCAATAACGGCAGATGTCTACTGTGCCGAACTCCGAACAATGATAGCAAAACTAGCAGTGAAACAGCCCCGACTCATGAATCGATCTTCACCATTATTGCTCCATGATAACGCGAGACCTCATACAACACGAGAAACCGTTTTAACTCTACAGTAACTGCAATTAGAAACTATCCGTCACCCTCCGTATTCGCCAGACCTTGCTCCAACAGACTACCATTTTTTTCGTGATTTGGACAATTTTCTATGTGATAAAAAGTTTTCTTCTCAGGAGGCAGTACAAAATGCTTTCACACAGTTTGTCGAATCTAGATCACCAGAGTTCTATCGCAAAGGCATAAATGACCTTCCTACTAGATGGCAGCAATGTATAGATAATAATGGTAATTATTTTGATTAAATAAATACGTTAAATTAAAAAAAAAAACGAATTTCAATTTGTCAGTACAAATCGGCAATTTCATACTTTAACCCCTAATATTATAAATGCGAAAGTAACTCTGTCTGTCTGTCTGTCTGTATGTTACGCTTTCACGCCTAAACCACTGAACCGATCTTGATGAAATTTGGTACAGGGGTATATAAGAGCTTGAGAACGGACATAGGCTACCCCTTTTATCACGAGAGAGGGGGTTTAAGGGGGGGAAATAGGGGATGAAAGTTTGTCATTTCTGAAGATATCTTAATGAAATTCGGTACAGAGGTAGATCAGAGCTTGGGAACGGACATAGACTACCTTTTATCGCGAAAAGGGGGGTAGGAGGGGTGTCTAGGGCCTTGGGATGAAAGTTTGTCATTTTTGAAGATTTCCAGATGAAATTTGGTACAGAGATAGTTTAGAGCTTGGGAACAGACATAAGCTACCTTTTATCGCGAAAAGGGGGGAATAAGGGGGGGGAGACCAGGGCCTTGGGATAAAAGTTTATCGTTTTAGAAGATTTCCTGATGAAATTTGGTACAGAAATAGTTTAGAGCTTGGGAACGGACATAGGCTACCTTTTATCGCGAAAAAGGGGGTAGAAGAGGGAGACTAGGGCCTTGGGATGAAAGTTTGTCATTTTTGAAGATTTCCTGATGAAATTTGGTACAGAGATAGTTCAGAGCTTGGGAACGAACATAGGCTACCTTTTATCGCGAAAAGGGGGGTAGAAGGGGGGACTAGGGCCTTGGGATGAAAGTTTCTCATTTTTGAAGATTTCCTGATAAAATTTGTTACAATGATAGTTCAGAGCTTGGGAACGGACATAGGCTACCTTTTATCGCGAAAAGGGCGGTAGAAGGGGGGGCTAGGGCCTTGGGATGAAATTTTGTCATTTTTGAAGATTTCCTGATGAAATTTGGTACAGAGATAGTTTAGAGCTTGGAAACGGACATAGGCTACCTTTTATCGCAAAAAGGGGTAGAAGGGGGGAGGGCATATGGCTATGGGATGAAAGTTTGTCTTTTTTGAAGATATCCTGATGAAATTTGGATTAAATTGAAATTTAGATTAAAGCTTGGGAACGAACATAGGCTACCTTTTGTCGCGAAAGATGAGGATAAAGGGGGGAGTTATAGGGGTTGAAAGTTTGCCAGTTTTGAAGACATCCTGATGAAATTTGGTACAGGGATTAATTAGAGCTTGGTAACGGACATATGGTACCTTTTATCGCGAATAATGTGGCTTTTACCACATTATTCGTGATAAAAGGTACCAGATGTCCGGGGGGAGGGATAAGGACTGGATAGTTAGTGTGAAATGGTGAAATTTGGTACTGAGATGGATTAGAGCTCGAAAATGGACATAGGTAACCTTTTATTGCGAAAAAGGGAGTTGAAGGGGTGGAATAGGGCAAAGGTACGTAAGTTTGGCAATTTTGAAGATATCTTGATGAAATTGGTATAGAGATGGATATATATAGGATGATAAGGGGTACCTTATCGCGAAAAAAGGGATAGAAGGGGGAGGGCAGAAGGGGAATAGGGCTATGGGATTAAAGTTTCTAATTTTTCATTGGCACAAAAAAGGGGGTGAATATGGCATAAATAGTAAGAATTTCTTTTAAGATGTCCTTATGAAATTTGGTAAAAAGGTGAATTAGAGCTTCGGAACGGACATAGTCGAGTAACGAACTAAATATAGAAGCGAGTGGAGAGGCGAGATTGTTTTAGGGACGATTGGACAGGCGTGTAAAGATCGAAAGTCGAGTAGAGTCGACTACAGGGGAGAGTAGATATGCGACTAGAGAGCCAAAAAGAATGCAGTAAAAGGTAGAGTAGAGAGGCGAATAGGGAGGCAAATGGAAAGATGAATGTAGTGGCAAGTAGAGATCGAATAGAGAGTTGAGTAGAGGTGCGAGTAGATGGGCGAGTGGGGAGAGTCAAGTAGAGAGGCGAAAAGAGAATCGAATGGATGGGCAAGTAGAGAGGCCAATGGAAAGGCGAGTTTAGAGAAGAGTACAAAGTCGAGTAGAGAGGGGAACAGAGAAGTCAATAGAGAGTCGAGTATAAATTCAAGTATAGAGGCGAGTAGAAAGTCGAGTAGAGAGTCGAATATAGAGGCGAGTAGAAAGTCGAGAACAGAGGTGAGTACATAGTCGAGGACAAAGTTGAGTAGACAGGCGAAATTAATGCTCAATAGCTTCGGATCAACACTAAGCGATAACCGACATCCACGCGGGCGGAGCCGCGGGCAACAGCTAGTAGTAAATAAACCAAAGTTATAGTTATAATCTATACTTACATATACTGCTGGCTGTACCAAATTCGCTAATTCATTTCTTCTCTTTGACAAAAATCTTGGAATCAGCATTTGGTCGTTTTCAGAATGGTCGGTATTTAGATTTAGATGACGCGGCCGGGTGAACAATTAGTATTTTATAAACACTCGATATTTTCTTGTTTGATCATGAATTATGATAAAACAACCAAATAAAATGAAATCAGGTCACATATCTAACCGCTTGTTATGAAACATCCAATAATCTTCCTGTCAGACGCAGCGTTATTCGATCACAGTGGCGGATGCACCACACCAGCTTACATGTTTAGAAAGGCTATTGCAATATCCTTCCCAACGTAACCAAAAGTATTTCTCCAATTTTGATACAAATTTATATTTCTCGTAACAGGTTTATTATGTTACCGATAAATCACATTTCCATACATTTTATACAAGTAAATAAATATTCTAGGACAGCGGCGACTAGACCCAAACAAATTCGTCTACCGTATAAAAAGATTTCATTGTAGGCCGTACTTTCAAGTTCCTCAGAAATTTAGGAATTGGCAATTGATTTAAGCTGTTTGGGATTGCATTATAAATCCAATCACGAAACATTTTTATATTTATGTTATTTTATTTTAAGTACTGTATGTATTTTATGTACATTTTAAGTAAATTATACTTGAAAGTCGTAAGTACACTACTAGTTGCCTGCTACTCCAAAGATATCAGTTCATCAAAAGGTTGTCATGTAGAGATCGCAGTCTGCCATAATACTGCCCACTATTCTACATGAATTAATGTTAAAATTATATAATAATTAATAACTTGTGTACAATAAAGTATTATTCAATCATTCATTCATTCAATTTTTAATATAGATAGGTGAATAAAAATAATTTATTTATTTTTCTTGTAGGCTTGTCAGTTTGGCACCGAAGATGGTGCTGTGTGGCGATTCTGGTATTGGTGGCGGGCACAGCGTGCGTAGCAGGGCCCCTTGCCCTTCGCGCGCCCCCCGGGGCTCCCCTACATGAGAGACTGCGTCTCGCAGAGCGAATGTTACACGATACGCCGCTCGTGGACGGTCACAATGACCTACCTTGGAATATTAGAAAATTTCTGCACAATAGGATTAAGGATTTCAAGTAAGTTTAAAACACCCACGAAGTCCACCTGCAGTAAAAAAATATCCAAATAATTATATCATATCAACAGTAAAATTCGATAAGAATTAATTTTAAGCCGTGATATCAAAACTACCTTTGCTAGGCCGTCGTAATAAATTATCATTAAGATTTCACTCAATGAACGAAGTTACAGTAGTTAAATAAAAAAATACGACTCCAGTTAACTCGAGTTAAAATTCAGGTAACTCGAATTGAGTTACACAACTCGAGTTAGCAGGAAGAAACTGAGTGTGATTTATTACAAATTACTTTTTACCCGATAGCGCCAGCGAGTGTAATGTTTTATTTACACGCGTGTGTATATATGAACCATATCCCTCGCACACTCGTCTGATCCAGGGCCATCAAAGGCCCCCTCGGGTAGGTTGGTCTATCTTTCCCTTAGAAAAGGGAATGGGGCACGCATTCGCTGCCGTCTAAGCCTGCTTCTGCTAGGGTAACAGGTGGCTCCATCTCTCTCCCTTCTGACCCGTGCTCATGGCAGACCCTTCTTCCCTTCTGATCCGTGCTCATGGCCGACGGAAGTCGGTCAACGACCTCCGACGCCCGAGTCACCTTCATGCATTGCGAACTGTACGAGATGGAAGCGACCTAAGTTATCTTCAGCCCTGCTTCCCAGCCTCTTTTCGAGCATAACTTGCTCGCAGAAGGACTCCGCGGCAGACCACGTACTCGCGCTTGGCACCCGCACTGTGAGCAACGTGCCGAGCATTCTGCCAGTGTGTGTAACCCAACTAGACTAGTCAGTTAATTCGAGTTAAGTGCAACTCGAGTTAATTCTAGGTTGCGACTTGAGTTGACCCATCTCTAGAAACAAGTGATAATAAACTATTGAGCTTATATTTTAACTAAGTATTGACTCTCTATTGTAAAAAATATTTGTTATTTGTTTTATTTTTTTATACTTGCATATACACAGCTTCTAGCCTTCAGATATTTTAAAAATTGTATCTATCAATATTTACATTGATCTTTCGGCGTTTCCTCAACCTTTTAATATTTTCATCCATTTTTCACAATATTGTAAAATCTGACAATGTGGGTGACAATAAAAGATATAATAGTCGACAGTAGTCGACAAAAGGATCTAAGCTGTTATCCGTTACCTATACTACCACATATTTGTGTGAACCTACCAAATGATTCAACATTAAAATATTCACGAAATTGAGACCGTTGCCATAATAAGAACGATAGAAAAACGCTAAAACGTGGTTTTCACCAACTCAGCAACCGACATACTAGTAAATGCCTTTTATTATGCTTACATCTTTTACTTATCTGTTCTTTTTGTTATTCGAAATGGGCCATCGAATAAACAAATAGAGATAGGTAATTGAATGAAATTTTGAAGCATTACCTATGCTAACTTTTCAAATCGATTAAGATAAGAAAAAGTGAATCGCTCAGGTGGGACTCGAACCCACGATCTTTCCTTTACAGGGATGCTCTGATCACTGAACCACAGAGCCACACCTGAATCTATCCAAATTCCCCCTGGAAGGGAAAGATCGTAGGTTCGAGTCCCACCTGAGCGATTCACTTTTTCCTATCTTTATAGAGATAGGTAAGGCAGATAAAATTCATCGGCAAAATCAACACATAAAAAATGTTTTACAAACTTTGGCTTCATCCAACTGAATTGGTACGATAGACATAAAGTAGGTACAAAAAAAATTCCTAAGTGGCATTTCGAATGACAACCGTGTGACATGGGTGAATACTTGAAGGCTTACTTACATGTTTTGTTATTTCAGAACATAAAGGATTGAGGGAGTCAAAACTCCTATATTTCACTTTTTTATGTAGGACACGTCAATGATTTCACCCTGCCAGATGTTAACGGTGTGCGCAGACGAAGGATAGTGGCGGGTAAAAGGACCTGTATGATATCAGAGGTATCAGAGTGCTTCCTTATAGAAGTACTAATAAGAGCGCGTCAGGGGCATTTTGCCTGCCTCACGCGAACGTCTGCGTAGCGCCTAAGAATCTGTTAGTGAAGTCTGAATGAACTTGTTTGATGAACTGGACTGAAGTTATTATCTACATTTTCAGTTGAATAGACCTAGATTCCATGGTTCTTGTTCACTTTGAATTCAAAAATCGTCAAAACGAAATATTTCATTCCACTATTGTGACAGTTAAGCTTTTTGAAGCTATATTTTTAATAATTACTTGAAGCTATAATATAAACCATTTTTTTTAACTGAACCACAGATTTAACTGACCCAATGAGTTCAGTGTAAACACGACTCTTTAAGTCTTAAAAATAGATAGATACTTAGATATTTAATTCTTCTAGTATCCAAAATTACTAACCCCTCCTATTTAACCTATTATGCTTGCAATAGGAGTGCGTTCACGTCGTTAGTGTAATGACTAGGATTTTAACACGGGAGCTCTCTACCGACGGCGTCTCTTCGCATTTCTAGTTCACTGTCACTAACTCATGATCAGAGTTCCGACATACTACAAGCTCTGCACAGCGCGTTCGCAAACCAGAGAGCAAGAGATGGGGCAATTATCCCTATATCGCTCAATCCCTCTAGCTCTGGCTCGTGGCCCAAAATAGAATCTCTCATAAGCATGTGATAGTGCGATATAGGTCAGTATATCTACATGTTGTAAATAAGTTTAATCAATCAACTAAAACAAAAACTCTGAAATCAGTCAAATATATGCAATACAATGTTTGTTTGTTCGTATTTTATGTACTGCGTTACCGTTCATCATGCGGATTGAGATAAAATTTTGTCAATAAAATTTATAGTTGTGCAAGTGATAAATTGATAAAATTTCAAATCAATGTTATAGGCATAGTTTGGATCCTGCAGTGAAATTTGTATGTATTTTTAAATGGGAAGCTGGGACGAATCAGCTAGTAAAATGTAATGTCAAATTAACAAACGTTCTTCAGACTGCTAAAAAATAAGCGCTTCTGGCGACCTTGATGTGGTCGTTCTTCCACCTGGCTGTTGGGTGTTCTAAACCTCGTTTACCCATACGCGGTGGCCATTCCAGAACTTCTTTGCTACATCGGCCATCTGTTCTGCGCACTGTGTGTCCCTCCCACTGCCACTTCAACGAGCTAATCCTCTGGGCTACGTCAGTTACTTTTCTTCTCCTACGGATATCATCATTTCTGACGCGATCACGTAGTGAAATACCGAGCATAGCTCCCTCCATAGCCCTACTAATACCTTAGTGTTAGCTATTAAGATTGTTTTGAGATTTTGTAGCTAAGGCCGTTCTGACACTGACTGTACTCCTTTTTAAATACATGTCGTTATATTACAATAAATATATGCAAAGAGATCTAAAGAATTATAATTCCCCTACTCGAGGCTAATGTTGACGAACATTGTGGCACCGGTCCAAGTCGTTGGCGACGCGTACGGATTGTGATGTGAGTTTCGATTCGCTTCAAGTATTCGTTGTACTTTTCTCATCTCACGTTGTATTATTTAAAATTGCTTGAAGAATTTAAATATGTATTATTTAATCAAAATATTTGAAACTATTTTCTATTAAAAATTCCCCGAACATTATTAATTATAGGTATTACAGATAAAAATAAATATATTTTTAATAGATTCTACCGTAATGTATTCGATTATTCCATACTGTCCTACAAGTAGTCCGATGATCGAACTGTTTGGACAATTATTATCTAAACTGCTAGTCGGGCGTGAGATGTCGTGCGGTGTTCCACAGGGGTCGGTCCTGGGGCCGCTCCTGTGGAACATTGGTTACGACTGGGTGCTTCGCGGTGACTTCGCGTACGGTGCCACCGTCACGTGTTATGCGGACGACACGCTGGTGACGGTGAGCGGGGCTACGCACCGCGAAGCGACCCTGAGGGCCACGACCGCGGTTGCTCAGGTCGTCGACAGGATCCGGCGGCTGGGTCTCGAGGTGGCTCTGCACAAGTCCGAGGCCATGTTCTTTCAAGGCCCTCGGCGCAGGCCAGGCCCGGGAGCCAGCCTAACAGTGGGAGGCACTCCCATCGACATCAAGCCCCGGTTGAAATACCTGGGGCTCGTGCTTGACGGTCGATGGGACTTCGGACAGCATTTCCGAAGTCTGCGCCCCAAGCAGATTTTTTATGGATGTGACTGCCGTCTAATTTAGAAGAAAACTTACACCAGAGACTCCGTCTATCAGCAGTTAGGTATACCGACTCGCAGATGAGGTTGATATTCCTCAAAAGATCTTGCTGGGGCCCATAACCACACATTTTCATTCTATAAAATATATATCTGTTGTATTATTAACGAGTCATGAAATTCCATAGTTTTGATGAGGACCTGCGGACGATCTCACCTTGGGCGACTAGCTCGTGGAGCCACACAGACCTGCCTCGACTGAAACAAGGGAGGGTAGCCGCGCAGGTGAGCAAATTTCCTCCAACCACACAATTTAATTAATCGTGCATTTTAATAAAGTAGGTCATTTCATAATCCCTGCTAAGATTAAAATACGTACATTTCTCACGGCCACAAACTTGGCCGATAATGTTTTAAAAGGATTTTATCTATTAAAATACATCATTGGCTTTATTCTGTGTGCAGTAGTTGTGTAAATAAATTATAGATGCAGGGTGCTTTTTATAATTTGTTGTTTGCAATTATGAACGATTACTACAACATTAGTAGGTATATGGCCTGAGCTGTACTTTTGTGGAATGATATTTTATTTTAGAATTGTTGTAACATATAAAGTCTTACTGATCAATCATTTATATAATCGTAATTGTATCATCTTAAGTTTGTGTTACGTAGGTACACTTATACCGTATCGATCATTATTTCTCATCGTTTATTTTTTATAAACAGTAGTGAATATAGTACATGAAGGAACCGAAAAACTTTTAATCTCGTTACCCCTGCCTGTAGTTCAGATAAATAACTTGCATTATATATAAGTGGGTTGCGACCTCTAAATAACAAAGCAGACACATTTGCGACTAGGTAGGAGCGCCAGATCGAAAGAGATGGCCCTGGGTCAGCCGAGGTGCGAGGGAAATGCACTAGCAACCTCACCATAGGCCTTGCACTGCGATTCACAGACGGCGTGCGGTTTAGTCGGTTCGAGTCCGACATAACCTTCCCTTCCGGCTCCGGCAGGGAGGGCATCTGCGTAGATTTCGCGCACGTAAAAATACACACTTTTATCCCTTGTTAATTTTTCCTCCCCTATTCTATTAAAATTTAAGATGACGTTAAACACAAATACATATTTGTCATCTTTATATTTATACATAAGTAGATAATATAATAATCAACGTGAGATAGGCACATTAAGCACTACTCGCGTCAGAGTCAAATTACTGTCGCTCGAAATTTGCATACTTGGGAAATAATTATTTTATTCAATAATCCAATAACCCCAAGATCTGTTATTAGGCTTGTTTAATTATGTTAATCTACAAGATCTTATTAGAGAATCCCTATGTACATACTTCAAGTTATAAATTATAGATAATTTATTCATTTAATAGAGGATTACATTGGAGGAGTAATTTATTGGAGGATTATTGTTTTAAAAATGTTATTTCAAAAAAGTAGGATTGTAAATATTTGTTCACCCAAGTTATGGCAAAAATAATTTTCAGACTTGGTTTATTGATTAATCTGATTTATAAATTACAACATTACTTAATATTTTTTTAATGTAACTTTAATCCGTTTTGTTTGAATACTAATTTTCCTAGCGCCAAGTTCTGAGTTTAAATCCCGTTCCAAAGGTTGCCTTTTATAATTTGAAAAAGAAACAATCTAGTTTATTCAACCCTTTCACGATGAGATGCATGAAAATCGTAATGTAAAAAAGGATCCTAATGTCTTTCTACAGAATAAACCCTGTAAAGCGCAAGTCATACCGTGTTAGTTGTGCGATATGTCAGACAACTGACACAAATTGATTATTTTGAAGCTCGTATTTAACAAAGTTTGTATGAACCTTGAAGAAAGAGTTTACAGATACCTTCGAACATGTCCTAGACAAAAATGAAGTTTGACACTATTACGATAGCGATAATACAAAAACTCTTAAACCCGATGACCTTCTCTATATGTAAGAGGAGAAATTTTAATCCTAATATACGCCGCCGGGGTCGTCAATTTTGGTAGCCAAGAGGCCATGGTAAGTTAAAAATAGGTGTTACACAATTAAACCTTGGTCATCATCCAGTCGGGAAAAGACACACTTAACACTCTTTTTTTTGTTCTTATACTTATAGATCTCAAAAAACAAATCTTTCTTATACCTATTTGTAGTTTGGTGTTAAATGAATCAGAATATAAACAAAATATTACATTTATCCGAACGGCAAGTGTTTATTGAAAATTGATTTGATATATAGGTATAGAAAGTAGGCCTTACGAAACATGTCATTTTTCATTTTGTTAACATCTTTTCTTTTTGTTTGGTTGTATTTATTCATTTTGAAATTTAACTACAGAAATGGCGCCGTATTTAGTAATTTCATTTACAATAATATTATATAATACTTTTAATACTATCAATATAACAGTGCGCTCTTGCGCACTGTTAAATTGATAACACCTAAAAGAGGTTGATTTTCTTAAATCTGCCTCCTTTAGGTGTTATCTTTGATCAATCAAGGAGCAGATAATTTAAATTCAAAGCATTGTATCAAAGTCGTCATCGAGTCTTGATTATTGTTAGATTAATACATACAACAGATGAACTGAAACAGAAATGATAGCGAGCTAATTGTTTCAACTTGATTGCACATTTCCACAAGATTGATATGCCATGATGTTTGTTTGAAATATTATTGTAGATACAGTTGTTCCCGCAAAACGAGCTAACCGTCCGTAGCCTCACGTTTTCCATCAACCGATTCTATTATGGCATCTTTGTCGGTTCCCCATATCTCTGGGATTTGATATTCTACGAGCGGAATAGTCAAGCCGTGCGTGATATTTAATCAGTTATATGTCAAAGTGATTTCTGTCGTCAGTTCTGGGCGGCGTACGTGCCTTGCGACGCGCAACATCGGGACGCAGTGCAGCTGACTTTTGAACAAATTGATCTCATACAAAGGCTAACGGAAAAGTACCACCCGCAACTCACTCTTTGCACTTCTGCGGAAGGTAAGACAATTATCCTGTATTTTTTTCGTACCAAAGTTGTTTGAAAATAACCAATGTTAGATAATTATATTCGTGTCTTATTGTAATAGATCTAACTAATCTTACTTATATTTTAAAATTATAAGTTTGTGTGGATGGATTTTCTTCATTACCTACTCTTTTACAAAAACATAATTACTGGGTTTGGATGAAATTTTCGGGTACAGCATCCATACTAATCTTCGTACGTCTTTCACGCCTAAACCACTGCATTGACTTTGATGAAATTTGGTATAGGGGTAGATTAGACGTTGAGAAAGAACATAGACTATGTTTGGTCGCAATAACCGACATCCACGCGGGCGGAGCCGCAGGCAAAAGCTAGTAATTTATATTATTGCATTAAATTTTCGGGAATTATTGTTCCGTTTATACACAGGCAGTTATTACAATTGTGAAAAATAAAATGTGGGAATACCCTACAGGGTAAACCTATGATAAAGTTTCTGCATGAAAACAGAATTATGAACTGGTTTATTTCACACAAAGCTTAGATTAAAATAAACTTTAACATAAATAATGAATCGCTTACATTATACTTTTAATTTTTCAACACCTCCGTAGGGAAGCGTGCAAAAAAATCTAAATGAAAAATTAAGTTGGTTTGTTGAGTCACGTAAAACAGCATGATGGATTTCCCTATCTCCTTAATCAAAAATGAAGCGTACTTTACTTCTTAAAAGTATAGTCACAACTACAGTTATGGTGTACTTGGTCCGGTGCACCCTGGCCAACAAAGATGTCAGGCCGTAGTCCAAGGTCAGTAATGCCTTATTGGGTAACCTTACGCCCCAGTAATTGAGACCCCAGACTGCATGCGGTCTTTTTAAATATGACATAGCCCCCCCCCCGGATGGCCGACGGGAGTGATATCTGTGGCGACATCCGCACAAAAAGAAATGGACGCGCTACCGACAGTCCTTTTAGTACCTACTCCATTCACTCGGAAGTTGAACATCTACAAAAAAAATCTAAAATATAAGTAATAATTATATTCCTTGTCGTCGTTCAAAGATAATAATGAAAGCAAGTCTTTTAATGAATCCTTTATATAAAATAAGAAATCTGTAAAACGAAGACCCTTAAACCATTCGGCGTATTTGCATGAAAAGCCTATTGTTTTTACTTTGTAGTCTCTTAAATAATTAAACTCTGGAAATTAATTCGTGTATTTCCTGTACTACTTTACTTACTTTTTTAGAATTAAATAAAGTCGATTAAATTACACGGCTCTGAGACCAACTTCCCGTATTGTTTTGCAAATAAATAGGTAATTTATATGTACCTACCCGTTACCCATTACTCTTTTCTTTTTCTTAAGGACGAACTTCACATAAGAATAGCAAAGAGCAATAAAAAACTCAATTCCATTAGGTAGCTATAATAAATACATATATACGCTCACGCCTAATTGCGTATTTTCCAGTTGTTAAAAAGTAATATTTAGCTGAACTTATTAATTTAAGAATGGTTAAAGAGTGATAACAGTTGTGTCGGTTCATATGTTATCGGTTTTATTTATTTTTAATCATCCACCTAACCTATAATAGTGAATGATTTAATCATTAAATATTATGACGTCACAGATAAATTTTTCATACAACTGACCGTTTTGACGTTTAGTAAAAAGTAACTAGTCAGTGAAATACCCAATTTCCTCCGGGGTAGGCAGAGACAACAGCCCGCCATTTGAATCTATCCTTACATACTTCATGAGCTTTCTCTACTGTCGTTAATCCTTTGGTGAAAGCCCACGGGTTTCGAGTGCTTCTGATTTGCACTATTTTTTTTTAAATATCTAAAATAATGAATTTTATCATTTTACCTTATTATATGGATGAGCGTGTGTGAGGTCGGATTTTTGAGGCCCAAGCCAGCCTTACTAACAAGACGGTAAACCTACTAATTGACGGACGGACGGTTGGGGGGTCAGATGGCAGCCGCTTCCATCAAGGCAAATATAAACTTAATACGCAAAGGCCAAGTACTCGAATGATGATGGAACATTTTATAAAGGTATGACATTCTGTGATCCAACCATTTTTATTGTACCTATCGGTATTGTTAAATTCCCCGTGACCATTATAATATTTATTTAAAATCAACATACAAGCATGTACTAACTATTAACGGATTTATTATTTTACGGGTTAGATACATTTTATGTAGGCGGAATAAAGCTTTGATACCTCTATTTAAACCGTTAGATTAGTTACCGATTATTCCGTAGCGAAACCGTGAGATTTCAGAGACACTCAACTTCAATGTCTCAAAAAGTCAGATAAAACTTGGTACCAACTTCTATTTTTTTCCGTCTATGCTCTGAAGCAAAGACGATGAAGGAGATGAGAAATTAATGTCATTTTGGAAAATATCTGAAGGAATTTCTGAACTAAGCGCTGTCCTCTTTTATCAACATAAAACTAGGTCTCATTGCAACTTTTAATTAAACTATAACTTCTTCGCTTCGATAACCCCGAAGACAAGGTTCTTTGAAAAGAAACAACAACAAAATCTGGAGGTTGATATTAGGTAAAGGGTTATTAAATAATATCTAACTTGCAAAGGTTGAATTGGTTGATGGAACAACAATAATAATTGTTTTGTTAAAGACAAAGAAAATTCTAGGGCTTTGAGGTGTGGGCGTCCCACTCCATGACCTTTAGGGCCAAACCCTTTTTTTGTAGGAGGTAGGACACGACGGTATTTCCTTTCAAATGAGCAGTCCGACTGGGGAAGTACCTCCGCCCTACAGAATACCGCGGCCATAATAACCTAGTGTTGTGTTCCCGGCGGCGAGTAGGGTAGCCAGAGCTCACTGGAGAGTTTTTGTACTGTCAGTGGGAAGACCAAAGTGGGCCGTGTGCTTGTCTGCCACATAAGTGGTATAAAAAACAAAACAAACCAACCTTACCTCCGAGGTGGTACCTACTGACTGACGGACGAGGTAGTGGTGCAGGGTTTGCTCTCGAGAGTGGAAGGTCTAGCGGCTGATACCAACGCCAAAAAACATCTCGCCATGCTAAAGTTACACATTTAAATGGTAGCGATACATGCCGCGAAGCCAACTGTGTAGTTACAATTAATGTACCTAATACATAATAATGTTGTTCAAGTAGTTCCCAAATTGCAGCCATACATGTCGACAAGTTCTATCACTTCAAAGCATTAATAACGTATAATATTAACTACGAATTGTGAACAAAGCTCCCTCAAGCTGTATAAATTATGCATTTGTGCACACATTTAGGGAATTTGTACCTAACGACTAACATTCAATAAACTTGGTGCTACTTTGAGCAGAAAGAGGTAGTGTCAATGACTTATATATGGTATTCTCTTGTTTTTTCATAAATTCATTTGCACATATATTGTTTCCCATAATCATCATAATATTCACTTGCACTATTATCATTTATACCAATAACGTTTACCCTAACAACTCAACAGTGATAACTTTTATTTGCCATAAAATGACTTTCTATAACATATGTTGTTATTTTATCATAATAATTAGTTTCTATAAGTAACACATCTCATAATTGACTCTTGACATAATCAAAATTTGATATAATTATGAAAATAATACATAATATTGTTGGGTCGAAATTAATTATCGTTAACACCCCGACTCAATGCAATCCGACTTGGATTAGAGATACTAGACTTCTGGGTGGTCTTCTAATCTAACCTAGGTTAGAAGACCACCCAGAAGTCTAGTAGACTAATAGTGAATTGACGACTAATGTTAATAAGGACTGTCTATTTATGTCAGACTTATTTTATTTTGCCATCAATACTATTACTTTAACTGTGAAAACTGTGTAAAAATATATTAACTTACTCATTAACATAAAAATTGCAGGCGTTTGTACTAAATTATCTTTATTTTTATTATGGTGAATAAAAGTTATGGAAAATGGCATTATTGAAAAACGGAAATTATAAGAAATACATTTATAGGATTTAAATTATTATGACACTTATGACCAATGGAATTAGTAATAGTCATTTTATGTCATTTCACGATTATGGCAAATGAAGCATTATTTCTAATCAAATTATAGCAAATACCAGTATGGCATATGAAATTATGGCATTTTAAATTATGGCAAACATTAGTAAACCCTTAAATGTATAAGAGATTGATGAATAAAAACTTCGTCTCGGGTGGTCAGATAGCAGTCGCTCTAGTAACAATAAATATGAACTGAAACCGGGTTTCAAAATGGATGGATATAACCAAAGTTAGCACTCGGATGATGATGATGATAAGTGACAATATTTATAATGGTATAGGTAACAGTTTATACTTCCTATTGACAAAATAAGTTAATAATGAAAAACAATATTTATAATAACCAATACATAAACACACAAAAATGTCCATTTTGTTAAATCAAATCATCAAATAATACACAAAATACACAACGATCTTTTTTGGTTTCACCGTTAGTCGCTGTATATAAAGTTGACGTCAAGGGTCGCTTCACGTGAGTGTTTCCCAATTTCTTCGCATAGGTTTGACAAGGGTTACAATTCACTTACGAGTCAAACTTGTAATAATTATATTAAAGTTATTAGCAAACGAATGTATAGGTACCGATACCGGCGCCATTCTAATTTCCAGATTTGTGTTGAAGTAAGATTCGTACTTTCTGCCAATAGATATGTTATGAGCAAAGTGATAAATTGGGCATTGTGATAAATATGAGAGGTGGCCTGCGCGTCTCGATATGGATAGATTTAAAATGCTAAGGCGGGAGCGTAGCGTAGCTCCCGCAATAGCCTACAACCCGTCCATACATGTACCGTTGTTGAGTCGTCACGAAATTAAGTCTGATTGATTAATTTCATATTTATTATAATGCCCAATTTATTACTTTGCTCATAACATATCTAACATATCTATTGGCAGAAAGTACGAATCTTACTACTTTTCAAAGCGTGTGATTTCAATGCAATTATAAAGTAAAACGTAAAATAAACGTTGGCGTTCCGTATGAAATTTAGGTGGGTGTCGTTTTGACAGAATGACAGATCATTCTGTCAAAACGACACCCACCTAAATTTTCGTGCGGCTAAGAAACCTTCAGGATCACTCACTCATATTTGCTATCGTTTTCAATGTGATTTAGAATTTACAAACTTTCACAACAAAAAAACAAATGGGGTGATGATGGCGATGAGACTAGCACATTCACTTGTAACAAATATTCTAGCGAATGTATGCTCCCTGAAAAAAAAAAACAGAAGTGGTTTTAGAAACCAATCCTGTAGGCGTTCTAGCGCACACCATTGTGGGCATTCTTGCGAGCGTTCTAGCGAAAGTTACAACGAGTGTTCTATCGAAATGACAGTAAATTATAACACTATCACTCATACCCCTAGTGTTATTTACCTACAAGAGAAAAGTAATTGTTCTTCAGTATAATCGTGACAATTCAAATCTATTAGCGGCATACAGATTGTACCTACCCTACCATACCGTACATACACATATCTAAGTCAAAATGCACGCGTACCGTAACACACACTACTGCTGCCGTACGTTCGAATGCAGTGTGCAGAGTGCAGCATACGAAATGATTGCAACAATCTTTTATTGCTTCAACCTGCTCCTTGCAGAATCGTGCAGAACCGCTCAAATGCTATAAACCAAAGTTACATAATTTTATGCTTCACCTTACCGTAATATATGAAAATAAACGTTACCGAATTCAGTGTTTACATTTGCGTTCAGTTCTCAAGTTCTTGGAAACGAAAAACTACTAACCGCTTTGTAGTTTCAAGCGTGAGCTCATAAACTTTATATCAATTGTCTACATTACTATAATGTTATAATGCTCATCTAAATACGTACTGTTGTAAACTTTGAACATCTTTTCTTTGCTATTATAAAGATACTGGCTAGGATGCAAAGTAATAGTTAATTTTTAGCACACGTGCAGACTAAATATCGTATACTCTTATTTCAAGCATTCATGTTTTTAAAATTGACCCGTTGCACCTTCCAGATAGATTAGTTTTATTTATATTTTCTGATAACAGCTTACCTCAGCTTTTTTGGAAGCAGTCTTATTTATTTATTTATTCTCATTCTTCACGTATATATAGATACGCAGTCTTAGCGGAAATCTGAAGATTGTTAAATTTGTCCTCTGAAAATTTCAAAAAATTCTATACGTAGGTACTTCTGAAGACGGTGAGTAGGTACTATTTATCTATCTAGTACCGAAAAGGTCGAATAGTATTAATGCGTGCCCGGGGCAAAGGTTGAATGTTTTATTAGGGAATCCGACAAAAGTGGGCCTTATTTTTGGACTGTTTTGTATAGTTTGTTCTAATGTAGCGTTTACTCTAAAGCTAGGAAGGAGCCGTAGGTGTGCTCCTATGGCTCCATTCACGCAGCACTTGCTCCGTCTTTAACAGTGTTTTTATTTTCACAAACCAAAGAACCCGTGCAAAATTCTGTTTAGCCAATTTTCTGTGATTATATATATCTCTGCGATATCTGTGATATAAAATACAAATAAGTACCAATTGCCTAAACCAAAGAAAAAGTGAAATTTACGAAAACCTTGAATACGTCATGGAAACACTACCACCAAATTTCAGATTCAGAATATTTACGAGGAGGAACCATATATAATTTGTTATTCAAATTTTAGACCTAATTTAAGGTCCCACCGGTAAAGTTGTATTGCTATCTTCAACATCTGATTGTACTTCGATAGATATACCTCTAACCCTGTATAATGTATCTATATCTAGCTATATGTCGTACCTACGGCCACGTAAATATTATTATGGTACATCCAACAATTTCTGAACAAGGCGATTGCTTAATTGATCCGGCATCCTCTCATGATTTTATGTAAATCACTTGTTGATGTATTAATTTTGGTCAAGTAAGACTCGATACATTTTTAAACTAAGTATATCTACACATTCTGTTCACAGTGCTTATTTCTATATGAAAAGTTAAGAAATTATACACCTGAGTTTGTGATAATAAGAGCCTACCTAACGTCAATAACGTCATTTATAGATCTTTGAAAAATTATTTTTTATTTCACTTTCTCATAATGTGGCTCTAGTCTCACCGAAATAAGACACATAATGATACCTATTATCAAACTGTGGTATTTTGATTGTTATTAAATCACGAGTAGGGTAATGACTTTATTTTTTAATTTTACTGGGTGTTGCATTATTCTTAAAAAAAATAGATACAAAAAGATCGAACAAATAAATTAATATACCTACCTATTGTTTGTTCATTTCATGCAACTGCGTATTTAATAGATAATTTCATCTTGTACGTGTTTATTATCAAAACTTTTACTCAAATAAGTATAACTTTTGTTTGTTCTCTCTGTTTAAAACTTTAAGTAAATTCACCATTTTTTTTTATTATTATTCCCGCCAGTCCGCCAGTTACAAAAAGTTTCGCAATTCGGTATTAATGGTGAAAATTTTAGTTTTAATTAATTAAAATGTGCACAAGTATGTGCTAGTTGTGAAGAAACGATTCATGTACCTAGTACACCCACCCGATAAATACACATATACTGTACAACGTCCAATATATTATGTGATTAATGTGAAGTCCTTAACATTATGGAATATTTACTATTTAAAAACTGCAAGGGTAAATATCTGTTTATCTATTATATTATTCAAAAGTGAAATGAAAATTAGTTGCCTCGCCTGACGGCTTGGGTCTCAATATCGCCTCAGCGGGAATCACCAACTTTACACACTTGTACCATAATTTACTATTTAATTTCTGATTTGTTTAACTAAAAAATTTTCGGGACGTTACTGCTAAAATTTACTTAGGAAAAAATAATGTAAAGAATAATCGGAATATTATAATAATAAATAAACTATTTACCTACACTCGACAAAGAAGATACGGTTGTACCTTTTCATATAAAGTTGTATATAAAGTTGTAAGCGTATCTCCTTTATCAACTTTAGTTTTGATAAAGGTCATAATTCAATTATGCTCTACATGTAATTTCTGACATACCGGTGGGAATAAATATGAGATAGGGGCCGGAAGATGATAATTAATACATACACACAAACCATACACCCTTCTCACTTCGGTCCGTGTAAGCATGGGGTACCGATACTAACAAAATATCTTTAGTAATACTCAAAAATTAATAATATGTATATATTATATATAATAATAATAAAATGGCACTAGTAAAATCATTTTAAGAAAAAAAAGTTAAAACGTTTATTTGCTGACTTAGAATCACGTAAATTATTTCAGAATTTAAACACATGATAATTTTACCTACGAGTTTTCTACTTACATAAGCATAGAAAACTCGTAGGTAATGTAATGAATAAAGATTTCGTGACAATCTTTAATTTTAATTTGCCATCTAGCGGCATGTTGCATTATGTCTGTAACTTTTACAATTACTGCAGAATCTGGCAGAATGGAAATTGATTAGAATATTTATAGTTTTATTTTTGGTAAGTTAATTTTAATACCAAAAATTTTAAAAGTTTTCCAAAACAATGTCGCCATCTAGTTATAACTCCTAAACTAATAAGCTGCCTGTCTGATTTTCGAAGTTACGAGTGTACCCATTTTCTTTCCTGATTGTGCATCTGTATAAGAATTATATTATAATTATTATCTGTGGTGTAGGTTAAGACAATGGCATCTATCGTGCTTCTATCCTTTCCCTTATACACTTAACGAGCTACCTCTCTTATTTAATATAAATCATATCTGCAGCTGTTAAATATACGCTTTTTATCTTACTACCTCAGATATAGTGTCGGCGCACGCCAACCACAGACTGTGTTCATTAGTGGGCGTAGAAGGAGGTCACGCGATCGGCGGTTCTCTCGGAGTTCTCAGGACACTTTACCAAGTTGGAGTGCGGTACCTCACGCTCACTTCTACGTGCGACACTCCGTGGGCTGAATGCGCGTCTGCCGATAAACTCGAGCCGTCGCTTCGAGGTGGACTCACACCATTTGGGAAGGTAAGTTCTGCTACAAATGCTAGGTAAAATATTATTACAAAATAGCTATATGTATATTATATTGATTATTTATTATATATACATATATATTGTTCGACTTCTAAGCATTACAGCATGATGGTAAATAGAATATAACCTTCCTTAAAACTGAGCTAGGCTTTTGTGTTAGAAAAGTCCAATTAATAAGAACATCTTCTGGGTCCAAATGATTTTTTTAAATTATTGGGCTAGGTATATAGAATGTGAATTAAGAGACTAGAAATCATTAAACCTTTATGTATATGCGGGCTAAGACTGAGTTATATCCCATTAATTCTTTCTTAAATCTCTTAAAATTAAATGAAGTTATAATCCTCTTCATAGACTATACAATGGTCGCTCGTTAAGAAGGAATTTATTGTCTTACAATGTCTTTAGTCTTTATAAAGAATTTATAATAAAAAGTTAAAACAACTTGGTCTTTTTTACCCGACTGCTAGCCAAGAAGGGTTATGTTTTTCGCGCGTATCTCGTATGTATTTTTGTAATATTCTTTATTTCCTCATATCTTCCAAAATAACTAGACGGATTTCTTTATTTAATATATCGTTAGATTCGTCTCGGTAACCCAAGTGTGGTAGGTGACGCGAAAATAAACCAACATGGCCGCTGTAATACGCTATAGTTTGAAGGGGAAAAATATAAAGATAAATATTATACTGCGATGAGTATCAAATTAAAGGGCTTATTACGAGGATTTTAAAATGGTACATCATAACCACATTTTGATTTAAAAATATGAAATGGTCATCAATTCAAGTTAGGCGCGGATTATGATTTGTGAACTAAGTGATGAATGTAGGTACACGAAAATACATAAATCGAGTAAATAAATATGGATATTGAATTATCACAGAAAAGAAACAAATAAAACACTGCTAAATGATTTATATAACACTAGCGCCCCGCCCCGGTTTTGCAAGGATGCAATGCTGATACTAAATAGGTATAATGTACAGAATGTCTTTAAACAACTTAGAGTCTTACCGGTGTGCCTCTCACTATGGGGCAGATTGGGACGTCGTGGTCCCACACCCAAGGGGGCCATCTTGTGATGACTCTGTATGAGCGATATGCCAGTGGTAATCTCACCCTCTACAACTAGTGACGCAAAACGGCGACCGCGCTTGTTTTTACTAAATAATTTACCAGGTAAATAGGTAGATACAGTCAGCATCGGATTGATCTAGACGAACAAAGTACTCAAAATGATCTTAATGCCTTAGTATTTTTGGACTGCCAAGAAGGGTTATTTTTCGCGCGTATCTTGTATGTATGTATGTTTGGTTACATATCAAAATCCTGAAGCTGATAATACCGATGTACAAAAGACAAAGTTTTTAAATACCGAATGTTCATTTCACCGAATGTTGAAAATACCGAAAGTACAAAATCCAAAAGTACAAAATCTCGAAGTACAAAATCCTGAAGTTCAAAATCCTGAAAACTAAAGTTTTAGTGGTTTTGCTTAAATGGTTATAAAATAAATAATCAAGAAGGCTAATGCGGGAGCTCCGTTCGCACCTTAGCGTTCTAACCTAATCTATCCAAGTCGAATTGCGCTGGGTGGACATTGTATGCCTCGACATTGATACTTAGGAGGGTATGTAGACGGCCTCTACTACAACCTTCGTGTTAGGTTATTTGAGATAATACATGAAGATATACTGCTACATGAAAAAAACATAACTATAAAAAATAAACCAGAACGCAAACCCCCGGTAACGTATAAAATGCTAATTTTCGGATTTTTCAACTTCGGGATTCTGAACTTCGGGATTTTCAAACTTCGTTTAATCGTACTTGTAGTCCATTTACTAAACTAGACATTATATTGTTTATTTAATAGAAAACTTATTACAAAGAATAAAATATTATCAAAATGACAGTTTCTAAACGTTTCAATTCATAAAATGCATACCTTCATTTAAATGGGACAATTTTTTTATAAACTAAACAATTGATGCGTCTACAAGGTCAAAACGTATGTATCGAGTATGGTATCAAAATGAAAGAAATCACAAGGCGATTACAAAAATACATAATATATTTCATAACTGTAAAGGATAAAATAAAATAAATTATTATAAACGAAAAACCCAACTGACGCTGAAAAGATCAAAACAAGATTGATAGCAGGCGGTACCCATTTGCAAATCGTAAACCGTATATAAATTATTGGGTACCATATTTCGAGAGTCACGTTTAAAAATAAAAATAGTAAATTTATTTTCACGAAAAGTATCATTTATATGTGAATACTACATGTACTATAGAAACATCAATGTAGGTAGGCTTATCTACTATAGACTAGTAAGCATACTATAACAAAAAAAAACTTATATCCGGTTTACGATTTGCAAATGGGTACCGCCTGCTTTCAAACTTGTTTCGATCTTTTAGCATCAGTCTGGTTTTTGTTTTTAATCACTTTTTTAATTTACAAACACTAGTATACTATAAGTAGACTGTTATTGAAACAGTTGATAAGTTCCACGCGTGGCCAATTGTAAGAAAATTTAGTAATGATGGTTGAGATGCCAAAGGCGAAGTTTAAATTTAACTTCTTCTTTCCTGGTTTCTTAATTTGTTAATCTCCATTAAAATGAATTAGGTCTTTACTAGACCAGCAATAAATGTATTTTCACTGCTTTTAATAAAATCCAAACCAACAGCAAGAAGCAATAGATCAAATAAAATGTCGGTGGGTGCTAAGCGTTGCCTCGCGATATTTTTATCTGCTTGTATCAAGATGAACACTCTTCATCTTCTTATCTTAGTTCTATAGATGTGAAATATGCATAAAGTATTGCGTGACTAACTGAAAATAATATGCAACTATCTTTATGTATAATGAATAAGAGCGTCGTCGGTTAAATTGATAGATTATTTACTTTGGTGGGCCCATCCGTATGAGAAGTACCAATCTGCATAAAATAAAAATCTAGGTTTAAGATAAGATAAGATACGAGAGTATGAATGCTTTCCCGCTTGACCGGGCATCTAGATGCCATTATAGTTTGTAGTCTAAGATGCCATATAACAAAAATCCGTCATCTGCTTTTTTATATTGCCCCAGATATTGTAGTCATTACTACCTATATGCATAGACAATATTATGCGTACAGTTAACCTATGTCTTACAATATCCATAAATATTTAAACATACACCTAAGTAGACAGACGGTACCTGTAAAGTACCTAGGCATGGATCGAGACGTTGAGTAGAGTGAGTATGCGATAATCATAAACATCCTAGCGCACCGCAATATTTCCTTTTGTATGAACTCAAGCTGCTTGCACAAGGAGCTTCTTTGTTTATCTGCAACGATACTTTTCGAAATATTTTCTTTTGTTTAAACTGCAGACTGCGTGCAACGATGCTCGCGCGCGCACATCCCTCGATAGTTGTTCCTTGTACCTACACCTACTTAGGATATGTTGTATCTTGCACCAAGTGAGATGCAACGGTTTTCCGTTTGCAGAACTATATTATGTATTTAAAAAAATGTATTTTTATAATGTGGACCTAGCTATCAGAGGTAAGGGCTCCGGAAAAAGGCATTTTCACACCCGTGACGTTTCAAGGTGCACGGCGTTCTACATCAGGCCCTTGACCCAACCATCTAACACGAGCCTCTTCAGGTGACGATAGAGTATCTACAATGATAGCTGAGTCAACACACCACATGTCGAAAATTTCGAGTGTCACGTTTAAAAATAAAAATAATAAATTTATTTTAACGAAAAGTATCATTCAAATGTGAATACTACATGTACTATAGAAACATCAATGTAGGTAGGCTTATCTACTATAGACTAGTAAGCATACTATAACAAAAAAAAAATAGCCTAAAAACAGTTCTTTTTTTTGGATTGGAGTGTGTCGTATGTAAATGCAATAATCAACTAAGTAAGTTCTCAAAAGTCTCTGTGGCGTGGCGCAGCGGTAGTGAACGCGGCTGCTACGGAGGCGCGGGCAAATATTTTAGTGCAAACATTTGTATGCATGAATATAGGTATTTGCATTGATCTGGTCGGATAGCGCGTTAAGCCGTTGGTCCCTGTTGTCCTACAAACACCTATGGCAGTCGTTACGGGTAGTTAGAGCCCTAAAAACTCCAACAACTGGTCTATCTGCAATGCTTCGATATTGCCTTTGGGTTGTAGAGGTCAGATGGCAGTCGCTCCACAGAAAATATCGACATTCAGGCAAATCCGCAGTTGGACTGGTAAAGCGGACCCCAGAATCCAAATTGAAAGCTTCGGATGCGACGCGACGAACACTAAGATAAAAAAGAATTAGTTTTCAAGTATTCGCTCGCTTTGCATTATTTATGGGTAAAATTCGTGGAAACGTAGATAACAATGTTCACGATTTCACAGATGAGAGAAAATAAACTAATAAGTGGGCATTTGCTACGCGAAATCGTTACGATCGCGTCATACCATTTACACTGCACTGATAAAGTTTTTACATAATCATAATTTAACATCACTATATGAACGACGAACTTTTTAGATCTCATAGTAGTACTAGTACATTAGTATTTTAACGTTAACAGGCACTACAAAGTAAATAGTAAAGATGTCCAACTCTTACTACTATCTAATTTATAGTTGGCAGTATCTGAGCCTGTGGCCGCAGGTGCCTCTCCCGGGATAGTTTGGTCCGCCCGCTCCAGGCGTTAGCCGCAATGCCGCGGCCACGGATTCGCCTGCACTATCAATAACCTCTTTTAGCGAGCTAGAGGTTTATGTAATGTAATAAATTATTTACAAGCTAACACCACTAATGAGTCCCATATTTCTTCTCCTCTTTAACGGGGCCTTTTTTCGAACAAGGCCAAAGTAAATAAATAATATAATTTCTGGTAAGTATTTGAGATTGTATACCTTTTCATAAATCAACCCTGTCATTTCCTTTGTTTACTAATGGCACACTAAAAGCTTTGCACTCTTGGCTATTGTAACTATTGAATTTCGAATGTTGTCTATGAGATATATTTTTGGGTGTTATCTATATGGTCAAAGAGGTAATCATTGTTTATTATAAATTATTGAAGTAGTTACGTATCAAAAAAAGACGGGTTGCACTCCGGGAGTGCCGGCACAAGTGAAAAATTTTTTCTTTCTTTCTTTCTTCGTTACACACAGAGAAAAAGATAAAAAATAACATACCATACCATACCTATATTATAGCGCGAATCATAGAACCTATCACTAATTTTCTGTCAGAAGAAATTAATGAATTACAAAAGGAAAAAATAATCACAAAAAGTAATTAATTACAAAAACAAGAAATAATCACAAAAAGTGTCAGAAGCCCAGGTTCGAACCCGGTACTATCTGAAACCATAAGGACTTACAGTCGAAGCGCTTACCGGTAAGCTACGAAGCTTCTTAGCGTACCTAGCAAGGAAAACACTCGGTAGCTAGGAATGTTGTATGACGTCATGTCGTCCTACGAAGTCGTCGGTTACGGGTCAAAGGTCACGTGATCCTGACGCGAGTTTAACACTTTTTACCCATCCAACGTTGCTAAAGACTTTCACTGCAAAAATAAATGAAACGATTCTAAAAATGTTCACCTCTCGTCGCTGGTGATGCGCGCCTCCCCACACCGGCGTTGAGTCGGGGACCGCGTGGTCCCCCCTCCCGAGGAGGGCCAGACCGAGAGGGATAGCCCTGGGTCAGCCGGGGTGCGAGGGATATGTCACATATAACAACCTCACCTTCGGCCTAGCACTACGACCCAGAGACGGCGTGCGGTTTAGTCGGTTCGAGTCCGACATAACCTCCCCCTCCGGCTCCGGAGGGGGGGTTATCCGTGAGGATTTCCCGCAGATAAAAAAAAAACAAAAACCTCTCGTCGCTGGCTTTTACTTGGGGTTGGTAAGCCAGATGTCAATCACAGCCAGAAAAGTCAAAATAAGCCAAATCAATAGAAAGATCTAACTTTAGATGCAATCGAGGCTACCAACGCTGTGATGATGTTGTTGATGATAATTCAATTTGAATATCTGGCTGTATATTACTAGTAGTTCTGTGAACAGTAGACCTTACGAGCCATTTTTGACACGTTTTTTGGTACAGTCAGCCTTAAAAATACTACAAAGTGCAGAGCGTTTAAAAAAAAGAATTAAAAAAAGAGTGAAAACAGTCTCACCCAACAAACGGGGGTGTGGGTTCTAGACGTCCATACCCGTGAGTGATGAAGAGCTAATGAGCAATAAAGTTACTTAAGTGTATTGCTTACTATGAGGTCCTTGATAAAATAGGCCACCGTTTGTTGGGTGAGATTGTCATTAGACCTGCCGACCTCAACAAACATTCTTTTTCAATTCTTTTTTATACACACTGCAAAAGGTATAACCTCTTGTAGCAGAGTAAAACGAATGTGCTTACATAATCTTTTTCACTGTCAGAGTTTGTTCACAAACGTGCAAAATACGTAAATTCTACACAATTTTCATTTCTAAGTGAAGTACATATCAGGTAGGTCATTTATAACCATTATGCGGTTACTTTCGAACTTTGCTTTGGATTCGCGTTTTAAATAAAAATGAATGTTTTATTTTACGAGCATACTTTTTTTTTGTAAAAATGCCGTGAGTCTCTCCATATAACTCAAACTGTTTATATTAGAAGTGGACATAACGGTAACCATTCCGCATTGAACTAAAAAAAATCACGTTGATCGGATAAAATATCTCAGATTAATCTGATCGAATTGATCGAATTGAGAACCTCCTCCTTTTTAGAAGTCGGTTAAAAACGCACGAAACGCAGCCTCCAAAGTGCAAGTTTTATGTTTTATATCTCAGATTAATCTGATCGAATTGATCGAATTGAGAACCTCCTCCTTTTTAGAAGTCGGTTAAAAACGCACGAAACGCAGCCTCCAAAGTGCAAGTTTTATGTTTTATATCTCAGATTAATCTGATCGAATTGATCGAATTGAGAACCTCCTCCTTTTTAGAAGTCGGTTAAAAACGCACGAAACGCAGCCTCCAAAGTGCAAGTTTTGGTGCAACCAGGATTGACGGGTGGGTTGTTCGCTTTATCCGGTCTGAATACGGCACAGAGACAAATTATATCCCCGGCACTTTTATCCTAGTTATCCATACTAATATTATAAATTCGAAAGTGTCTGTTTGTTTTTCCGTCTTTCACGCCTAAACCACTGAACCGATTTTGATGAAATTTGGTAGGTCTAATCTACCTTAGATGAGACGATAACCGACATCCACGCGGGCGGACCTGCAGGCAAATGCTAGTAACTAATAAGTTCATGTGGGTCGCAGTAGTAGTGGCTGCTATGCGTGAGGCCTCGGGCCATGCTCTCACTTATATGAATACCATGGAAGCTAGTTATCTTCCCGATCATATTGGTCCAAAGTACTGGCGAATAATACCTACGACTCGATTTTTTATTGAATTCATTCAAATTGCAGCCCTATTAAACAATTATTAAAACGACGTTTACAAGGCTTTCTTTATAGGCGTAAACCTAAATGTATACCTCTAACTACCATTTTGGGAATATACAAACGTAAATTTCGATAAGCAACAATAAATGTGGTAGACATTAATATTATAATAGACCTGTCTAAATGTTTGACGTCAGAAACTATGAAACTAATTACGACAATTTGTCGTTTGCACAATCTGTCCCCTAACGTTCTGAATTCATAAACCACAAAGGTTCCAAGAAGTTAGCAATTAATTTAAGCAACGCCGACTCATACGGAGTTCAAAAGCGGTTGAAACAATAGAGCACGTACTTTGAAATAAAGATATAATGCTAACTGGCAGATAGACTTTAAATATGTACAGAATTACAGACTTTCAAAAAACTTTCAAAAACAAATTTTGAAAGTTAAACAGTTAGTACATAATCAGTAACCGTAAGTAGGTACCTGAAGAACTATAAAATACGATAACATTAATACGTAGTAAAACTCTTGGCAAACTTATAAGTTTTAAGAGGCCTCTGTTTCTTTTCTGGTCATATTATTAACAAGGATTAGAAAAAAGAGATGCTATATTCCACTGTATCTTTTTTATTCTTGTTGGATGTACAGTCAGCATCAGAAAAATGTTGACCATAAAAATACTCAAAATAATCTGAAAACCAAAATTCCAATTTAAATAAGTTTTCACAGTGCTCAAATAGTTGTAAGTATCCAAAGTAGGCAATCGTTCGTAGCAATCAGTTTTCCGATATTATGTAAGTTATTAGTGTTTATATTCATTTGTGCTAACAAGCTGTCATGCATAAAAAATACAAAGTGTATTTAAATGACAATGTTGACCGTATACTTCAACACCAATGTTATTTGTTAATCTATAATATTTTGAGATACTAATAACTTTTTACTAACTTTTCTGTGTCTCTACCATGAGTTTACACGGTCAATTCACGCTAGCGTCGCCGTAAATCATTTGTATGAAATTTTGTACAGCGCCCCTGGCGGTCACGGAAAGAATTAAACTTTGTACCATGAGTACTATAGATTTCGCTAGTTATAAAACGCGTAGAAATCTATTCGATTGTTCGTAGCGTTTTTCAGCTTTTGCCCACAAAACGGCACCATGAGTCACTAATTTGACAGACGCTAGCGAGGCTTTCTATTGCGATTGTTTCTCCGTAACTCACTAGCATTTTGAAGTGTGAAAACGTTTATTGATATCATAATTGTGTTTATTTTTCGGTGTTGAATTGGATAATAATGTCTGGAAGAGCTTATTTAGCATGGAATATGTTAGTGGTTGCTGAATATGAAGACCAAAGACGTGAACAATCCCAATTTCAAAATAATATGCGAGTTCATTTTGGATACCAATTAGAAAATATAAGTGATAGGAAATTTACTAAACTATACAGACTCTCTAAAGAAGCTTTTGAAGATTTGTGCTCATTGTTAAGTGTAACGGGTTTAAAGTCAGAGTAGTCAGAGTTACATTACAAACAAAGGTGAGTTGGTGTGGTTGATAGCTGAAAATAAAAGGCATTGATGATGATCGCACTTCTCAGTGCCTCCCCAATATTCAAATAGATTGTGGTTATCTACTTGCAGGTTTTGTGTTCTTTGTTATTTTTTGCCAATATATAAAACTTCATTTAGAGATTCAAAACTCCCGCTAACGAACGGTTCAATGACACAAATAAACTCAACTGACTCTGGCAGTCTGTGACAAGTGTGTGTGACACAGGGATATTCACAGTGAGTTTTAGCATCACTTTAGAACTATACTTTGAGCATTTGATTCTTTCTCTTTCTTCGAGTAATGATAGAAAGAAATAAAACATACGAGTGAAGTTAGCTAGTTAGCTACAAAGTGCCAACATAAGAATGTCAAGGACGCTGTTGGACGATACTTGCAATCGAGCTCACGCTAGCGTCTCCGTGAGACCTCTTAAAACTCATGGTACAAGCATTATCGAAATCTATCTGAACCACGTTATGACGCTAGCGCGTAAGTTTACCATGTAAACTCATGGTAGACACACTCTGTACTAAGATTTTATTCCGCGGACGCATCCATTCATTCATTGCATACACACAAAACTTCTCTTTTGATACTGTCAATGTTTTGTGTACCTTCTTTATTTGTATTGAAGACAGAAGATTATTTATATTTCTCACAAACTGTTTTTCAATAATCTTACAGGTCGTGGTGAAAGAAATGAATCGCTTGGGTATGCTGGTCGATCTTTCACACGTGTCCGAGCGCACCATGAGGGATGCCCTGGCCGTATCGCGGGCACCCGTTCTCTTCTCGCACTCCTCGGCCCGAGCGCTGTGCAACGTGACCCGCAACGTGCCTGACACGGTGCTGCGACTCCTGGCGGCCAACAAGGGCCTCATCATGGTCAACTTCTACACCTCATTTCTCACGTGCAAGGATACTGCGACCGTTCAAGATGCTATAGGTAAAAGATTATTCCCGATCACTTACTTCCTATTATAAAAAAAAACATTTCATTTTTGTATATATTGTATAGTTTTGTATATATTTTATAACCAGTTGTATATATTTTTTTTATTCAATATTAAATACCTATAATAAAAGAAATAAAATACATGTGTAGGAAAAAAATATAAAATAAAAAGCGGCCAAGTGCGAGTCGGACTCGCCCTCGAAGGGTTCCGTAGCAGCAATTAACATAATATGGAAGTTCTTGTAGTTCGTTGTAACTTTGATCGATGTTAATTGAACGAAATTTAAATTGCGGTTCACGATTTACGACGTATTAAAAAAGCTAGATACTTATTAGATTTCGTTCAAACCAATTTTCGGTCGAAGTTTACATGGAAATGTACATCATTTATGTTTTTAGTTAGCAAACTCTTCAGTTCAGAGAATAAAATGATATTAGAAACCTCAATATCATTTTCGAAGACCTATCCGTAGATACCTCACACGTGTTGATGGGTTAGGGGAAAAAAATTAAGTTTCATTTCTAAGTATGGGGAAGCCGTTTTCCATTTTTGTGTGAAAATCTTAATGCAATTCGCAGATTACATCTACTTGCCAAGTTTAAACAGCATAGTTCTTATAGTTTCGGAAATAAGTGGCTGTGACAAACGGACGGACAGATATAGACAATCATTATTCAGCTTATGAACCAAATATATTTTTATTAAGAGTACCTATGAACAAAGTTTCATGACTACTAGAAGTACTAGAATAATTTCATAGTTTTGTGTATGCGTCCTAGACTTAATGCACATTGAAAAAGAAGCCGTTTTGTTCAATTTACTTACCTGTATTTAAATATGAAGTATAGAAGCTATAAATAAATAAGTCACTGCAATTGAAACTACCATAAAACTATTCCAGAATTCAATAGAAAAGCATAACATTGTTTTCAGCCCTTACTTACTTTCAACCTTGCAAGTTTATTCAAAAACAATCTTGAAAATTAACTTGCAGGTAGGTAATTATTCTTTCATGTGAGTTAAGAAGAATTGAACTGTTCTGAGGTCGTTAATTAACTGAGATGACACGGTATGATCTTACAGCTCACATAAATCACATAAGGGATGTGGCCGGAGTGGACAGTGTAGGCCTTGGCGCTGGCTACGACGGCATTAATTAGTGAGTACATTGATATATCCTACTATAGTTTGTAAGTATGGATGGATGAATGGATTTTTGGTACTCTTTCACGTAAAAACTACTGAATGGATTAATGAAACTTTACAATAATATACTAGCTTACACAGTCTGGTCATAAATACTGTTACAATTAAAAATAAGAAAGATGCATTTGAATTGAGATGCTGTCATTTTTATACGATCGTTTATTGGGTTTTCTAATTTTGGCGCCAATACATTGTTCAATATTTTGCGATATTAAAATTGAGTGGGGTGATAAAAAGAACCGAATCGCTGTGATTGCATTACACAAAGTTGGTATGGAGCCAAATGCAATTTTTAAAACTCTCCATACGCTTGGTATTAGTCAAATGTTTGTGTACCGGGGTATTAATAGATACAATAAGACCCTTCTGATTGTGACAGAAAAAGATCTGGCCGTCCACGTAGTTTTCGTACGAAGAAGGTGGTCAAAGCAGTAAGGGAAAGAATTCTAAGAAATCCTGTCCGAAAGCAAAAGATTTTATCTCGAAAGGTGAAGATAGCACCCAGAACCATGTCGCGTATTTAAAAGATGACTTAGGACTTGCAGCCTATAAGAGACGCACTGGTCATTTTTTTATTGATAATTTAAAAAAGAATAGGTTGGTAAAATCTAAACAACTACTGAAGCGGTAGTTACGCAAAGGGAGGCCACAGAAAATTTTTGTTTACGGATGAGAAAATCTTTACAATAGAGCAACATTTTAACAAACAAAATGACCGTATTTATGCTCAAAGCTCCAAGGAAGCTTCCCAATTAGTCGACAGAGTGCAACGTGGGCATTATCCGACTTCAGTGATGGTTTCTTGGGGTGTTAGCTATGAAGGAGTGACTGAGCCATATTTATGTTAAAAAGGTATCAAAACATCGGCACAAGTGTATTAAGATACCATTCTTGAGAAGGTAGTCAAGCCCTTTAACAACACCATGTTCAACAACCAAATTGTTCATATAGACGCAGTCCATGTTCATAAAGCTCGGTCCGCACGCAGTCTTGGTTAGAAGTGAACGTTTAGAACTTCATCAGAGCTGAAGTCTGGCCGTCGTCTATAGTGTGTTTCAAATAGCATGGGTACGGTGACATTTGACTAATTCCATTTCATGCATGATTCATTTCGAAACAATTTACCTAACGCGGAATACAGGAAACAACACTTAATACGAAGATAAAAAGAAAACTGTTTTATTTTGCATTTTTAACTTAAAACTATTGTTATTTCTCCGTAATTATTTAAACTTTAAATATAAACATTCCAAATACATAATTCTTGATGCGTGAATCGGAACAGGTTGCGTTAGAGATTGACATAGTAAAATCGTTATAATCGATAAATTGTCGAATAAAGCATCATAAATCGTTAGTTGTATTTTTAACTAAAATACGATTATAAAATATAATTATGTAATAATAAACTTTAAACAAAGCATTTTTGTCTTTGTGGAGCTTTATTATAATATAGCAACACTGCTTAAGCATGAGCTGGCAGCCATCTTGTTATATCAACTCAGTACGAGTGCGTCTGCCTTGTATGCGGTCTGTTTTCTCTGTTTTGAGCTTGCGTGGTGTTTTTGTTACTTGTTTTTGTTATTGACTATCGTTGTGCTTTGTTGTTTTCGTTACCATTTTTTGTTATTGACTTTTGTTTTGTTGTTTTTTTTTTGGCAAAATGCCAAAAAGAACGAAAAAGACTGTGCTTGGTAGTCAAGCCCGTGAATTTGTAGTTCGATTGCGGGATTACTTTGAGCGGGAACGTGAGAATGGGGGAACGCTATTGCCTGTGCCCAACGTTTTGGATCGAGTGGCAGATGCGTTAGACATTGGGCGGAACACGGTTTCTCGAATCACTCGAGAAAAATATGGTGCTCACGATACAGAAGAAAATAAGTTGTCCACCCCTAATAAAAAGCGAACCAAACAGGCATCTGTAACAGATGTAGACAGTTCTGCAGCCGATGCTATACGGAGCCACATTTATAACTATTACCAGAATAAAGAATTACCGACGCTTCTAAAGCTGGTCAAGTCTTTAAAAGATGCTGATTTGTTTACTGGAAGTCCTACATCCTTGTGGCGCGTATTGAAGGACATTGGTTTCCAATTCAAAAAAGTAAACAAAAGAAAAATTGTCATGGAGAGGGGCGATATAGCCCTTGCGCGGGTTACCTTTTTGAAAAAGGCTAAAGCGATTACCGATTGGAGCAATGTCGTCTTCCTGGATGAAACTTGGCTGAATGCCAATCATACGGTCGGTAAAATGTGGACTGACGATACACCTCATGCCTCGACCAAAGTGCCAGAAGGAAAAGGGGAGAGATTGATTATTTGTCACGCAGGCACATCGAAAGGATTTGTAGAAAATGGGCTACTTGCTTTTAAATCGAAAAAGACGGGAGAATATCACGAAGATATGAATGCGGAAGTATTCACGGAGTGGTTTCAAAATATGCTTAGCAATTTAGAAGAACCCAGCACAATTATTATGGACAATGCCCCATATCACTCCGTGCAATTGAACAAACCGCCGACTTCTTCCAATAAGAAGAGCGAGTTGATCGAGTGGCTCCAAGCCAATAATGTGGAAGCCGATGAGACGAAATTAAAGGTGGAGCTAGTGAAGCTCGTAAAAATGCACAAGCCCCAAACGACATACAAATTAGATATGATGGCAAACGAATATGGTCACGAAGTCCTGAGGCTTCCACCGTACCACTGTCAGTACAATGCCATTGAATTAATTTGGGCCCAAATCAAAGGTAACTTGTTTAACCATAGTCTATTTACATACTGACAAAAATATGATTATGTTTATTACTTGAATTCTATGACTCAATTTGTTTTTTATCTTGTTTCAGGATACGCTGCACGAAAAAATACAGCTCCGCCTTTTACAGCCACAAAAATGATGGGGTTATTGAAAGAGGGATGCAAAAATGTCACTGGCGATGACTGGAAGAAAGTAGTGGAGAAAACCAAAAATCTAATCTTACATGACTGGGAGCGAGACATTAGAATAGACTGCATAATTGATTCCCAAATAATTATTCACGTCGACGAGTCAGATGACGATGATGATGATGATGATGATGATGAAGATGATGAACATGTTTGATTTTTAATAAATAATTAAACAGGTTATCAATTTTGTTTTACTTTTTTTCTTCAAAATTATGAGTTAATAGAATCGATTTCTTCTTCATTAATAAATGATCTCGATAAGATATATAATCGATTTTATTTCATGCGATTTTATCTTGACTACATCTCTAGTTACTTCAAATCCCAAACGTCACCGTACCCATGCTATTTGAAACACACTGTAGTCCCGATCTTAATCCGCTGGATTATGATTTATTATCAGTTTTAGAGAGTATGGCTTGCTCTAAACGCCATGATAATTTGGAGTCCCTAAAACAATCCATTAAAATAATTGATAAAACAATCCATACGATTGGCAGTGAAGAATTTTCCCATGGAAAGAGTGCGTGCTTATATTGTTATCTGGCCTCAACGTCTAGAGGACTGTATTGCAGCCAATGGAGACGTCTTCGAATAAGCTTTTTATAATTAAATTGTTTTATATTTATGTATTAAACTAACACACTGTAAAAGTAATAAATATTATTTGCAATAAAAAAAAAATTCTTCGTGACAATATTTATGGCAAGACTAAGTATACATCAGAGTAACACGTAGGCCATAATTTATAACGATAACTGATATTATAGCGATAATCAACATCCACGCGGGCGGAGCCGCGGGCATAAGCTTTCTTTATTTATTATTTCTTTCTTAAAAAACTCAAAAAATTCTGCATCGATTAAGTTACATATTATTATTTTGATAAGGGGTACCCACTTCCCTCAACACGCTTCAGATATTACGTTTCTTATAATAGTTTTTTCACTGCGGTATATGACTCTGCAATCGCATTTTTATCTATGTATTCCCAGAGGAAGCGAGGACCAGGACTGCTAGTTCTTAAATAAATATTAAACTGTTTTTACATCTCACCTATTGCGTAATTCACTGCACACCAAATTCCATCCACACCACAAAAGCCAAAAACTATATTTCGCAACTTTTTTTGTTTATAAACTTTAAAAACTGTTTTTAACAGTACACCTCAAGGTTTGGAAGACGTATCATCTTACCCGTTGCTGTTCGCCGAGTTAATGGAGGAAGGGTGGAGTATAGAGGAACTGCGTAAATTAGCAGGGTTGAATCTGCTGCGGGTGATGGGGGCAGCCGAACGGGTCGCCCGGGACCTGGCCTCCGCCCACGTTGTGCCCTACGAAGACGTTCCACCTAAGCCAATGGATACGCACAACTGTTCAAGCCAAGATGTTTAAAGATTTAACCGACTTTAGTAAGAGCGCACGTTTATTTTTTTTAGCCGATACGCAAATTAGAAATGTCTACAGCTAGCCTGAACATCGAAGTGGCATTCTACTAGAGAAATCGTTTTGAAACAAATCTTTTCCATTCGATATCAATAAATCAAATGACGAAATTACTATTAGAATATCACTTTGTCTACAACTCTTGATAAAAATAGAATACGTAAGAAAAGATGACAGAACAATAGGCTTCTAAAATGCTATTGTTACACGAGGGTCAAAAGTACCCTATGATTTTTTTCTATGTATCGACTTGGGTTGTTTGCACGAAATGCACAATAATGACTCTTATCTTCATTGTACAATGTTGCAATTTGGACTTCCTATTGTACCTTTCTGCCTAAATATGAAAATTATGAAATGCCAAAACCCAATAACTCAAACTCTTAAACAATATTTTCAATGGCGAAAATCCTAATCGAATAAAGAACTAAGTGGGAGTAGTTCGATCAATTTGAACAGCATTGTGTTAACAAGCTTTAATAAATAATTAATCTAACTAGGCGTGTAATGAACTAAGTACCTAGATAATAGGTAATATAATTTTGCCCCGTAACTACGTAGGTAATGAATTAGTGCAATCGTCCGATTTGGTCTGATTTGTTTATTCCTATATAAAAGAAACGTAGGCTATCAAATTAATTACGCATGAGATTTGGAAATTATATTATATTTATTGTGATTATCTTTAAAGCTTTTTAAATACCTAAATGGTATCAATGTCGTATGAATATAATCACTTCGATAATACGATGTTTAGTAATTAGAAATATGTATTAACCTTACAATAATAAATAGTTAAGTAACCATGTGAATATATCTATCTCTATCTACTTATTATACATATACACCTACTTACCCTATTGATCTCTTTCACAAGGATAATTATTACCCCTGACAAAAGAGATCAAATGTATTACGTTATACAGTGTGTTTTTTTATAGAAAAATAATTTAAAGTTTAGAAGCATATGTACCTACAATGTACCTACCTACCTGACATTTACAAGGGCCCTCGAAAATCTTAGAAATGTTTTATTCTATGTTGGAAATGTTAATCAAAGCACACTGTATAAATACTTAAATGAATAGTTTAACCTTACCAACGACCAATAATGTATAATTGTAGAATTAGTGATGTTAGAACTGACCCTTTTGAAAAGATATAGATAAGTAAGTATAAGCATCGACGCATCTAATAAAATATTTCAAATGCCAAAATTACTTAAAGGAAAGCCAAGTAAATAATGTTGTTATTACCTCCTATAGTTATTATCTTTTTCTATAACTGTTGGGGTACCTATCTTAACACACTATTATATGTACGTGCTGGGTAGTGGTGGCCTTTGACCAGCAGTGCATTGTGACTACAGTGCACCTCTGCAGTCGATAGACCACATCTTGTTGTTCCCACTGTGCCCCTACACCTGCATAATTGCTGACATAAATGAAGCGATAGAATAGAAGGTGTGGTCAAAGACGCCGAGTTTTGGGCTGGGCGCATCTAAGTATTTTAAATTATTTCAACTGAAACGATGAAGAAGAATTTATTAATCGATTGATTGGGTGGTGGTTGGTATATGTACACATACACAGTAAGGCGAAGCCGTAATTGAAGCGTCGGTAGCTTAGTGGTTAAAGAGTCAGCCTTACGATCGAGAGGTCCCGGGTTTGAATCCTGGCCATTACACTACCGACGTGAACCCACTCCTAGCACAAGCAACTTAGCTTAGTTGGAGGGGTTAAAGGGAATGTTAGTAATTTCGATAATTTCGGTTGCTAATATTAAAAAAAGATCTTGGTTGAGTTTTTCCTTGCATTGATGTTCTGGCTACCGATAAATGGCGATATTCTGTAATGTTCTGCACTTTATGCATTAACACTATTGTCTTTAGCCGAAAGGCAGTGATGGAACAAGCCACCTATCCTAAACGTGAACAAAGCTCAATAAATGTGCCAAGTAGGTGCGTTATACAGGGTGTAATCGTTAAGTGTGTCCAGGCGATTATTCCGTAACTATCACAGATATCAAAAAACTTTAAACTGATATCGAAAGTACGTTACCTAATGAGTAAAATGACATCAATAACTTTTTAAAAATCAAACGAGAGGTATCTAAAATTTTGACATTAAACACTCCCATACATTTAGTATGAGATTAGTAGAAAGGTTTTAGTTTCCTTATTTTAAGTGATCTAGTACCCATTTTACCTTAATCATATTTTAATGATTACGTATAATATGACAATGATGATTTTCAAATAGATACATGTGTAAAATAATTATCTTAGGTACCACTTGAAATTAGTAATAAACCGTGTTTTAATATCGCATTAAGTAATTTGAGCTAACTGAAAAGCACTACAAAAAAAAAGATACTCTTTGGTGTTCGTTCTAAATTCAAAACTTTTATCTCGGGTTGTTGTTCCCACCAATTTATCGTTGTTTTTTTTAATTTGCGTTAATAATCGTGATTGTTTCATTTATTGATTGTAAAATGGCATATTCCAAAAGAGAAAAGAGAGATATGCTAAAAATTTACTTATTGAGATTGAATAGGTAACTATGTCAGTGTCAAAATTCAAAATAACTCATTAACTTAGTCCCTGCATCCCGTTCGAAATTCATACGTTACCTAATAAATAAAATGAATTATATATATATATATATATATATATATATATATATATATATATATATATATATATATATATATATATATAAAATAAATTCAATTGTCATATCATACGTTACCTAATAAATAAAATGACATCAATAACTTTTGAAAAATCAAACGAGAGGTATCTAATATTTTGACATTAAACACTCCAATACATTTAGTATGAGATTAGTAGAAAGGTTTTAGGTAAGTACGTAACACCAGAAGGGACTTCTCTGTCTGGGTACTCTCTTCTGTAGGCAATAATGGCCGCTCTTTTGTTACAATCATATTTGTAGTCAATTTTTAGCATATCTCTCTTTTCTCTTTTGGAATATGCCATTTTACAATCAATAAATGAAACAATCACGATTATTAACGCAAATTAAAAAAAAACAACGATAAATTGGTGGGAACAACAACCCGAGATAAAAGTTTTGAATTTAGAACGAACACCAAAGAGTATCTTTTTTTTTGTAGTGCTTTTCAGTTGGCTCAAATTACTTAATGCGATATTAAAACACGGTTTATTACTAATTTCAAGTGGTACCTAAGATAATTATTTTACACATGTATCTATTTGAAAATCATCATTGTCATATTATAGTAATCATTAAAATATGATTAAGGTAAAATGGGTACTAGATCACTTAAAATAAGGAAACTAAAACCTTTCTACTAATCTCATACTAAATGTATGGGAGTGTTTAATGTCAAAATTTTAGATACCTCTCGTTTGATTTTTAAAAAGTTATTGATGTCATTTTACTCATTAGGTAACGTACTTTCGATATCAGTTTAAAGTTTTTTGATATCTGTAATAGTTACGGAATAATCGCCTGGACACACTTAACGATTACACCCTGTATACCTAAGTATCTCACCTTCTAATAGCCAAATCACGAATGTGTATGTATGTATTATGTCGCCGCCAACTAGCTTGATCAGCCATTCAACTAGCTTGATCAGCCATTCAACTGCCTACGCAGTTAACTAAACGGCGCCATTCAATTGACGGCCTGAATGGTGTTCAGCAATTTAATTAAACGGCTAGGTGAATAACTTGGATTGTTGAAGTTTAACTACTTGCCTAGCCATTTAATTAAACACTTAGTAAAATGACTTATTTCTGTATGGTTATAAAAACACAATATACCTACCTATCACTTATTTTCTGTGAATACACCTTTGTTTACCCCCTAACAGGTGTAAGTATATGAATGTATGTAAGTAATTTTCGTTCTTATTTCAAGGTAGTGCCCCATCTTACGATGCTTAGCATTAGCCAGCCAGGTTATTAAATGATGTAAAAAACGAGACGGCTGAATATCATTCAGGCCGTTAATTGAATAGCGTCTGTTAGTTAATTAGATTAATTAAATTAGACAGTTAATTGGACGGCTGATTAAGCTAGTTGACGGTGACATAAAGTCTTTAGGCTTTTACGACCGGCGGCGGCGTTGCATGTAGAATATATTGCTTTCCGGCAGTTTCGCCGTGGTCCATTAGAAACTTGCGTTCCAGACGTTTCGTCGATCACTGCGGTCGACCACGGCCAAACAGCCCGGAAGCAGTATATTCTATGTGTATATAGGTAGATATAACGAATGGAAATGTTGATGCGCACGATGCTTATCACAATATTTGTAACTCCTAATGCAATATTAATTAGTCATGTAAATAAATTATACTGTCAATACACTGGTAATAATAGACGGATCTTAAGACTGACGTGTTTCAAATATAGATTAGGGTATACGTTTGCTACAGTATAATGGTCTAAACTATTAATATTACATTCCTAATGTGTATCTTAAGATGTGTTTATTATTCCACAATAGTGACTAACTGTTGCTACATGTCCTCTATTAGAACTTTCTTAATTTTTCAATATTACGAAAGAGTTATCTGTAAGACATATCTCATTAAAATACATTAACTAGGCATTATTATAAATTGTTAAGCAAAATCCTTGTCTTCTATTAAAATATATTTGATCGTTTTATATAAACAGTATAAAATATTTAAATATCAATTTTCTTAAATTTTTCGCAGTAGCATCAATTTGTAATAGTATTTGCTTTTAGTATTTTATGAATAGTTTTATAAAAAAATAATCAAAATGTTTTAGCAATATCTCTTAAAACTCTTTGAATATCAGATACTGATATCTGAGAATATGAAACCATAGCTTAGTTCTCACTGCAAATCCGGAAAAAATGATTTTCAAGAGTTTAAAAGGGATATGACACAAATGAATAGATTTCTTATTTTAGTAGTTAAATTGTATTTGATACATTGTTACATAATTATTACATAAATGTACTGAAATAGCTAATTATTCAATAAGTTATCATTTATTTCAATTCTCGAGACCGGTCAAATATGTACTGGGATAGGTACATTATATAATGTCTAGAGGGATAGACATATACATGCCTACAAATATTTGCACTGAGTGAAAAAGAAATCGAACCCGCGACCTCCAATGTAGCAGTCGCCCGTTCCGTTCTACCGCTACGCCGCCGTAGAGGTCGTAGCTCGTAGAGACACAATAACTTGCAAAGATGACAGAAATAATTAAGATACTTGCTACAGAGTAAGCAATCAGTAGATACTGTCATCATAATTCCTTTGACAACTCTATTAAAAAATCTACGAACGTAAACGGAACTGGAGCCCGCAACAAGTACCTTCTAAAGGGTATAGGATATGTTCTGCCAAGTGACAATACGTTCCTAGAATAGAATAGATTGCTTAATGTATGGTATTGACATACGTTAACGACTATTATAAACGTCGAAATTCGTGTCAATCCCATACATTATATTCTACAATACGTCAGCCAACGAATTGCCACTTGTATAGAGAGCCTGATCTATATTATAAATAAATTTCAATGATGCGAATGGAAGCGTAACTAACAGATTATTATCGATTTATTCTTTTTTTTAGCTGTATGCTCAATTGGTAAGTATTCGACAAAATTAAAAAAACTTGAGAGCGAGCTTTGAAGATAGAGAGACATAACCTATCCTAGGCACATTCATGTCGAAGTGAAAATGCTCATCATAATGACGACGACAATATTCAATAATGTTAACAGTAATTAACGCGATCAAGGTATAGGTACATACATTTGATTGATTTGCCTGACGTTTCGACCAGGTTACACCGGCCGTGGTCACAGGCTAACTGGCTCAGCGATGTGGCGATACCACAAGTACCTAGCGCCATCTAGCGACATCAAGCCTAACTACGACGACACTACAAATCCTGCATCGCGAAAGTGAAGTTCCCGCGCTGGTACAATACATATACAACATCCCAACGACAATCGTTGGGCCGCGACCCGCCAGGCGTGATCACCTTGCCTGGTCGGAGGATCCTCCCTTTGTGTTGGAGGAACATCACACCCAGTTCCTAGTTCCGAGTTCGTAATGTAGAAGGTTCCGCATCAGGCAAATCAAAGATATGTATGTACCTGTACCTATGCCATGATTGCATTATTTCCCATTAACATTATTGTATATCATAGAACGCGACAGTTTAAACGTTAGGTTTGAATGACAATATTGACAAGGGTCAATAAAAATACATCCACGAAAACTCTGTACATGTTGATTTTTCCGGGAGCGCTTACCGTCTGACTTCCTGCCTGAAAGCCTACTCCAGAGCCTCAACCATTGCTCAGCAAATGATGTTGATTTTGGGCCTCAGAAATTAAAACACAAACTTCTAAGATAGGTATAATGTGCAAGAAGAGGCCTGGTCGGAACATCCGCGCGGTACACCCTAAGCAATGAACGGCCACCTCCAACCAAGGCTGCAGCCTATCGGGGATGGTACGGAGGCTCTCCACGTGTCCGTCTACTTAGCAAATGGCACAATAGAGTTGTCCGTGTAGCGGGCTGGTTATCCAAGTGCAAGATTGGGGGTGACGGGTTAGGCTGCTTGACACCCTTACGGAAGTTGCTCCTGATGCGAATACGGGGGGCGAGTCGGGGACCGCGTGGTCCCCCCTCCCGGGGAGGGCCAGACCAAGAGGAATGGCCCTGGGTCAGCCGGGGTGCGAGGGATATGTCGCGAGACAACCTCACCTTCGGCCTAGCACAACGACTCACAGGCGGCGTGCGGTTTAATCGGTTCGAGTCCGACATAACCTCCCCCTCCAGCTCCGGAGGGGGGGGGGGGCATCCGTGGAGAAACCCTTACGGAAGTAGACCCGGGTGGTGTTTGTTTAGTGCACAACCACGATCATGGACACCTATTAACTTACTTTTGGTATCATTGAACTAGAATTAAGTGATAGATTTTTTATGTATAGGACACGTCAGTTTGACTTCACCTCGCCTGATGGTAAGCTGAAAGCAAAGTCACAGGAAAAAGAGTCACCATTACATACACGTATCATGTTAACAATGGTGGCACTCAGTTTGATGGCCTCGTCAAAAGACGATTGTCGTCGAAGCACCGCGTGACACCCAGCGGTCCCACTAGTGCTGCGACCATAATTCCGTCTGCCCGGCTTATGCACTTGCTGACCCCTGAACGCAATTCAACCGAGATTGGATTACTATGGAGGGTTTTTCGCAATAGTACACGGTGGTACCCAACGGCCGGAATTTGTGGAATCAAAATCAGATTAAAAATATCGAAATTATAGGAGAAAAATCGATATTTTTCACCTATCTCTAGCAAAACAAACGATGATTGAGTAGTCTGTGGCTTACTGTAAATATTCTATGGTCCTGTGGCTGTGGCGCTGACTATTAAGGTACTTACAGCTACAGCTCATTTTTTTCCAACATTTTTCTAAAAACAACATGTAGAGATCTAAATCTCTTAACTCGATTAAGATAGGAAAAAGTGAATCGCTCAGATGGGACTCGAACCCACGATCTTTCCCTTACAGGGGGAATGCTCTGACCACTGAGCCACCGAGCCACACCCGAAGCTATCCAAATTCTCCTATACTACCATCTTAGGGCGACAGTAGGAGCCATCTACCGACATTCATACGAAATATCGGAAACAATGAATGATGTTGCAATCATTTTTAAACATTGTTTTAAAAATGATTGCAACATCATTATTAATATTATTAATAATAATTATTAATAATCATTTTTAACAAATATTTGTTCAAATTTTTCCATTCACACTCATGCTAAAAGACAAACCATAGGTTCAAACAGTTTGAAACTGCCAGTTTGATCAAATTATCTGAACGTGTGTAGCCCACTTTATATATATATATGTTAGTGTTTCCCAAACATTGTTCTGCCATGGCCCGGTAATTTTCACATTACCCCTTCGTGACCCACTAAATACATTTACGTTAATAATACTAAGTACATACAATATTTTGATATTACCTATTTATTCACTAATCGCTATCTTTAAAAATAAGGGTGACGTACAAGACTGCGGCAACTATCGGGGAATAAAGCTCATGTCTCACAGTATGGAGAAAGTGTTAGAGAAGCGTGTACAAGAGAAAAGCGATATTGATATTAGATACCAAAAACCAGTTCGGGTTTAGGCCAGGCCATATTTATTTTTGTTCTTCGATAATTGTGCCAAAACTATAGGCGTGCGCACAAAACTTACACATGGTCTGGATCTCTAAAAGGCATATGTACGGGAATCCAAAACTGTTTTGTGGTGGGCTCTGAAAGAGAAAGGTGTGCCTGGGAAGTACATACAGTTGATCTGTGCGATGTACTGCCGATCAAGACCCTATGTACAATCCGCTACAGGCAACACCGACGAGGTCAATGTGGTGGTAGGAAGGAGTTTTGTGGCGAGCGAGGGAAAATGCACATCGCGGTATTATTTTATTTTTCGAAATTGGTGTGAATTCGAGTTTTTATGTGTAAAAATGGTGGATTTTTAGACATAACGTCTTGGACAATTCACACAAGTGTAGGAAAGTGGGATATTACAGTGAATTGTGACATTTCGTGTTCGTTCCAAATCTCCTGGGGGAGCTTTCAGTAAAGTCCCCACAACTTTACTAAAGCAGAAATCATCACTCATCGTCATCGTCATGGCAATCATCACTCATCGTCATCGTCATGGCAATCATCACTCATCGTCATCGTCATGGCAATCATCACTCATCGTCATCGTCATGGCAATCATCACTCATCGTCATCGTCATGAAAAGTGAATAAACAAAACTAAATAAAGACATGGCTTAAAGGTCTTGTAACCATGCCAAAAAACTTCAAAAAAAATGTGGCGGTAGGCTTGCATCACGGCTCAGTGCTAAGCCTATCTCTTCCTGTTGATAATGGATGCCTTGACATCGGGGATATATAAGGAGAGCCCCTGGTGTATGCTGTTTGCTGAAGATATTGTCCTCGTTGGCGAAGATGGGTTTGAGGTACAGAGCAGATTGGAGGAATGGCAGTGTAGACGGGGGAGTGTAGGCTTGAAAATCAGTAGAACGAAGACTGAACGTTCTGTGATTTCGGCGGTCCCTCCAGTTCTACACCCATTTTTTTTTTTTTTGTATTTACTTTAATTATTTATAATAAGTACATATACAGCTTAAGAACTAATACATTGTCCCACAAAACCGTACAAACAGTTTGTAGATGGTCCACCAATACCAGTCTGCTCCAATTTCCGCTATCTCGACTCTCCTTCCAGGCGGCTGGGGAAATTGATCAAGCAGTGAAGCACAGAATAGATGCAGGGTAGATGCAAGCAGGTCAAGCCACAATATGTGATCCCCAATTTTCCCTTAAGCTTAAGGGGAAAATCTATAAGTCCATGATTAGACCTGCCGTAATATATGAATGTTTGACTTTGAAAGCGACAAATGAAAGACAGCTGTATGTAACGGAAATCGGAATGTTAAGGTGGAAGTGTGGTGTGACGAGAAAGGACAGAATAAGGAATGACTATATTAGAGGAAGTTTGAAAGTGGCACCAGTGACTGAAAAATTGAGAAGCGAGCGACTGTCGTTGTATGAACATATTATGAGAAGAGAGGAAAGTAATGTCGTAAGGAAGGTTCCAAGTCTGAATGTAGAGCGCTTTAGGGGAAGAGGTAAACCCAAGAAAAGATGGATGGATGGCTTGAAAGATGATATGGCAAAAAAGGGAGAATTATTCATCCTCACACATTGCGACCGCTTCGATTCGAAGGTTTCTACATGGTCGGCAGCGCGATTGTGATGCCCCTGGTGTTACATACGTCCATGTGAGTCGTCCATGTGCTTTTCTGCCATCTGGTATAAAAAACCTGAGGAAATGACATCTGACAGAAATTTATGGAGGAGAATGGCATGTTGCGCCATCCTCAAATAATTGGGACCAGGGCAAGTAGATGACGATGATGATCTATTTAGTCCCTAAATTTTAGTGCAAAGTATGGAGCTAGAGTAAACAATCAAAATTTGCGGAAAATGACGAAAGTTTAATTCTAAGGTCTGATTCCACTTCAAGTCAGTTGCTACATTTATTGTTAAGGTGATGAAATCCCAGCTTCATTTAAATTATTATGAGATGCATCGATCGATCAGGTATTATTTAAAAAAAAGTGGCAGGAATGGTGCGACCCGGTATTTTATTTTGATGGCCTGGTACCGGGTCGCGACCCGGCAATTGGGAAACGCTGCTCTATGTAGTCTGTGGTCTTTCACTTCTATCAACTGTCAAATTGTTCTGCTGTCTGGTCTGCTGATGACGGGACGGAACGGACGCAGAGCTGGTTATGACAATTATTTTATATTAGTCGTTTTCGGTTGTTTTATTGTGATACCCATTTTATGTAAAGACGACAATTTCAATTAAAATGGGGGACAAAAATACTCCGCTTTTAGCTGTACTGCAATTACTGAGAAAGTATAATTTGAAGGTGAGTATTGTAGCATTTTTATGTTATGTTATGTTTTTTGATTTAAAATTACCCAATTATTACTTTTTTTTAGGGTACAGAAGACATCCTAAGAAAAGAAGCAAGTTTGGGAGATGTGGAATACGAAAATTTAGATTTACCAGAAGTTGAATTGGCCAGCATTCTTACTTCACATCATACTGAAAGTGATCCATACAGTTATGAATTTGCTTATGATAATTTAAAGAAGTTCATAGAAAATTCTTTAGATGTCTACAAGGTAATTACTTTTTATAACTTTATTGTAGCCTAAAAGCTATTAGCAAAACTATGTCAATTCAAAAAACCATAAAAGTATTATTCATCTTGTTGTCAACTGTCTAACTTTCTTTAAAATATGCTTAATTTTCAGCATGAGCTGTCAACCCTCTTGTATCCAGTATTTGTTCATATGTATCTTCTGTTAATTCTCTATGATCATAATCAACATGCTCTCAACTTTTTGGAGAAATTTGGGTTAGAACAAGAAGATTATTTTCAGGAAGATTTGAAACGTTTATCTATTGTTAAACATAAGGATCAAATTAAGGGTAATGAACTTGCTGAAATATACAGGTAAAAATATTGAATTTTTTCATTACAATACTAGACTGAATGGTTTTTTCAAATAAAATTCTTGAGATCCAAACCACACCTGCAAGTTAGTGCTCTTGCTTAGCAACAAACTTTGTTGCACGCTTTCCTCTTGGGGTTATGAAGTCAGACAGCAGGTACTCCTGAAAAAGCTGATATACCAATCAAAGAAAGGATTGCACTATAAGGTTGAAGATGACTTAATTTTTTATACCAAGCAATCTATTGTTAAAACCCACTTTGCATTTACATTCACAGGCAAATATGTCTGTTAGAAGTGTTTTCAAAGGGTGAACAGGTACATATGTCTATGTCAAATGTGTGCCATAAGTATCCTAATATTCAATTCTATACAATGTTTGCAGCACAAACAAGTTTGTTGTCCAGCTTTCAAGAGATGCATCTTCTCAGCTCAAGCGTTTTCTGCATGAACAAAAAAGTTCAACTGTCATAATTAACATTATTAATAACCACATACAAGTTGAAGTTCATGATGGTCCTGGCAGAACACAAGCTCAAGTACGAGCAACCACTGGAGGAATACTTGGGGAAGCTACAAGGAACGGTATTGAGTTAGCAAATATTATAGTATTCTGTAATCGTCTATACCCATTTATGTATTCAGCAGTGGCGAAGGGTGTAAATTTTTGAAAGTAAAGCCAGTAGAAAATTAAGCTTGCCTTAATTAGGGTAATAGGGACCCTTCACCACTGGTTCTTCATTCAATTTCTAATTAACTATAAGAATGGCTAATGGTACTAACCTTATAAGCAAGGAAAACTGTGACAAATTGTATCTTGTATGTACCTCTTTGATCTTTTGATCAATTTGTCTCTTCTCTTATATATTTGTATATTGGGCGAAGTGGCTCCCAGACATTGTGGGTGGGTTGTCCGTCTGGCTTCCTATGTGCCTGTTTGAAATAAAATATTTCCATATAGAGTATTACTGTCTCTTAAGATACAGGGCTTGCCCTATTTTAAGAGGCAAAGTTTCTAATTTCCTGAACGCAGCTTACAATGTATACTGAAGTCCTAAACTCCTTACTTAAAAGGAATTGTGTATTAATAATGCAGCTGTGTAAACTTTAGCAAATAAAGTTTTTTTTTTATATGTGTTCTATAGAAAATCGCACAAAAGTTTATTATGGACTTCTGAAAGAACCTGATATACAAGTCCTACCTGCACCAGTTGAAGATGAAGAAGAAGTTGAAGAGACACCAGACAAACCGAAAAAGAAGAAAGCTAAAAAGGATAACATTTTTATGAAGAAACCTAAGTCTGATCCTAATGCCCCTCCAAATGATAGAATTCCACTACCAGAGCTGTAAGTTCAATTATTATTATAATTTACTAGCTGACCCGCCTCGGCTTCGCTCATGGCATACTTCAACCCCGTAGCACCCCTACACCATTATACGTCACTCAATTGTTTTGCCATCCCGGAATCTCTGCACAATTTTTCTCTGCGTAAGAACCATCCTCGTACTGCAAGGAATATTCTAAAAAAAGAATTAGCGCAATCGGTTCTGCTGTTCTCGAGATTTGCGCTTAGCAACACATTTAGCGATTCATTTTTATATAATAGATTAGTATTTTGGCATTCAAACTAAATAATAATAATAATAATAAATAAATATTCCACAACATTTCACACAACGCTATCTAGATCCATGGTAAGCATAGCTTAACTAGCTTGTGTTATGGAATCTAGAATGCGGATAAACATACTTAGATACTTTTTTTTTTGTAAATACATACATATTATACATAGAAATCCAACTCATTTGTTTTTTAGGAAAGAAACTGACAAAATTGAGAAGGGTAAAGCTTTACGAGAAGCCTCGAAGCGTATACAATTGGGGCCAGAGAGTCTACCATCTATTTGTTTTTACACACTTCTAAACAGTGGTCATACAGCCATTTGCGCTGATATTTGTGATGATTCTACTTTACTGGCTGTTGGCTTTAGTAACTCACATATTAAGGTAATTAACCCTTTGAAGCTTACTTTATTTGTTGGACATCCACACTATATTATAAATGTAAACATAAGTCTGTCTGTCAGTTTTTTTTTTGTATTAGGTCTTTACATATGAAATTGGCGTTTTATCGAAAATCCAGCATTGCAAATTCAAATTCATTTCAATTTTAAGCTTGTCTATTTGTGTTTCGAATGTGATAATTCATTTGTTTTCGCGCTATTTAATTTTGCTTTGACATCGATCTGTGCACTATGGAAAACTTAAAATATCGCATTATTTTCGAATACGAGTATCATCGCTGCACCAGCGCTGCAGGAGCGGTTCGAAGGATTAATGATGTGTATGTAGAAGCCACTGTTAAAGAAAACAGAGTATGTTTTTGGTTCCTAATGCTTTCGTTCTGAAAATTTTGACCTCCAGATTAAATCTCGTGGTTTTTCTTTTACTATATAAAATGCCAATTTCATATGTAAGGACCTAATACACACATCAACATGGTCTAGGGATATTTCAATGAAACCTTAATAACTAAAATTCTATTAACTTTTTGTTAAGATACCTACACATTAAAATAAACCTTGTTTAATAGCCTATCCAATCTGATAATAAACTTTTAGATAAAGTTAAATTTAAAAAAATACTTAGAATAGGAAAAACTCAGACAAAATTTCAATCTTAACTTTATTTTTGAAACATCAAAACCTAAACAAAACACCCATTTTTTATATACCTTATTATATAATATACCTTGCTGGATGTGAAATACAGATGTTTTTTTCACACTTGATATTTGATACAAAGATAGACTGTCCCACTGATTTTCGAAGTTCAAAATCGTGATGAACGGTAGTTCGAAAGTTCGGAAATGCGACTCACGTAAGTGCGAAAGGACGCCACATCGATACACGCATCGTCGAATGTTTGTCATTGCGATGAACGTTACCGCAAAGGTGCGCCAAAACGATACACTTATTATCGAATGTTTGTCAGCGCGATGATTCTTGTGATGGGGGTGCATGGCTTAGTGGTATCTCTAATAGATCATGGTTTCAATCTGTTATGTCTGTTTCCAGGTATGGACATTGACCCCTGTTAAATTAAGGGGAATGAAATCAGCAGAAAAATTACTAGACATTGATAGAGAAGCAGGTATGTGTACCTATAGTGTTACCTGTATATAGCTTGATACAAACTCAATGGTGGCTCTGGTCTGGCCAATGACGTTTGGAAGAAGAGAGCTAGTCAAACGCCAATTGGCCAGACATAGGGCCATGTCGCATTCGCACAAACTTCCGAGCCACTATTGAGTTTCACTCGAGCCATACAAGACTAGGCTTTATGTTGAATCAGTACACTGGATTTTACTCTAGCACATTCAGTAACGGTCTTAGCGTCTGTCTACTGCGACAAATTTTATCCTAATCCTAGAGCTAGGCAAACATTAATACCAGAATCAAAGGCGATCTCTATTCAAAAAAGGCCATTGGTTACCAGAAGAAGGTTAGAAGACAGAACTGGCGTAAAACTAAACCAACGAAAAAAGAATGTTACGTAACGTCGTGGTTCCATTAAAGAGCCTTGGGTAGGATTTGAACATTCAACCTCGTGATCGTGTCTGACTGCTAGCTATTGTGTAACGTTATTACGTTGCTATGCTTATTCTATCAGAGCCAGTTTTAAGAAAATAATCAGCTATATCTTTTAGGCGATGTACTCGTTAGAATGATGGAAGAAAAGGATAGAGAAACATGCCGCACTTTGTATGGACATTCAGGAGCTGTATACAAAGTTGCTTTTGATCCATTTAAAACATTACTACTTTCGTGCTCTGAAGACTCCACTGGTATGTATAGATTTATGTTATCTGTCCTACTTCCTACGAATATGCAAAAGTGTATATGAATGTTTGTTATCACATATCCTTGTTCGTTTCCAGTGAGACTCTGGTCACTACAGTGCTGGACGTGCTTGGTCGTGTACCGAGGCCATGTATGGCCAGTTTGGGACGTTCGCTGGTCACCATATGGACATTACTTCGTTTCTGCTGGACACGACCGTACCGCTCGCCTTTGGGCGACTGACCATCACCAACCTCTTAGAATTTTCTCTGGACATTTATCGGATGTTGACGTATGTATTTATATCCATAACTTCATATTCTAATGTCCTACTAAGTGACTTAATATAAATAATATAATATTTGCTAATTTATTTAATTGTAACATTACAGTGTGTCCAGTTCCATCCAAATTCGAATTATGTAGCTACAGGATCAAGTGATAGAACAGTTCGTTTGTGGGATTGTTTGACGGGAACACAAGTTCGAATCATGACAGGACATAAGGTAATTCAAAAAAATGGAAGAGCAAACCTCACTATAATATTTAAATTTTAAGTGGAGTGTCCATATTAATATTTAATGTGAAAGTATGTGTGTCTACTTGTCCGTCTTTCACGCCTAAAGAACTGAAACGATTTTGATGAAATTTGGTATAGGGGTAGATTAGACCTTAAGAAAGCACATAGGCTATGTTTGGTCGCGATAACCGACATCCACGCAGGCGGAGCCGCAGGCAAAAGCTAGTATTGTTATAAAGAATATGAAAATACCTTGCATATAGGTTTAGATATAGGAGAAAGGAGGTTGGCACGCATTTGATATATGCAGCTGTAATTCTTCAGCACGTGCACCGTTGTTCCGATTTTACACTTTCACAGTACTGAAACAGCCATGTTGTTACACCAGAAATCAGTGCTCTGACTTTTTTCCGTAATTCAAACATTCATCAAAAATGTACCTACCGATGTGGCAGTTTTTTGTATAATTAATGTTTACATCAATATGTCTTAACCTGGACTGATTCGTAATCTAAAAGGTAGTCTCAAGAATGAGGGAAAAGGATCTGGGACGTTCCGTATGAAGAAGGAAACACATGTGCTTGTTGTAAAGAATTCCAAGTCTTCATTCTGCGGCAAAAAGAAGAGGTGCCGAAACTTGTTTATTGACAAAAGTGTTTTTATTTTTCAGTCAACAATATTTACTCTAGCGTTTTCCGTTTGTGGGAGATGGCTGGCGTCAGGTGGTAGCGTTGGAGAACTATTAGTGTTCGACATTTCGACTGGGTCTCCGGCTGCTCTACTTCCGCCATTGCACACTGCGCCCATACATGCATTAGCTTTTAGTCGTGACGGCACCATTTTATCATCAGGTAATACGCATTAAATTTTAATACAATAATAATAAAGTAAATACATACCTACCTAAGTGAAGTTATTGGGGTAATCTCTGGATCTACGGAACCGATTTTTGTAAATTATTTTAAGTATAGTAGAAAGACACATTATTTGTGCGTGCCATAGGCTATATATCGAGAAATGGACCAGAAAGTCGTGACTTTCGCGGGGGCGAACGGAGACAATTGTGAGGGCACTGAGGGCCCAATGTAGACAACTTTTTTGTGTGCATACTACCCATATGCACACAAAAAAGCGAATATCTACCTGAAGCACTCATGTTACTTTTATTGAGGAGATAAAGGAAATCTTACCTATTTTGTACATTGCAGGGTCTTTGGATTGCAACATAAAACTATGGGATTTTACAGCTATAACAGAAGAAGCTAATGGTGAAGAATCAGGAGCAAATAGTTCCGTACAGAAGGAGGATAAATTTTTACTGAGATCATTTGCGACTAAAAACTCACCAATTAAGGGCTTGCATTTTACGCGTCGGAATCTTCTACTTGCCGTTGGTTCTTACGAAGGAAGTGCTTAATATCTATAATCATTTTATTGTAAGTAAATAATAAACCTTTGCTATAACTGATCTTTTATTTCAATAATCTTTAAGTATATGGCTTGTGCAAATCCAAGTGTTCCAATTATTGAAACAAGAGATGCTGTCTTTGTAAGCAGAAAATGTAATCAGCGAATGAGTAGAATTCACTACCCTGTCAACATTGGAAAGGTTTGTCAAGTCTAATACAAAAATGTATGACATACTCAGTTCATCACATTTTAATAAATTAAATGCATCACTTTGCTTATAATTATTACATTATCTAAACTACTTGTAAAAAGTATGATCTCTCCGAGGTAATAAATTGTGTCAATAAATTAAGCACAGATTCATTGCTCCGAGCCACTTGTGCTTTCATTGCTTGTTTAAAATCTTCCTTCACACCTTTGTCTGCTCCACGAGTACCTATTCTTCTCTGCCCTAGGTGCTGCTGGGAATTAGGCAATAGATCAAGAACAACATTGTTTCCCTGTTCATTCCAGATAAAACTGAGCTCTTCCAATATGTCAATGTGAATTATATAGGTGGCAAAGAGGTGGTAATGAAAAACACCTTTCTGTCTTATAACATCAAGTATATGTATAAATATTGCTTCTTCTTGTGGCCATCCAAGCTGCATCAATACTAGCATGTGACCGTATGTCAGATCAGTATTATTTGAAGAATTAAGCAGAATCCGTATAAGTATAGTACAGAAGTAATGCATGATAGCAACTTTGGTAAGAGGTAAGAAGTGCAAATGCCTATGCTTGCCTCCTACAATCAATTCAGGTTCTAACACACCTTCCACATTAGGTAACTGGGGTAAAGCAACAAGTATAGCTTCTACGCATGCTGCATATTTCTTCTGGAAATAATTAATTGACACTCTGATTATGCTAGCTGTAAGGCTAGTTGTGTTGGCTTGTGGCATTGCCTCATCATATTTACCCCGGTACAATGCAAATTCCTCTGCAAACCCTTCTGACCATGGCTTCACTTGCAACTGATTTGCTAATTTTGTGAATTCCCTAGAAATCCGTTCATTGCTGTGTAACAATTCCCAACAATTGGCTGCAGTTTGAAATTGATGGGCTGAAATACCAGTTACTTCTACATCTCCTTTCCTTCTTTTTGATGGTGGCATTTCTGGATCTGACAGTGCTTCTACCAAAATATGGTTGCCTTTTAGAGATTTTTGTTCACAGAGAGCTCTCAGAAAGAATGTAGTACTGCAGTATAACAGTTGTCTATTATCTTCATTATTCCTTAGTGTCAACAATTTTTGAAAATACTGCTCCTTGTTTAAACTGTTACTATAAATAACAAAAAACGAGTCCCATCCTAGCTGTCTTCCCATCAAATCCAAAACTCCATATAGACGTTGCCATGGATCTGTGATATCATGATCAGTTTCATCATAAACATAGGAATTATAAAAATCTATTGCTTTAATTACTAAGCGCTGCAACAGTCTAGGTGATTCTAAAGAGCTAAGAAGTGGTAATGTTTCTACTACTAAAAGTCGTGCATATCTATTATCATAAAAGAACTTCTCAGTACTAATTAAAGTTTTCACCAAACTGTCTACACCTAATTGAGGGAATTTTTTTAGCAACAATACTAACAATCTACAATGTTCTATAGTATCATCGCTATTTTCAACACTTGTCTTCAGTATTGTAAGTTGTATATCTGGGCAAATATTATCAAACATCTGACTTAAAAAGCTACCTTCGGGAGATCTGAGAGCATTGGCAATGGCTGATATTTCTGGTAGTAAAGATGCAAAGTTCTGTCTAGACTTTATAAGAGAACTAAAACACTCAGCAGCCTCTTGAACATTACCCGATTGCTTTTCCATTAGATAGGCTTCAAATTGGATTTTAAAATCCGTAGGAAATAAAGTTTTTGCTGTCAACATCCATGCCTTGGCGCAGTGAATATTGAATTTCTGGGCATCTTTGGCCCTTTCTATAATATAATCTTCATCACTTAATGATACGTCGAATCCAGGCATTTTCAAGATTTATTCAAAACCACTGTTCAAAACCAAGACTCACAGATGACAGATTAATTCTTTAGAGAAGTACTGTAAGCGATACTTGATCCTAGAGTACTAAAATCTCCGAGCAATACTAAAATTAAATGATGTTATTTTTCATCCAATATTAATGGTGTACTTCTCAAGCTCTTCATGAATAATAATTCTTCGTTAAACAAATTACTCAATATGAGTTTTGTACGGCATTTAATGTTAATAACAAAATAAATCAAATCAAACTGAGTATGTTTTATGTTATTACATTTTTTTTGAAACTTGAGTAACTTCATTACTTGTATAGAGATCTGTCTGTAAAAATCACTCAAATCAGTCAAATCACAGAACCACAGAGCACAGAGTACGCATTGTTTAGTCTGTGTGTGTTTAGTGTTTATACTAAATCTATGGTGTTTAATAACTGAAACACAGACTAAACAATGCCGGTGCCGACACAACAGAAAAAACTGTGCCGACAGCCGACTGCCGACATGATTTCGCCAATGACAGAGCCTGGTGGAAATCCTCCAAATTTCGCGAATGTGAATGAGTCAGAAAGACAAAATGTCAAATGTTTTTTTTGCATTATTGATTTTCATCATCATCATCATATCAGCCATACACAGTCCACTGCTGAACATAGGCCTCTCCCATAGACTTCCAGAATGACCGATCCAAAGCAGCCCGCATCCAGCGCTTCCCGGCGACCTTGATGAGGTCGTCCTTCCACCTAGCCGTTGGGCGTCCTACACTGCGTTTGCCCGTACGCGGTCGCCATTCCAGAACTCTTTTGCTCCATCGGCCATCTGTTCTGCGCGCTATGTGTCCCGCCCACTGCCACTTCAACGAGCTAATCCGCTGGGCTATGTCGGTTACTTTTGTTCTCCTACGGATATCATCATTTCTGACGCGATCACGTAGGGAAATACCGAGCATAGCCCTTTCCATAGCTCGTTGAGCGACTCCGAGCTTGTTTAAGAGACCCATAGTGAGGGACCACGTTTCCGATCCATAAGTCATCACTGGTAACACACATTGGTTAAAGACTTTCGTCTTCAGGCACTGAGGTATGTCGGACGAGAAGACATCTCGTAGCTTCCCGAACGCCGCCCAGCCGAGTCGGATTCGTCGATTTACCTCGTCTTCGAAGCTGGAATTGCCTACCTGGATCAGTTGACCCAAGTAGACGTACTCGTCAACAGCTTCTAAGACTGAGTCCCCAACATGAACCGGTAGAGGCGCAACATGGACATTTGACATAACCTTTGTCTTGTCCATGTTCATCTTAAGGCCCACCTGTTGGGATACTCTGTTGAGGTCTTCGAGCATGGTGTTCAAGTCTTCCAGCGATTCTGCCATAATGACAATATCGTCGGCAAATCGAAGGTGAGTGATATACTCGCCGTTTATGTTGATGCCACGTCCTTTCCAGTTCAGTAGCTTGAAGACGTCTTCCAAGGCAGCGGTAAACAGTTTCGGAGAGATCACGTCTCCCTGTCTAACGCCCCTTTTCAGTGGAATTGGTTTCGTGCTCTGTTCCTGTACTCGGACCGACATAGTGGCGTTCTGGTATAAACACTTCAACACTTCGATATACCGGTGATCTATCCGGCACCGCTGGAGAGACTGTAGCACGGCCCATATTTCGATCGAATCGAAGGCTTTCTCATAGTCCACGAATCCTAAGCAGAGAGGCCGGTTATACTCTTTGGTCTTCTGTATAACCTGCCGCAGCGTGTGGATGTGGTCTATGGTACTGTAGCCTTTACGGAATCCGGCTTGTTCGGGAGGTTGGAAGTCATCGAGCCTGTTGGCGAGACGGTTCGTAATAACCCTCGAAAACAACTTATAAATGTGGCTCAGGAGCGTGATGGGCCTATAATTCTTCAACAAAGTATTATCACCTTTCTTAAAGAAAAGGACCACCTTACCCCCGTTCCACGCTTCCGGCGTTATGCCTTCGTGTAGAACGGAATTGAAGAGCTTCTGAAGGACCTTCAGTACCGGCGTTCCGCCCGCTTTCAAAAGCTCTGCTGTAATTCCGTCCTCACCCGCCGCTTTGTTGTTCTTTAGCTGTTTGAGGGCCATCCTAATCTCGTACAGGCTGATGTCCGGGATGTCTTCGGTATAATGTCGGGTAAGCTTGGCTCTTGGATCTTTAGCCATGCCAACGGGCTGTGTTACTGATGTATATAGCTGTGCATAAAACCTTTCGACCTCCCTAAGTACCTCTGCCGTTGTCGTTGCCATGCCGCCATCCTCCGTCTTCAGCTTCGTCAACCGGCTTTGTCCAACGGACGCATTCCTCGCAAACACTTTGGAGCCTTTGTTTCGCTCTATCGTCTCCTTAATAGTTTTTGTATTATAGGAGCGAATGTCGTGTCGCAAAGATTTCTGTATGCGTCCGTTGAGCCGCCTATATGCCTCAGCGTCGTCGGAGGTCTGTAGTGGCATAAATCGACGTTTGGCCATGAGATCAAGGGTCTGGGTCGAAATTTTTTAAGGTTTTTGTTTAGGGCGAGACCTAAAGAATTTAGATCCCACCGTTTGGACAGCTTCTACCAGCACGTTGTTTACCTCGTCCACTGAAACGCGATCCTGAAGACAATCGAAACGATTGGATAGTTCGAGCTGAAAGCTCTCGGAGTCCCGGACATCGGCATATGACGGTCTGAGTGTTGACTTCATCAGACGTGACCTTTCTAGTCTAGGGCTAATATTCAATGTGCCTCTTACGATACGGTGATCGCTACCGGTTTTTACACGGCTGATCACAGAGACATCATTGAATACTTGCCTCTTTGTCGTCAAGATGTAGTCAATCTCATACGCCATGTTAGCCGGGCTTAGCCAGGTCCACTTTCTCTGGGGTGACTTTTTGAAGAAAGAGTTCATCGCGTAGAGACCCTCTTTCTCCATAAAGTCCGCCAGCATGTGGCCCCGGTCATTCCGCTGCCCATATCCAAAAGGCCCCACCCTCAACTCCCCATCGCCCCGTTCGCCCAGTCTCGCGTTGAAGTCCCCCATAACAACAGTGAAATAGGTTTTGGAAGCATGTATGGCCCTACTTATGTCCTCATACACTTCCTCGACCTCTTCATCGGAGTATGACTTGGTGGGCATGTACACCTGGATGACCTTCAACGAGTATCTTTTGGATACTCTGAGTATCAGGTATACCACCCGACTCGAGATACTCTCGATGGATATGACGTTGCTAATAAGGGACCTGTGGACGAGGAACCCGACACCATGCAGTGACTTTCTGTCACCCTCCCGGTGGTAGAGTAGGTGACCAGACTTCAGGGTTGTCGTGCCTTCCCCCGCTCTTCGCACTTCGGACAACCCAACAATGTCCCAGTGTAACCTACTCATTTCCTCTTCCACCTCGAGCAGCTTCTCGTCAGTCCTCATCGTGCTGACGTTGTGTGTTACCAGGGCCAGTTTCCGTCTGGGGTGGTAGCCGAATCTCTGCCGGGGATTCTTCGCACCCCCTGCCCCGCCGTTACCATGACCGCTACCGGAGCCAGGAATAGCGGGGCTGCCGGGGACTAGGGGCCTGGTCTTTTTTTGTCCGTTCATTTGGGAGGTTTCTTGCCATACTCGCCACGCTTGGCAAACGGGTTGGCGAGCGCGGTATTAAAGTTTTTTATAAGGATGCATCACAAAAGACGCCGCTGCCCATCCTTTGGTGTTCTCTTAGTCGCCTCTTACGACATCCACGAGAAGAGATGGAGTGGTCCTATTCTATGCCGGGAACCACACAGCTATTATTGATTTTATTATTTGCTAAATGTTAAACAGAAAAAATATATCTTTTCATAACACTACCCAGATGATTTCCTACTCACTAGGAGGCACAGTATCAGGTGGCAAACTACAAGGTCATACCCAGGGAGAGTCTCACTACGTAACATCGTCTCCATAACATGGACCTCTGTAAAACCCAAAAACAAGCGTGTTGAGCGCGGCCAACGCAGAATCAGGTGGTGGTTGCTTGATGAAGCCAAGTCCCAGAGTTTCGTCTCCGCCATCGGTGGTAAGTGAGCCGATGCTGTAGATGAACCAGTACAAGATTGCTGGTCAAGATTCAGGCAGCTATTTATGAAGCCGGAAAGGCCCTGCTTGATATGTCTAATGGTGGACGCAAGTGTGACAAAGACACATGGTGGTACATAGTCCAGAGGGAGATCAGGGCGAAGAAAGCCCTCTTTAAAAAGTGGCAAGCGTTTAAATGTCCCGAAGACCGCGACGCGTATAAAGATGCTAAACACGCACACACGTCTTAGGGGCACGTCGCTTTGTTTTACAACAAATTCAAATTTTAATTTGCTCATTGTGTAAGTACAAGAGTCGCAGAAAAGTGTTGTTTTGTAATAGGTATTTTACTTATTGAAATACTCAAGTTGTTGCTCTGTAATCAGAGAAATTTATTTTATAAAGCTACTAGCTGTCGCCCGCGGCTCCGCCCGCGTGGATGTCGGTTATCGCGAATCGGACTATAATTTGAGATTTAAACTATCCTATCTCTCAAGTTGGATCGAACTGCACATGGTGTGCGAATTTTATTATAATCGGTTAAGTGGTTTAGGAGTCCATTGAGGACAAACATTGTGACACGAGATTTATATATATAAAGCTATAAGTCGTGCCAACCATTAGATGAGCCTTTGCCTCTCAGACGATTCCAAGGAAAGCAGCATTAAAGACCGTGGGGACAATTTGTTATACAAGGAAATCGTGGTGAAGGAGAGATGGCGCTCATACTTCCAAGAGCTGCGGAACAAGCAGCATAAAGAGGTGCAGCCACCAGACCTCCCTCCGAATCAAGGACTAGTGCCACCGATAACGCCCGCAGATGGCAGAAGTCCAGACTGCCATTGAACGCATGAAAAGCCGGAAAGGTCTCGGACCCGAAGATGGCACCATCAAGGCTTGGAAGGCAATGAGTGCCCGTGGTGTAGGCATCCTGACAAATCTTTATAACCACGTACTCCTCACCAGTAAGATCCCGAACCAGTGGAGGCTGAGTATTATTACGCCAGTCTTCAAGGGCAAGGGATCGGTGCAGGAGTGTGGCAGCTACCGTGGTATGTCCCACATCATGAAGCTCTAAGAGAGGATAATCGACACCCGGATCCGACAGGCGAGTACACTCTTGGAGTGTCAGTATGGGTTTTGTCCCGAGCACGGGACTATAGACACGGTGTAAACCATGGAATAAAACTAACCTTCATACCTATTCGAAGCGAGCTGTGAATGTTCGGTACTGTTCGGTGAATATGCTGGGAGGGCGGCCCCGTGCCCACCCTCTCCTGCCCCTCCTTCGTCGGCGGAGTTGCGGCGCGAGAGGATCGTCCTTCCGCGCGCGCTCCGCCGCCTCCTTCTGTGACATTACGTATTCACAGAAGGAGGCGACCGCTGCCCACGCCTCCTCGCTCCCCAGCATGGCCTTTACTAAGCTGGGGAGCGAAAGGTCCGGTCCGACCACCGCGACAAGACCGCGGCGCCGCCCAGACCACGACGCGCACACCTCTAGGGTGTGCTGCGCCGTGTCCTCCGCCGCGCCACAGTCATAGCACGACGGGCTCCCCTCTCTCCCGATCCGGTGCAGGTACGAGCCGAAACAGCCGTGTCCGGACAGCACCTGCACCAGCCGGAAAGAGAGGAAACCTCGTGGTCGCTCGAGCCAGTCCGGCGGCTCCTCAGGGTCAGGGCGCTCCCCGAGCCCCCTTCGCCCCGCCATCCATTCGTACACTCTGGCGAGTACCCACGCCTCGAGCTCCCAAAGAGTGCTCCCGCCAGAGTGCACGCCGCCGCGAAGCTTACCGATCGGTAGCTTCGCGACACTCTCTGGGCGATGGCCCTTTGGGGCGCCCGAAGTGCTGTGGCAGCCTGTGGCATTCTCCCTCCTTTGGAGGAAGTCTGCCCAGATGGGCGCCACGTACAAGGCCATACTTTTTAAAATGCCGGCGTACAAACGCCGGCACCGCCCACTTGGCCCTCCCAGATTTGGCATAAGCCATGAGAGGGCCCCCGCCGCCTTCAGCAGGCGCGACGACAGCCCGCTGAAATGCGGGCTGAAACGCCACCTGCTGTCCAGCGTAAGGCCCAGATATTTCATCTGGGCCTTTACCTCTACCCTGACGCCCTCCACAAAGATATGGGCGTCAGGTGGTGGGCGCCCGTGGAAGAACATGGCCTCGGTTTTGACTAAGACTAAAAACTAAGAGTAAAAAACTAAGACTAAATGTCATGGATGTAATACACTAATAACTGAAGTGTTACAGTATATGAAATGTGCAGAACAAAAATGCAAAAGAACTTACCACCTCAAATGTCTTGCTGTATCCGAAAAAGAATTTGCTACCTTCACCAAGTAATACAAGCACAGTTGGAGATATCCGGAGTGCAAGCGGGATATCCCAAACGACGCACACTTAATAGAACTTCAAATGCTCAATGTGCCGCCTGGCAGAACTCGCTTGAGCGATAAGGCCGCCCATTGTACTAGTCCCTATAGTTTTAGATTTTCATTGTGTATTATAATCCGTGATTATAATGGTGGTGTTAAATAAAGTGTAAAATAAAATAAAAAAGACGGGTTGCACTCTGGGAGTGCCGGCAGAAGTGAAAACTTTTTCTTTCTTTGTTTCTTCGTTATATACAGAGACATACCAGAACATAACATACCATACCATACCTATAATATAGCGCCAATCATAGAACCTATCACTAATTTTCTGTCAGAAGAAATTAATAAATTACAAACAGAAAAAAATAATCGCAAAAAGTAATAAATTACAAAAAGAAATATCACAAAAAGTGTCTGAAGCCCAGGTTCGAACCCGGTACTATCTGAAACCATAAGTACTTACAGTCGAAGCGCTCACCGCTAAGCTAAGAAGCTTCTTATTGTATCTTGCAAAATAAACAGTCTGTAGCTAATGTTGTATGACAATCAAGTAATCCTGACGCACGAGTTTAACAATTTTTACCCATCCAACGCCGCTAAAGAAGTTTTCACTTCAAAAATATGTGGGCGAAAGCCCGTACCGTGAGTTTTACTGGTTTTACTCAAGATATTAACTCGATCGAGTAAATCTGTGTGTCTCACACACACACAGATTTACTCGATTTTCTCTACTGACTTAAGATTAAAAGTATATTCTCCGGAATTATTATAGAGAATTAAAGGAACTTGGCCTAAAGGCCTTAGTTTTCAGGTCATTAAATCCCAAAAAAAATTGTAGAGTAGAGAGAGAGAGAGTAGCAAATTGTCATTCATTGTCAAATTGTCATCATATTTATTTGGTTTTTGTAATGTAATCGTAATCCTATTATAAAACCTAATGTGACGTATTAAATTAATTTTCTTATCCTAAAATTAAATCTATCAATCCTAGAATAAAATTTTTATATGATATGATTTCAAATGTATATCATGAATATAAATATGAATGAATTAGACGCCTATGATGACTATGCAATAGCTGAAGAGGTTCCTGATCTTATTTTAGAAGCAATATTTTCATATCTTAGCCTTAGCGATCTCCGCAATTGTGGTCTGGTGTGTAAAAGGTGGTACAGAATTCTCAGTGACGAAAATAATGATGTGTGGCGTTTACATTGTATTAAAAGATTGGTGGAAGAAGTTATGAAGTCTGATTTACTTTCAACTGTGACCACATATAAATCAAAATTAAGAGCTTTTTTTCATTCATGGAACCCACACGATTGTTCAAGAAATATATATGTTAAACCTAATGGTTTTACACTACACAGGTAATCACAAAGTATGTACATATATTGACTCAGTGTATTTATCCAAATGACATAAATGAATAGCTCTATTTATGGTTTACAGAAATCCTGTGGCACAAAGCACAGATGCATGTCGGGGTAAAATTGGGTTTCACCATGGTAGACATGCTTGGGAAGTGATATGGGAGGGCCCTTTAGGTACTGTAGCTGTAGTTGGTATATCAACTAAAGAAGCACCACTTCAGTGTCAAGGATATGTCGGATTATTGGGGTCAGATGAACAGAGCTGGGGTTGGAATTTAGTTGATAATAATCTATTACATAATGGTGATGCGCAAGGACACTACCCTTTGCTAAACAATTGCCCTAAATATCAGGTAAAAAAATTAATACTTTTTAAGTAGTCTTAAGTTGTTTTACATATATTATGTACATCCTTTCCCACAAACTTAATTTCTAGTTGAAAACAGCTTAATTTTGATGTGTGTAAAGATTGGAATGTTATTATTATTTTATTTTATTCTTTTATTTTTTATTTATTTATGTATTATTATTAGTTTCTTTACTTCAAGAAACTTTGCATATGCACTAAGAAAAAGGAGAGGTTAAGGAAGGAACTTAGTTTGAGAAATGCTGCAATAGAGCATGTTTCATTCTTATTTACTTAACTCCTGTTTTTGTTATTTTTTATCATGTTTTCTTTTTTTCTTTTATCATTTCTGTATCTTCTGTAACATTTGTAATGGGTGGTATAGGCACCCATTACAAATATAGTCATATAATATCCCCATTCGTTAATTTAGTAGTCATAACATGATCTTGCAATAGAATTGGAATTAATTTTATAACTTTTCTATTTTAGGTCGGTGAGCGAATAAGAGTGATTCTAGACTGTGAAGATAACACTTTGTCTTTTGAAAGAAATTATGAATTTTTAGGAGTTGCATTCAGAGGTAATTATACTTTTTATGGTATCTTCATGCCACAGTGCCCAGAGCACTATGAAGTGCTCCTAGATGTAAATGTAGGGGTTGGTTTGTGCAACTCAACATTAGTTCTTATTTTGGTGTGGCAATTTTGGTATTGCTATTATCTGACAATAATTGTGCTAACTAGTGTGCTCTTTATGAATCACTTTTGTGCACAATGTTTCACATATATACCATTTATCATCTTTTAGATTAAATTGGGCTTTTTTTATTAAACCTATGCCTGACACAAATAAATTAGTTAAGCGGGAAGGGTTAGTAGGACCATTTGTAATTTTAGTAATATTCATTGCATGTAAATTTTTCCACTTAAGTTGTTAACTTCTGATTTTACTCACCTTCTCTTTATTTATAGGTAACGCTATGATAAGTTTCTTGTTTAAACTAAATTTACATTCCGATTGGTTACATTCCAAGTAGATCAGGTTTGTATGTACGTCCATAAAATAAATATTAACATCTAACTTTTTTCTTTATAGGCCTTCCAAATAAGAAAAAGCTTTATCCAACAGTGTCAGCAGTATATGGTAACACTGAAGTTTCGATGGTATACCTGGGCCCACCTGTGGATGGCTGATAGTCAATTTATATCTAGAAAGTTATCAATTTCTAGTCAAATGGCAATAATGTGATACAAGTTACTATTTCGAGGCTATTATTATTTATATGCATTGTGACCGCAAGAAATTGCAGAATGTTACGCAGTATTTCTTAAACACATAATAGAATTATTAACAGGTTCACCCATGTTTCTCAATGTTCATTTATATACTTTTGTTACTTCATAAATACCTAAGCATTAGTTTATTATCTACTACATATATATACATTGACATATTTCTAGTTTTGTTATTCTTATTATATTCCAAAGTTAATTACCTACTGCTGTCGATACTGTTTCATATTTTTTTATGACTTAACTCTGCTCCTCAGAACTCCTAGCCTGTTTCTCAGTATTCACTCTTGTAGCGTAGTCACCTATATTTCTACTTCACACTCTCAGAATTCACTCAACTCTTAGTATTTGTGGTCTCATGTCAACTCATTTGTTAATAAATTGAATATGCAATTTCGAAAAGGTCACATCTTGCATATTTTGACAATTTTTCACGTTAATGTAGTCTACATGCCCTCACGCACCTATTATGTTCAAAAATGGCTCAATTTTATTCTGGTATTAAGTCCATTGTTCACGTTATGACGTATACAGAAATAATTTCGAAAAGGTCACATCTCTAGATTGAATTCTAGGAGATGTGCCTATTTCGAAATTATTACTTTAAACATAACACCGTTAACACTGGAGAAATATTGCAGAATTTACGGACTTTTATGACAAAACATTACAATACCTAACTGTTAACGAAAGACAGCTCCAAAAAGAAGTTTTTTGAAATAAAAAATCTGTAATTTTCGTTAGCTGTTGCTCGCGCTTCTGTCCGCATAAAATTCTGACCTGTTTTAGACTAGAGGGTCGACCGGTCGGGCTGACCCCAGATTCCTCGTGACATAATGTGAACCCCCATTGCACCCCATTAACCCACATAAATACCAGTAATCTATTAGCTTTCAACCAACTTATGGGAATCTACTGGATTTATTGAGTTATGATTACTGCTCTGCTCACTTAGATAGTAGCGTGATGATATATAGCTTATATTGTTCAAAAATGATGTGGTTCAGTATTTTTGAGCTTATTCAATACAAAAACAAACATCCAAACGAACAGACAAACAAACAATCGAATCTTTCCTCTCTATAAAACAAAAGATTCGCCTAAAATATATATAAAGATTTTTTTCATACTTTATATGCTCAATAGGTACTGTCAATTTCGAAAGCGGCACATTTCAAGAATAAATATGTATATAAAATAACATTACACAAATAACATTTCTCTGTAATTTTGCATCGCTAATTGAACCCAAATAATAACTCAAAAATTGGTAAATTTTATAAATTTAAGGTGCGTATCGATTTCGTTTCGTTGGTTTGCCGCGCGAAGTCGATACACGCCTTATACTACTTTAAAAATAAGTAGTATTTTTCGTTTCCTGAACATTTTACATTTTCCGACATGTGACCTTTTCGAAATCGCATATTCAATTAGACATTGCATTCCACTACATACTCAAGTTATTAAATTATAATAATTATCGTAATCACCTACGTCATACGTATCTACGTATTTTTTGTTTGAGATAGAATTACTGACTATGCAACTGTCTGCATAAACCGACTATGCCTCGTAAAATACGGTTTATATACTTATCATGCGAGCCATTAAGTTGATAATTCTAAAACCTAAGCAAAGAATTTTTGAAAAGTTTATATAGATCGCCGGTCGGATGAAAGGACTCGAGGCTTTGAAGTCTTTGAAAATAACTCGGTTTTGACAGGTAAAAAACTAAAACGAGGGCTTACCATGAGCTCTAATCCTTTCAAGAGTAGGTACTCTTATTTTTCATCATCATTATCCTTGCGTTAGTTTCGGACGAATCCGCGAATTGACAAAGTCCTGTAGTTGGTTGAGTTGTCGGACATTTTAGGGCTCCCAACTACCTGTAACGACTGCCATACATGTAGAAGTTCGTATGGCAACTGGCTTAATGTGCTCTTCCGAGGTACGGAGAAGTATCAATCTTAAGAACTACTACTACCGAGGCCAACTTGCATAATATTGCTTAACCTTGCAATATGTTAACTCGTTTACCATTTAATCACGAATCCCTCTTCCTTCATCGTGTCACGAGTTGTATTTTTTAAAAATCTCGAGTTCTTTTACGTCTAGTCCCACTGACCCCTGGGGCACCAGTGAGCGTCATTGCTGCTGAGACATGCTGTGATGGACACTGATGTTAAATTTATACTTATTTATTATCTTAAGATAAGAGAAAAGAGCTAGAAAATAAATATATTGAAATGCTACTTCCGAGGTACCTAATTTATGCCTTTTTGAAATTTAGAGGTAGATGTATTCCAGCACCAGAGGAACACGTTAGATGTCGTCTCATCATCGGGGTTGACGCGTTTATCTGGCATCCGATATTATTTTAATTTAAATAAAGAAATATATATTCTAGAAGGTCGTTACTTGTTACATAGCACAATCTAGGCCAGAAGCGTAGCTTGTAGTATGGGTTCTTGAATACACATTTTTATTATTAAATACTAAAGACTCAATTGTTCTGGATAATAAAGGAGAAACTCGGAAGCGGGACTAATCGGAAGAGGTCATCGGAAGACTTGCCATGGTAGGGACTGCCAACGAGGTTAATGTCCTTTCAAGGACGGATTTGAGATTTATTTGGAATCCATGGATGTTAAATGGCTCCATCTCAAATGGCAAGTTGGTGATGGATTGACGATAGACCGCTTTATAATTGTCCCAATTTCTTGAAGTACTTATTGCTACTTGTTAAGTATTTATTTAATATAAGGTATATAATGAGTGCGTAGGAGTCAAGTTATCAAATGACATTCATTTAATGTGGGTAGGTAATAGTAGGTATATAATGATAGCGTAGAAGCCAAGTTATCAACTGATATGGTTTACATTAGGGAAGTGCATTTTAGCTTTTCGGATTCAGAACACCCCTCCGGCTTGTCACTGGAACCAACTATGAGATGGATTGTGTCGAACTAGAACCGACTAAAACAGCACGATATATTTCGTCACATCGGCCAGAGAACCTGATGTCCCCTTGAGAGGATATCTCAGAGACCCCGTCCGGCCTTGGCCTGCTTCACAAACGGTTGCTGGTACGTACCTGTGTACCTACAAAGGCACACCTGATGCAAGTGATACAATAACAGGTGCTCGCTTTCTAATAGGTAACGCAGGTAAGTAAAAATACTATCAATAATAATTTATACTTTATTGTTGTAATTAATACATTTCATCATTCACTTTATAGTCTATTACAATATTGCACATATATTTATTTTGGTGTTTTAATTTAATTTTACAGTAATACTATTACGGTAAGTGAAGACCTATTAGGTACCTATAATATTAAAGTAGGTATATGTAGCTATATTTTTTATAGCATTTATTTTTCAGTAACATATTTTATTTTAAAGTTCCTGCCATTAAAACTAGCAAATTACAATAGTATGTAGGACTTGCCATAAATATAAGCCATGATTTTAGTTTTCGAGCAGGCCTGTCTACGCGTACTACGATCATCGTAGCACTCGTAGATAGGTATAGCAGGTACCCAGTTGCGTTTGGGTTGGCACGCTGCCATCGGGAAAAAGTAAGAGTTCGACTAAGAATGGCTTGCTTCATATTAACCGACTTCAAAAGCTCCTTTTTTGAAGGCAATTCTCAGTTCAACATTTTTGTGTTCGCGGATAACTCCGTAGTTTCACCGATTAACTCTGGTTCCCCTTTTTTTTTTGCTTTTTTTGTGAAACGATTTAATTAATCTTTTTTGTTGGAAATGAGATATGTCAAGGGTTCCTTATGGAACCCAGAACCTGATGATGGCATAGCAGAGAAAACGAGGGCAATTTTCGAAAATCGTAGGTGCGACACTTAGTGCATAAGTTAATTTCTTCAATTAGTATTTTAAAGCACTAAAATTTAATGAAGATCTGGAGTCGATCTGAAGATGAAGCGGAAAGACAGTTTAGGGAACTCAACTATTTACAGCAGTCAAGGGAACTGCTGTAAATAGTTGAGTTCCCTCAACTGTCTGACTCAACTGTGTTTGTGCATGAATCATTTGTTTTGACAAGAATTTTACATCTGAGTAGTAAGTAGGTACTTAGATAGATTGTGACTGTCATTAGAAGACTGATAATGAAGACGAAGTACAGTTAAGGGAAATCCTCAACGGTTTACTGTAGCTACCTATACGTAAATCTGTTAGAAGTCGGTGCCAAATCAAACGGGTAAAAGGTATTGTTCCAAATACATGCAACTAAGGCACACCAAGTGAGGTTGGCACCGGACCACTTACAAATCAGAAATCTCTAAATGATCTCTTTAAATTCAGTTATTTTGAAATATTTACGTTTGTTATTTGTATTTGGTTTAAAAGTCGGCTATGTTTAACTGCATATCGGACTGACAGTTTGATACCTTGAAATCAAACTGTTAGGCTGAAATGCGAGAGAGAACGCTGTATTTAATGAGGCAAGCCGATCTGAGCCGGACACTTAACTGGTCTTCCATACGTGCCAACTGAAACGCCAGTTAGGTACTGTATCTTGCTATGGCATTAGTTATGAGTATGACAATAAACCGTCTAATTGTAATAGATCAAATTGACATATTTTGTTGTATTACTTACCTACGTGTTTCAAACCCATCCAGTCTACAGAAATCTTTGGTCTTTGTAACCTAGTCAATATCTCGATCAAATTTTAAATTGTCCAGCAGCTAACTATAGAGTTAGCTAAATAAATATTCTGGTAAATACATAATTCAGGTTTGGCAACGCCTGTCTTACTCTCTTTGGCAAAGCTTTGTTGCTTTCTTGCTGGTAGAGCGAGAAATGCCCATCATTTTTGGGTTACTTGGATTCTCAGCTTGTCTTTCTGATTAACCGAGGGCACTGTGAAATGATAACCGCGTCTGCCCTACGGGTTACGGGTTACCTATCACATTATTCTTACAGAGCGTTCGACATAGTCTGACACTGACCGCCAGTCGGCCCTGACTTTTGCCGGCAACAATCAAGACCATAGGTGTAATTCGTAGCTGTGATGAAGAAAACCTTTAAAAAGGCCCCAGGCTAGGCGGAATCAGATGTTGACCGGGAACGAATTAGCGATTATCACTCGTATTTTTCACGCCAAAGGGACGGTAGCAGGCGAGTTGATTTGCTTTATCGTGCCCACAGCTAGATGGTTTCATATATTTCGTAGATTTCGATATACCTATGATAAAAGATGGACATTTGAACTGGCATATGTAATACTCGTTGAATATGTAGGTAATTAGATACTTAGACTCAGGTGTACGTGTACCCGTGTTTTTTTTTTTTAAATTAAATTTGCTTCGAATGTTTTTCCTAAACAATAAAAAATGATCCTTGCATGAGATCGATTAAAACCACATTATAATAGGTACATATCCATGAGAATATTGTACATACTTAGATCTTATATCTTTTAGATTTCTTAAATTATTATCTAATTTAAGGTTTAACTTATTTGGAGATAAAATTTTCTATGTAGTGGTAAATACCTATTCGAACGCACCACGTGCAGTAGATGTTATTGTTCTAAATATTTTTGTAACCGATAACTACCTATGTACTAATTAGTATATTTATTTTGCTCACTTAATAACGCATAGAAACTGCGCTTACTATAAAACATTTATTTGATCCCTGGTCAAGCTAACCAAATGTCAAATTTTAATCATTAACTATCCAGTAGGAAGTTGCTACGGACATTACCAATAGGCGCACCTTGTTTTTGTATAGTGGTGTAATAGGCTACTTGACTAGGTCGTTGATTGTTCCCAGTACTGCTTACTATGTTTGCTTGTTCTGAAAACATATGCCTTACAAAATAAAATATTGCTTAACTAAACTGAAACTATGACTTTTCATTGTTTATTTCCCAAAAAAAAGTCAAAATATAAACAATCAAATTCAGTTCAAATTTATTACTTTTTAGATAATTACTTTTATTATGAACTATATACGTGTAAATGCAAAGTAGACCGAGATAAATGCGATATTCTCTTGCACTCCATACATTTGCATTGCACTACGCGCAACTGACGTATGACGTCACAAGTCCCGACGATTTTGTATGAAGTGTTTTCGGGCGGCCGCGAAAAATCGTATTATCAAAATCAAATATCTTTAAAATTATTTATCGTAAGAATATTTGTTGACATTAAAATTCAAAAATTCAATGACTGTAAGTATGTTTTAAATTACATTTTTACATTAATTAAACATTAGTTTCAAAATCAGGAACTAGAAATAATTATGTCCTATACATTACAATTACACTATCGGTGTTTACAGAATTTTTTGACAGGATGTTGTTTCTGCAACATAGACATTTTTTTTTTTTTTAATCCGCGAGCCAGCAAGAGTTGCATGACCGATTTCCTCTCAAATGAAAACTTGTATCTACATTGCTTTAGGGAGATGCACAAAGATAAATACTACATGTGACAACTCAAGGAAGCGATTTACATATTATCGCTCGGGAGAAAATTGACATTTTGTCTGGCTTGGGGACAAAATATACACAGTAAAACTTATTTAAAAAGTCCAACAAAAGAGAATATAAATAGGTGTAGGTACATCAAATCCCAGACACGGGCGAAGCCTGGTTTACTGAACACGTCAAGTCAACGGAATTTTCCTGTCCGTCCGTATGTCACAGCCATAACTATACTATACCACTTCCATAACTATAAGAACTATGCTGTTCTTGGTAAGTAATTGTATTCTGTGAAAAGTAAGATTTTCACACAAAAATTAAAAAAAAAATAGGAAATATTGGGGGTCCTTAGAACTGATACTCAATTTTTTTTTCATCAAACCTATACGTTTGGGATATCTATGGACAGGTCTTCAAAAATAATATTGATGTTTCTAATATAATTTTTTATAGACACTTCCAAAGTGATAGGTAAAATGTATCCGCTCCCCATGTAACTAAGAATGTTAAGACTAAAGAAAATATATGATGTACATTACCATGTAAACTTACACCGAAAATTGGTTTGAACGAGATCTGGTAAGTGGTTTTTTTAAAGGCGCCCACTCACTAACAGTTTACCGGACGACGGTCGGACGATATAAATCTGTCAGTTAATCGCAATAACCCACACACTCACAGTTTCGTTAACGATTTTGGACTGACGACTAATACGATCCGATAGTGTGTGGCGGCTGAACGATTCCGGACAGTTCTAAGCCGGACAGTCCTAGGCCGTCAGGGCGAACGAGCACAACGGGCCTGTCGATCGACGTTTCGTGTCAGTTTTTACTAAGATTTTATTCATTTTTTGTACATACTCGTCAATATTTCTTATGCACATAGTCCATATGGTTCAAAATAGCTAACACCTATTTCCCACAATGATTAGCACGTACTTATATAAGAATAACGTAGTCCAAGCTATTTTCAACCTTATTGACATCACAACAAATCTAGTTTTTTTTCTTATATTCGTGATCAGCAGCATTTATTTATGCGAAAAAACATGTAATTAAGAAAATGTCAATAAGGTCGAAAATCGCTTGCACTGTTTCGTACTCTCTATGTAACTGATATAAGACCATTACCGGCAGGCGATCGTACGACCTAAAACTGACGACTCACAACTGCTAGTGTGTGGTCGCAAAACTGACAACAGGGAATTGCCGGCGGGCCAAAATCGCTTTAGTGTGTGGGCGCTATCGGCTTAGGACTGCAGGCCGCCGGACAGATCAGGAACTGCAGGCGGACTGCAGGCGGACTGTTAGTGAGTGGGCGCCTTAATACATCTTAAATCGTATACCGCAATTTTCCTTCAAAATTACAACGAACTACAAGAAATTTTATACTATGTTACTTGCTGCTATGGAACTCTTCATGGGCGAGTCCGACTCGCACTTTACCGCTTTTTTAATATAATTTATAGCTGTCGCCCGCGGCTCCGCCCGCGTGGATGTCGGTTATCGCGAATCGGACTTTAATTTGAGATTTAAACTATCCTATCTCTCAAGTTGGATCGAACTGCACATGGGGTGCGAATTTTATTATAATCGGTTAAGTGGTTTAGGAGTCCATTGAGGACAAACATTGTGACACGAGATTTATATATATTAAGATAAGATTTATCTCCAACTACCACCACATGACAAACATAATCATTGTTACTGAGAGTACAAACAATACTTAAGGCTTATTGGTTTATTTCGCAATTGGTGCATTTCACCCTTTTCACGATTAATTCGTTTCAGCTCAATGAGGTTTTCAAAACTTTTCTGCTACCAGGCGGCGCTTCGTAGGCGTCAGGTCCAAACAGCGCGTCGCGCTTTATTAAGAACCGATTTTGCTCACGCAGTGATGTAATTGGTTAGGTAGGCATCCCCGTAATTTTTTGAAAAGTCGTTTAAATAGTTTTCCGGAAAATTTTAGACTAAAAGTTGAATTTCAGGCAAACTATACCACCTAGATAAATCGGAAACGGCATCTATGGACAGAGAACGTCCTCACGGATACCTTCCAAGCACCAAGAGTACAGGTTTCAATGGATTGAACACCAAAAGCGAGCAGCAGAACGTACAAATGAGTAGGTTCTAAGTGGGCACGTCACTCCCTCGGAAACTTCTTGGAGTATAGGTGTTTTAGGACTCTAAATTTGGAAAAATTGTAGATATTACGAATGTTAATAAAAAATAATTGAGGTCGGCCTGATGTTGCACGATACTGATGACGATGTATCCGGGTGGGGTGTCGGAACATAGGTAATATCGCCGCGCACCTCTTGATATACAATTTGCACTATGTGCCCGCAGGAAAAAAGCTAAATCTGTTGAATAAACTGATAAAAAGAGGCGAAATTCCCTATGTAGCTGATGAAATACGGTCTTATGGTTCACAGGACCCACCTGGAAGTACTTACGTATGGTATCAGTACGTATGGTATAATCAGTATATCAGGTGTTAGTAGTTAAAATTTTCTTTACAAGCAATTTACTGTGGTAGATCGTCTAAGATCTTATAAAAATCGGTGAAAGTAGCGGATTTTCAATTTGAGTTGCGGAGTTGCAATTTTTTATAGGAATAAATTTATCTCTGCGAAAGGCTTGTAGGCCACCGTTTTAATGGTTGCCTAAAATACAGACCCTGAGCCTAGTTTAGTGTATTAACATGTTATACCTATTCATATTTGTGTCAAAACGATGTTTCTTGTATAGTGATATAAATTTGTAAATCTATTTTGTGAAATAAATAAATTTTACTTTGACTTACTTTAATCGGTATTTGTCCTCCGCAGGGAACTTATGCTCTCCTGTTTTATTTGCACACATAGGCACTGCACAACTGGCAGTTTAGAAAAAAAAACCTACAGTAATGACTATAAAAAAAAAAAAAAAAAAACTAACATTACAATATTCTAGTATGTATTTTGACAGTTAATTGAACCTGACGCTACTGTGCTGGCATCTTACGTATACCGTTTTAGAAAACCCTCATTCGTAGTTAGTCCTAATTCGCAGTTGGTTCAATTCGTGGTTGTTCCGAAATGTACAAGGACGAAGTGATCCTATAAGGGATCCGAGTTTTCTTAAACTACTGAACCAATCTTGATAAAATTTGGTACAGAGGTGTGTTAGAGCTTGAGAACGGACATAGGTTACCTTTTATCGCGAGAAAGGAGGTTTAAGGGGGGGAAATAGGGGATGAAAGTTTTTTATTTTTAGATATCCTTATGAAATTTGGTACAGAGATGGATTAGAACTAGGGAATGGACATAATGTACATTATATCGTTAAAAAGGGGGTAGGACTAGGAGATTTGAAGTTTGTCATTTTTCAATCGTGCAGAAAGGGGGGTGTATAGGGGATAAATAGTAAGAACTTTTTTTTGAAGATATCCTCATGAAATTTGGAACAAAACGGTGGATTAGAGCTTCGGAACGGACATAGTCGTGGAACGAGCCACACATAGAAGCGAGTGGAGAAGCAAGTAGAGATTGTTATAGGGGCGAGTGGACAGGCGTGTAGAGGTCAAATGGAAAGTCGAATAGAGTCGACTACAGGGGTTAGTAGATATGCGAATAGAGAAGCCAGTGGAGAGGCGAGTATAGAATCAAATAGAATGTAGTAGAGAGTCGAGTAGAGAGGCGAATAGTGAAGCGAGTGGAGAGAAGAATTTAGAGGCGAGTGGAGATCGAATAGAGAATTGAGTAGAGAAGCGAGTAGGGAAGCAGGTAGATAGGCGAGTGGGGAGAGTCAAGTAGAATGGTTAAAAAAAGAGAATCGAGTGGATGGCGAGTAGAGATGAGAGTAGAAAGGTTAATGGAAAGGCGAATATAGAGGAGAGTACAGAGTCGAGTAGAGAGGGGAGCAGAGAAGTCAGTAGAGATTCAAGTATAAACTCAAGTATAGAGGCGAGTAGAGAGTCGAATATAGAGGCGAGTAGGAAGAAGGCGAATTTAATGCTTAATAGCTACGGCTCAACACTAAGCGATAATCGACATCCACGCGGGCCGAGCCGCGGGCAAAAGCCAGTACTTTATATTGAATTAAAAAAAGAAAAAAAATGAGCTCTTTGGTATTTGTTAATATTTTCATCAATATAAGTACATACCTACATATCGATCAACTAGTATGAATCAATAAATTTATATATTCGAGCCACTAAGTAATTCTTAATGAGGGGTATGTGACCTATAGAACCTATTGTATTGTGCAAGCAAGCAACAACGTACGGAGTGAATGACCCTTTTTGAGTTCATTTTTCAAGTACAAAAAGATTCATAGGGAGATTGTAGATTTAACGCCAAATATTCGATTATCGTCCGCAGATTATTATGGCAGCGCACGCCTTGACTCGCACTAATATAAATTAATGAAGTTCTTCGTTTTAGGTTTCTTGTGAGAATGCACTACGAAATAAGGGTACCGCGAAGCCACTCCTTTGAATGACATAATTTAAGGAATATACATATCAATTTCATGATCCAGTTATGAGGACAAATCTGTTAATAAATACAAACCTATTTATTTGAGAGTTGAAAACAACATAATCCTAATGATTTTGTGATTTATTTAGACATTATTTTTATGTTATTTGGCGACAGATGTTGCTAGTAATTAACCCCGTTTATATTAATCTAACGCGCTCGTAGTAGTGTATTTTTATTTAGCTCACACTGGCTGAGGTACCTACTTCACGATTAAATAAGGTAACGTGCCTTAGGTACACGTATCAATCTAATGTGCTCGATTAATAATTATGCTCAGAAAATAGGCTACTTTTAATTCTGATATTCCTATGGATTAAGCGAGTGGAACCGCGGGACGAACTTATTTTCTAGTAAAACCATCACATTGAGTGTTTATATACTTAGCAGACTATTTGGGCGTGAGCACGGATCAGGCATGGGTTCTCACGACAGGTGACCATTTGGTCGTTAGGAGACGCGTCCTTGAACCAAGCATCATAACTGACGCGTGATCAATGTGGCGTGAGTTGGTTGGTGTCATATGTGAAATGAATGAAAGGTTGAAGGTGGCAGACCTATAAATCCGTCATTAGACCTGTCCTTTTATATGGCTTTAAAGTATGATGGTTGAAAGACGATACAAGCGGAAACTGCTACGGAGTTGAAGAAGCGGCAGTGGATGTAGGTACAGAATCACACGTTAAGATGGCGTGAAGTACTCCTGCATCAGCTATCGCAGATAGCGTGCTGGGGAGTTGCCTTTGCCAGTATGACTACAGCTGGTAATAGCTGGACCCCCCTTAGGAGTACCGTCGTAAGTGATAAAATACATGCCAATGGTCTAACTGTAGACAATCATGTGAAGTGGGCAAGGAGTAAATCGGGCGCTGGGCTCCAATATGGAAGCCTTGGAAGGATTCGGGATACTCGCTGAAATGATATTATGATTAATGATGTAATGGATACCTAAGTACCTAGTGTTTAAAACTAACCTATGACTGTTTTGTCAGCATTTATTCATTGTACGTACCGGTATTTACGAACACTCACATTAGTTATTGCCACGCGCGGTAAGTCAAGGACAAGTACCGATCGATGTTCTATACCTACACGGAAAATCGATGTTTCTATAAATTATGGCATAACGTGGTAATGATTTCAGTAGTATCTGGTTCCCCTTGTTTTTTTTTTGTTTTTTTTTTTCATTGAATTATTGTTGCCTATAGAATTGTTGAGTACCTAATCTGTTTAATGTTAACAACAGTTTCGTAACCATAACATGACAAGTCTTTCAAATTGTGGCATTGGTGCAGTTAGGCTTGGACGTTACTTCTCTAATGAACGATCCAGTCTACGATCTCTAAAGTATATCGGAGGTTTATAGATATATCTCGTTTTTTACAAAAGGAGACCTGGTTGGGACCGCGTGGTGATGACTGATTGCTTTTTCTCACGTCGGTTAACATCAAAACAGATTTGAATAAAGTGCGTGGAGTAAACGGGGGTGCACGAACAAAACATGGGAGCTAAAGATAGCGGCTATCACTCCTTCTAGGCCAGTAAATAATTGTAAAGTGAATCTCAAGCTGCTCTGTAACTCACAGACAAGCTCGTTTGAGATTCACCTAAATTGGACTGAAGAGCAATGGGCCACCGTACTGTTAGTAGGAGGGTTTGACAGTATATCGCTATATAAAAGATTTTAGAAGCCAAGATACATAATGGCCGACTGCACGTTGCTGCACAAGTTCGACAACGTTATGGAGAGGCTCGGATACGTACCATAGGTTGACCAGCACACAGCTTGGATCTTAATCTAATTGAGCATATTTGGGACAATTAAAAAAAGCTGTACCTAGACTTATGCAAGAAATATTGTGCCCACAGCAGTGGTAGAACTAAGAACAGCAATATTCCACAAGACCGTTTAATAACCGTAATCACATTTAACTGGACCCGATTGAATTAATAATAAGAGACGTGAAAGTAAAATTTAATTGTTAAGTTTTGATTGGTCTATTTTTGCCACTACTGTGTTTGTATCTGCGAGGTTTTCCTGGAGGAATTCCTTCAAATTCATTAGATGGTGACAAATCACGGAATCATCAGCTGCGCAATACTATAAGCATATAGCGTTTTTTTTCAATTAAGCCAATTTTATAATAGTTAGATACATGTAGCTTTTGTTGAACAAAAAGTTTTATGTTCCTTTCCAGTATACGTACATAAGCACGTGACATGGTTGACATGACTACGCTGTTTGAAAGTTAACGAACCAACGGATAATTTTCAATTTAAATTTGTAAAGAAAGTTAACATACTTCATTAAAACATTTATATCCAAGTCACCTGGTCACTGAGTCCGCCAGTATATTATTGGTTAGTGTAAGTGTAACGTATTGAATAAGGAATTGAGCGGGGTTCTATGCATACATGTTTAAATCATATGAAGAACATTGGCGAAGCAATGCACTAGAAAAACGCACAGCCACCGTTTATAACTAGCAAAACTACTTAGAATGCATACCTATGTCACAACGTAAAATATTATAAGCCAATTACCACCTCTTGAGCTTGGCGTAGGCTTCGATGCCTGAATGAAAGGGAAACATTAGTTTTCAATTAAAACCGACTATAGATAGACTGGCTGTAGGAACGGAAAGAACTATGAGTAGGGATAGGTATCTAAAATAAATTATCTATGATTTTATCTGGTATCCGTAATTTTTTGCAACGTGAGTGTTCATAAATGAGAAGTTACTTTTACCATCATACAAATAGCCACTGTATCCCCGCACCTCTCTACCATTCCCAGCACACATCGAAAAATAAAATATTCTAAACTATACCTAATCTAATAATAGGTACTTAGGTGTGAAGCCTTATGACTCTTTGGTTAATAGCCATTTTGTGGTTTTTGGTAACTTAACTAACTTTTTAACTCTAGCGTTCCATGATATACTTACAATAAAGATAACGGAAATTATTGCAATCATTTTTGTTGAACAATATTTGGTACCTAACATGTCTACTAATAGGTAGGTATATTAAGTCTTTGGTTAACAGATATTTTGTGGTTTGCAATAACTGTGACCCCAGTTTGAAGGGCGGAGCAACGATTTCTTCCGTCGTTTTTATGACCACCTTTAATACCCATTTTAGGATTTTATGGTAGAGATCCATCAGCTTATAGCTGCACTTCTGTTGAAACTAGTGAAATCAATTTGGGTACCTATGGAGTATTACATAAACCATACACCAAAGTAATTCAGTGTCAACAAAACTCGTCTACCTATAGTTTGGGCGCAAGTGCGCTGTAAAACTATTCAGTGTATACCTAGCGTGGACCAAGGCACGCTTTCAATATGATCCGAACGTGAATCAACTCAAAACCGCGCATAACAGAGCCAGTAAGGGAGCTACATAAGTAGGTTTATCAGAGCGAATATTTAACTCAAAGTGTGGCTTGGTCAATAAGCCATGTCGCAACATTGCGAGCTCCGCTTCTATCCAGCATTCACTGTTTCCACTTTATTACCCTGGACCCTGACGGATTTCTGGCAATATTCATATTTAGGTATACCACTCGACGACATCGTCCTAAATTCCAGCTGAAGACGGTATTCTTCGAGTGGTGGTTCTTAAAAACGTGCAGCTTTTATTGACTTCAACTTGGTTAATCATCGGACAGGGACTAATCAAACGACGGGCTTGATATAAAAGAAAATAAAAACAGTGCTCTGATGGTTTGGTCCTTGTAGCCCAGTCAGGTCAGTAAGGTATGTACAGTACATCCCAGAATGAACTATGCTGGGTACAATTGGAGAAGAAAACAATACCACAACAATATATATCATGTAGTAACGAGGCGCCACAATTGTTCCTTTACATTTTTAGGCAAAATATAGGAGTAAATAATATTGTATGTAAAAAGAAATTAATGAAAGCATGTACCTACGTATACATCTTAATACTATTTTATCTATTTGCTTGAAGTATCTAGGTAACCCTTACAATAAATTAATTATCCTTACAAGCAATTGTTATTAATTAATAATTATTATTTATCTCTATTCTGAAAGGCCGCTGTATTATAAATATTCTGGGGTTGTTACGTTACATCAAACTAGAAAAACTGATTTATACTAACATAATATGCAGTATAATTTACACACATGCCGTATTCACTAGATATTGTTACAACCAAGCATCTACCTACTTAACTGTGTGAAATCTGCTATACAAAGAAAAAACAACTAGGTAGATGATGAAAGTAGAGCTAAAATAGATATATTGTTAATTAATTATATCTTTATTACTTGACATAATCTCACAACAATTTTGTTCAACCCAGGGTTGACAAAAATGTTATGGCTACCACACATTTCTTAAAGTCTGATGTGTTCAACGTTCAACAGTTTGTAACTGGACATCCGTATCCTATGGATCGATGTCCAGCTTATAATGAACTTCATGTAACATTAAAATCGACTACTTATATACTAAATTACGTAGGATAAGGTAGTGTAAGACCGTTTCTCGTCTCAAATTTTATGTAAGGTCCACAACGCATTCCGGCTGGTCGCTATGTGGCTAATTAGGGCCTTATCATACTAGCGGTTTGCGAGTGGTGGCGGAGCGGAGCGGGCGCGCAGCTTATGCGACGCGAACACGCAGCGGTTGCGCAGCGGAGACGTGGCGATTGCTCGGCGGAGACATCGCGGTTGCGCAGCGGGGACAATAAGGCCCTTAAGGGAGCGTTTCCTCTAAGGCGGAGTAGTGTGCCGCGTGGGCAAGGTAGTCATTTCCATTTAAGTAAAGCTATGGTGAACGGATGAGGGACGGAGTCGACGCACTATCCAGACGGAATGTTGATGTTACGTTCCTGCAGGAGAATCGCTGGAAAGGCACCTGGATTATTGGTCTTTTTTCGACGTGCGATCCCTACGGATACCTACCCCGATATCCCTCACCGGAACCAGCGGGGGTGGTTATGTTGGATTCGCACCGTCCAGAATCGCAAGGCCGTCTCGGGCCTCCAGTTGACGAGGATGTGGTAATCTCTGGCATATTGTATATTATATATGTCTCTCGGATGTGGAACTACGGTGTCCCCATATTGCACTAGAGAGGGGGCTACGCGCATTGCTGGCTATGCAGGAAGGGAAGGACCTGAGTCTCCTCCGACCCTGCTGCCCCACCTCCTTCTCACACAATACTGGCTCGCAGAAGGAGGCGGCACTGTGAGCAATGTGTGATTTATTGGTCTAAGCAAGAAACAGTTTAGCATATTTGTCTCTTAATAAATGTTTTTCTAATCTATACGCAAGTTCTGGATTTGGATTTGGATAATGTGAATTTTATGGGAGAGCTCGACTTTCATAACATGATCGTTTGAGTTTTTAATCAATACTATCCTTATTAGATTAAATTTTCATAGGTAGGTGCTTATAACTATTTATCAAAAGTATTTAGGGATCAATAACTTCTTGAGACTTGAGTAATTATGAGTAGTGCTGTAATTGAGGTTCAAAGCAAGTATTGGTTCTATTGAACCGGTGGTTGCCATTTTGCTAAACAAGTCTAGTTTTTAAATTATCATTATGACATTTTGTGAGTACCGTTTTAATAGTCTATACGGAATAAATAAATGCTTTTTTACTTCGAACCAACAGGAACAAGAAGTACAAGTCGCCGATCAGTGTTCTGCGTCAGTTTCGGACGATGTTGTCGGACCACGCGGTTTCAGGTTAAATAGCAGGCCGGGTCATCCGACTACCTTAGTCGGATTCTTACATCGAATCAACAGAAAAAAGTACGTGTTGTCCGATTAGTCAGGGGAAGTTGTCGGACCACATGGCCCCAGCCCGTTGACTAGACTAACAGCTATAATTATTTCACCTGTCGCTGCTTCCCTATTATCGCCATATTCCGTCCCTCTGTTCCGTCCGTTTCACTACCATGAATCGCCAAGCTAAGCTACCCCACCGTTATGCTGCGCTTCGCGGCTCTTCGTTTTCCATAAAAATTGAAGCGGAGCGGACATGAAATGAAGATTTCGAGCAGTAATTCAAGTCGCTTTTTTATCTCCACCTTACTGGAATTATACTCTAAAGCTCTAAAGGAGTGGGATTCCGGTTAAAAGAATGTCATAAATAGGATGCCAGCAGGGGACGCCGCGACCGGACTGATGATCTGCACTTCATTGTGGGCCATATCACCCAAGTTACAATTCAAAGATAATTCTTCACATGAGATTCAATCAGAGATTTTAAAGTTCCTATTGCAGAACTTGTCTTTGTCCACTCCTACTTTGTGTACATATTCCCACATTGGTAGGTTGGTGCCTAAAAAATTGCTATCACCTTTACTCTATAAAATACTATCATGCATTCTATTGAGTATACATTATATAAAGTGACTTGCAGATTTGTTAGACAGTACCACAGTCAAGAGAGCATACTGTCACATTGGAAATGTTTATGTATAATATGTTAGTCCTTATTGCATAAATTTAAATTTGTTAATCATAGCCTTTACAGTAAACATGCTGTTGCCCCTAACTTATCATATCAATACTGAAATTGCATACATATAATATGCTTAGGTACTTAATTCTGTTCAGCTCAAAATTCATCTAACTGTCTACAGCTAATGTCCATGTTCACTCTTGGTCAATCCAAACTTCTATTGACATGATTACAGGTCGGCTGGTGCCACCTTATCAATAATCAATATGGATCATGTTAATCCATAATATGATGTTTTAATTTTAGTTTACTTAAAGTCATCAAATCATTTCATAACTTCTACCATAAGACTTTTCAAATAACACATTTGAGATTACAGTACCTACCCATATATAGTAAGATCTACTACCAACAGTTATCATCACAAAATTTCATAATTTTATAATAGATACTTTAATCTTATTACTATAATAACCACCAAAACCAAATGGACGCGATGAAATATTGTTCTCTAACTCAAAAGGCAATTTATATTATAGTTTCTACATACCCTGAGAGGGTTTACAGCCAAGTTGATAATCCTTAGCCCGTAGTTTCTAGTCCACATGATGTTCCACAAGTTTATCATCAAGATGTTTGTCCAAAAGAGAGTCTTTCATTTGTGGCTTGACTTTAGTAGGCGGAAACTTTGTGAGGCAAAATTCAGAAACCAGACAAAATATCTTGCATAGTAATGGGCACAAAAGTGCTTGGTGAGCAACAGCAGCAACTCTGAACCATGCTCCATCAAATGGGTCCAATATGGCTGGACACAGCATGTGATTCAAATTTACTTGAGCAGGCTGAAAATGTGAAAGTTTGTTTAAGCAACATTAAAAAGGAGAAATTGTATATATATATTTACACCTAATTTACATATAAATACTCTGAATCAGGAAATTGCACATACTCTGAATCTGAATCATGAAATTGCATCATGAATCAGACAACATATTTTGTGTTGAACAATTACTGAAATATCATAGGTATATGAATTATTACAGTATGGCACATAATCAAGTTTTGCTTATTAACTATGTTTAAGTCAACTATAAAAAGTTAATCTTTTATGCTTACAGCTGAAGAAATAAGAATACAAAGTCATTAACTTACAATGGCAATAAGTTGTAGTACAACAAAGTGGTATAATAAGTTTAGGCAATAGCTAAATATTGCCCAATTAAAGTCCCAAAATGGTTCTACATTATAGGCACCTAAAAAAATGTACTGAGATTAGACATGAAATTAATATAATATCACAGCTGTAACATATATGTAGAAGAACATACCACCAATCCTTAACAAATAATAGGGAATAACAAACATCATTCCATGTTGTATCCAATATAGGGCTGCTTCAGCAAATATCTGTATAATATGAAAGTACAAATGAAATAAAACATAAGAGATCAATTGTAAAACAATTGCTGATTCGTTACCTTTCTTGAAGCTGTTTCAGGAAACAAAAATGCTAATAGAGGTCCATTTAATAAATTCAAATGTATACGAAACAATGCTGTAACGGTTTTGCTAGGTGGTGCTGCCAATAAGTAGATCTAAAATGTAGAAATGACTGTTAAATTCAGAAGTAAATTAAATTTATTTCAACTCATTATTGTCATAAAAATCTTGAGTCATTTAAAATGTAATACAAAATATTTAATTATACTCACTTGTATTAAAGTTGTAACATGACAAGGATTTAGCAGGTATATAACAGTACGTGATGCGAATTTAAAACCAATTTCCATTCCCCATAGCAAAGCTAGAAGTATTACTAATAATCTCTTACCACCCCTATCATTTTTTACGTAATTTATATCAGGTATACTTAATTTTGGAAACGTTTTGATCTGTAACAATACGCAATTTTTTAATAATGAATATTTATTTAGAAATTGTAGCTGCTAATAATAATTTCTTAACTATAATTTGATTAGCAGTCAATAAATTATTCAGGCTGCTTGGAAAACGTTATCATAATATGTTTATTATTTTTATTGGACAAGTAAAACTTTTTATACTCACTGATATATACACACAAATGGTAATCACAATAATGGTTTCCAAAATTTGCCTTGTAGGGGATAAATAATAAGCACACTCTGGACCCACATTCCTCGGCACTGCTTTATTTGCACCACTGTATGCCCATTCAAACATTGTAATGAACGTTTAAAAGAAATTTCAGTGTATAGAAATGTTCATCGATTAAAATGCTTCAAATTACGTGCGGGCAATGAAATACGAATGATCAGTCAGAATCAGTTTCAATTCCCGCTGCGATGACAGCCAATGACGGCACAGAAAATATACAAAATCTAGAGGGGAGTCGCGGGCGAAACGACGAAACCTAAAAAAAAATTACAATAGAGTTCTTGTTTAGGCTCTATGGAATGGGACCTCTATGCTCTATGCTTTTATAATGACATTAAGACACCCCATCGGAGCACCGAGTAGCGTATTGGCCAACGAAAGATAGTTCAAGAAAACGGCGGCAAATATGAAAAATCAACACGTTGCACCTCTGACTATACATCGAAATAACGGAGTTGGACATATTATTTTTCCATTTCTTTTTATAGTTACGCATAGAAACCTGCCTATATGGGACTAATGATATGTGTTAAAGTAACGCAGTGATAGTAGACTTGTTTGTTAGAAAAAAATGCGTGTTTGTACTCACAAACTGTCTGGATGCCAGACACTCGACAGTACTACCACAAATAATATGGTACTACTGTCAAGTGTCTGGTATCCAGTGATCCATATGTTCGCAAAACCTGAACAAATTAAGTACCTACATGTTTAAAACTCATGCGAGTCGACTCTGTGAGTCAGGGATTGAAAACGGTTCCAAAATACCGGTAAAATACCGGTATTTTGGGGTTCCGGTACCTACACCGGAACAGGAACCAGAACCTAAATTGGAACCTTTAAGAACCTTTATTTTACCGGTTCTTAGGCAAAGTGAGTCTAAACTTGTTTTTTGAGGTGCGGTCGGGTGACCGGCGCGATGCAGCGCGCGGCGGAGCGTGAGGAGAGGGGAGTTTGTGGGAATAAATCACATTTGTATTGGTGTTTGCTGGATCTTCTGTTACCACCGCGCGCGCCACTCGCTCGTTTTCGCATTGATAAAATTATCATTTTAAAATCACGTAGGTATTACGTACCTATTTGATTGGCTTATTTTGTGTGTTCATTAGTTGTAATATGTTAGTGTAATAGGTAAAAAATATTAGTATATTAATCTATTTTAAGAAGAAGACGTTACTTTAATTACTGCGTCGTGGGCTTGAAGATCGGCTTGATGTTATAAGCTTCTAGCAGTCTTCCGATACGATCCGTAATGCCACGAATGTATGGCAAGAAAGCCTTCACTATCGGAGCAGGTTTTTCCTCATCCTGGTTTGTTTGCGAAGCTTTCTTTGGGTGAAGAGCTCTCCGTATTTCATGTGCAGAGAATCCATTAACTTGGAAGGCCGAGTCCAAGTGGCGTAACTTGTTTTGTAGGTATTGAGGTTCACAGATGGTCTTAGCTCGGTGGACCAGTGTCTTGATAACTGACATTTTTTGTCTGGGATGGTGGTTGGAGTCCTTGTGTAGGTAACGGTCTGTGTGTGTCGGCTTTCTATAGACTCGGTGACCAAGACTGCCATCTTCTTTTTTGGTTACTAGGACATCTAGCAATGGTAGCTCCCCGTGCTTCTCAACTTCCAGGGTGAATTGGATGTTAGGATGGATGCTGTTTAGGTGATTCAGGAACTTAGTCAGCTCCGAGTCTCCATGAGTCCAAACCACAAAGGTATCGTCCACGTAGCGGAACCAGACCTTAGGCTTCTTGGGAGCTCTTTCCAGAGCATCTTCTTCAAACGATTCCATGTAAAAGTTCGCGACTACCGGACTGATGGGGTTTCCCATGGCTAAACCGTCCACTTGCTCATAGAACGTGCTGTTCCACTGGAAGTAGGAAGTCGTCAACACGAACTCGAACAGATCTGCGATGTCCTTGGAGAAGAGTGGTCGGATACGCGACATTGCTTCCCTGACCGGAACTTTCGTGAACAGAGAGACGATGTCGAAGCTGACTAGACGATCGTCCGGATGTAGTTTTAGATTCTTGAGTTTCTCCACGAAGTGGCGAGAGTCTTTGATGTATGACGAGGATGATCCGACATGTTGTTGAAGCAGTCCGGTGAGATACTTCGAGACTGGATGAGTGGGTGAGCCGATAGTACCTACTCACGATGGGCCGGAGCGGTACTGAAGGCTTATGGATCTTTGGTAACCCATAAAACTAGGTGGAAGAGCTTCAGACTTCTTGATGAAGCTTTGCGTTTCTTCTGGAATAGACGAACCCTTGATCAGGTTGTTTACCTGTCTCAAGATTCTTGCCGTTGGATACTTTAGAATCTCCTTGTAGGTAGCTGGGTCGAGAAGATCTTTGATCTTGGTCTCATAATCCTTGGTTGTTAAGAACCGCTGTGGCATTATCCTTGTCAGCTTTCAGGATAACAATATCCTTATTAGCTCTTAGGTACTTTAAGGCTTTCCGTTCTTTCTCTGTGATATTGCTCCTCGGTGGCTTGGCCCGCTGTAGAACTCTAGAGGACTCTTGGCGGACTCTCTCTTCTTGGGGGAGTTTAGAGTTTGTAGAGTATTAGAGACTATTTTTTTTTCATTGTATTGTATTGGAGACTATTTTTTCATTTTTTTCATTGTATTGTATTGGAGACTAGACTAGAGGATTTTAGGCTTATTTGTATTGTGTCTCGGACCTTGCTAAACGTTATAAGACTTACATGCGACTCGGACTTCATAAGTACTTCATGGTCGGAGAAAATAAAACATGATTATCATATTTGTATTGTTATTTATTATCAGTCAACCATTTAATTAAATACTTAGCATTATGTTTAACATGTGGGTCCCTATTTTTAACCCATCTCTTCAGAACCAGTTAAAGGAAAATACTTAGAGTGTTTCCCTTCCAAGGAATGTAGGAATACTAATATTCTTGAGTACACACGGGTTCTCATACAAGGTTTTATATTTTTCATCTCTTCTTTTATAAGTAAGCTAAAAATGTCATTTCTTTGATCATTTTCTTCTCATTGGATAGCCATACAGTAGAAATATTCAGGTCGATGTTTTTCTCTCTCCATGTGTTTTTCAACCTAAGGGTGGAGAACAGAGGGAGACTGTGGTCATTTCGAATTTACAAAAATATCTGGCGAATGATGGCGCTTATTCTGACCCATGATGGCTGGTTCTGAAATAAATCATAATAGCAGAAATTGGTAGTTGGTACTTTATTATGTCGTGCCCCTAGAGGGGGGTCGCAACCCATCATTTAAAAAACACTGAGCTAACTAAGGGCTTGGACACATCACCACGGCGCGGTGCCGCCAACGTGAAATGGCATGACGTCGTGTTACGGCACGGTGCTGAGGAGAGGGAGGCCGTTCGGCGGGAGGCGAGGGATGCCATCGTTCGTCACTGGACGGTGGACCTCGCCGCCGCAAATTTCGGCCGCCGGACGTTGGACGCGCTCGGGCCTGTCCTGAAGGACTGGCTCGAGCGACCACGAGGTTTCCTCTCTTTCCGGCTGGTGCAGGTGCTGTCCGGACACGGCTGTTTCGGCTCATACCTGCACCGGATCGGGAGAGAGGGGAGCCCGTTGTGCCATGACTGTGGCGCGGCGGAGGACACGGCGCAGCACACTCTAGAGGTGTGCGCGTCGTGGTCTGGGCGGCGCCGCGGTCTTGTCGCGGTGGTCGGACCGAACCTTTCGCTCCCCAGCTTGGTAAAGGCCATGCTGGGGAGCGAGGAGGCGTGGGCAGCGGTCGCCTCCTTCTGTGAAGACGTTATTTCACTGAAGGAGGCGGCGGAGCGCGCGCGCGAGGGCAATCCTCTCGCGCCGCAATTCCGCCGACGAAGGAGGGGCAGGAGAGGGCGGGCACGCGGCCGCCCTCCCAGCCCCCGGTGATGAGCAGCGGGTGACAGGCATCACCCCGCCGTACGAGGATGACTGGGCACTCACGGCCATCCTCGAGCCCCTCCCCGCGCTCGGGAGGGGCGTAAAGGGCCCGCCGCAATTAGGCGGGCAATCACCGGAGGGGGACTGGACGTAAAGGCTCCGCCGGTTTCCCAGACCCCCTCCAAGAAAGGCGAGGCGGGAGTGCCGCTGGGTCGTTTAGTGGGTATACCGGGAACCTGTTCCCGGGGAGTCCCACATATCCCTCTCGTCCCCCGACAGCAGGGAATGCGTAAAGCATTTTTCCCAGCGGAAAAAAAAACAGTGCTGTGAACGGTGCGCCTCGCCGGTTTAAATCAAAGATCTAGACAAGCACTGCACAAGTCATTTTGATTTGTATATATTACAAAAATAAAAAAGCATACTTTAGACCAAACGAATGAAGTAAAACTTCACGTAAACGCATATTTGTACTTACTTTTATTATCCATCTTGGGGACAATCTATGTAGTTGTAAAGTTCCAACACACTTTATGATTATGTTAACAAACAAAGTAGACGCGGAAACATTAATGGCGGCAAAATGGCAAAACAATTTGCTTTGTCAGGCTCGGCCGAGGCACGAACATCAATAAATTTCGGTTATTTAATCCCTGCTCCGAACACACATCCCCTCTCCCGTAAGGAACCTTTAAAACGGATGACAAGGAACCGGTATAACATCATCCGATTTAAAGGTTCTAGGAACCGGTATTTAGAACCGGTACATCGGAACACAAACCGGAACCGATACCGGAACCGGAACCGTACCGAAAAGAGGAACCTTTATAAGAACCTAAATGAAGAACCAGAACCGAAATTGGTACCGGTTTTCAATCCCTGCTGTGAGTTGTGTCTCGTGAACGTATTCGAGTGCAGTGCGAGAACGCGGGCCATAGTATCGAGTATCGACGCGCGTACGAAACGAGTGCGGAAGAGAGTTGACCGATATGGTCTGCGCATAGGCAATAACAGTTAACTAGGCGGTCAGCAATACAACCGTGAACATGGCGCTTGCAACGGCGCCGAAATATCAGGTACTCGTTAAAACTATAAAACATAGTAAATATCCCGGCGAGTTTTTTACTATTGTCTATCTCAAATCATACATAAATAATTATTAATTAAACAATTGGTCAGTGGCAGTGGCAGTGACTGTGACAATTACTATATGTTACTATATGACAATTACTGTACCTATGTTACTGTAGCAAAAACAGGCTATATATTTGAGGACATGTTGGGGGCACCGTGGTTGCCACACCTGAGGGTGTGTCACATCTTGAAACTAAAGCCGGAGTATCCGAGTGGATTTCCGCAATATCAATAAAGCAGATACCTAGAAATGTGTTAATATTATAGTAAGTAGGTATCTACTAGCGGACCTGGTAGACGTCGTCAACGCCAACGAAAGATGCTAAAAAAAACGGCGGTAAATATACCCCAGAAATAACGGAGTTGATACTAGATTTTAGGAGGTAGGACATGACGGTATTTCCGTCCAATTGAGCAGTCCGACTGTGAAAGTACCTCCGCCCTACAGAATACCGCGGTCATTATAACCTCGTGTTGTGTTCCCAGCGTTGAGTAGGTTAGCCAAAGCTCACTGGAGCGTTTTATGCTGTCAGTGGGAAGAACTAAGACTTGTCCTGCTTTATCTTCTACGCTGACGGCACAGAAACCCTCTGTTCTAACAGGGTTGGCAGCGCGAGTGTGATGCCCCTGGTGTTGCACACGTCCATAGGCCACGGTAACCGCTTTCCATCAGGAGGGCCTTGTGCTTGTCTGCCACCAAAGTGGTATAAAAAATGTTTTATTATAGCAAAGGACGAATGATGAGGGCCGCGCCGCCCATATGTGCGGTGTACTTCGCACACTGGCGCCAAGACAATAGGGGAGCCGCCATCAGACCTGGCGGATGGATAATATGGTTTCCGGCAGAACTCGCGCGCCAGCGTGAATGCTATCATGCGTGTGAGAACTATGGCGAAGGATGCCGTTGCCCGGGGCGAATTGACATGTCCCTATGGACATCGCCAGCGTGGTTAACACTTTACCCTTAATTTTTTTTTAATAAATAGTCGGCAGACAAGCACACGGCCCACCTGATGGAAAGTGGTAACTATGTGCCTATGGAGGTGTGCCATACCAGGGGTGTCACACTCGCATGATGCCCTTCTTTTAGAACCTCCTATTTTAGTCGCTTGAAACACAGCAGGGAGTTCGTTTCACAGCTTGAGCATGCGTGAAATGAAGTTTCTTTCATAACGCACAGTGTCCCCGTTTCTGGTCGCAATGTGTGAGATCATACTCACACATTACGACCCTGCCTATGGCGAGCTGTACGATGATAGAAAGTAACTGTGAAATAATATCGAACAATTCTGAACACAAACCATTGTATAGGCGGTAAAAGACACATAGCGAGGCGAAGTCCCTTTTTTTGATAACGTACGGGAAATCCCCACGGATACCACCCCCGCCGGAGCCGGAGGGGGACGTTATGCCAGACTCACAGGCCCGGGCTCATGGTCGACGGAGATCATTCATCGACCTCCGACGCTCGAGTTGCCTCAGTTGGCGGGCAGCTGTCGCGAGTCTTCTTCGCTCCCGGATCCGCTCCGAACACCTCCTTCACGAGCATGACTTGCTCGCAGAATGAGGCGCCGGCCGCCCACGCATCCGCGCAGCGAACCATCGCCGCGAGTGGCGAGCATGAGAGCTCTAACTTCTACTCCCAGGGCCGCCACTAGCTCCCGCCTCGGCACCTCCCACGCCGGACACTCGGTGAGCGTGTGTAGCCTCGAGTCCTCGCTCGCGTCGCAGTGATGACACTCGGGCGTTGGCTGTTTCCTCTTCTGACACAGATACCGCCCGAAGCTCCCGTGTTCAGGGATCATCTGTGTCAGCCATGAGGCAATGTCCCTCCTGAGGTTAAGAGGTTCTACTCCGCCTGTGAGAATGGGATTATCGACGACCCTCAGCGCCCGTCTTTGCACCGAGCCGAGGGGGTCCAGCTGGTATGTGCCCCAGCAAAAAAGTCACAGCAGTACTTCACATGGGGTCGACCCCGCGCTTAAGATATCGACACTAAGGATCCCTATACTCGAAGAGATGGTAAGCGGTGTGTCCAAGAATTGGGGCGCTACAATAAATCAATTTTTTTTAGGCATGTCGTAGTAAGAGGATTGTATCCACAAAAAAATATGAAATAAAAACTTTTTAACAAAAAATTAAACCGCCGAAAAACTATAAGCAAAAAATTATAAAGCTTTTTTTATTTAACATTAAAGTAATGAAACTATATCTAAGTGTATATTTTTGTAAATAGTTGTTTTTAATTAACCTTAATAACTAAGTTCTTAAACTAATGTGAGTATAGCTAAGTAATTTTGAGTCAGCGCCAAACCATCACAGCTTATCAGTTTTTCGGCGGATTAATTATTTTTTTAAAGTTTTTATGTCTCTCTGTTCTTTTATAATGAACTTCACTCTAATGAGGCATGGTTTTCTTTTCACAAGTGGGTTCATGTTCACGTCCTTGATGCGCGCGCATCCAGATTGGCCATAAACTAAAAGAGGTTGCGTTTTTTAATTGTCGCGGACTAAATGGGGAATTTAAAGTTTCTGAAGAGAAAACAAGAATTAACTAATAACTTAATTGAGTGAAAGTTTTGTTCATCATTCAACACGTAAAAATTGAAATTATCTATTTGAATACGAAGTTGCATGAAATGAGCAAGTAATAGGTAGGTATAATACCTAATTTATTTGTACATTGAATACGACCTTTTTGGGATCGAAACTTTTTAAGAAAAAGGTAAATCAACGATTTTTTTTAATCTATACTTCCTTGTGAATTATAGCAATGAAAAAGTCACAATTTGATTACAGTTGTCATTATGTGCCTAAATGCGGCGAAACTATAGCCACTTTATGAGCAAGCGTGTTGATAAAATCATAATTCTGGTAGATTAAGTACTAGTCTGATACTTACTATTATTTTTATAACCTACTAGCTTTTGCCCACGGCTCCACCCGCGTAGATGTCGGTTATCGCGACCAAATATAGCCTATGTCCTTTCTCAAGGTCTAATCTACACCTATACCAAATTTCATCAAAATCGGTTCAGTGGTTTAGGCGTGAAAGCGTAACATACAGACAGACAAACAGACACAGAGTTACTTTCGCATTTATAATATTAGTATGGAAGTATTCTGTAACCTATGCTTAACGAAAAAAATAAATTTGAATTTGAATTACTTACCTTGTGATGACAGAATTACTACTGAGCTCATGAAAGCTGCTGGGGATCCAATCGTAAAAGAGCTTACAAGTCTCTTTAATGCCCTCATACAGCAGGGTCTTAACACCTAGGGCTTGAAACGGGAGTGTGGTGGTACTGTTTTTCAAAAGTTCTTCAGTTTTGGATGCCCTACAGTGGTGCTGTGTCGATTGGCGATACATTGTAGTGCTGAGATGCTTGTATGACAGTGCCATAATTTCCATACAACTCCAAGACAAGATGACGAAACCCATTCCCAACTCCAGCGCGGATTGAGACAGGGGGGTGTTATATCTCCCAACTATTCACCAACGTTTCAGTTCAAAAGCTAGTTCTTCTATGAATACATTATGGGGCGACAATCTGAAGCCATTTATCACTATTATAATGGTCCTGGGTTCAAGTCCCGTCCTAGATGCTTATTTCTTGTGATCTAACTCTATAGGCAAAATTAGCTTACTTTAGAGACTTTTTTCAAAATCTCACAACATTTCCGCAATTACAATCAAAGAATTAACCCACTGGGGGCCACTGCTGGACATAGGTCTCTCCCAATGTACAATTATAAATACCTATCCATTTATTTATCGTTAAAATACAAACACTGCTTTAAGTTTTAAGTTATTTATTGTACGAATTCTTAATTCATTAACATTAATCTATCGACAATATGGCAGTGTTCTCAAAGCATGTTTACTATAAATATCTACTCATATCTTTTTAGCAGACACAGTCGGTTGAAAATGTTATTACTTAATAATTATGACGTTTTATTTAGGTAGTTCATTTTATTATTATATATATTATTAGATAAATTATTGATTTTAGATATAAAGCGAATAAAAACTGAGTTCTTTCTGTTTTAATAATAAAAAAGGCGATAAATACGTAGACGGTTTATGTCTACAATGTTTTTGTATTTTATATTATGTATTATATTCATTTAATAGTAGATATATACAATAGGCGAGTCTAAATTATCACAAAATGTACCGTAATTAAATGATTCCAAGCAAATGTTCAGCTGTGACTAGCGAATTTTCATAACCCTAAACAGGCAATGAGTTGTATTCTTGTATAACATACTTAGATAGTTTACATTATACCGTGAACAGTAGGTAAACATAGTTATTGTATTTAACTTAAAGACAAGCAATAACAGAAATATGAAATTTAAGTAACATTGCAAAAACATAGCGTGAAATTAATGTTTAAGTAGTTAAATACGAAAACTTACATTTAAATAGCTTTGGCTTATTTGATGACCAGGAACTCAACTAAATATTTTGTTTACAAGATGATACATTATGCACCTACATTTTTTAGCCCCATTCTCTCTGCTCTACTTACGATTAATGATATTTAAGTAGGCAATTAAAGTCACGTATAATCAAATCTTCTGAGTAATCGATAATTACAAACAAAACCTGAGCTTAACATAGTTATATTACATTATTTGGTGTTTTTCATGCAAACTGTGCATCGAGCTACACGTTCGACTAAATTTCCAGATTTTAGTGTCTGTCGTTTCGGCATAGCAAACTGTTCTTCATCATTGATTGTAGTTAACCAGAAGCTAAGCTTGTTGGCGAACTTGTTGCATGTACCTCCCTCGCCGTTACATTCTATGAATGGTACTGTACGGAAACTTTCTAGACATGATCCAGGACTTTCTAAAGCTTGACCACCGCCTTGTCCACCCGCGCCGGTGTGCTGTAAACAGGTAGATTATATTAAAAAGGATAGGTATGTTGCCGCCAAGTAGCTTAATCAGCCGTCCAATTAATTGCCTAGGCAGTTAACTAAACGGCGCCATTCAATTAACGGCCTGAATGATATTCAGGCGTCTCGTTTATTACATCATTTAATAACCTGGCAAGCTAATGCTTAGGCCAATCGTAAGATGGGGCACTACCTCGAAAAAAGATAGAAAATTACATACATAGGCACATATACTTACACCTGTAAATTCCCGAGGTAGGTTTATTGTGATAGCTGCGCAATACGACTTGGTAAGGTTAGGTTAGAAGGGAAAGCCTTCATGGTTTTTTTTATAACCATGTAAAAATAAGTATAAATGGCTAGGCAAGTAGATAATCGTCATCGAACCAAGCTATTTGCCTAGCCGTTTAATTAAGTGGCTGAACACCAGTCAGGCCGTTAAATGAATGGAGCCGTTTAGTTAACTGTCTAATCCGTTAATTGAACAGCTGATTAACCTTGTTATCGGCGACAGGTACATTGTAATATTGAATGTAGTATCGTATTTATTATAAGTACCATCTCTTAATTTTCTTATACAACTATCCCAGTTGCATCCAAAGCTAACACTTTGGAGCCCGGGTGTCGCTTTTATGAAAGGGACTGTCACCTGTCCTCCCAACCTCGAAATAAAACCGTGTGTGAAATGACAGCGAATCGCAGGCTGGCTGGCTACCTACTTTTTATAGGTTCCTGTCGGTCGCACGATCGGGAAAAAGATATTTCATCACATATTGTAGTTATAGCAGTATTAAATATGACTTACCATTACAAAACTGTAGCCGATCCAGAGTTCAGTCCATCCTCCAGGACATTCTGGAACTCTATCTGATTGACTATGAACTGCTATGACATTCGCAGGGGCCTCGCAGACCACACACCTTGAAATATATTTCATAATGTCTCTGCCTTCTACTGGCATCATGGGTGTTTCTTCGTTAGTCGATAACCAGTAACTTCTATCATTTCGACTTGCGTAATTACATACTTCATTGATGTCACAGAAAAGGAAAGGCATTGTACTGAACTTTCTTACACATGATCCAGCATGTCCTAAGTCTTGATTATGTGCTTTTTCGTTACCGTCTATATACAATAATGAATACCCATCCCATAACTGAACGAGCCCATTAGGACATTCAAGTACATAATCTCCCTGGCTATGTCGTACAACAAGAATGCCGGTCAGATAATCTGTTTCTACGCACGGAGCTCCAGGAGCTCCAGGTGCACCTATTCTTCCAGTGAGACCAGTTTCACCTCGTTCACCTTGCAGTCCTTGAATGCCTCTTGGCCCAATTGGTCCCTGTGGGCCGCTTGGTCCTGGAAAACCACGTTCTCCTTTTTCACCTGGTCGTCCATCAATACCCGGTAGGCCTGGCTCACCGTCTCTTCCTGGCGGGCCGGTTAGACCCATGGGACCAGTAAGACCAATGTCTCCTTTTTCTCCAAATATAAAACGACCAGCTTCTCCTTTATCACCCTGTAAACCCATTAGACCTGGTGCTCCTGCTCTCCCGGGAAAACCTTGATCACCTTTTTGACCTTGCTGGCCCATAAAACCTGGTGGTCCATCAAATCCATCATTTCCTCGATCACCTTTATCACCTCGTATACCAATGAGACCTGGTAAACCTGGAGGACCTTGACTTCCTTTTTGGCCCGGGAGACCATATCCAGTTGCACCTTTCTCGCCACGTTCACCCTTTTCGCCTCTAAGACCAGTCGGACCTTGTGAACCTGGATAACCATCAATTCCTGGTGAACCTGTTGCTCCTTCCAAACCTTGATCACCCTTTTCTCCCTGAGGTCCAATAGGACCTGGTCTACCTGGTTCACCAGTTCTACCTGGAAGACCAGTGAGGCCTTGATCACCTTTTTCGCCTGGTGCACCTTGTATCCCAGGTCTACCATGTTTTCCAGGAAGACCTGGTAATCCTTTTTCACCAACCACTGTTAAACCTGGTAATCCAGTTGGTCCAGCTGGGCCTCGCTCACCTGTAATTTGAAAAATTGTATTAAACCGATAAAGAACCGTTAAAAATATAGCTTGTTTAGAGATAAGTAGCTATAATATTAATAATATTAATATTGCAGCTATTATGTTTATCAAAAACAGTTGAAAAACTACCTTTTTGGCCAGCAACGCCCATTAATCCATCATTTCCTCTTTGCCCTCTCAAACCAGTATCTCCTTTTTCGCCCTGTAAGCCTGTTTCTCCCTGTGGTCCTCTTGCACCTTTTTCTCCTGGTCTACCTTCAAAGCCCTGGAAGCCAGCATCACCCTTATCACCTTTTTCACTAATGCCTGTCCCAGGAAGTCCTCTGTCTCCTTTTTGTCCTGGAAATCCTTGAATACCTTGAGGTCCTTGGGGCCCAGGGAGGCCTCGTTCTCCAGGTAATCCAGATAAGCCGTCACGTCCTGGCAAACCTTCGTCACCTTTATCACCTTTTAGTCCATGTAAACCAGGCAATCCTCGTTGCCCTATTTCTCCTGGAAATCCATCCATTCCTGGCAAACCTGGTAGACCACGTTCGCCTGTCAATCCCAGAGATCCTTTGTCTCCCTTAAGACCCGGAAGGCCCGTGTCACCTTTTTCACCAGGTAATCCCGGTGTTCCATTTAAACCAGGCAAGCCTCTTTCACCTTTTGGTCCATTGAGTCCTGGTATTCCAAAGCCTGGTGAACCTGGTGCTCCAGTGTTACCTTTTTCTCCTGGTTCACCTGGTAAACCGTCCCTACCTGGCAAACCCGGTATTCCAGCATCACCTTTATCTCCCTTATCAGACGCCAAACCTGGTTCTCCTTTAAGTCCATCCAACCCTGGGAAACCTTGGTCTCCTTTCTCACCACTTAAACCAGGTAAGCCAGGTGTTCCAGGTACTCCAACATTTCCTACATTTCCTTTAAGTCCAGGTGGACCTGGAGGACCCACAGGACCGTCTTTACCAGGATTACCTTGAAGTCCAGTAAAACCGAGATCACCTTTGTCACCTTTTTCACCTGGTGCCCCTGGTATGCCGGCTGCACCTCTGGGACCGGGACGCCCTCGTGCTCCTGCGAATCCTCTTGGTCCTGGATTTCCTGGTAGACCGGGTTCACCCTTTGAACCAGGTAAACCTATTACTCCTGGTTTTCCAGCAAATCCTGGATATCCTTGTTGACCTTTGGGTCCTTCTCGTCCAGGTATTCCAGGAGTACCAGGTATACCTACAGGACCTATTGGTCCAGCGTCACCTTTTTCACCAGGGATTCCAGGGGAACCCGGACGTCCTATTAGACCCTGGTCTCCTTTTTCACCAGGTAACCCTTCTGAGCCAGGAAAACCATCAGCACCAGGTGTACCTGGATTTCCTCTATTACCTTTGTCACCCTTTTCTCCCGAGAATCCTGCAGGACCTGGTGGTCCTGGCATAGACGGTCCAATTTCACCTTTATCTCCTTTTAAGCCAGGTATACCAGGATACCCTCTTTGGCCTGCTTCACCTGGAGTCCCAGCAAAGCCACTGATTCCGATGGCACCTTTGTCTCCTCTTGCTCCAGTAAGTCCCCTAGGACCAACTCGTCCTGGATTACCGGGTAAACCAGTTGCTCCTTTTTCTCCTGGACGACCCGAAAACCCTTGATCACCTTTATCACCTTTTTCACCTATAAAAGGAATAAAGTTTTAATTACAGACATCTTTCATTTCAGTACATTTTCAAATGGATGCAATAAATCCAATTTTAACTGCTGCATATATTGTGTCCATTTTTTAGAAATTTAAATATCTAGAAGAGGTAGAAGTCACCAATAAAAGAAGAGAAATCCCACAACACGTTTTTTAGTTACCTCTGTGAAGCCCTTACTAGTAAAAAATTACACAGCTGTTATGTCAAAATTAATTTAAATTAAGCGTACGGACACTGGGACCAGAGTTCATAATATACTTGCTACCCCTCTGAAAAGGCCCAATTGCTTGTGTTAAAAGTAGGTTCGTGTTGACCTGTGGTGGTGACAGTGACGGACCTGCCACGTCTCGATAGCAAGTTTGATGCTTATGTATATGTCGCCGCCAACTAGCTTAATCAGCCGTCCAATTAACTGCCTAGGCAGTTAACTAAACGGTGTCATTCAATTAACGGCCTGAATGAAATTCAGCCGTCTCGTTTATTACATCATTTAACAACCTGGCTGGCTAGTGCTTAGGCCAATCGTAAGATGGGACACTTCCTCAAAATAGGATATAAAATTACATACATACATATACTTACACACCGAGGGGGTGGACAGAGATGTATTCACCGAAAATTAAAGAAAGTGTTATTATGATAGCTGCGGAATCCGACTTGGTTAGGTTAGGTTAGATGGCTAATGCGGGAGCGGATCAGAGCGTAGGTCCCGCATTAAGTCTTCGTGGTTTTTTTTTAACCATGCAGAAATAAATCTTTTTTCTAACTGTTTAATCAAATGGCTAGGTAAGAAGTTAAACGTCATCGATCAAGCCGTTTAATTAAATGGCTGAACACCATTCAGGCCGTTAATAGTTAGCGTTTAGTTAACCGCCTAGGCAGTCAATTGAACGGCTGATTAAGCTAGTTAGCGGCGACATATCCATCGGTTATCCATCAGAAATCCAACGGAGATATAATATTTACTCAAATTTCGTTAAGTATGTATTTTGTTCTCACGCAATAGAGACGAGCATATTATTGCCGTCAACTGGACTCTGGAAACTCGGATGGTGAACAGCCCGATATCAAGGGTCAATAACAGTTATTATAACGATTAAATCACTTGAATTAAAAGTACCGAACACCCTCCAAGTCCGCCCGTATCCAGTACAATATCAACAAGAATACATTACATAGGTAACTCAGGGTTTTTGTAAAACGAATATAACTAACCTGGATATCCTTGAGGGCCTGGAGCCCCTGGAGCGCCTGTATCACCTCTTGTGAGTGAACCGAAATCTACTGGACATTTACCAGGTTCACCTTTGATGCCCGATCGCCCTGCCCATCCTTTTTCACCTTTTTGTCCTAAAAGTCCTACTGCACCTTTTTCTCCTTTAATAGATTGTCCGTCAAGTCCAGGAGTACCAGGTGTTCCATCTGCTCCTGGCATACCGTCTGTTCCAGGTTGTCCATTCAAGCCTTGGTCTCCCTTGAATCCGGGCATACCAACTGGTCCTGGGTTTCCTTTGGGACCTTCGCTTCCCTTTTCTCCTTTAGGTCCCATAAGACCTGGCTCACCTTGCTGGCCTTTTTCTCCAGGTGGACCTTTAACTATATTTGATGCAATATATGCATTTTCTCCTCTCTCTCCTCGTGGCCCCATAGGTCCATCATCTCCACGATCACCCTGAATATTATAATCGTAATTAAATTAATTTTTCTTTTACAAGTACAAACTAAAACAAAATAAAAATTACTTACAGGAGCACCTGCAGGACCAGGCGAACCGTTGTTACCATCTGCACCTCTCTCTCCATTTAGTCCAGGCGGGCCAGGAAGTCCTCGCTCTCCTGTCACACCTGGTAGGCCAGGTACACCTTGATCTCCTTTTTCTCCTCGAGCTCCAGGCCAGCACTCATTACAACGTCCACCAATATCTCCTTTAGAACCAGGGTTTCCAGGTATGCCATCAAAACCTGGGCTGCCTTTATCTCCCTTTTCTCCTCTTGGTCCTATTTCTCCGGGGATGCCAGGTATGCCCAAAGTGGAATTACCTGGTGCTCCTCTTATCCCCAAGTATCCTTTTTCACCTTTTGTACCTTTTGCTCCATGAAGTCCAGGTAAACCGTTTTGACCTGGCTGACCCTAAAACACGCAAATCATGCAAACTTTAGCTCTACTGAACTTAATCTATAAATGCAACTGAAAAGCTTAGTTGCTAAAAAATTGGAAAACAATAACAACCTTTAAAAGTAAATGATTTTTGATTAAATGATTAAATTGATTGTGTATTATATTGTTGTCTGAACTAAAGGTGTATACCTAATATCAGATCAATCAGTACGGGGTCAAACTTCAATAATATATAATATATAATAATAATAATAATAATCAGGTGTATCGGCTTGTAGGTGAGGTTGGAGGATTAGGTACTTTGTAAAATTAAGCTAACGTTAATCAGGCAAAATAGTGGAATACACTACAAAATCTAACACCATACTATGGTGTTAGATTTTGTAGATTTTTGTGATAAAGTATTTATTAAAAAATACAAAAAAATAATAATCTAAATTTAGTTAATATGAACTTACAGGTATAGAATCGCCGTCTTCACCTTTGGGTCCCCTTGGGCCCGGTGGACCTTGAGGTCCATCGAATCCCCGTAGACCTATGTCACCTCGTGCTCCATCTCGACCTGGTTCACCTTTTCCTCCTTTAGCACCAGCTGGCCCTTCAATACCAGGATTACCGGGTTCACCTTGTCCTCCAGGAGCTCCCATTGGGCCCGTATCTCCTTTCTCCCCCGGAATACCATCTGTTCCTGTCGGGCCTGGTCTACCTTGATAACCTCTCGGCCCTGCTGGGCCAGGTGGTCCTCGAGATCCAGTGCGGCCTCCCGGCGCACCAGGTATACCTTTCATACCACGAGGTCCTTGTAAGCCATGCTGGCCTGGTTCTCCTTTACCTCCAGGTCTACCATCCAAACCAGCTACTCCATCATTTCCTCTATCTCCTTTTTTACCCTGTGGTCCTGGAGCACCATACATTCCATCTCGACCCTAGAAATTAAAAAAAAACTGAATTGAGTATAAAAATTGAATGTATGGAATTTTTAAAACAATTCGATTGATCATAAAATTTATGACAAACTCATGGCATCCAAATCCGATGGACTTAAGTGCTTCTCCACACCAACGTCGATGTACTTAGCGTAGAGTAAGAGAAACACTGCGTAGTGGCTGTGTTCACTACCGCCACGTTACAGAGGCTGTCGACTCTAAGTAGAAATATAAGGTGTAAAAAAAATACTTTTGGAACTTTTGGAGGGTTGATCGGTATCGGTAACTATGCCCGAAAAAAATATAAAAAAACGATATATTAATTTTTCCTTTATTATTTAATATTTCGATCATGTGTGTGTACTAGCACTACCGTGGAACCGCAATTCGAAATTTGGGACCTCTTGAATCATGACGCGCGCGTCGGCTCATGAAACTTACCTACGAAACACCCACCGGTCGTCAACTTCCTGCTGCTGCGGCCGGACATACTTGACGATGTGGTACAGTTACCATAGGCATTGACGTTAATTTTTGAAATCTTAGCAAATGAATTTTAGAGAATGGACTCACCCAATATTTTTGAAATTAGGTAAATACCTACACCTATTTTTGATAACACACGAAGTCCGAGAGTTAAATACATGTATACATATTAAGTACTTAATAAACTTACTCTTTCACCAGGGTTTCCTCTAAGTCCCTTCTCTCCTTTGATTCCCATCTGTCCTGGGCGGCCTCCTTCTCCTGTGAGACCTGTATCACCTTTATCACCCATTGGTCCAGGTTCTCCTTTCTCACCTTTTGAACCCATATCCCCCTGTACACCTTTGACGTAAGGAGATGTTGTATCTGTGCCGGGTAACGTAAAAGGTGGACAAGTTGGTCCTTTATCACCAGGATCACCACGGTCTCCTTTGTCACCCTGAATAGCTAGACCTTTGTTACCTTTAGCGCCTTTATCACCTCTGGGACCAGGGGCACCCTTAAATAAAAGTTTATATTAGGTATTAGGCGATCAAAATGTTCCTAAAATAAAATATAATGAAACAAAAATGTTCTTACAATGGGGCCCATATTTCCCTTAGCTCCCTGTAATCCCGGAGGTCCGGTCGGCCCAGCGGGACCTGTTAGTCCTTGACGTCCATCACTTCCCGGTTCACCCTTTTGCCCTTTTGGATAATTACCAGTATACGCTGCTTCTCCTTTATCTCCCTTGTCACCTCTTGAGCCGGGAAATCCACGTGGACCCTGATTACCTTGAGGTCCAAGAGGACCGGGCTCTCCCTATGAGATAATAAAAAAAAAATGGTCAGCATATGATAAAATGTCGGGGTTGCGATCTCAATTCTTTTCACTATAGTTTGAAAATAGCACATATGGTTTTTATCCCGAGAGTAGGTTTCTCTGATTGAGTGTGATGTTGAATTGATCCTGTTTTCGCAACCAAACAGGATCAAGTGCTCCACGCGACTAGAGTCGTGGGCAAAAGCCACCATCAATTATATACACTATGGTAGTGTATATAATTGATGGTGGCTTAATTGTTATAAACTTAAAAATCTATTTATACGGTGCGTAGTACGTACGCATAATATTAATATTAACAAAACAGTGGAACACAAAATATACTTACATCTGTACCATTACAGCCGTCTCTACCTGCTAGACCTATTCGACCAGGTTCACCTTGAGGCCCAGGGGGTCCAGTTCTTCCTATAAAACCCCTCTCACCAGGCTTTCCTCGATCACCTTTTGGTCCTCTGGGACCAGGATTTCCCATCTGTCCCTTTTGCCCCTTAGGACCCTGCGGTCCTTCTGGACCTTCATGGCCTGGAAATCCTTGAGGACCAGGAGCACCAAACGCTCCAGGAATACCCTGCAAAAATTATTAGGTGCTATAAAATAACTATAGATACTGACACTAACTACCTACTATTTTTAATACATAATTATTATGTAAGTATCGTAGCTAATCATTTTCTTTTCATTCATGAGGGCTGTGTTCGACTCCCATCAGTCGTTTATTAAGATTTGATTCAACTATAAGAATGGATGTTACTATATATATGGATGAAATTTTACTTATTTAATATATCTATTGTATCGTTAATATAATAGATATATTAAATAAGTAACATTTCTCTTGTAATATGATCGAATTATATTTACCCTGTTACCCTTTTCTGCAAAGCACTTCGGTACACAGCATCCAGGCGAAGTACAATTGCGCTCTACACTGCGTTGTCTCGTCACGGGATCATAAATTGTATAACTTAGGCTTCTGCTTCGTTCTTGGTCAGACGCTGAAGGTACCGGGACTGGAGGTGAAGGCGGTGGGGGCGGCACTATGTCTGGCCGATTCGATAAACCGTATGTGTCGTATGGGTATGAGGTTCTTGGATTTGGAATTGGTTCTAAATCTTGCCTCGACTCAAATCCAAATCTGGCATTGTCTGGAATTGAATCTATGTCTTGTCCGGGTAATCCAAACCGATCACTATATCTCCAGCGTTCATCATATCGCTGCAACCATTAAAACAAAACGTGTTAATAGGTATTTGAGTAGAGTGCAGGTAGGTAATTATTACTTAGTATTATATTGTCAAAATTTCATGGACCAACATGTTTATAACGCTTGTTTTAAAACATGTTTCGTATCATGTTTCATCCGTTCCCGCTTACGCCATACTACTAATATTATGCAATAATATAAGTAAGAAGAGACATTAAGTATCCGAATTTGTTTTATGATATGATTGGCTTAACTATTTGTGTTTGTAACAAAGACCATTCTTCAAACGGTAGCTAACTGTGACGTGGAACATCTATTGACGTGAAAATATTTTTTCATAAAATTAACATTTCAAAAATTCAAACGTTTCACATCTACCTGGGCCCTGATTCTGCTATTATGTTTTCCATGGTAAAACCATTGCGGTAACACAGATACTGTAACCAATGCTATTTAACTTTAGACTTTGCTGTTATACTGTTAAAGTCTAAAATTAAATGACAATCTTGTAGAGTGAATGAAAAATGGCATAAACTCTTTCTCTTTTCATTTTGGACTTTAAAGCTCAGTAATTGTGATATACATAATAAATATAAGTAGTGCGCGGTTGACAGTGCGGTCCGTCTAATCAGACCTACTCACTACATGTTTTATTGTACAAAGCAGTGGACACCACAGTAATAAAATATAAAATCTAAAATTTAATGACATTTAATGCAATGTCAGCGGTATGACAGTGGTGTTCTTATGTCATAAAATTAGCAGAATCGGGGGCCTGATGTAACAGTAAACTGATATAAACAAACATACAGTTTAATTAAAGCTAGTGTATCACTAGCATGTAAATAGGCAGTTATAGAGACATTTACTGCACTGGTAACGCAAGAAACAAATAGGGAAGTAGGTACTTATAATTACCCTATTATCAGAAGACACAGCACTAAATAATACAGCATCTATTGAAACATTCCTCTATTAGAAAATCAAACACACCATAGGTCGGTTCGGAATCCAAATCCTAAACTGTTGTAGGTATGCAACGAAGTAGGTAATCATAGCTACGATCTCGTTCTACCGGTAAGCTGTAAACCTAGTTGTGGTGCTTTACTCAACTACTGCAAAGTTAAAAGGAAGGTGACGTATGTGCGCAGTATACAGCAGAGAAAGATAAAATATAATAGGGAGTCTAACGATCTATAAAATTCATTAAATTATATAGTACCTATGTATTCGCAAATTAAAGCGTCGGTAGCTTAGTGGTTAAGAAGTCGGCCTTACGATCGAGAGGTCCCGGGTTCGAATCCTGGCCATTACACTACCGACGTGAACCCACTCCTAGCACAAGCAATTTAGCTTAGTTGGAGGGGTTAGAGGGAATATTAATAATTTCGATAATTTCGGTTGCTAATATTCTTTTTTGTTTTAAAAAGTCAGTAGGAAGGACGATTTATAATTTAAACCTTGTCTAATAGAAGGTATCCCTACTCCGATCTTATAGCAAAAAAATCTATATTAAGCAGTTACGAGATCAAGCAGATTTATGAATTGATATATTGTTAATGTAGGTAGATATAAAAAGTACTTATGTTTGACAAACCGTTGGCTATAATTATATATGTCAATGAAAATAATCTCATTATTTATATCTCATTAGGTATATACTTTTGGAACACATACCCGAACTCGACGCATATCTTAGCAACTTTGACCTAAGTACGTTATACGATCTATCGCTGTGTTGGCTATTTAGCAGTAAATTGATACACTCTAGTACACGGTTGCGCCACTATGAAATCATTCACATGAAATTGGCGGTTAATAATTTTATTCATATATAAACGGAAATGTACTACGCATATTATTGAAATAGTAATCATGTAGAAACTAATTTGCAGGTCACGGATCTTGATAGTCAAGCCTAATATATTTAGTTTAGTAGAGGAAGAAGTAAAATATAATCGACTAGTAGAGCGAGATCATAGAACTAAATTTATTCGTTTTCAGTGTAACTTGGCTAAATTTTCTCTTTCTTAATCTCTCCTCTATCACAGTAAACTAAGACTTAAATAATGTGTACTGTGTCCATATCTTTATTTTATTGAACTTTACCAGTAAAGTTTGCTGGAAGAAAACTCTACATTGCGTTAAGCTTGTATTTAGGTAGGTAGATAAAAAGGTACCTACGTACCTAAATACCCTTTTACACTTTACTATAACAAAACATTTATATGGATAATAAAGAATATGATTATGAGAAAAGTAGAATTATTTTTGAATATTTTGAATGTTAATATTTTTATTTCATGCCAAGGCTGCTAGATTTCTTTTTTCTATAGTTTACAAACACAGACTTCAAATTCTTAATATTTAATTCAACCGACATTTCAGACTGCATACTTACACAGTATATAAGTGTACTATGCTATTTAGTAGGCTGTACATCTACTGTTTCAGGCACTTTCCGATTCTCTGAATTTCCTTGCGTAAGTAGGTTTAATTTCGTTTAAAAGTAAGGCTCTATATAAAAATATTTGAAGAACATCAACAAAAGTAATCGAAAATAAATATTATTTTTATTTTAAATAATAATAATTAATAATTAATTTTATTAAAAAAATTATTTAAAAAAGATTGTAAAAAAAAGAATTTTCTTTTTTCTTAGAGATTTTTTTTGCGCAAATTTGTAATTAAATTCACAATTTCAAAGTATGTAATTTATATAGTTGTTGTAATGAGTGCGTTTGCGCAACACCGACACCCTACATCCGAGCGATGATAAACTTTGTCGGCCTTTTATTTCAATATGTCATGTTCATGTTATAATTAACTGTTAACGTTACTATGTTAAGAAGTCGAATTATATACCTAAGTTCATAAAATTATTCCATTTAAAACACATATGATACTGATAAGGTCGTTGGTAGAAAATTATAAACACTTATATCAACTTCTAGTGGAGTCAGAATGTTTGATAGCGTTAGCGTTTTGGAGAAATTGCAAAAGGACGAGTGCAAACGGACGAGCGGGTCAAACCGCCCGCACCCGCCACGACTCCGCTTTTTGCATTCCCGAATTTCGCAAAAGATGTCGCCGGATGGGCTTTTTTAAACATAAGTAAATCACAAATATTTATAAGAGTTAAAAAATTAGATAATTAAAAATATATTTACTTACTTGTGTATTAACTTCTAGAAGCGGTGCTAACGCAGCTAGCATCCTATTTCATAAAAGGAAGTTATTTTATATAAAAAATAATATTGCAATAAATAGGGGCACCTACTTCAGTTGAAATTTTAATTCATGATTAAGAAAATGAAATTTTACAATATACAGTTAAAAATATCTAAACCGAGGTTCACATTTGTTACGAGTAATTTTATTTGCAAAAGATGGTTCAGTAATTAGTAAGTAGTAGGTAGAAGATAAGTCTTACCATAGCACGTACACCGCCATAGCACGGTGCGCGCTGCGCCAGAATCCCGTGCGCGCGCGCCGTTTGTGCCGGGATACTAAAGGATAGAGGAGTGCTCGGGCGGCAGTATGGACACCCCCGCCCCGCGGAGGCGCGGGCGAGGCGCCTGCGGCCCGGCCTGGTCGCGAGGGCGCGCATCCAGTAGTGGTGGCGCAGCCATGTCGGGCCCGGCGCGTGCGCGGTTCTTCGCGCTACACTTCGTGCCCGCTGCACTTCTACTCCTGTTATGGACTCCTGCTCCATCTTCAGCAGTAAGTACCACAGCTTTGAATACTCAATTCTTTTACAGGTTACACCTGTTAGGCGTATAGCCCTTTAAGCCTTGAAAAAGACATCGACGCGCTATCAAAATCTGAATTGTTTGTATACCTACCTATAGGTCGATCATGCTTAGTTGCCCTTCGAGTACCTATCTAAAATATAATCAAAAGTGGTGTTATATTTTATTTTAGCTAATTTATCCACACTAATTATTTTATCTTTTCAATGAATAATGCTGTACTTAAGTAAGTAAATACTTATTATTAGGTGGATTTTTCACACTTTAAATATGGTTCTAAGTAACAAAATACGTTTAAGACATTATTTGTATTACTTCATTAAATGAGCTCGTCTTTCGAAGCTTTGTATGTGATCGTATAGGCTCCTTATTTTGATTTCCGGACCGGGCAAAGAATGATTGGCATTTTTTTAGAATATGTTGAAAAGCTACACTTTAAACAAACACATTGTTGGTAAAACGCTTATAATGTGGAGCCAAAAATCTAATGTACATAGCTGAGTAACTGAAGACAAGTGAAAGAGAATACACCTCCCTGTCGCATGCCAGCTTATATACCTGTGGAATCAGGGCTTTCGTATAAAAGCAAAAATGATGTGCTATCTAAAATTGGTGTAGCCAATATACACACATGTCAGCGGGATAGATCGTGGCCTTACCAGTGGCGATGCGAGAGATAAAATCCGATAACATTTAGATATACCTTATTGACCAGTAATCCTGAAATAAATGGTTCAACTTTTAACTACCTTTGAACAAAAAAAAAACAAATGATAATATCGGAAGTTTACGCGAATTAAAATATTCTTGATGATTGTCTATGGCAATTCATTTGATATTAGTTTATTATGTATCTACACTAAATCCGACGTTTCGTTTGCTTTTCAGCAACCATAGTCAATGGGATACTTAGATATTCAATAACAAAATAAATCTTCAAACAATTTGATCAACGTCATCGTCAACTTTCTAACGGTAAAACAAAATTGCAACAAAATACATTTACAAGAAAACAAATTCACAACAATTAACGGGAAATATTTGCTATATTTGTAGTCTATTAGTATACCAAATTTCACCCAGATCCGATCATGTAAACGTTCAAAGCTTTCACATTTATAATATTTCTAGGATAGTATGAAATAAATGATAGTAGAATAAGATAGTATAATTATCGTGTAAAATTAACTAGCAACAATGCTGCTGGGTAAAGTTCGGAGTGTAACCCGCCTCCGGCTTTTATTGTATTTTGAAAGAAGTTTATTTGTATCAATGAGTGGCAAACTTAGGAAAGGTTTTCATCTGTTATTAGGTACATACTTAAATATTAAATATTAAAAAAAAACCAGACTAATACAAATAGACATATTGCAGTAATCGCATCCGGCCTCTGACAATCGAACGCTCTACCGTTAAGCTAGAGGTCGTTTTAACTTACAAATTCGCATTAAAAGTCCAAGGGTTGCAATGCGAACCTACCTCTACTTTGATAGCTTACTAATTGATATTCGTGAACCGAAAGTAACAAAAATCAGCGCTAGGCACCAGTCTGACATATTATTTTTATAGACGTTAGTTGATAGACAAACATACAGTCCATTCGGTCCTATTCAGTACTATCAGATTTCAGACAGACGGACAGTGAAGTCTCAGTAATAGAGTTCCATATTTGCTCTTTGGGTACGGGACCCTAAAATAGGTAGTGCAAATGCTTTTGAAAACGAGTACAAGAATAGATTAATACACAGATTATTTAGCTAGTGGAGAAAGGAAGAAACTACGATAAAGGTGAAACGGAACTGAGAGGCATAAAGACAGATAAGGATAGATTATTTGGGATAATGGCACGAAAATGATGAATGATGATGCTGATGTAGTCTGAACTGGAATAGCAACATGCGCTACCTTTTCGCGCTACCCAGGAAGTAGATTCCTGTTGATCACGGCAACGAAATCAGATTTCAGGGAATTAATTTTTAAGTTAATTGAATAACATTTTATATTCTAATTTTTTGAGCACAAATAAGGATGTTCTGATATTAAAACCTTTTTATTTAATTATTCATTAAATTAAAATTATATAGGTACTTAATCTTTACTGATTACATAATAATCATAGGCTCTCTCAGATAAAGTGTCACTTATAGGAACAACTAGACCGATTGAGGTCATATCCACATAATCAGTAGGTCGAAGTCGAGACGATGTTTCATAGCTAAGTATTTCGACAAATTAAGCTCTAGTAACCTTATCTAAAAGGGTGGGCATAGTTAGCTAGATATATAAAATATATAAAACGTTGCGTTGTTAAAAAATCTATTGTAGGTAGTTGACCTTATATTTAGATTAGATCTACTTTAGAACAAAAAATACGGTTAGTTCAAATAAAATGAAGTGATAAAATAGCTACTGGATACAGAGGCTATCATTAAAGTAAAACATTGATGTCATCATTCGGTAATTATAAACATAAATGATTACTGCTCATAAGAGCGTTTACTATAGGATAATATCAAATGTTAACGCTATGGAATACGAACTCAATCGTATAAACAATATTCATATTATAGATAATTTAGATTGACATTTTGAGAGCGTAATTCAGTTATCGATTCCTCATATCATAGTATAGGTATTCGTCTAAAAGATAAGGTGGTACTTACCTATCAAAACTATTAACACTATCATGAATTTGCGGATTTGCTGGTTTCTTATAAATATTCTTTGACTAATTGATGTTATCTATACATATTTTTATATCTGCACCTAATATTAATTTTAAGTATGTACCTATTAGCTTTTAAAGAGCTGATTATTGGAGCATATCTCGGGTGATATTCTGATCTCGTTCCCGTCACCCACATGAACTAAGCTCTCTGAATTAAAAAGTAGCCTATGTTGCTATTGAGTACAATCTATCTTTCTGCCATTCATCCAACCCCTCTAGACAAGTGGTAATTCGTTGGCCGGGCGTTTGATGGAATATAATGACGATTGTATGGGATTTGACGTATATGACAGTCGTTAACGCATGTCATAAACGTCAAATCCCATACATTCGTCATTTTATTGCATCAAACGCCGGCGAATGAATTGCCTCTTGTCTAGAGGGGCTGGTCTGCTCTACCGTTAGCGTATCTAATCTGTATCAATCTATTGCTATACACTATTCTTTAAAATCATTTGTGCTACCTCAATTTTTAATTGGAGGTTTATTATGATTAATATAAAATCTTTTTTTACATATACTTAAACAAATTATAAATAAATAGACATACCTAACTAAAATTTATGTACGAACTTGTAGCTTCATACCCGACATACTCCCTTCATACTCCTCAAACGTAAACTATCGAAATCCTCGATAGTCACTGCTGAAAAGCAACCGAATCGTCGGGTGTAGTGTAAATAATATCTAAAACTAGTAGTTCTGTGAACAGTATCTAGTCCTCGCGAGCACCCCACTTTGCCTAATTTTCTGGTACTCTTATCTAATACAAAAAAGAAGTTCTTATTTTAAAAGCCCCTTTCACCAAAACAAAATGACTTACCGTTCTTAAAAAACGCTACAGCAAACTTTCATTCTCATACCTCATCTTTTTTTTTAAATGAAGTTCACCTTTACATGTCTTTATTTTTTTTCACAACAATCTGTCAGGAATCATATCCTTGATGTTTCAATAAAAAATCATCAAGATCCGTTCATGAATAAGGCGACAGATAATTTCCCCCCTTTTCTTACCTATTTTCCGTCCTATATAAAAAAAACTGTCTATAAAAGTTATGTTTTAAATCATAGAACATCTATTGTGTGCCAAGTTTGGTAAAAATTGGTTAAGTGATGAGCCCTCTAGACCGACTGCCAAACCGAAATAGATACGTGCAAAAGCAAAATCTGCCACTTTGTTAAAACAGAGACTTTCGTTCGCTTCGCTCGTTCAGTCAATAATGTAAAAAATCGCGAAAGAATTCGTTAAAAATAGTTTAATCACACCAAAAATTATACGTTATGAAGATCCTTTCGGTAACAACACAAAACTTCTTTATATGTTTGACTTCCTCCTCCCTCCTACCGCTTTGGTTGACACCCTGCCACCCCGCAATGACGACATCGACCGCGGAAGTGAGCACTGAAAACGAGATATCGCGCGTGCACAGCTCAGTACAAATTGTGATAGCATCAAAACTATTGGTTGGATTTAAATAAAATAAACTGTACTTGTTAAATATATTTTAATTGATCTAGGTCTTGATTGATTGATGACCTATTTGAAATAAATTAGCTCGAGAAATGAATGAAACTCAGAAATATTAACTGCCTGCGTACGCGTGGACTTTAGATTTGGATTTGATTTATTTTACGTGTAACCTATCTACACCAATTCTTTTTTCATAAATAGAAGTAGGTACCTTAAGATACGCTATAAAAAAGGTACTTATAGTTGCATTTATCAAAAACCAGTTTGTAACTTCGATGTGTTTAGATGACTAATTTCCTATAGGTAGGTAGTTAAATTTTAGCCAAAGATTTTATGAATTAAACCGCGTGAACCATATAAAATACGTTCACTTTGATGTAATCTTATGTTACCGTAACCTTTGCTCTATAAATATATTATCATTTTAGTTTTTATTTGGTACGTTTAATATATCAACTGGCAACAACATATTTTATCATCTCTTAGCCTCATGACCTAAAAATACAATAAGTAATAATTACCTATATTAAGACTCGTTTATTCTTGAATAATAATTGCAAATAGACTTTACCGTCGGATTCATCAGCACGTACCTATCTATACTAATATTATAAAGCTGAAGAGTTTGTTTATTTGAACGCGCTAATCTCAGGAACTAATGATTCGAATTGAATAAATCTTTTTGTGTTGAACAGCCCGTTCATCGAGGAAGGTTATAGGGTAAATACCATCACGCTACTACTCAAGGGAGCGGAGCTGTAACCTTAAATGTCAACAAATCCGGCAATCTCCCATAGGCTTTCGAAGTGTGCCACGGGCGAAGCCGAGGTGGTTCAGCTAGTAGGGTAATAAATAAAGACTAAGTTGGTACAAAGTGCAATAATGATTGTTAAAAAGTATTATTACGAGTAAGCTCAATAGAGTTAATATTGCTACAGACATGCCTGAACTTACTGCAAAACTATGATGATATTTGATGACTTAATCTGCAATTATGTATGGGATTTGACACATTTGACATGCGTTAACGACTGTCACAAACGTCAAATCCCATACATTCGTCATTATATTCCATCAAACGCCGGCTAACGAATTGCCACTTATCTATCTACTACACTGTCACTGATTGCATAATTGCAAATTAAGCCATCAAATATCATCATAGTTGTGCAGTAAGTTCAATCAGCATAAATATTAATTACATAAAAGTATATCTAAATACCTATAGCCGAATTTGGCCATGTGATAAATGCAGCCAGGACAGCACTCTCTTATCATTTATCATTATTATACAGTTCCAAATATTATTTAAAACACAAAATACTCGTATTAAAGATTTATGTGTTAAAATATAAACTTATACGTCAGCTGATGATCGAATTCTTGGTTTAATTTATGTATTTACAAGACAATGACGTAGATGGAATATTATATGGTTTTTTAATAATTTGACTGGTGAGCTTATTAGCCAAATCTAAAACCATTGGATTCAATTGAGGTGAATTATAAGAAAATCATTAACGTTATTAAAAAAAGACCTGAAAAAGGATACGACGATATCCATGCAAAATGTATTTGAATGGGTCTCTACAATAAGGCATTCATTAAGCAATGTTACACTAAACACTCCTTCTTCGAGGTCGAAGGTCATCCCTATTCTTTTTCTACAACTTGTAGTTTAGGACAGCGAAAAATAAAGACTTATAATTTTTATGAAGTTTTAATATTTAGGCTCTTTATTTTGGGTTCCTTAGACAAGTTTCTTGATCTGTAATTAGTCTTTACAATTTATAAATAAACATTTACATGAACTCAACACAACACCAAATACGGTGCGTTATCTTTGAAATAATTGAACTAATTTTGATTTTTGAGGTTATAAGTTTATAACCTCCGATAAACTAGCGGATCAATGACGTACGATAATATGAAATCCTACTCGCTTTTAAGTTGCGACCTAATTACTATAAGTACCTATTAATTTACGTAACTAGAAATATGGTCATATTTCTGTAAGTATACGCAGGAATAGATTAGGCCCTCACATATGAAATTGGCGTGTTTTAAGGAAAAAGAAAAACTATTTCTTTTACAGTTTTTTATTTGATCTATCAAAGTATGTACTGTTGTTATATATGCACTTTTGCCATTTTATAGGCAGTTTATTGATTCCTAAGCTGAAAACATTGCAGTAGCGAGAATCAACAAATCTTTGTAGGCGTTTTGGATCTGAATAGATTTTTTTCCAATTAAGAAATTATCCAAATTCCGATAAAAGTGGTTGGTTGGAGCAAGTTCTGGGGAGTATGGTGGGTAACGGAGACATTCCAATTCTAGCTCCTCTAGGTACGTCTGATGTGCAGTGTGTGGTCCTGCGTTTTTCGGAAGCAGCAGTGGGCTAGAGCAGTTGACCAATTTTGCTTTAACATCGTTCGGTGCACAATAGCACAGAACAATGTCAAAGCAAAATTAAAAAGCGCGAAAACAAATGAATTATCACATTCGAAACACTAATAGACAAGCTTAAAATTGTAATGAATCTGAATTTGGAGTTAATTATTAACCAAACGCTGGATTTTTGAGATCAAAATGGCCAATTCAATAACACGCCAATTTCATATGTAAGGACCTAATATATAAATTACTACATTCTCATTTATTGTAAAGAGTGTAATAAGCACCTTCTAGTCAATGCAGCTGCTCAATAACGAACGAGGCTCTGGTGCAGGTTTCACTCCAAGGGTCAAGTGGGACAGCAATCGTTCCGTCCTAGAAAAGTCGACATACAAATAAAAAAAGGACATCCTATATACAAACTTCGGATGCATCAGGAAAATGCTAGAAGGATAATGACGTACGACGTTCTCTATTGTTCAGAGGTTCCATGTTCGATACTGAAACTGGTAAGAAAACCTATATGCTGCTAGTTCTTTCTAATCCAATCTCATATTCCTGAGTAAATATGACAAAGCCATCCAAGTCGGTTGCTTAATCAAATCTTGGTTTATTTTAAAGTATTTCTTCCCCAAGTCAACTACGAAAGCCACCTCCCGGGCGTACTTTGTATTAGGGTGCTATTTTAAAGAAGTTTTCCTTTTTGGGCGACTGTTCGTCAGGGTGAAGGAATCACTATGATGCAAGCGAAGACAAGAAACAGGGCTGCACAGAGCACACACTGACCGAATACACCGCGTGCGTGGATTACGGTAAGGCGGATCCTTGAAGCGGCACTGGGAGTGGGACTTTTGAAAATTATACCCACATTTGTAGCCAGCCATTTGTGAGCCAATTCTCTCAATTCTGGTAGCACTTGTTCTCGATCGCTTCACTACGTTACTTTAACTTTACTTTAAAAATTCATCTCCGTAATTTTCAAAAATCAACCGTCTAAATTTTGAAACTGAACTTTTTACTATTGTTGATAATAAATATGTCTGTAACTGCACAAGTAACATACAATCGGAAAAAAAGAATAGGTACCTGCTCTTAGTTATAGACGGATGTGAACTTGTAACTTGGTTGGCTGTTTAAGCACAGTAGGTAAGTATTCTATTATCTCCCGTCTTGTTGTTCGATAATGTCAAGACAAATCTTAAAATAGACTTGCGTAGCGATTTACGTAAGTGCGTAGGTACCTATTTGCCTATAGGAGCCTATAGGAGGGTTGGCTGTCTAAGACAGTCTTACACCTGGAGACCCGAGATGGCGCGTCATGCACCGTTTCAGTCGATCCGAGTCCGACATAATTGTCCCGGGGAGGGGTATCTTAGGAGATATCCGCACGAACAGAAAGAAGAAGAAAAAGTAGGTAGGAACTAACTCGATCATGTTGTGTTAAAATCGATAATGTTAATTTTTAATTTTGTATAAGTAATATCTGGTTAGAAATTTAAATGAATTTTTAAGCATTGTTCATGCTAAATATTCAAATCGATATAAATAGAAAAAAATGAATTGGTCTAGGCTATCGGTCGTTCGAATATTGGTAGACACTCCCCATTGTCGCCTCAAAGACAGATATAGAAGCTGAGTTGGTTAAGGCGAGGTCTGGTAGCTTAGTGGTCAAAGCATTACCCTGGAAGGCAAAGATAGCGGGTTTAAATCCTGCCTGGGCGGATTAAATTCGACTAGAAATCCCGCCTAAAACGATAAATCATCGATATTGTCAGAAAATTTTAATTTTTGAATCAAGATTCACAACTAGTTGCCAATTATTTAGTGCATTGTATTTTATCAAAATGGTTATAAATTGGGTCAAAATCAGCATCCATTGACAAAGCTCTCAAAACGAGGTCGCCGTATAAACATGAGGGACCGGTTGTTATCACTGACAGGAAACCGCTATCAACTTGTCGTTATGTATAAAACACAATTTTTGCAATTATTGCCGAAATAATAATATAACTCCCACGATTTCGTATCTCTAACTGATATAAGCCTTTGTATGTCGAGATGATAAACTGAACGACGAAGAGACAGATACAACAAACTCTTTTAATTAAGTTTAGTTATATAAGAAAAATGAGGTCAAAAGTGTATGTACAAACTTTTTGATGTTAAGCGTTATAGCAGCATTCGTATGTTTGTTTAATAGTTATAAAATATGTGGTTCGTGCTAATTAATTTAAAAAAAAATTAAATGACTTGACACAATTTGAAATTGTTGTTCAAATTGAACTCACGCCCAAGGAAGGGGCACAACACAGTTCATAGGTATACTGAATCCTACATTGAATGAGACTAGAGTAGTTCCATAGGTACATTCCTCTTAAAAAGATATCTATCCTCTGGGATCAATCGTTCAAGTAGACATATTTGGTGATAAGTGATATTGTATAACCTACCTAGAAATGAAATTGAATGTAATTGAAAGAGTCTCTAGAAATTATAAACCAAAAGGTAGCTACAATATTGCAAGTAATTCATTAGGTCATCTTTTAGTAGATTGTTCAACAAGGGACTAAAACAAGCCATAATGACACGAGATGTTCGCTCGCTTCGCGCAGGTGGCTAATAGTTCGAGTGTCATTATGGTCATTTAGTGCCACGTTAAACACTCTTATAATATTTATATTAATAAAGTTTCTTAAAATTACATATTAATCGTAAATCTAACCTAAGAAAAGTTCTATTCAAAATTTAAATTGCAAAGAAATCTGTCCCGCGGTTTTTTTTTGGTAAGTGACGTACGCTTTAAATGCTTGCATAGCTTTAAAAGCCAACAAATTCAAACTTGAAAAATAATTTAAAACTAATTGGAAATGCATTATAAAATGAATTAAACCTTAATACTTAAATAATAATTAATTAAATTAATATCATTAATCGTGTTTCACGAAATTAAATGGGTTTTTTAGATTTTTCAAATGTCATTTTGAGGTTATTTCTATACACAATCACTAAAAGGGTGATAATCCTCGCATTTACAAACACTGTGATTGGCTGTTTAGGAGTTTTCAAACTAAATTAAAAAAAATTTACTTTAGTCTTTAGAGATTAATAAGGAACATTAGTCTCGATATGCAAAGACTAAAGTAACATTTTAAGAGCATGAGAAGTGAAAAAACATTTATCACACTCAAGAAGTTACTACGCTGCTAGCTACGTTGTAGAACAACCACGTTCAATACCTAGGTATTAAAAAACGATTACACCTAAGCAGCTTAATTTCATAATATAAATAAGTAGGGCAAGAGGAATATTTCATAATACTTTCAAATTTATTTGTTAGTCATAATTTTCACTTTGTTTTGTTCTTTGTTTGACGACTCTTGTTTGACGAAACAACACAAAATGTAAAATATTTAAAAATTCATAGACACACATGTCTAGCCACCTGAACAATTTTATCAACCCCGCATTAAAATAGGTACAGACGTTATCCTGTTTTGAAGTGACCGTTTGGTTTATTACATACGCGGGGTGACTCGCCCTGTCAATGCTCGTTCTCATTCATGAGACTCGCTCTTTTATCACCGTGACGTACACTGGTACCGAACGTTGAACCCAAAAGGAAGTTGTCCATGTTCCTCATATTTTTACTTTCAGCCGATATTATTTTGTCTTTTACTTGTAATAATATTGTACGTTATTTATTGTAAACTAGCTGTTTCCCGCGACTTCGTCCGCGTGAGCGAAAGGCTGTGCTGTACAGTCTTATTTTTACGTAGGTATAAGTCTGCATCGTTATGCAGGCTGTACCATGCATCGGCAATGTAATTAGAACACCCAAGAGAAAACGGGGGATTAAGTTTTTTTTTTTTTGTCTTGCTGGTAAATTAAAACTTTCTAAACATCGTAGTAAAAACTGGATTAAAATCGGTCTAGTAGTTCGTGAGTTTATCGTGTTCAAACAAATAAACAAACAAACCATTTTTTGTAAACTATTTTATCGCTTTCAGTAAGTGATTTTAAGGCGCCATGTGTATTTTTTTTTTTTTGATATCTTACAAGTACAGATTTTTTACTCTTACATTTTTTTTATATGTATAGATAATACATAATAGATATTTCGGTCACCTTTTCTTCTGTCTTTGGGTAGGTACCCTAGGGTATTTCTTCGACCCTAAGAAGTACCCATAGATAGAAAAAATAACTTAAGAACCGCACTGCCGCAGCTGCACCGTGAACACGTTGTCGGAATGCCCTGAATGAATAGAGTGGCGCCGGATCAGAAAGCTTCACACTGCAGACCCTGGTGCTGGTCCTCCATGAGCCAGGCCTGCGCCTGTGCTAGGATGACAAGTGAGCCAACCTGTCACCTAATAGAAGCAGGCCGAGGTTGTGGCGCGGTGAGTGAAAGATGGTCATCACGTCATGGAAGTCATCTCGAAACCCGGAGATGACTCAGGGTCAGTCGGAATGTGAGGTATGAAAATACCTAATTAGGCCACCTTACACACCGGCCTTTGGCACCCAGGACGGCGGCGTGTGCCACATAACAGGCCAACGGGAGAGTATCCGCGGGAATTTCTGTACGAGAAAGGCAAATTTTATGCTATGATGTCGCAGTCGAAAGCAAGTAAGGGAGTCGGCTGGCTCTGGACGAGCACGTTTACTCCGGTAAAACGACGAGCGATGCCCGATGGGGGGGGGGGGGGGGGGCTTGTTTCTTTTTGCACCGGGGCAATATCGCGGTTTTAGTACCGTGATGCAATAAATATAGGCAAAAATAGCGTTTTCTTATCGATATTGTATCAATATCGTCAATATTATATTGACAAAATTGCGATATACGTACCTAATATCTAATTCTATATGCGTGCTATGAGTGTGCCTACCTATATGAATTTCTTTTGTACTAAATATCGCGATCTAATATCGTGACATCGGTGTGTCAAAATAAAAATGCGAAATGCGTTTGCACATCGGATATCCATATCTATATTAGAGGTACGAGCACCTATAGACAATAATATTTTCACAATGTACATTGACAGTTGAATCCCTGAAAATGTGACTTTACCTACATAATTATAATCCTAAGGTAAATATGCGATCACTTCCGATTTTACTTCTGGAAACAGGACAAAATTTAACTAGGTACCTACAGTTCTGTTTGTGGCTTTACGTATGCGTTACTCACGGCACACGCAGTTTTATGGTGCGAGCGTTGCACTGAAAGTTATTGCTTACTTCCAGTAATGTGAAATAGGTCAATAGTTTCAGTACTGTAACAAAAGCTAGTTGAATGTGCCGGACAACACGTTAATACTCAGCAACGATCATTGACAGTGCATTACTTTGCCTCTTTACACATTACAGTTCGACTAAAAAGGTTGACCACGAAGCAGCATCGCTTTTGGTTATAACTGTACAATTTAATTTCAAGACTTTTACACAGGGTGTGATTTTTAAATAAATAACGAGTAGATAGTTTGACGACGAAGAAGGTTAAAATTCCTCGTGGTCAAATATTTTTGACTAAAAAGTTTGATCACGAGGAAGCAACGATAGGTAGTAGTTAGGTAGGTACTTATAGATATTTTGAAAAAGAAATAATACCTGACTACTGAAAAATCACGCTCTAAGAAGTATCAAACAAGAAAATACCAAGGATGGCCGTGGTCGTACCTTCGCGTCGTAATTGGTTATGGAGGTCAGATGCTTCACGGAAAATATCAAAGTTAGACTAGAAAGCCGACCCCCACTGAGTTTTGAAAAGGTTTAGAGAGCCGTGGTCGCATGCCACTGTTCACTAGAATGTATTGTTTTGTTAGAGTTTATGCCCGGTTCACATTACTCCAGCGAGCGAATCCAGTGCTGGACTAGAATAATGTGAAGTGAGCAAGCAATAGGCATATTAATTTATATTTTGTACTATCGAACACGTTTTTTTTTGTTTCGAACCTTTTTTAAGATCAAAGCAACTTAACTAATTAAATTTCACTAGTCAATTATAGCTATAAAAAGTTACAGTTTGATAAATAGGTATCATTATGTGCCTAATTGCGGTGAAATTAGAGCCTCACTTCATGAGCAAGTGTATTGAAAATAAATTATGCTTAAATGACAAGAAGATTATTTTGTGTGGATACTTCATCATAGACATTTTAAAGCAAACCAGCATTTAATTTAAAATGTAAATTTTAAATTTGAATTTAGGCTTTGAGGAAACGAATTAAAAGTATTGTTTTCAAACGTATTCAGGTAACTTCACGCTAAACAAGTCATACAGAAAGTTCATACAGAAATCCTAAAATCGCGATATACAAATGGGGGTGCAGGAGGGTCAATTACTGGAGTAAGATTACCGAATAAGGCATTTAGACACCACGACTAATCCTGGGTTTTAGGACATCCCTATCCTACCCCGCAAAGGGGAGGAGAGCGCGCGTCGTGTCGTTGCGCAAGCCTGCTTTGCTGTGTTGTGTTGATAGGTGGCAAAAACTATCAGCTCGAAGGCTGCGCCCAGAGAAAGAGCTCACCCCTTGCCTGCTCTTCACTGTGCCCTTTGCTCCCTCCTCCCTTCAAAGGGAGATGACATATGGAGAGCCTCCGAGCAGTTCTCTATAGGGCTCTTCCGCCTGGGCCAGAGGTGACCGTAGGCGGCAGCGTCTCCCTGGTATGAGAGAAGCGCTGCCAGTACCGTTGTCTAGGGTGCCTCGCGTGGCAAATACCTGACAAATATTCAAGACAGATTCGTTAAATCAGTAAATCCTTTTAAGTCTCGAGTTCAACCACAAACATCGTGATTATAGATATTTAATTAACTATGGACAAACATTAACTAAATAGTGAACATTATTTTGGATTTCCAACAACTTTCTCGATTTTTTTACTATCTTAATCCGTTAAAACATATTTGCTGTGCAAGCTAATAAGATGTAGTTCAACATTAGGTTTTCTACCATTACAGTAGCAGACATTTCTGGCCATCTCATATCATCATCGACTTACATGCGCAAAGCCGCGGGGGTCACGACCCTTTATCATCGCTCAATTAAAAAAGGTTATTCAGATTGTATACAATGTAACGTTTACGGAAGGTTTTCATAATAATCCCTTTAAATAAGTACCTCCACCCTATATATTATATTGATGATGTTATGAAAATGAACATTGTCAAGTAATTTATAAAATACATCCTTGGCAGTCCGGTAAAAATAGAAATCATAAAACTCAGATTGAGTCAGTGTTTACAAAAAGCTATAACATGGAATTCTTCAAAAGGAATGTACGTAGGACGTAAAATAATTTATTTACAGAAAAATATCATAATAGCCACAAATGGCGGAATGTCAACGAATTTCTATTCGTTGACATTCCGCCATTTGTGGCTATTATGTACACTTCCCTTTCTGGTGTTATTTCCTAAGATAAATTGTGAGTTTACCTAAATGAGGAGAAACATTGCCATTGTAATTAATTAAAATATATGCACGAGTATATCTCATTGTTTATAAATCGAACTGTTCAATCCGAAATTACAATCTAGTCCGATTTACTACTATACGTCACTGCTCGATAAAGTTGATGACTCTACGATTTTTAACGTGTATCACTTACCAGTCTATGTAGGTATCTACTCGTATAATATGTAAAATATTGTGTGCAGATTTTAAGAATCCTGTAGGTTGGGTTTGCCACACATGCGTGTCGCCATACAGCCAGTGCGGCGCGGTGTATATATTGGGAACGCGTTTATGAGCCCACGGGGTCACCAGATTCCGGCAACCGCTCGTAAATCCTGGCACTAAGCTCCATTTTTCAACTATTGACATAGTTACAATAATAAAAGGTCGCTGTACGTATCTATAGATTAATACAAAACACGACACGTAGAGGACTGAAGTATTGCAGAGATCTTTTATTTATTTATATATTTTTACTCCATTGAAAATGTAGGTTTAATTTAATTAGTAGGTAGAGCAGACCTTTGTTTAGCAGTGACGAAATCGAGAAACCATTTCTAACTGACAGTGGATCACAAAACCGAATTTGCATGTTTTTACCCGACTGTCATCACCTGACTGTCAAAAAGGGTTATGTTTTTCGTGCGAATCTTGTACGTATGTATGTTTGTAATATTCTTTATTACCTCATATCTTCTCAACCACTACGCGGATTTCAATGATTGATGTCTCAAATTAAAGGTGTTCATTGCCCAAGTGTTCTTGGGTACATGAAATGTGAATAAAAAGCTATGTGTTGTACTTTTGGTGTCATAATATATGTTGTCCAAAAATATTTTTACTCAAACTTATCGAATAGGGTATCATAATGAAAGACGATTACAAAAATATATATTTTATCTACTCTGATACTATAATACAAAGATTATAAAATTGAAATTAGAACTCTTATGACAAACATTACGCACAGGCCAAAAAAAAAGTTTTATTACGATACAGGTCTTGTATGGACACCTATATCATAAAATAACTTTTTAATCATAACGATACACCTATACAATCCCCATCTGGACTGAACCTCTACTTTAAAAAAAGAATCCGCCATTTCGGAAGAAAAAAACGAAACACGCATGCGCAATCGAAGTTTGTGCCTTGGCGCGAATATTTTTTTTTTCTATACATTTAAATAAAACAAAGTTTGGTTTGGTTTGTAAAATAAATTAGTTTATGTATTATAGTATGAGAGTAGATAAAGTAGTGTATGACACTGTACATAACTTGGTCTTATAACACTCGTGTGATAAGAACCCTTATTATGCAACAGTATCATAAACTACTATATCATAACTAAAAAGTATACCAAAAATAAAAATAAAAACACTTCTGATAACTGAAAATATTGAAACAAGTTTGATAGCAGGCGGTACCCTTTGCAAATCATAAACCGAATTAAAATTAATGGGGGCCGCCTGCTATCAAACTTGTTTCAATATTTTCAGTTATCAGTCGGGATTTTTATTTTCAATAAAAAAAATCTGTGTATTATATTATTCTATAAATCAATTAGGTACATTTTACATACATAATACATAATATATTCACGCTCACGAATTTTTGAAGTGAAAACTTCTTTAGCGGCGTTGGATGGGTTAAAAATGTTAAACGCGCGTCAGGATTAGTTGACCTTTGAACCGTAACCGACGACTGACGTCATACAACATTACAACAGCTACAGATTGTTCATTTTGTGACGTGCGTCAAGAAGCATCTCGGCTGAGCGGTTAGCGCTTCGACTGGAAGTCCATATGGTTTCAGATAGTACCGGGTTCGGAACTAGGCTTCTGAAATTTTTTGTGATTATTTTTTCTTTATGTAATTTATTACGTTTTGTTATTTTTTTGTAATTTATTACTTTTTGTGGTTATTTTTTCTTTTTGTAATTTATTGCTTTTTGTGATTATTTTTTCTTTTTGTAATTCATTAATTTCTTCTGACAGAAAATTAGTGATAGATTCTATGATTGGCGCTTTATTATAGGTATGGTATGGCATGTTGTGTTCTTTTATCTTTTTCTCTGTATATAATGAAGCAAGAAAGAAAAAAAAAAGTTTTCACTTCTGCCAGCACTCCCGGAGTGCAACCCGTCTTTTTTTTTTATCGATCGGACATCTGAGTCATCGAATGCTTTAGTTTAATAACTTTACTATCTATTTTTAGAACAGCTTGGTCAATTATAAAAGTACCGAGTTAATAGTACTTACTAGATTTAGATTGCATATAAAGAGCAGCCCAGTAACTAGGTCATTGTGCACGCAACCCGTTGTGATTAAATTAAACGATCGAAACGCTACTTATTCATTGTACACTTAAGTAAGACATAAGTATGGTAATTAATAGCAGTCGTGGGGGTGCGATTTTTCTTCACTGAAGCGTTAATATATATAAATTCTACCTTAAACACTTATGAGTTTTTGAAGTGAACACTTCTTTAGCGGAGTTGGATGGGTGTAAAATGTTAAGGAAGCGTCAGGATTAGTTGACCTTTGAACCGTAACCGACGACTGACGTCATACAAGATTAGGTACAGACTATCTATTTTGCAAGTTACGATAGATAGCGTCGTAGCTTAAACGGTAAGCACTTCGACTGTAAGTCCTTATAGTTTCAAATAGTATCAATAGGTTCAAACCACCTGGCCTTCTGAAGCTTTTTGTGATTATTTTTTCTTTTTGTAATTTATTACTTTTTATGATTATTTTTTCTTTCTGTAATTTATTACCTTTTTTTGTGATTATTTTTTCTTTTCATAATTTATTAATTTCTTCTGACAGAAAATTAGCAGAAAATAAGTGATAGGTTCTATGATTAGCGCTATATTATAGGTATGGTATGGTATGTTCTTTTTTATCTTTTTCTATGTATATAACGAAGAAAGAAAAAAAGAAAATGTTTTCACTTCTGCCGGCACACCCAGGTGCAACCCGTCTTTGTTTTATGACGTTCTACACAGCGCTATCCAAGCCCAAAGTAAGCGTGGCTTAACTACTCTTAGGCTGAGATTCAGAGACATGAACATAAGACGGGCGAAGCCGGTCTAAGCCAAGTCGTGGCTAAGCGCATCTTCAAAATTCGTATTCAGAGACACAGTCCCTGTCAAACTTACATCGGTCTTAGCTAAGTTTACACTTTCTTCTCTATGGCCATTTTATGACGCTAATACCTAATTTAACAATGTTAAAGAGAAAATAATAGCACGCGCGCGATTAAATGATGATGTCTATTCAGATTTGACCACTTTTTAATCACAGATAACTATTGTCGATATTAATTACACCTTAGCCCACTTGGTGGCGCTAGTTCCGTCTTAAGTAGTCGATATTGACTACTTGGCTTATCTTAGTTTACGCTAAGTTTAAGTCGTGTTCCGAACGTCTCTGAATACAAATTTAAGGGTAAGCCGTTGATTTTGACAGATGGAAGCGTAAGTTCAAGCTTAGACTCGTCTCTGAATCTCAGCCTTAGCTCGTGTTCTACTTAAGTACCTGGATGATCGTTTTTTAGGACATTTTCTAAAAATGAATCCTAGCTAGATCGATTTATCGCCACCGAAACCCCCTGTATACTAAATGTCATGAAAATCGTTGGAGCCGTTTCCGAGATTCCAATTATATATTTACAAGAATTTCTCGTTTAAATATATAAGATATAAGTACAAATATATTTAAAAGTACATGTCCATGCGTGAAAATATTTGCACTGAGTGTGAATCGAAATCGCGACCTTTTACTTAGCAATCGAACGCTCTACCGCTACGCCACTGTTGTCTAACATTGTGGTGGAAAACTGGCGACTATTTTTTTTACAAATATGTATATTTAGAAGTCGTCAAAATGCTGGGCTTTTATGAACTTAATGGTAATGTAGTCTAAGATGGAAGGTAGTCCTTAATCAACTCGTAAGTCAAGTCAACCTCGCCTGCTAGTCCATGCACCTCCTAAACAACAGAAGAGGTTCTGTCGCTTCCTATAGAAGTACACATACCATGCAAAGTGAAACTTAGCATGTGTACAATTGCAACAACAATATCTACCTACTGTCTGTAGTAATGTAGTAAAACGATAGGTTTTTTTTTTAAATACAATGATCCTTTCTCACACAATGCAAGAATGATGTCCGGGTATATAAAGGCATAGTTTTATTAATAATGTTACAGTGTAGTATGTATGTCATCGAATACACGTGGTGGCTAGGGCCCGGGGCTCAGAGGGAGGTGCGGGGAGGGAGCGGGCTCTGGGCAGCGGGATGTGCGAATGGCCGTTATCGCTTCGGACACTGCAATGATTGTTTATCCAGCCTGTTCCTTGAATGGCAACTAATGACTCACCAACTCTATAATCGCGTGCTGCCATAATATGTTGGCGTATAATTAATAGCACACAGATAGGTTCGTTAGTCAGGAAACACAATGTAGGTATACAATGCACTTGTTTCAGTGTTACACAATTTCAGCTATTTGACTTCGTTGAACTTTTTGGGTAGTTGAAGTTTTGTAACACATTGATTTGAGAAATTGTAATCAGTACACTCGTTTATTTTCTTTTTGACAGATTGACGTAGTGATTGCAAAAAAAAAAACGATTAAATTAAAAACCTCTGTGTGGAACATAGAAAGATATTTTTGGTGTGTAAGAATTTTATTTAATACTTTTCCACATTTCTTACAGCGTAGTAAATTTATACATTGTCATGACCGCATGACACAGACAATAGAATTTTTAGTTCTTTTTACACATTATTTTGAAACCAAGGAACCAGAGAGAATTTAATTGTTCCCTTATTTTTATTATCTATGTTTTGGAATCAAACAGATTGGGGCCCTAAGGTTTAATACAACAAGATAGGTAATGAATTAAACGGTAAAGCCTTGTAAACTAAATATAAAAAATAGTACATTACTACAGAGGCCGGGATGAAAGGGGCTGCCGGCCGAAGACATATAGACGGCCGAGCGAAGCGAGGCCGGATAGGTCTGAGGCAGGCAACCCCATATATCCCGCCGAGGTATGTATAGTGCTTTTCTCAAACATGCCAACGAAATAAACAACAAAAAAATTAAAGATATATTTTTTTTTAATACGCATAGTGGCAGAGTGTCTATGCCTTTGCCACAAATTTATATGAAATCGAAATTAAAAAAGAGGACTTTGCCGGCCTAGGCCTGCAAGGTTTGTATGAAATTCCATTGCCGGCCTCTGGTCCTAGCCGCGCCTGAAACGTCATACTTCGCAGCCTATTAAGAGGAACGTAATGTCAATATTTCATTGCATGTTTGAGAAAAAAAAATTAAACACATGAACCAGAACTACTTAGTCTAAACACAAATAAACGGTTCCTAGAAACATGCTCAATATATTAATTTTTTTTTAAGCTATCAAGAGGCAAAGGACACACTTTCATAATAGAAGTTTTCATTATATAACCTTTGGAGGTTTTAACACTTATAGCGCGCACCTTGCCGTCCTTACCCGGCATCACATCCACAATGCGGCCCATAGGCCATTGTAATGGAGATACATTTTCATTTTTAATTATTACTAGAGATCCTATTTGAAGGTTCGGTTCGACTCCCTTCCATTTGGGTCTGCTCTGCAGCATGACCAAATATTGCTTGTGCCACTGCCTCCAAAAACTTTGCTGCATTTGTGCACATTGTTTCCAAAAGGAAAGAGGTCCAACCTTTTCATCAGTTAAATTCAATTCTGGGTATGACGTCAAAGGAGCGCCAGTTAAAAAATGCGCCGGTGATAGATAAGACAGGTCATCCTTATCTCTTGACATAGCAGTTAATGGTCTCGAGTTCAAAATGCTCTCAATTTGAACTAATACGGTATAGAGTTCCTCATAAGTCAGTACTGTGTTACCTATCACACGTTTAACATGATACTTAATACTTTTAATTCCAGCCTCCCACAAGCCACCGAAAACTGGCGAATATGATGGAATGAAGTGAAATGAAATTCTTTCAGCACAACAAAAATTATTAACTTCGTTCTGATGGCTCGAGGAATTCTGCAAGTTATACAAATCATTTAGTACATTTTTAGCACCTTTATAATATGTGCCATTATCACAATATATTTTAGTAGGTTTATTTCTACGAGAGATAAACCTTTTTAAGCACGCTAAGAACGTGTCAGTAGTCATATCAGATGCTAACTCAATATGAATTGCTTTAGTGACGAAGCATATGAATATCACTATATATGCTTTTGTGATAACAGGCTTTCTAATTCGTGATTGTTTAACCTGAAAAGGTCCGGCATAGTCTGTGCCTACTATTTGAAACGGGCGAGTGATATTCACACGATCCGCTGGCAAAGAACCCATAAGTTGAGTAGAGGCTCTAGCCTTAAGCTTGAAGCAGATTATACATTTGTGTATAACAGATTTTATTTGCCTGTTTGCACTGATAAGCCAATATTGCTGATTTAAATTACACAGGATCAGCTTCTGCCCTGCATGTTTGAGCCGCAAATGCTCTCTTAGAATTATTGCTTTAGTAATGGATGATCCTTTAGGTAATATAATTGGGTGCTGCTGAGAGAATGACAAATTAGCATTTTGAAGTCTTCCTCCTACTCGGAGCAGCCCATAAGAATCTAGAAATGGACACAAATTGCTAAGGTGTGTTTTTACAGAACACTTTTCTCTTAACTGTTTAATCTCGGAATAAAAATGTCTCTCTTGATCTAATTTAATAACAGTATGCAAGGCAGAGGCTAATTCCTCAGGGCATAAATTGGCCTTATTAATCTTAACTTTTAAACAATTATAAATGAATCTTTTTACATAAGCCATTATTCTCGTAAGCTTTTCAATATCAGAGTACTTTTCTAAAATGTCGCTAAACTTATTTGTTTTTTGGCATGTATTACAATATGCTGGTTCTATAGGCATATTTTCAGAAATGTAAATTGGTACATCGTTTTTATTAAATTGCTTACCATGAGTATAATCACTTTTAAGTAAATAGTCAGGCCCATGAAACCACAACTTTTTTGTATTTGTCTCCAATATTGTTGGAGAGATTCCGCGCGATAAACAATCTGCAGGATTTTCATCGGTTTTTACATAACGCCACACAAACGGCGCGGCCAATTCCTGAATTTTCTCTACTCTATTGGCTACATAAACGCCTAATTTTACAGGTTTTGTATTAAGCCACGCTAGTACAATTTGTGAGTCTAAATAAAGAAAAACTTTGACAATATATTTTAATGACAACGTGTCAAACACTTTTTTCGACAAGATGGCTAATAACAATGCACTATTCAATTCTAGCCGCGGAGTGGTTAATTTTTTATTTTTGGGGTTGATGCGTGATTTTGAACACAATAGATTGACTTTTACAATGTTGTCTTCACCGAACACTCTTAAATAAATACAACAGCCATAGGCAATATTTGAGGCGTCAGCATATCCGACAAGTTCAATGTTATTGGACGATTGTACATTGATATTTCGGGAAACCGAGATACACGACATTCGTGCCAACTCTTTGGCAAAGTCAACCCATTGCTCATTGAGATCATCAGGTAAATTTTCGTCCCACTTTATGTTTGCATACCATACCTGTTGCATTAGGTATTTGGCCCTAACTAGCAGTGGACCAACAAGACCCAAAGGATCCCAAAATTTGCTAATAAAACTCAGCATTTGTCTTTTAGTGTAAATATCAAGAATTTGTTTTTCTGGGCATTGGAAGTTAAATGTGTCAGCCATAATATCATAGGACAATCCCAAAGTTTTTATGTACATCCCATTTTTATCAAAATCTATATTGCCGACATACTGCATATCGGTGGGAATGTCTTTTAATAATGTAGTGTTATTAGCACACCACTTATGCAGTGTGAGACTAGCCTCCTGCATCAATGAAATCAATTCTGATTTAGTTGCCTGTAGTTCGGAAAGATTATTACTACCGCATTGAATATCATCAACATATGTTGAATATTTCAACACGGCTGAAGCTAATGGATATTTAATTTTGTACCTTTGAGCCAGTTCGGCTAAACAGCGAGTAGCGAGAAACGCTGAGCTTTTCACTCCGTAGGTCACAGTCTGCAACTGTAGGCATTTTACAGGTTCATGTTGAGAATCGCGCCACAATATATTTTGCAAGGAGCAAAATTTACTGTCAATGAAAAATTGTCTGTACATAGCCTTAATATCACACATTAAAACGAATTCATATGTTCGAAATAGAGTTAAAATGTCAAACAATTCACTTTGCACGACTGGACCATTTAGAAGTACATCATTTAGGCATAAACCAGACTTTGTTTTCATGCTTGCGTCAAAAACTGCGCGAACAGGGGTTGTCTTACTACTCAAATTCATCACCGGATGATGAGGCATAAAATACACTTTACCAGAAATATCATTATAATTTTGAATATTAAAAACTCTGGCATGTCCTTGGCGGAGGTAATCATTAATGAATTCTTTGTATTTTTTGGCCAAGTCCTCATCTTTAGAGAATCGTTTTTCTAAGTTATAAAATCTTTGCAATGCATAAGAAAAAGAATCACCTAATTGTAAATTATTCAATTCTAACTTTAAAGGAAGGCCGACAGTGAACCGCTTATTACTTAATTGAATTGAATTCTGAAAATTTAATTCAGCCAACTGATGCTCACTACTGCCCTCATGGAAAAAGGTAGGTACTTTTTCATGTTCCCAAAGTTTGGAAATATTATTATTGATTTCCTCTAATAGGGGATCTTGAATATTTTCATTAGAGAGTGATGTTTTACTACTTACATCAATTCCTTTGGTATAAATACAACAATTAGAAGAATAAACCTTGCCAGTAGAAACAGGCAGGCTGCCAGCAACAATATAGCCGAGTGTGGTGCTGATTAAAAATGGACCGGATGGTGTAACAGGCAGTGTCTCATGCTGCAACACCTGGAAAAATATGTCACAACCCAATAGCAATGATATTTCACCAGTTTTATTAAAGTTTGAATCTGCCAACTTAATATGAGAAGGAAAGTTAAGTTTTGAAATATCAAAAGTTTTTTGAGGTAGACTACAAGTTATATTTTTAACAACTAAACATGTTGCACTTGTAGAATACTCCTCTATCAAAGAGTAAAATGTTATATTTGCAAGCTTAGCCACTTTGTTAGTATTTGCCATAACACCAAGAACTTGTTGATCTGAGTTTTGGAGATCACAACCAACTTTATGAGCTAAATATTCAGTAATGAAGGACACTTGTGAGCCACTGTCAAGCAATGCTCTAGCAGTAATTGATGTTCCATTTTTGCACCTCAATTGAACCACAGCAGTTGGTAAAAGCACATCCTTACTTTGCCCCCTATTACCCGTGGCCAAAAGGGTGTGGTCACACTTATTTTCAGTGTATGGCACAGCAGTATGCGAAGCTGGTTCATGCTTTTCAAGTGATTGCTTGTGAAGAAGCGTGTTGTGTCTTTTTTGGCAAACAGTGCATTTTATACGCAGCAGGCATTTACCACGATGCTCGTTTAAGCAAATAGTGCACAAATGATTCTTTTTAACAAACTCATTCCGGTCATTCTCATTAGCTAGTTTAAAACTAGCACACTCATATAATTTGTGTAAATTTTGGCAATACTTACATGGTGAAACCTTTGCAGCTACTCCGCTGACTGCCTTTGATGGTTTTGAAGCCTTAGAAGCAGACAAACTGCTACTAGAAGGAGCTGGCTTTTCACCTTCCGAGTTCTCCAAAGCGAGGGCACGCTTTTCTAAGAAATTAAGAAACTCTGACAATGTAGGCACCTCTTTGGCATTTCGCTCAAGGTGAAAGCCCCTGATAGTGTAACTATCCACCTTTTTGGCCAAAATATTAATCAACAGAGAATCCCAATACTGGACAGGCTGCTTTAAATTTTTCAGAGAGGCTAAGTGCAAGTTTACATTACTTATAAGCAAGCGCAAGTTTTGTGCTGTGCACTTGGCAAAAGGTTGCAATTCAAGAATTGTTGTGATATGAAGATTTATCATTTTAGGAATGTTATTATATCTATCCTCTAATAGCTGTAATGCTACAGGGTAATTTTCATCTGTTAATACTAGATTTAATATCAAATCTAAGGCCTCGCCCTCTAGCAGGGTGCGAAGATAATAGAGCTTCTGGCAAGAAGTTAAATCTTTATCAATGTGAATCACTGATCTAAACAAATTGATAAATGGGTAATAATCTTGCATATTTCTACCATCGAAAGTTTTAATATTTATTTTAGGATGGTAATTGAGCTCACCTGGTTGTTTTTTCTTAGACTCAGAAGGCTGTAAAAGCACTTTCAGTTGATATTCTAGTGTCGCAATACTGTCATAATATTTATTTTCATATTCTTCGTAGTCTTCATTGTCGTCTGGGTTCAAGGCTAAGATTTGTTTGTTATAATTATCATAAGCATCGAATTCACTCATAAGCCGTGTCTTTTTCACTTGAAGGGCTTCATACGAAGATGATTGAACTTTTTCACCTTGACAAAATTGCGCTAATCTAGAAATGCTGCCTTTTACATAGCCCCGGTCAGCTAAGAGCTGTTTAAGCTGCGCCATTATTATACCTAAGACAAATTGCCAGATAGAAATTAATATAGGCTGAGAATTTTATTATGTAGGTACCAACGAAAACACCGAATAATGCTATGCAACGAGAATGAGATTGTTACAATATTAACTTTACCTGATGATCTCCGCAAAGCTTATAACAATTATTATCCGTAAGTATTATCTTAGAACCACGCAACAATGTGTAAATATGATCGAACACAAAACGCCAACAATTCATACAACAAAGAAAAAATAAAATGGCGGAATACAGAGGACACTGGACGGACGTAGAGATGGGTAAACTGAATGAGACGCATTAAGAAGAATCGTTTCACTATGGTGACTCGATATCTTAACTATTCCCTCTAAACCTTAACAATTCAGTGATTCACCGATTCATCGAGTGTCCGCCGAGTGCTGAAGCGCCGACTGACTACGAGAGTTCGGAATCGTTCGGGTGGTGTCGGGAGATTTCCGTTTCACAGACTACTCTAGTGGAATTAGAGTCTATCTATTCAAAGATGATACTATACTACAAAATTGGGAAGGCATCTGAGCTGTATGAGCATTGATGCTGAGAGTTGACTATTTATTTGTTTGGGTTATACTTTAAAAGTACTTTGGGGATGTCCCCGTGTTTAGTTTGGCTTGGCTGTTGATTTGTCGTTGTTTATAAATGATAGGTAATTCGTTTTGTTTTGTTATGTTTTTATCCTAAATCCTGATGAATATAAGCCATTTCATGTGAAAATGAGTGACCTACACGGTCACTGTTGCCTTATTACTGTTTAGTTTAGCCTGTTGGAAATTGTTAATGACCACTTGTACCTACCAAACATAATTATTATTTTTTGTAAGTTGTCATAAAGTATATTTGGTTAGCTAAATACAAAGGAATCCCTAAATCAGACCACATTTTCAGAATCGTCATTCAGCGAGTCAGTCAGCGACTAAATACTTTAAATCTGAATTATAGCACAAGCGATTAGTGAATAGTTAAGGTGAATAGAGAATACTTAAGGTGAATTAATTCAGTCTAGTGAATCAGACTCAGTGAATCGTTTCAGACAACTGAATCAAGATTACCCATGCCTAGACGGACGCATACGCCGCCGGAAACCAGAGACAACGTAGAAGGATTTCAATTCGCGTTCCAATACACGAACCTGCCAAAGCGCGTTCCTGTTCTTGCGAATGCAGAGTGGATTGAAGTTTTGCTTCAGACTGATGCTTTCCTTTTCTCTCCTGAGACCGATTTTTTTTCTTTCTCGCTCGCACACAATGGAATGTGCCACGAATGCCGTTAATGCAATGAATAAAAAAATACCTTTTTTTCGTTGAGTATTTAGGAGAATTGATGACGACTGTTATCGTATACTTGAAAGTCCGGGTGGTAGCAATATTTCCCTTGAAGTATTCGCACACGTGGGAACTTCGCCGCGAAAAATATTTCTCCAAGGGTGCACCTCCAAACAACGCCTTCCCAATCGGGTGGAATCTTCGAACGGCAGCCAAATGCAGCCAGCCGAGCTTATATTTTCCTCCTCGCGTTGACTCGTCGACAGGCCGATGCCGTGATGGTCGTACAACGATGAGGCGCGCCGGTAACGCGTCGCGAAGTGTAACACAGTAAATAATTATAAATACTGCAGGCTCTCCACGAGTTAAAAATCTCGAAGGACCAATTTTCTATGTGTGGAACATAGAAAGATATTTTTGGTGTGTAAGAATTTTATTTAATACTTTTCCACATTTCTTACAGCGTAGTAAATTTATACATTGTCATGACCGCATGACACAGACAATAGAATTTTTAGTTCTTTTTACACATTATTTTGAAACCAAGGAACCAGAGAGAATTTAATTGTTCCCTTATTTTTATTATCTATGTTTTGGAATCAAACAACCTCGATTTAAAACATCATAAATCGATAAATGCAATGCATGATTTGTAAAGTTTTATTTATTATCTACCATAATAATAGGGGTTAAAGTATGAAATTGCCGTTTCATTGTAATAGGTACTTCGAATTGACATAGAACCTTCATGGTTTGAGATTTTTGAGTGAAACTTTTTCCACATGGTTTTTTTTATTCAGCTTAGACAAGAAAGATGGATACTTCGAAAATTCGAGTGATTTTTGAATACGAGTTCCGACGCGGAACTAACGCGGCAGAAACAGCTCGCAATATCAATGATGCGTTTGGAGAGGGGACTGCTAATGAACGCACCGTGCGATTTTGGTTTCAACGGTTTCGTGATGGAAACTTTGATTTGAAGAACGAACCACGAGGAAGGCCGTCCACACAGGTGAATAATAATGAATTGAAAGAAATGGTGGAAGCCGATCCGAGCCAAACTACCCAGGAATTAGCTGCATGGTTTAATGTTACCTTACCAACAATATTGACTCATTTGCGTCAAATCAATAAAATAAAAAAATGTGAAAAATGGGTACCTCATGATTTGACTGATCTGCAGAAAGAAATGCGTGTTGAAACTTGTGTTGCCTTGTTGAATCGATACAGAAATTAAGGAATATTGGATCGAATTGTGACATGTGATGAAAAGTGGATTCTTTACGATAACCGTAAGCGAAAAATGCAATGGCTGACCCCAGGTGAAACGCCACAACAGTGTCCTAAAGCAAAGCTTACCAATAAAAAGGTAATGGTAACTGTTTGGTGGGCTCAGCTTGGTGTTATTCAATATAGCTTTCTACGATCTGGTCAAGCAATAACGGCAGATGTCTACTGTGCCGAACTCCGAACAATGATAGCAAAACTAGCAGTGAAACAGCCCCGACTCATGAATCGATCTTCACCATTATTGCTCCATGATAACGCGAGACCTCATACAGCACGAGAAACCGTTTTAACTCTACAGGAACTGCAATTAGAAACTATCCGTCACCCTCCGTATTCGCCAGACCTTGCTCCAACAGACTACCATTTTTTTCGTGATTTGGACAATTTTCTATGTGTTAAAAAGTTTTCTTCTCAGGAGGCAGTACAAAATGCTTTCACACAATTTGTCGAATCTAGATCACCAGAGTTCTATCGCAAAGGCATAAATGACCTTCCTACTAGATGGCAGCAATGTATAGATAATAATGGTAATTATTTTGATTAAATAAATACGTTAAATTAAAAAAAAAGCGAATTTCAATTTGTCAGTACAAATCGGCAATTTCATACTTTAACCCCTAAAATTAAGCAGGACATATTTCGTGTCTGTAAATTTTATTTATCTACCTATCTAATCTAATATTAAATGAGAAATTCCAAAACATATATATATATATAATCGGAATCCAACGACTCCAATGATTTTCATGAAATTTAGTATACAAGGGGTTTTGGGGGCGATAAATCGCTCTAGCTAGGATTCATTTTTTAAAAATGTCCTAAAAAAAGAAAACCGTGCAAAGCTATTGCAATCTCAGAAACGGCTCCAACGATTTTCATGAAATTTATTATATAGGAGGTTTGGGGTGCGATAAATCGATCTAGCTAGGATTATTTTTTAGAAAACGTCTAAAAAAGAAGTAGCGGTCATCCAGGTACTTTATCATCAACCGATTGTGGGCCATAACGCACACGCTTAACTCCAAAACATATACTTTATTCACATTGTGGAATATATAACGCGACTTCGATAAATCCTTTCATAGTGCCTGCGTGACAATCAAACAATCTTAAATCAATTAAATGTTAATGAAAAACCGGAAGTAATAGAATAATTTAACTACTTTTTTTATACAACTCAGGTGGCAGACAAGCACGGCCCACCTGATGGTAAGTGGTTACCGTGGCCTATGGACGTGCGCGTGTGTAGCCCCCCGTCACAATCGCGCTGCCGACCCTGTAAGCGGAGCGAGTTTCTGTGCCGTCAGTGTAGAAAACAAAGCAGGAAAAACCTTTGGTCTTCCCACTGACAGCACAAAACTTTTCCAGTGAGCTCTGGCTTCCCAACTCACCGCCGGGAACACAATATAAGGTTATTTTGGCCGCGGTATTCTGTAGGGCTGAGGTACTTCCCCAGTCGGATTGCTCAATTGGCCAGGAATACCGTCGTGTCCTAAATCCTATCACAACAACTAGAACATTAAAAAAAATGATCTGGTAGTCGATTTCATTTTCAAGTTATTATAATAAAAGCGAAGTCGATCGACTATCTCCATCCCTAAAATTGCTTTCTGGCTGACGTGGCCTCGTCAATGAATGGCGCCTAATTTTTGTTCAGAGTTTTAGGTGTTGACGCTAGAACAAAGTTATATCGACCTATGTGTGTGAACTGTCAAAAAGAAAATAAATGAATGGACAGAGTATAATTATGTGCAATGTACAGTACATACTCTAATGTACATACATACAACATGTCCTTTAAATATAGTATCTAAGTTAGGAGGTACCTACGTAGTAAGTTGTGCTTAAAGAACTCATGCCTCTTTGGTACGCTCCGGTATAAGTATGGACAAAATCTTTGCAGTAAAACGACTACAATATCAACAAACTCTAACTATCCAATTCTATAATAAGTAAGTACTAGATATAGATTTATTATAAATGATTTTAAAATGCTCAGTCACTGCCGGATGACCATCGCGGCCATGTCATGTACCTTCCGTGGCTACAGACTGCGCAGTCTACGAGGGCGGGTCACAGGGGACATGCCCCCCCAAAATTGTGAAAGTTCTTCTAAAAAGTACTTTTCTGAAGGAATATCCGCATTCAAAAAAAGTGACCCCAAACTTTACACTTCTACCTACGAGGGCCTAACCAACAGAGATGTTCAAGAGAGCTGAGTGGATGATTAAGAGACGGATATCGCACAAAGCACACAGAGATTAAGATTAGCGGACTCGCTAAGATAATGACAGTGCTTGGTATAGGTACCTACCAGCAAATAGCAATTTGATATAAATAATCTATGATTGGTGGACGTTGACTTGAGCTTCTCTACGCCGAAACACCCCTAGTTATTCTCAAAAAACATCCAAAAACGCGTACTGCACATAAAGGTTACGTGTTGAGACGTAACTGGGGTCAAGGTATATGCTGGTAATCATTTAGCGACATCCAAAAAAGCCTTATTAAGTTTTATGATTGGGTGCCTAAGTATAAGTATGGCCCCACCAAGATTTTCAGGCCAAAGTCCACATCATCTACAGTCGGTACACATACTGATTGATGGACAAGACAGTAACGCGCGTGTGGCTGCCATCTAAACCTCCAGGTTTAGGCGACATTTGCTCCCACAAAAGTTAAATAAAATAAAACCAAATCTAATAAGTGCCTACACGTCAGAAACAAATTGTTGCGAAGCCGAAAAGATGTTGTTCTGGAACCACCTGGAGAAGTGATTATACCGCTGTCTCAAGGAATTGTTTTGGTTTCGTCGATACGATTTTGTCTACTATAATCGATTTCAAGCTTTATCATCTCTGTGTAACAATCCATATCCATACTAATATTATAAATGCGAAAGTAACTCTGTCTGTCTGTCTGTCTGTCTGTATGTTACGCTTTCGCGCCTAAACCACTAAACGGATCTTGATGAAATTTGGTATAGGTGTAGATTAGACCTTGAGAAAGGACATAGGCTATGTTTGGTCGCGATAACCGACATCCACGCGGGCGGAGCCGCGGGCAAAAGCTAGTTATATATAATTGCTGATTAGGAAGGTATATTATTTGCCTATCTATTCATATGCCATGCCATAATGTCATAACTAATTTATTTATTTAAGAGATGTAACTAGTTTTATGTCATTATTTACCTATTATTAAGTACCCATTCAATTTTAGATGAATTGGTACTCAGGTAAGTATTAGAAATTATCTACAAGAGTATATAGATAGATAACTAAGGACATAGTAACAGGCATGGACCTATATGGTAACAGGTAAGGTGTTATTTGCTGACTTTGATATATGTGAGTATAATATACTTACTTACTCGATACTCGCATTTCTAGAGTATTGTTGTATTTGTACTCGTATACGTGGAGTCAAATGTGTGTGAGTATAGTATCTTCATACCATAATAGTATCGTCTCCATTTAATAAAACGCCATTTCAAACATATCAATTTACAGTCAACAACATTGCTAAATTTGCATGACGACGCAATGCAATAGAGCACATGCTAGACTTACATTCTGACGTACTATTTTTAAATTAATAGATAGTAGTGTCAGGCTTCGTAAAGTAAATTTTAAGAGCTTCACAATAGACTGATCTATTGTAACCCATCTACTTTTGGAATAGTAAAATGTTCCAATGTAGGTTGAATCGAGACTGTTTAAATTATGCTTGTTAAATGGTTATAGAATGATCATACAAACATCTGCCTATGGTTTATATTCCGTCATCTACCCAAGTTCGTGCGGAGTCTGTAGGCGTGAGATGTGCGGTGTTCCGCAGGGATCGGTCCTGGGGCCGCTGCTGTGGAACATCGGTTACGACTGGATGCTTCGCGGTGACTTCGCGTACGGTGCCACCGTCACGTTTTACGCGAATGACACGCTGGTCACAGTGAGCGGAGCTACGTACAGCGAAGCGACCCCGAGGGGCACGACCGCGGTTGTTCAAGTCGTGGAACGGATTTGCACAAGTCTTAGGCCATGTTCTTTCATGGCCCTCGGCGCAAGCCAGGCCCGGGAACCAGCCTTACAGTAGGAGGCACTCCTATCCACATCAAGCCCCGGTTGAAATACCTGGGGCTCGTGCTTGACGGTCGATGGGACTTCGAAGAGCACTTCCGAAGTCTGCGCCCCAAGTTGGTGACCACGGCGAATGCGTTGGGTCGGTTGTTACCCAACTTGAGGGGCCCAAAGGACTCCTGCAGGAGACTCTACGCGGGTGTCGTGCGGTCCATAGCCTTATACGGGTGCCCCGTGTGGGTGGACACCCTGGAGGTCAGGTTCTTGCCCCTACTGCTTGTGGCGCAGAGAACGATGGCCGCAAGGGCCATCAGGGGGTACGATATCCTTTGAAGCAGCGAGTCTCCTGGCCGGATCGCCACCGTGAATCCTGGAAGCGAGAACCCTTTCGGCACAGTATCGGTTCCTAAGGGAGGCGCGGGAGCGGGGATCCAATCCCGAGCCTGAAGATATTCGGGCCGAGAAATCCCGGCTACACAGGGACATGGTGGCCGAGTGGGAGCGACGACTTGAGCAACCACGCGCAGGGCTCGCCGTGATTGTGGCAGTAAGACCTATCATGGGGGAGTGGCTAGAGAGGCCACACGGTAGGCTCTCCACCCTGCACGCGGCAGTGGTCCGCTGCGCTGCGAGCAGGTCATGCTCATGAAAGAGACAGCAGAGCGGGCGCGGCGCTATGAGCGAGACAGATTCGCGGACATCGCTGCCCGCGTTCGTAGGCGGCTCGGGCATCGAAGGGCGCAGACCGACCTCCGACGCCCATGAGCGCGGGCCTGAGGGTGATGGGTGGAGCCACCCGTCACCCTAGCATAGCAGAAGCATCGTACCCGCCTCCTCACACCGGGGGCGAGTCGGGGACCGCGTCCTCCCTCTCGAGGAGGGTCAGACCGAGAGGGATGGCCCGGGGTGCGCGGAAAATGTCGCCTGACAATCTCACCTTCGGCCTAGTACCACGAACCACAGACGGCGTGCGGTTTAGTCGGTTCGATTCCGACAAAAACCTCGTAAAAAAAACCTATGGTTTATATTGATATTCAACTAGCTTCACCCGCAACTCCACCCGTGTAAATGTCAGTCATCGCGCCCAAACATCAGCCTTTATCTAATTAAGAGAACGGGAATTGACGCGATCATGGTATATGTACTTACATACCTTTGATTGCCGGAAGTTTCGACCAGGTTACCGTAGTCACAGGCTAACTGACTATTGCTGAACAAGTCAAAGAATACATCACAGCTGTAAAGAACCACCAGATGAGCAAATCAGCGATTGCAGAGCCCCTTCTAGAAGCAGGCACCAATCACTGGATTGAATTCCACCATATGCAGGTCCTCTCGATTTTCTTCGCAGTCGGATAGACGCCGGACCGTTTGCTTCCAGAATAGGAACACTGTGAGTGTAGTATGTGACGGAGAAAATATTACGGAACGAATAAAACGAAAGAACCTACCACCTCACGGCCTCGAAGACGGCGGGCGTGCACCGCTGACCCAGTCAGCCTGTGACCACGACGGGTGTAACCTGGTCGAAACATCAGGCAATCAAAGTTGTGTAAACCTATACCATGATCGCGTTATTTCTTTTAATTTCTGTTCTCTTAATTACTTATATATATCATGGAACGCGAGAGTTTAAAAGTTAGATCAGCCTTTATACTTTCCCAACCTCTAATGTACCTGTGTACCCCTCAAAAATTTCGACATTTCATACATACTTTCATCTCCTATTTCCCCCCCTTTAACCTAAAGCTGTAATCTATCTCTGTACCAAATAAAGTCAAGATAGGTTCAGCGGTGTATGCGTGAAAGCGTAACAGACAGACAAATAGACAGACAGAGTTACTTTCGCATTTATAATATTAGTATGGATTGCACCCTTAAGAGTTAATAGTGTTTAAGTACCTTTACCCACGAATGGTAGGTTATATTACTGAAAGTGCTGATTATAGAGAAGGCCATGTCATCCATTGGAACCCTACCCTACCTATAGAATCAACGACGTGATTCCATTCCTAAGCTACTAACGACGAGGTTTAACCGCGATAGTTAATTCACATGTCAGTTTATTGTCAAGGACTAGGATCTGGAGCTTATGGCCTACAATGAAATTACAACAATGAAATGCCTGATAAATTCCATTTCTTTGTGTGTCACAGGGTTTGGAAGGTCAAACAGCAGTAATTCCCACAGAACATTACAGGACTATTAGTGTAGGAAATTATCTTTCTATCGACTTGAAACATACAGTGCACATTCAATTGTTTTTGTGTAGAAAGAAGAGCTCGCTCTAATACTATAGTCCCCAGGGTCCCCTAGCCTAGCCATAACGTCACATTATTATTGTACCATTAACTGCATATGACCAAATTGTATTTATGTGATACCAATGACTAGGTACAGTCAGCATCAGAACGATCTTGACTACAAAGTCACAAAATGAGCTTAATATCTACCTACCAAGGCAGGCCATGCTCACTATAGAGAGAGAGAGAGGACATAGGTCCTTGCACGCTAAATTCACCTAACGTAGTGGCACCAATGATCGACACTTTAAGGAGATAGTGGGCTTCTTAATAAGATTAAAGGTCATTTAGTCATCTTTAAACCAAAAGTAACGATTGAGTATGGTAAGGTATATTCTTGAGATAAGAATAGGATGTATTATTTTTATTAACTATACACGGACTAGACAAAAATCCCAAAAAATGAAAAAGTATAAAAATCTCCAATCATCGACACCGAATCTCCAGTAGTCAACACCCAGTCATCGACAGCTGCCACTTACCGACACCCAGTTATCGACTGTTGACTATAATGTGTAAATGCCAAATCACCACCTGCTTAGTGGGTCATTAAAATAAAATTAACTGTTTAATAAATATCTATTATTTTATTGTCCACAGTACAACATCTATATCTAAATCAAACTTTTGTAACTTTGCAAAAATCAACAATATTTACTGTAAAGTAATTCTTACTTAACTAATTATTAAATATTTATTAGTAATCAAATCACACAACAAAAAGGATTTGGTCTGTTTTGATCAATTTTTTTTTTGCACACTGTCTAATAGCGAATCAAAAATTTAATATAAATATAAAATAAGATTAAACGGTAGTTTTTTTTTGCACACTGTCTAATAGCGAATCTTATTTAATATATTTCGAAGATTAATATATGTCGAAGATTGGTTCTTACAGATGGCTCCGAGAAAAAAATATTCTCCCGAGCAGTTAGAAAAAGCTGTAGAAGCTGTTAAAAATGGCGAAAAGATTGCAGTTGCTGCGAAACGTTTCGGAGTACCTAGGATTACGCTCCATTGTTGTTTTTCCCGAAATTTAACATGGAGCGTAATCCTAGGTACTCCGAAACGTTTCGCAGCAACTGCAATCTTTTCGCCATTTTTAACAGCTTCTACAGCTTTTTCTAACTGCTCGGGAGAATATTTTGTTCTCGGAGCCATCTGTAAGAACCAATCTTCGACATATATTATTCTCCAATAATCGACGCTTGTCGATTACTGGTAGCTCGACTATGATTAGTTTATTTCAAATATCTACTAAATGCGCAAAGTAATGCGAACTATATTCGGTTGTCAAATGAAAAATGTTTCAAAAAATTATTATGGACACGTGTCGATTATTGGAAAAGTCAGTTTGTGAAAACCAGTGATCGAAACCACCATAATAATAAAATTAAAATAACCCTGAAATTTCGTTTTAACAAAAATGGATCCTATAGTTCTTATAGTAACCCGTGAAAAAGATTCAAATAAGTTACAACACAGTAACTAGTGTTATTAACAAAAAATGTACTCACTTCCTTAAGGATTTCACTAAGAAATGTTGTTATTTTCACCGGTACTCGAGCCGCAATCAGTTGTTATACCGCCATTTTCAAAATAACATGGCGGATTTTGTTTAAATGTCAATGGGAGGCAGTCAAAAGTGTGCTATCTATGGTATAGTGTTGCCTTATAAAATAATCGATTTCTTACTCTTATTTTATTGAATCAAAAAATAAAGTGTCGGTCATTGGTTCTTGTCGGTCATTGGTGCCACTACGTTACTCCGCCGCGGACCCAAGCACCACCCTGGCCCTATAACATGAAAGAATGTCAGTGAAAATGCAATATATAACCCATAGTTTCAGGGTTACCCTGTATGCTCAGACTATACATCAAAGTCTATAGAGAAAGAAATGGCCCTTACAACTTGGCATAAAAGTAGGTATTACTTGGTTGATATTTCTATAGACTAACCGCGGTAGTCCAGTGGTATGGGTAATGGACTGCCGAGACGAGGTCTCGGGTTCGATCCCAGGTTTTCCTTGGCACACACCGATGACCTTTCGATGCTTTTCGAAGTCATGCGTGTATTTATCGCAGGTTTATAAGTGCCCAGTCAATGGCAATAGGCTCGCCACCTATTACATTGGGACCTAAACATAAACCGGCGAAATGTGGGTGCCAGCACCTCTGCCTACCCCTTCGGGGATAAAGGCGTGAGTTTACGTTATGTTACGTTATTTCTATGGATTTCATAACATACATTGACAGTTTAGACTCATATTTGAGCATATTTCGAGTCTCTACAGAATATCAACCACGTAAAAGCCAAAGTGTTAAAACATGTATGTATTGAGAGTGGTCGTCCGCCAACTACAACTCAATAACTCCCTTTCTTGTTTATTCCAGTACTTTATTTGTTCCCCTAAGCTGTATGTCGCTAGCCGTATGGCGCGGATGCACGTAATAAATCTAACGTTTGATTTATTAAGTTTCAATCGATTCTTTATGTTAGTAATTAGTACCTACTTAATCTATGCTATTATGCCTTCTCCGTGTGCAGGGTATGGGTACGCATCCAATAAATCAAATAAAAAATTTTGTCTTTCTTCTGCTTGCCTGTTAATGAAGAACGGTAATTACCTAGTAAGTGCAATTACGTTCGTTTAATTACGTATGACAATATTCAATACATCTTGTACAAAGTAGCAAAGTAGTATAGGTAAGTAAGTATATACTTCGCCTCGTATTATTTTCCCGCTTAATACCTAGGTACCTACTATGCGGAAAGACTTCAAAAATGTTAGATTTATTACTTAAATTTAATAATAAGTTGGTTGGTACATGATATAGCCATTTGGCCTAGTACTCATATCTAACGGCTCGGGTCATGACTTTGCACAAGAATACAATCGTAAATAAAAAAATCGTACCTAAGCAGGATGGTAGCGGGAGGCGCTCGTCGCTCCGCCAACAGCCGCTGTAGCGACAGGAAATAGCATTTTTAAAATACCTACATTTGATACAGTGAAACGCCTAACTATATTTATTAGTAAAGATTTTATGACCTTAAATTATAAAAACAGGTGGTATTGTAGGGAATAAAATTGTGTACTTTTATTTGTGTTTTATCGTGTACCGAAATGCAACTTTAGTGCGATACGTACCTATTGCAGATTACGTTCGTAGGTAGATACCTACCTACAAATGTTACTTTGAACAGCATAACATTTAATTTAGTAGAATCAATGGTGTTTTAGAGGATAATTTACTTTCATCAATTTACTTTAAATTACTTTAATTTAAATTAAATCAATAAGACTGATTACTGTTTAACTTTATAACGGCAAATACAAACTTCATAATGTCTAAGACTGGCTCTTTTTGCCTGACTTGTGCCTGCGAGAATATTATTTTTACGCATGTCTCCATGTATGTACCTAACCGAGTTAAATTATTGATGTAATGTAAATGTTAACTGAGTTAGATTATTGATTTTCCAGGGAGTGAGTTATCTGTTCCAACTATAAGGTAATCTGTGACCAAGGTGTTAAGAGCAAATCAAACTGTATTATTGATTTAAATTATATCTATTATTATCCGAAATAGGTAAATGTGTGTACCTACCAAATAACAGAACAACCAGTCAACAGGAAGTTAGGAAAACCAAAGCATTAAGACCAATTTTAGTACTTCGTTCATCAAGATCAATCTGATGCTGACTGTGCCACACTAACTTCTAATAAACAGCCTTCGATTACCTGTAAGATACGCGGTAGGTAAGTCTCACCTAAGAGTACCCTCCAGTCTATAAATGGAACAATGCACTAGTAAGTACAGTCATGATGTGTATCAAAACAATGCTTTTTATAATATCTATACATACTATTTATATAGTTTGACGAAGCTGTAACGCAAAGCGATGTAACCAGCGTTGGTTAATGTCTGTTCAAAAAGATGATGTAATACTACGCTGACATCATTCTTCAGCAATAACTATTCTGCAAAATCCATTTCGGTTTGTTATAATTATGAACGGTAAAGTCGTTGGACTGCTTAAAGCACAGTGATGAAATATAACCTGTGTGTTTACCTACTACAGATACAGATTGGCTTAAAATAAAATTGATCGTTCCCGAAACCCACAGGACCTTTCTATAATTTCGTTGCCACTTCCAGAAACCCACAGGAACCTATTTTCGAGATGAAAAGTAGTCTATCCGTATGTATACCAGACTACCTACAAGTTATCTTTGAGTTCTTAATTAATTTAATTTTTGCGTGAAAGTATAACAAACACATACATATGGATGTTTGCGATTATTCCGAACCTGGCCCGAATTGCGCAGATTGATCATTCTTTACAGCTGCGATTGTATTTACAGAAAATTAGTGACAGGTTTATTGTGATAGCTGCGCAATCCGACTTGGTTAGGTTAGGTTAGAAGCCTTCGTGGTTTTTTTTTTATAACCATGCAGAAATAAGTCATTATTTAAACGGCTGATTAAGCTAGTTGGCGGCGTTTTAAACAAATAAAAGCTAATTTATTTACTACACGTACTTATTCGGGTTCATATGATAGGAACGAGACGTCGAAACAGGTTAGGAAGAGGGTTACATTCAGAACAAATATTACAATTTTTTCAAGTTTCTAACCTAAAGGTGATTTTCCACCAGAGGGGCGAGACGAATAAACTGATGTTTGGTGTTCTTTCAGGCAAAAAATTATTTTGCCAACCAAACTATTATAATATTATTTCGTAAGATGGGTAATATCTACATCTCATATATAATAACAAAAATACTAAGGAATTTCAGATCACTTGTCTTTTTTTATGGCTATTGGCCTGTAATTGGACGGAATTGAGCCGTCGCCTTTTTTAAGGATCGGGTGCACCAAAGCTGCCTTCCAAGAAGACGGGACTACGCCAGAAGCTACTTGTGATTTGCCACCAACAGGAACTGCAGAGGACGGAATGAAAAGCTCCATCCCCTGCAGCACCACGTCGGCAACAAAATCGACAATGACGCTGGGATCAACCAGTGAGAAGCAAACCTGCCCCCAGGGGTAGGACGCAAAGAAGTACCGCATCCCTTCCCAATCTGCCGATCTATAGTGCCACACACGACGGCTAACAGCAACTCACCGACGCGGCACGCACGCGAGTGGGAATGTGCTCCGGATCAAGCGATGGTCCGACAAACCGAGCGGGGCTTCAACGGATACACGGTAGCCAGCCGGATGGGAGGTCAACAGAAGGTCCAACAGGGAAGCTTGTAGACAGACCTACCCGCGTGATCAGTCTTGTTTGAGCCGAGCCATTCGGCGTTGTGGGCATTAAAATCACCAAAAATAATGATCTCAGCGGATGGGATCTGCTGCTGCACAAAGTCTGCAGCCGTTTGGATGTGCTCAATGAGTCGGTTAGTTTCGGCATCACCACTATGGAACCTATATACGCACGAATAGAGACGGGGATGGTCATCGTTGTCTATACGCAGCCAGAAGGTGGAAAGGTCCTTACCGTCAAGATTGCTGAGGCGACGAGAACTGATATCGTCTCTAACGCACACCCCAGCCCTGGACAATAAGTGGTGTTCCAGTCCGTACCCAAGATAGGATAGGTAAGAAGTGTCAGCTGGAGACGATATCAGCGTCTCGGTCAAAAAGAGCCGGCTTTGCTGTCTCGAGGTGTTGATGGACAGCATTAAGGTTAGAGTGTAGACCCCGGATGTTGCAGAAGTCCACGTTTAACGTAACAGGTGGTTGCGAAGCTGCTCTGCTCTTGCCTTGGGCAGATGGCAGATGATTGAGCGCGGTTTTGCCCAAGAGTACGACGTGGGGCGGCCTCGGCGTCCACGCTCAGGCAGAATGTTACCTGAGCATGGAAGCCCATATGTAATTTTATTATATAGTCCGGTGTGTGTATCCGCATCCGCCTTTTAACTATTTGTTAAAATCCGGACATTGTTCCAATAATGGCTACTTAACTTTGCTATTGATCTAGTGAGAAAATGTAAAAATGAGTAATAAAACTAATTTACATTATAGTAATTTTCATGCTCCATTATAAAGTAGGAAGTGCAATGTTCTTACACTTGCTCTGCGTCGAATGTATGTCAGAGGTCCCAACGATAAGGCACGTTCACTCTTACCGACGATACTATTACACAGTATTTTTTAATTAATGTGTAATACTTACAGTTATAGAATGTGTCTTCACATTGGATGGCAATAAACTCGATTTATGAATTTATTCTCGTTCTCTCATCACCCCTGTCTCAATTTCGATTGTATTCAAAGTTGGCACTCTCAGCTCTACTACTCCCATTGATTTGATTACGAGAGCTACTGCCGTCTAACCCCAACCCCAAAAGGAATCGTACATCCATCATTCAGCAGATGTGCCTGCCAGGTCGCAGGTGATACTGGCTAAATGATGGAGTTTAGTTTAGCTGAGGGAGTTAGAGGGAATATTATTTATTTTGTTTAAGTATTTAAAGTATAGAAAGAAAATATTTATATACTTATATATTCCATCACATATAACAGCCTGGGCAGTTAATTGAACGGCTGATTAAGTTTGCGACATATACGTGTAATGGTGTATTCACCGTACCCGGGGTAATGGTGCCCATCACGCTAGTGGGGTTGCCTCGCTGAATAGCGATGGTCAACCTTGCCCCAGGTACGTAAGCACCTGGGGCAAGGTTGGCGGAGCAATCGGAGCCAGAGTTAGACGTTTAAGCGAGATTGAGTCGATGATTGGTGACCACGGTGAATAGCAACTAGAAGGTCGCTGTCGATATTCATATGAATAATAAATAAAAAATAACAAATAAATCGCGATAGAATTAGAAATTAGCTTTATATTTGCACCTTTTTAGGATTTGGTATATATCCATACTAATATTATAAATGCGAAAGTAACTTTCACGCCTAAACCACTGAACCGATTTTGATGAAATTTGGTATAGGGATAGATTAGACCTTGAGAAAGGACATAGGCTATATTTGGTCTCGATAACCGACATTTGCGCGGGCGGAGCCGCGGGCAAAAGCTAGTTATAAATATAGCCCAAGTGATAATACAAGTACCGTTGTAGAACTCATTATCATATTTTTTTTTCAGGTAGTGTGTAATCAAACAGTATGCGATTGCTCTGGAATCAAAGGTGATCAAGGAGCGCCAGGTCCCCCAGGAATTACGGGCCTTCAAGGAGAGTACGGTGAAGATGGACCCATTGGACGTCCTGGCCGAGCAGGTTATACAGGCGACACTGGCGACCGAGGTGATTTTGGCGACAAGGGTATTAGAGTATGTATTTTTTATTATTTTTTGAGCCGTGTTGGTTCCCGTTAGAGTAGAATAAGACCACCCCACAGCTCTTATCCTGGGGGAGTCGCAAGGGGCGATTAAGGGATAGGGCTGTTCTCCATCCGAAAGTAAACATACAGCACAAGAAAAAGTGCCCCCTAGACGGCAATAGGCTCGTTTCGACGCGGGACCAAAAATTATAGTTGAAGAAACATGGGTGCAAATACAATTCTGCCTGCCCCTTCGGGTATATATAATGTACCTTTGCATGTATTATTTTTATTTTGTGATTTTAAAATGTCTTGTATAGATACTTCTTTCTTATTACTTGCTGTGGGGACCGCCATCATAATATTTATTTAAGAACTTGTAAAACAAATTGTTGTAATTTACATTTATTCTAAGATTTGAGGCTTGTCTCTGTCTACGTATCTCTATCTATTGGACAGACGGGGGACCATCATCATGATTTTAATTTTAAACCTTGTAGTATAGTGCTAAAATCTATTTTATTTATGTTTCAGGGAATCGATGGCCCTTACGGACCAAGAGGAGACACCGGCCCACAGGTATGATCCATTTATTACAGCCAACAATATTGTTTTGAAAGGTGAAGAGCAAAGGTGATCAGTAAATTAGAATTTTTGAACTACACTTTTAGTGAAATATATGGGTATACGTACTTACTATAAAGATGTAAAAAGTGCCAACAAATAAGTTTTTCAAGATTTCTTGGTTATCCAAAGAAATTGTGCATATTTAAAAAAAAACAATCACTTTATTCCTAACAATAATTATACAAAATTTTGTTTAACTAGGGTCCATATGGAGAACAGGGTATTCCCGGTTTTGATGGATTGGACGGCTGTAGCGGTATTGATGGAGTCACAGGTCCCCCCGGTAGAGTTGGTTTGCCCGGAGAAAGAGGCGTGCCTGGAACTCCTGGTGAAAAGGGGTTCCGCGGTATGGCTGGTGAGGGAGGAGCAAACTCGAGAGGTGCAAAGGGAGACGCTGGAGAACCAGGCTTGCCTGGAAAACAAGGGCTACAAGGCCCTACGGGGTGGGCAGGTGTTGATGGTGCTAGAGGTGAAGAGGGAGACCAGGTAATTATCACTATCCTTAAACAGTTGATGTTATTATAATTTTCGATTTCAATAAAACTTATGGTATTAGATGTCACCCTCAACCCTTATATGTTGCAAACTATTTGGCGCCTCTCTTCTTTGCCACACCATATCTAAAGTCTTGAAATTTTTATGTTTAAAATCTAAATCTTTAACTCTAGGGTTTGCCGGGCGCTCGAGGTGAACGAGGAGAAAGTGGCACATTTGGTGACGATACTGTTGGACCTCCTGGACAAAAAGGGGACCAAGGACCTGTTGGTGAAACAGGACGACGTGCTGTTGTATATGTAAATAATAATGTTCGAAGCAATGTTACGATAATTACGAAGGGAAGTAAAGGAGAAAAAGGATTACAAGGACAACGAGGAGTAAAGGGTATAAAAGGGATGGTCGGGGCTATAGGCCAAACTGTAAGTTGCCGAACATTGCGTTTTTTATTTTCAGTTTTACTTTATTTATTTTAACTGTTAGTTACGATTATTGAGTTGTCTTTATTTAATAGGGCCCTTACGGACTACCCGGTATACAAGGTATCAAAGGTGCTCAAGGTGATGATGGACCTAGAGGGAAACCAGGCCACCGTGGTCGTGATGGTGATTCAGGCCCGAAAGGTGACAAAGGTGCACCAGGCTATGCAGGTCCAGACGGTGCAGATGGACAAAAAGGTATACCAGGGGAAAATGGTATGCCAGGTAACCCTGGACTTCAAGGGCCGATTGGAGAACCTGGTATTTACGACGAACGATTAGATGTCCCACCAACACAAGGAACTGCCGGCCCTCAAGGTCCAGAAGGTCCCATGGGCCCGCCTGGATTACCGGGCATGCCGGGAGAACGCGGTCTACCTGGTACTGTGGGGCCAACTGGACTACCAGGAATTAAAGGAATCCAAGGAAGGCAAGGAAGTCCGGGTACATCTATTAAAGGCGAACCAGGCAACGATGGATTTAAAGGGCTTCCTGGATTCCAGGGTTATTCCGGATTACCCGGACTACCAGGGTTACTCGGACCTAAGGGCTTTAAAGGAGCAAAAGTTATTGGCCCGGATGGTGAAGATGGATTACCGGGTGTAGATGGCTTACCTGGCATGCGTGGAGATCGTGGAGATCACGGTGACGCTGGACCCCCAGGATTTCCAGGGAGAGGTATTCACGGCGTTGGTCCTCCAGGAGAAGTTGGCCCACCAGGACCTCCAGGATATGTAGGTGACGCAGGTACACCTGGACGTCCTGGATTCCATGGGTTCAAAGGAGAGCGTGGTGATGACTGTCCAGTATGCAGATCAGGTACATAGCATTTTATTTATTTTCATATGGAATAGAAAGTCTCGTATAGTGATCGGCAAAGTACGTTTTTCAGGCTCTTTGGGGGGAAAGACGAGGCGTGACAGCGAAGCACCTTCGCTGTCACTGCCCCTATCAACAAATCATAGATTAATAAACTAAAACCACGGTCGCACGAGCTTGCATCATTGGTTTATAATCATAAGCCCTTTTATTGATTTCTACATAAAATTTTCTATAAATTAGTCTAGACCATAAACTTAATATAAACTAGCGTATAAATAGACCCTGTTTCCTCATTTCTGCGTTACCGAATTTATAATGTCAATACTTTTAGTGGCAGTCAAGTGACACTGTGACAATGACTTTTAGTGAAGTGACATTTCCTGCACTGCAATGTCGATATAACCAAATTGAAATTTGGTAGTATTTAACCGACTTCAAAATAGGAGGGGTTCTCAATTCGAATGTATTTTTATATTTGTTACTTTAGAACTTTTGATAGGGTGAGCCGATTCCGACAATGGCATCCAGGAGAAAACCAGATCACTTTTAAATTTACATAATGAATAGTAATATGTAAAAGTCATAATTTGAGAAATGCTTAATATTAAATAATTATATTATACTAGCGACTAACCTACGACCCAACCTTTCTTCGCCCCGTAAGCGTGCTTCGAAACACCGTATCACCCTTTGAGTCATAATATGGGGTGCTTTTTTTAGAGATTTGGTAACTATATGCTCTTCATTCTAGCATCAATGTCAATCTCGGTCGCATCCAAAGCCTTGACCTTGGAGCCCGGGGTCCGCTTTTCCAGTTTAACTCCGGGTGTGGGCTGATCTTTGATATTTTTCGTAAAACGACTGCGATCTGGGTTGTGGAGAACAAATACACATAAAGATTTCAATTAGACCAGTTTTTGGACTTTTTAGGGCTCCAACTACCCGTAACGACTGTCATAGAATTCGGATAAAAACTGGTACCGATGGTTTAATGTACTTTCCGAGGCACGACGACATCAGTGCAAATAACCATATTCACACATATGCACTGAGCGGAAATTGAACGCACGCCCTGAGGATGGATGTCTATAACACCATAAGCCCCAGTTGCTCAAAAAAGTGGTCGAAATTGGACTGCCCAATTACGCTTCATTCGAGCCACCCGTGGCACCTATATGCTTGAATTCGTTTTAAGCACTTATGGCAAATGAAAATCATTTAAATAAGATTAATAAATAATACCATTAAAGATCATTCCATCAGTGCGAACATAAATAATTATAAAATTATTGCACACAAATAATATTATCGGTATATCGATAGATTGTTTGCTTTCAATCAATCCCTGTGCCAAACGGTATCATATTTTGGTAGGTATACGAAATATTTTATTAACAAACATGTAATTTTCTAAATTAATATAATATTTCGAAAATAGAGAACTTGCTGAATTCAACAATATTAACTATGTAGAATATACTGCTTTCGGGCTGATTGGCCGTGGTCCATGTGAAACTTGCGTTCCAGACGTTTCGTCGATCACTGCGGTCGACAACTTCAGTGGCGCAGGGCCGGGCGACGACAACTGCGGAGACCTTGCCTCGCCGGCGGCTGACGTACGACTGGCGCGATGGCTTGAGTCACGGCTGTATTTATAGGCACGGTCGTAGCGGGGAATCGACTCACTCGATTCTGATTGGCCAAGCGCTGTGGCGCGGACGTACTGGATCCTGATTGGTTGTTTGCACTGTGATACCGAGTGGCTCTCAGTGCTGGGTACCAATCTTTTTGGAGCTGAAATCCCTCGTTTTTTCGGTTAAAGTTGTTGGGATGCTTGAATATTTCGATGGCTTCTCGAAGTATACGTGGGAAAAAATGTGTTGTGGTAGCTAGAATTTTCGTGTTCTGAAATTCGATGGTATGATTCCCATCCTCTTGGGTGTGTTCTGCAACCGCTGACTTGTCGAAGTGGCAGAGGCGGCAATTACGTTCATGTTCCGACAAGCGGGTCTTGATGCTTCTTTGGGTGGTGCCCACGTATACCGAGCCACATGAGCAGGGGATTCTGTAAACTCCAGCTGACGATAGTGGATCACGTGGGTCCTTGACCGAACGGTGAAAATTCCGTAGCTGCGTCGTGGGCTTGAATATCGGCTTGATGTTACAAGCTTCTAGCAGTCTTCCGATACGATCCGTAATGCCACGAATGTATGGCAAGAAAGCGTTCCCTATCGGAGCAGGTTTTTCCTCATCCTGGTTTGTCTGCGAAGCTTTCTTTGGGTGAAGAGCTCTCCGTATCTCATGTGCAGAGAATCCATTAGCTTGGAAGGCCGAGTCCAAGTGGCGTAACTCGTTTTGTAGGTGTTGAGGTTCACAGATGGTCTTAGCTCGGTGGACCAGTGTCTTGATAACTGACATTTTTTGTCTGCGATGGTGGTTGGAGTTCTTGTGTAGGTAACGGTCTGTGTGTGTCGGCTTTCGATAGACTCGGTGACCTAGACTGCCATCTTCTTTCTTGGATACTAGGACATCTAGGAATGGTAGCTCCCCGTTCTTCTCAACTTCCATGGTGAATTGGATGTTCGGATGGATGCTGTTTAGGTGATCCAGGAGCCCGGTAGTCGCGAACTTTTACATGGAATCATTTGAGGAAGATGCTCTGGATAGAGCTCCCAAGAAGCCTAAGGTCTGGTTCCGCTACGTGGACGATACCTTCGTGGTTTGGACTCATGGGGACTCGGAGCTGACTAAGTTCCTGGATCACCTAAACAGCATCCATCCGAACATCCAATTCACCATGGAAGTTGAGAAGAACGGGGAGCTACCATTCCTAGATGTCCTAGTTTCCAAGAAAGAAGATGGCAGTCTTGGTCACCGAGTCTATCGAAAGCCGACACACACAGACCGTTACCTACACAAGGACTCCAACCACCATCCCAGACAAAAAATGTCAGTTATCAAGACACTGGTCCACCGAGCTAAGACCATCTGTGAACCTCAACACCTACAAAACGAGTTACGCCACTTGGACTCGGCCTTCCAAGCTAATGGATTCTCTGCACATGAGATACGGAGAGCTCTTCACCCAAAGAAAGCTTCGCAGACAAACCAGGATGAGGAAAAACCAGCTCCGATAGGGAAGGCTTTCTTGCCATACATTCGTGGCATTACGGATCGTATCGGAAGACTGCTAGAAGCTTGTAACATCAAGCCGATATTCAAGCCCACGACGCAGCTACGGAATTTTCACCGTTCGGTCAAGGACCCACGTGATCCACTATCGTCAGCTGGAGTTTACAGAATCCCCTGCTCATGTGGCTCGGTATACGTGGGCACCACCCAAAGAAGCATCAAGACCCGCTTGTCGGAACATGAACGTAATTGCCGCCTCTGCCACTTCGACAAGTCAGCGGTTGCAGAACACACCCAAGAGGATGGGAATCATACCATCGAATTTCAGAACACGAAAGTTCTAGCTACCACAACACATTTTTTCCCACGTATACTTCGAGAAGCCATCGAAATATTCAAGCATCCCAACAACTTTAACCGAAAAAACGAGGGATTTCAGCTCCAAAAAGATTGGTACCCAGCACTGAGAGCCACTCGGTATCACAGTGCAAACAACTAATCAGGATCCAGTACGTCCGCGCCACAGCGCTTGGCCAATCAGAATCGAGTGAGTCGATTCCCCGCTCCGACCGTGCCTATAAATACAGCCGTGACTCAAGCCATCGCGCCAGTCGTACGTCAGCCGCCGGCGAGGCAAGGTCTCCGAAGTTGTCGTCGCTCGGCCCTGCGCCACTGAAGATGTCGACCGCAGTGATCGACGAAACGTCTGGAACGCAAGTTTCACATGGACCACGGCCAATCAGCCCGGAAGCAGTATATTCTACATGCAACGCCGGCCGTGAAAGCCTGAAGGCTAATATTAACTATATTGAAAAATATATAGATAAACTATTTTGTGTAGGTATCACGCTTATAGAGTATTCCCTCAAGTACAGAAGTGGGTCAGGAATCAACTGCCTCCTAAAATATGGGATTGGAAGCGAGGAATCGATGGAAACTTGGAGCTAATTACGACTTTAGATCCTGATATTTGATGCTCCTGACGCGTTGCTAATTTCCATTTTCTTCTGAAGTAAAAGTGGTTCCACTGGATAATGTAGTTGCCCAAATACACTATTTTTAAAACTAGAAAGACTTTTGGAAATTTAGAGGTTGAAAGTTTGGATGGTAATTCACTATTTTTAAAGCACGTAGCACGAAATTTCGTATGCCTACGTCTGATTAAAAATAAATGAACACCAACACACAACAGCGTTTTTCAACAGACAACCTCACCTTCAGCCTAGCACAACGACCCACAGACGGCGTGCGGTTTAGTCGGTTCGAGTCCGACATAACCTACCAGTGTACCGGGTATAAGTGGGGATTTCCCGCACGTAAAAAAAAATTGAATTGATTTTGTCACGAATTATAACTTACATTTAACCTCTCATATTCAAGAAAGTCCTACAGGAATTATGTCTAGATTTAAATTTGTAGGCAAATAATGTATAGGTAACTAAAGAGATATTATTATTAGTTTTTAATATATATTATAAGCAGAAGACTGAAAAAGGTACCTCAGCCCCCTCCCCCACCGCCGGCTCGTGTCCCAGCCTCGGGGACTTTTAGTATGTTCATCTGGGCACCTGAGGGAATGACTGTACCAACTTTTGGTATGATTTCTTCAATCTTCCCACTCTAGTATTTATCTGGAGATTGAGAGTATTTTGATTGTTAACTTAACCGAACGGAAGAACTAGGAATTGTGACATAGGACGAACAAACAAAAATTTGTATCTGGTTTTCTATTAGCTAATAATTTAGAAACTAAGAAAACAAGAGACATCTTACTGTGTGTATTAAGACCTTCGTGGAGGTTGTACATAGCTCAGACAGCAGTTGCTCACTCCGCTAACTTCTCTACAGGAGTAGTAAAACAAATTTTCCAAGAGAAAATTTCCAATAAGAAAATTCCTACCACTGAAACTGTATAACGCTGAGAACAAGGTTCCGTGTCGTCGTTATAACATACGCTCCTTGCTACTAGAGAGCGCATCAGATAAAATAATTAGCAGTAAGAATTTCTTGGCATATAATACTCATTTAAAAATGATATCCAGGGTCGCGAGCTATGGTATCTTACTAACACCTATTATATTTTTAGGTTTGCCGGGTCCAAAAGGACAAAAAGGAGATGATGGTATTCCAGGAGTAAAAGGCAACCCGGGACCTGGAGGGCTACCTGGAATAAGAGGTACTCAAGGTCAACCTGGCAGATCTGGATTTGACGGACCCATAGGACCTAAGGGTAATAAAGGTGGAGAAGGACAAATGGGTCGACCAGGACCGAAAGGTATACCTGGATTAATCATATATCCACCTGAGAATCTAACACGGGCTGAATATGGACCAAAGGGCGACATGGGTAAGTCTAACTACACCTATATCAGAAAGAAAAAGTGAAATATAGTTTGAAATAATTTTGAAAACCTATGAAGACGGCCGGTGTAACCTGGTCGAAACGTCAGGCAATCAAAGGTATGTAAGTACCTATACCATGATCGCGTTAATTCCCGTTTCGTTAATTATATATCATGGAACGCGAGAGTTTAAAAGTTAACCTATGAAGTATCAGAAAATTATTTTTTTTGTCTATAGGCTCGCGAATCGAAGCTTGTCGAGGCAACTCTCTCTCTTTATAGTTTTTTTAACACACTTGCTAATAAACTAGCTCTAGTTTCACCGCAATGAGGCCTATAGTCAAACTGTGGCTTTTAGATTGTTATAATTCACAAATGAGTTATAGATTTTTTATTTTATTTAGTTAGTTGTTGCTTTTTCTTTAAAAAGTTTTGATACAAAAAAGGTCGTGTTCAATAGTACAAATGAATTAATATACTTTTACTTGCTCATTTCAATGCGGCTTCGTATTTAAATATAAACTTTTATTCAATTAAACTTTAATCTTGAACGTGTTTAATAAACAAAACTTTCACTCAAATATAACTTTTGTTTTCTCTCCGTTTAAAACTTAAAGTAAACTTACCATTTTGTACACGTGATAGAAAAAAAAGGAACCTCATTCTTTTAGTCTGTAGCCAGTGTATTTTTTTTATTATTCCGGCCAGTCCGCCAGTACCAAAAAGTTTCGCAATTCGTTTTTACTGGTGAAATTATAGTTATTATTAATTGAAATGTCTACAAGTATGTACTAGTTATGAAGGAAACGATTTATGTACCGACCTAGTACACCGCCTGATATATACACATACACTGTACGACGTCCGATAAATGATGTGATTGATATGAAGTCCTTAATGTTATGGTGTTTACTATCTGAAAACTGCAAGGGTAAATATCTATTTCAGTATTATATTATTCACAAATGAATTGAAAAACGATGTATGATACACGTGTGAATTGTTGATTACCGTCTTTGGCTCCCTTTAGACACTCGCCTGACGGCTCAGGTCTCAACATCGCCTCAGCGGTAATCACCAACTTTACACACTTGCACCATAATCTACTTATGTTAATATTATTTTATTCACAAGAATGTTAACACCATAAATCGGACATTGTACAGTATATGTGTATATATCGGGCGGTGTAGTAGGCGCTTAAATCGTTTTCTTCATAACTAGTAGGTACATACTTGTAGACATTTTAATTAATAAATAGCTATCATTACACTAGTAAAAACGAATTGCGAAACTATTTGATATTGGCGGACTGCGGGAATAATAAAAAAACACTGACCATAGACTAAACAGAATGAGGTTTCTTTTTTTTCTGTGTAACAAATGGTAAATTTACTTAAAGTTTTAAACAGAGCGAAAACAAAAGTTACATTTGAGTAAACGTTTTGGTTTTTATACACGTACAAGATGAAATGTTCTATTTAAAATACGCAGTTGCATGAAATGAACAAGCAGTAGGTAGGTATATTAATTTATTTGTTCCATTGAACACAAACTTTTCGTATCTATTTTTTTTAAGAATAATGCAACTCAACCTTTAAATTAAAAAGTCATTATCCCACTCGTGATTTAATAACAATCAAAAAACCAAAGTTTGATAATAGATATCATAATGTGCCTAATTTCGCTGAGATTAGAGCCACATTACGAGCAAGTAGAATGAAAAACATTATACATCGTACCTATAATACTATTTCTTGATTTTACCCACAAGTTTACTGCAACCGGGATACTTAACCAAAGTCAAAAAAGTAAAAAATCTAATAAAATCTAATGTTCTCTATAGAATGAGTTAATTAAACGAAGTTTACACAACAATATAGAACAAAATGAATAGAAAAAATCTGTTGTAATATTGAAATAATAATAATTGTCTTACTTAGGTTTCAACGGTCCCCCGGGCTTACGTGGAGATCCAGGCTGGCCAGGACTACGGGGAGATGCCGGAGAAATGGGCGTAAAAGGTCAGACCGGCCGCGATGGATACCCAGGTCAGCCTGGAAAAAATGGATTGAAAGGGCGTGATGGAGCACCAGGATGGCCAGGGCGGCAACCAACAATACCCATTCAGTTCCTAACTGGGGAGCCTGGAGAAAGTGGACAAAAGTAATTTTGCGTAGTTTTTACATGCACACAGTTACACATAGGTGCAACTGCCTATGTTTCTCTCAGGTGGTCAAGGACAACAGTCCGTTATCAATTATCATGCTTCTGCCCTTTAAACATTTCATGCAATGCAAGCCCGCCGGTTTCGAGGACTTTTCATTTGCTCTTTTATTATCAATATATAATCAATTTCATCAATTTATTTTGTGCGAGCTCAATACCGACTTGCCTAGCTCGTAGAAAGAACTTACCATATTAAAGAATAACATCTTAAACTTCTTTTGTAGGGGAGAGCAAGGAGAACCAGGAGAAGATGGTCTGCAAGGAGTAACTGGAGACTCCAGTGATGAAGGGTTAAATGCTAAAGGTGATAAGGGTCTCCCTGGACCGCCTGGGCCAAAAGGTAAGTTTTAGTTCACTTACACATATTTGTGGCAAAATTTTACTTTTCCAAGGGTTTTTTCATTAGTCGATGTTGAGTATTACTCGTAAAATAATAAATCTCACATAACTATTATAGTTTACTACAGGATATGTGAACTTTATTTTCTGATAGAACTGTACCTTTTATGAAGCTTGTAAATTGGGTTATACATCATTGAATAAAATCCTAATATAAACATTAAAATGTAATGGTATTATCGTAATTCTTTATATAATTTTGCAGGTTATCCTGGAATAAAGGGTGACCAAGGTGATCAAGGTTACGATGGTTTTAAAGGCATTCAAGGTGATCAAGGACCAAGTGGTACTTCAAAAATGGGTCCTAAAGGTTTTAAAGGCTATGAAGGTCAAAGAGGAGACATGGGACCTTACGGATTACCTGGAAGTCCAGGTCCGCCAGGCCCTAGTGGATTCCCAGGCAATAAAGGGAAGAAAGGAGCACGTGGAGATATCGGTTTATCTAATATAATGGGAGAAAAAGGTCTTGATGGACTGCCTGGTGAACGAGGAGATGATGGAGATCAAGGGTATGTTGGAATGCAGGGAAGAAACGGCGCTATGGGTGTAAAAGGACAAGTTGGAGGAATGGGAGATATAGGTCCAAATGGGCCTCCAGGACAGCCAGTAAGATTATTTTGAATGCTAAAAAAAATATGCGAGAGAGCCAGGTAACAGGCTCTCGCGCAAGGTTTCCGAACCATTAAGCATGTATACAACAGTAGACACTATATTATTAACTTCTGATTAAATGAGAAAGTATAGGGTAGGATTGTAAATTTCGGTTAATTAACACAATTTTTGCTCGTAACCCCGGTCCTGCTTAACTAAGTATAATCTTACGTTAAGGCTGACCAAGACCCCCAAGACCCAGGAAAAAAACCGCATCAAAATCTGTTCAGTAGTTTTTGCGTCTATCAATAATAAACAGACGAACAGACAAGAATTCGAAAACACAAATCAATACGATTTGTGTTATCAGTATTTGGTATCAATAATATCTCCAATGTACGGACACGACCACTTTACAATTTTTATATACATACACTTTACAATAGTATAGATGTACATATAACTCATATTTTTATTACAGGGAAGGAAAGGAATACCGGGTGCAATCATTCGAGGACCACCTGGATTACCTGGTGCACCAGGATATCCTGGACAAAAGGGAATTATAGGGGAACCCGGTTTACAAGGCTCTAATGGCTTACCCGGCGATATCGGCGATAAAGGAGAGAAAGGAAGCACTGGTTTTAATGGAATTCGTGGAATACCGGGACTTGAAGGACGCATGGGTATAAAAGGCTTTGTTGGAATATCAGGTATAGCTGGCAATAAAGGAGATCGTGGTGACCAAGGTAGCCCTGGTGCAACTGGTGAGAGCGGCATAGATGGCCGTATAGGATTTCCAGGTCTCCAAGGAGTGAAAGGAATTTCAGGAGACGAAGGTCCACGAGGATACCCTGGCATTAATGGGCGACCCGGTTTCAAGGGAAATAGAGGCGACAGTGGTTTCAGTGGACGAAAAGGAATGCCAGGGGATCATGCTATTAAGGGTATGAAAGGTGAAATTGGTGATCAAGGTTATAATGGAATATTTGGAAGGCTCGGTTTGAAGGGTTCTAAAGGACTCCAAGGTGATGATGGGTTACCAGGTTTAAATATTGAAGGTCGTCCTGGATTGAAAGGTGAAGAAGGCGATGAAGGTTATGCTGGCAGACCAGGTATTAATGGTGAAAAAGGATTCAGAGGTGACTACGGCTTTGGTGGGATAAAAGGAGATACGGGTGATACTGGTTTTCCGGGCAATGATGGCAGCCCTGGAAGGCCAGGTTTAAATGGAATTAAAGGTGCACAAGGTTTACCTGGCATTCCTGGTGAACCTGGCATTAAAGGAGACCAAGGTGTACTAGGTAGGCCCGGGCGTATGGGCAATCCTGGTCGACCTGGCGGGAGAGGTTTTGCAGGTCCAATGGGTCTACAAGGTTTTGCGGGAACTAAAGGCGAAACTGGTGAAACGGGATTTTCTGAAACTGTAAAAGGGGACAAAGGGGATATCGGTGATAGAGGTATGGATGGGTTTCCCGGTTTACCAGGGCTAATTGGTGATATTGGTTTCCCTGGTCTCCGAGGTATTAAAGGTGAACGAGGAGACGAAGGTTTACAAGGAGAGTCTGGAGCCACAGGATTGCCTGGATTCAGAGGTTTGACGGGAGATCAAGGTCTACCTGGTTTACCGGGTATTAACGGAATTAATGCTCCAAGGGGTGAGCAAGGCAAACCAGGTTTTGATGGACTACCTGGATGGCCAGGACCAATGGGTCAGAAAGGTGCACCTGGAGAATATGGTATTAATGGACCTGATGGAGCAGCCGGTCCACCAGGTTTGTCATTCCAAGGAAGAAAAGGAATGCAGGGTATGGTCGGTGTACCTGGGCGGCGAGGAAATCCTGGAATACCTGGTAGTCCAGGGCCTACTGGTCTACCTGGTATGCGCGGTCTAAAAGGAGATGCTGGAGAAATCGGTGATGCAATCAGTCCAAGGGGAGAGATCGGAGATCAAGGAGCACCTGGTTACGATGGAGCCAAAGGAGAAAAAGGCAGCCAAGGTGACAGTGGATCAAATGGACGCCAAGGTCTTCCAGGTTTACAAGGATTGAAAGGTGAAAGAGGCGATGAAGGGAAGGAAGGGCTTTATGGAATAGAAGGAATCAAAGGCAGAAAAGGTGAACCAGGAGAACCAGTTCCTATATTTGAAATCCAACCTGGTCAACGAGGTGAAATCGGTTTACCAGGTCCAGTCGGATTACCAGGCCGAGATGGAATGCCTGGTAGCTTCGGGCGTAATGGAGTACCCGGAAGGAAAGGGGAAAGAGGCGACACCGGCTTCTACGGCTCTGTTGGAGCTCCAGGAGTAATAGGATTAGAAGGTGAAAAGGGTATTAAGGGTTTACAAGGATTTGAAGGGCAACAAGGTTCTCGCGGTCTCCCAGGCCGAGCCGCAGTTCAACCAACACCAAAATCAAGAGGATTTTTCTTTACCATTCACTCCCAAAAAAGGATAATACCTCAATGTCCTTTGGGAACTGTACCACTTTGGAGTGGATATTCTCTCATCCATATCATAGCAAATGGCAAAGCACATGGACAAGACCTAGGTAAATATGTTGCTTGATGCTTACAATTTATAAAATAACACTGTTTTCATTAAGGAGTTAACTTTAAACAGCTTTAAAGAACCTACCGCAGTATTCATTATAAAAGTAGCTCTTAATATCGATCTAAGCTGAATTTCATCAGGTAAAATTCCTTTTCTCAAACATGCAATGAAATATTGACACTATGTTCCTCTTAATAGGCTGCGAAGTATGACGTTTCAACTGTGGCTAGGACCAGAGGCCGGTAATGGAATTTCATACAAACCTTGCAGGCCTAAGGCCGGCAAAGTCCTCTTTTTTAATTTCGATTCCACATAAATTTTCGGCAAAAGCATCGACACTCTGCCACTATGCGTATTAAAAAAAACAATAAACGACTTGGTATGTACTTAGAGCAGTTTTATTTACATAAAAAATCCACATTAACATAACTAACAACACATTATTATCAATTGTTTTCTTAACTATACACATAAACATTGAAATATTAATATTTAATTTAGTTGCAACAAATTGACATTTATAACAATGACAAGTGTCACTGTTCGTTCAGAAACGTGCCTTTATACTTTTTTTAAGTAACATGATAATGAACATAAATGTAAATGTTTACTGTTAAAATCAAGCTAAAATAGACGAAACAGTACTATACACGTGAGTTTTAGATTTTATCTTGTTTACTTTTAATGTATTTATATCATTGCCTGTTTGAGAAAAGCACTATACATACCTCGGCGGGAAATATTGGGTTGCCTGCCTCAGACCTAGCCATATCTATATGTCTTCGGCCGGCAACCCCTTTCTTCCCGGACTCTGTAGTAATGTACTATTAACCGAACTAAGCGTTCACGTTTCACACAATGAAATACTTATATAGAATATCTACTAGCCTATGCCCGCAGTTCCGCCCACGTGGATTTTGGTTATCGCGATGGGCCTACTCAACCGATTGCGATTAAACTTACGTAAGATTTGTGAACAAGACTTTTCTAACAAAAACCGCATCAAAATCCGTTCAGTAGTTTTTGTGTTCATAGGAACAAAGACAAAAATTTAAAAAGCTATTTTTTGTTTTCATCATCGTTAATATAACATAACTCAAGTATCTTTTTAAATATCACCAATGTACAGTCAGCATCATTAAAATGTCGCTAACAAAAGTACTCAAAATAATCCAAATACCAAAATACCAATTTTATATTGGTTATTAGAGTAATCAAATAGTTGCAAGTATCCAGAGTGGTCCAACTATCTTAACAATCGGTCTTCCAGTATTATCTAAGTTAGTAAAGTGTTAAGTTCAGTTAGTCGATAGTATCCAGTCAAGTATAATTTCAAAAAATCTAGACATTCATACTTTTCGCACTAATACAAGTTGATAGTCCATGGCTTATGCAACTGTCAACTATAAAAACATACATCTCTTATCATCCCGCCATTGTGTGTAAGAAAGGGATACAACATACGATTAAATGACAATGTTTAGATTTTTGAAATTATGCTAGATTGGTTATCATCGACCGGCGTGATTGTGTATATGATATGAATATGAATACTCTACTAACTGATATAATTCTGGCAGACCGATTGTTAAGATAGTTGGACCACTCTGTATACTTACAACTATTTGAGTACTCTAATAACCAATATAAAATTGGGATTTTGGTATTTGGATTATTTTGAGTACTTTTGTTAGCGACATTTTAATGATGCTGACTGTACAGGCACACAACCTCTTTACAATTTTGTAATACTATGGAAAAATAGAAAATGTGTAAACGCCGCGCCGTTTGAATTGAATTAAACGCAAAATCAGTGAAATTCAGACTTTAGTTATGTCAAGTGTATCTATGGTACCTACGTATTTAAGCCCTAAAGCATCTACATAAATAAAAATGTTTTTTTAATGCAACAAAGATTGCTATACCGTACTCACCTTAGACCATACTCACGGTAATCACCACGGGAATCACCTACAGATTACCTTTATAGTACTTAGGTTCGTTTTATATACCTACTAACCTTTTATACATTGAAAGTTTTAATTGTTGGGTTAAACCATGGTTTAACTTAATATTGATTTTTTCTCCTAGGCGCTGCTGGTAGCTGTTTACGCAAATTCTCCACAATGCCATATATGTTCTGCAACTTTAATGAGATATGCAATTTCGCTCAACGTGAGGACTACAGTTTCTGGTTGTCCACACCGGAACCTATGCCTTTGGCGATGACACCTATACAGGCTGAAAACGTTAAAGATTACATTTCCAGGTACGTATTATACTAACCTAACTGGTTACTTCTCCCTAGGGTTTGCAATTCCCGGGACTGAGGAGAGATACAGATTTCCCTGTACCAGACCATGCCATCCCGGGAAATTCGGTATCGAACTTAAAAAATAAATGGGTATTGCCTGAGTAGAAAGTATTTTTTTTAACTGGGCCCCCATACCCCTACGCATTCGAAACTCAAGACAGCGTGCGATTTTTAGTCGATTCGAGTCCGATATACCCGAATAACCGTCCCGCCGCCAGCGCCGCGCCGGCCATCCTGAAGAGGCAACCAAATTGTAACAGCCAAAATCGGCAGCCTAAAACTATTCGCATTACTAAAAGGTATCAAACAATTTACAGAAGTCTCTATCGTTGCCCGATGCTAGAAATAGTAATTACGATAAATCTATTTTTTCTTTTTCATCTTATTAAGCCTTATAGGACAGTTTGCTGCTGAGATATACGCCTTCAAATGAAAAAGATTCATTCGACTCTGATTATCGCTATCTTATTAAGTTCTCTGAAAGATCCTTTTACGAATTTTTTTTTTCTTCATTCTGGATGTCCATAAGAAACAAGTTCAAAAGAAGGATTCCAATTGGATTGGAGGAAAAAGGAAACGAATCAATATTTTTCCTACCTTAATGGATTTGAATAGTTGGCATGCAAAATGCTGTAAATTTTCATTCAATTGTTTGGGCGGAGTATTTAAAAATGAATGTTTAAAAATTATTGAAAAATCAATCATTGGTTCTGAAAAAAACTTTAAATTTTTTAATGTTGACACTAGTAAATAGATTAGGATTTTTTATTGTCACACAAAACTGATGTAAAGTGGTGTTGTTAGGATCGGGGCTGGTAATCGGTGCATCCACCCCACCTATTTATCATATTTAAATTTCAGGTGTCAAGTTTGCGAAGCACCAACACGAAGTATTGCCATACATAGTCAAAGTAATGATGTACCTCCATGTCCTACTGGATGGAGAGAACTGTGGCAAGGTTACAGTTTCTTAATGGTGAGAATATTGTATTATACCTACCTATCTCCTAAGTAATGCTTTAATTCATTATTATTTCAAGTAATTGTTAGCAAACTTGTAAGCTATCCCAATTAACCAAATATTGAATACTAACTAAATGTACCTAACTAAATACTTTGTTCTTTCTTTTACTTTCTTCTTTTTAGATGAGTACGATCTTTAACATTTACTGTGCATTGTCGTTTTCACATTGTGTCGTAGCATTCGTAGATTCTGTGCAATTTCTATATAAATGGAAATTCCTTTGTAAAATTCAAACTAGGCACCGGAAGAACTTCTCCGCAAACTATCGGTATTTAAACTATCATGGTTGTTTATACTATTAATTAAGTTTTCGGGATATTTACCATGTAATGTTTTAAACTCGATAAAACATTAACATTAACATTACATGGTAAATATCCCGAAAACTTAATTAATTCTCCGCAAACGCTTGCCATCTCTATCAAGATCTTGACAATAGTAACGAGAGTTTTTCTTCCTAACAGAATTTCTAAAGACTGCTACTCATATGTACATTATCTATTCTTTATTCGGCAACAAATCTAATTAATCTGTTGTTTTTTTACCTATAGCTACCTAATTTTATTTAACGTAACATAAATGTACTTTATTAAATTTTACAGCACACTGCTGGCGCAGACGCATCGGGCCAAAGTCTCATATCGCCGGGTTCTTGCATGAGAGAATTCCGCGCTCGGCCCTTCATCGAATGTAACGGGCTAGGCCGCTGTAACTACTTCGTAACAGCAGTTTCATACTGGCTCTCAGTTATCGAAGATAGTAAAATGTTCGATAAACCTAAACAACAAACCCTTAAAGGCGACCGTGTATCTAAAGTCAGCAGGTAAGCGCAATGACTACTGAATTATTTTTTGTGCCTTAGTAGATATTAGGTATACTAATACTCACATTCTGATTTGACAATATATTTCAACAATTGTCATTAGATTATTCATTTATTAACATTACGTTTGAATCTCAATAAGAGGCTAAGCAAACAGTAACATTAAGTACACGGCATCATTTCGTTGATTTGTACCATATTTTAAAAATAAATAACGTAAAGCATTTCAGCTAATTGAAATTTGCAGCAACATGCAAATGAATAACTTCCACGCCATTTGAAGTTCTTATCTGAGACTGATTAACTTTGTTATTTTCGCAGATGTGCTGTTTGCATAAGAGATTGGCCAATACCCCACAAGAAGACCGCCCCTATTCCTACGGTTGGCGATCTTAATTCCGTACCTAACGCAGCTTATCGACCACCCGTGTATCGACCATACCGCCGTCAATATCCGCACCCCGGTGGGTACGGGCCACGCCGCCGGTACGCCGCCCGCATGGTGCGAGGAAAACGTCGACAGTGAAAACATCTTCGCTAATATTATTGAGATTCTATTAAATAATTAATTTAAGGACTAAATGAATTATTGTGATGTGTTCTGTAAAAGAATTAAAAGAACGAATAAAATCGAAACAAAAGTCACTGCCATATTTTAAAGTAAACTATATCAACGTTATTATGTAGCATGTAATTTTAATACCTTCATTTAGTAAATATTACTCCAATCCTACTACTACGAGATAATCAATAGGTAAATACTTAGGTGGTGCACATCTTGTAATGTATTTGGACTTATACCTTTAATGTTATTAATTTTATTTATCGATAAAATGAGCTTAGTTAATATTACTACAGTATCTAAGAGTATGGCTGTTTTTGTCACTTCGCAAATGCTAATCCATGACACAAACTGTACGTTTATTTCATGAAACGTAGTCCTATGAAGTACCTAACCATAAGCATCGCGCATTATTGTAGTGTTGTAAATATAACTTCCGACCTATCTTCGTTAAATATAAATTAAATACCTAATAAAAAATTAAAGCTTTTGCCTCTTTCCTCTTTCAATTTCAACAGCACGTGGTTATCACAATGAATGATCGATTAAAATATGAAAAATTTAATCGGTCTAGGCGGGGATTGAACCCTAGATTTTTGCCTTACAGGGGTAATGCTTTGACAAATAAGCTACCAGCACTAAGCTGGATTGGTTCTAGCGAGGTCTGGTAGCTTAGTCGTCAAAGTGTTGCCAATATAAGGCAAGATCAAGGGTTCAAACCCTGCCTAGAAAGATAAAATTTTTCCTATTTTACTCGATTTGAATATTTTGCATGCAAAATGCTTCAAAAATTTCATTTAAAAAGAATGAATGATTATAAATAAACAGTGTATCATCATCATCCTCCTAGCGGTTTCCATGTTGCGTCCAATTTACGCTTTGGAGCCAGTTTCGCTTGTTTTTGATTGGTATGTCGACTTTTACGAGAGCGACTTCCGTCTGATCTCCCAATTACAAGAGGTCACCTGCACCAGGGCCTCATCTGTTGTTTAGCAGGTAATTGCAGTAATCCAGCTTTTTTGCGCTAGATGGAGGTGGGTGCATGTGGTACAACCACGGTTTCATTATGTAGCACTTGTCATACAAGATTAAAAAATTACAGTTTACAAAATTGCCGGTATGTGATTTAATTAAGGTAAAGTAAAATATCTGATTTAACACAACATTGAAACACTGCTATGAGCTTAGATATTTTATTTATCAGCGACCATAAAAATTAATTGAAGAATATTTAGGTATTTACATATTTGTTTCAAGCTCGTTAATGTTAATTACGTCGATTACAACTTCATACTTATTCGATGTGCCGAGATACAGAATCTTCATTTTTTAGTTTATGATCATCAAGATTAGGTCTAACTTCGTAAGTGCAAATGGTGACACCATGTCTGTGGCCCGGTGTCCATTCCCCTTTTAATCCAATATAGTCAATTTTAGTCGTATCTGCACCAAAATTGGTTGGAAAATGCATTGTCAAATGGGTAACTGATGAAAATGTGACTATTCTGAAAAATAAAATTACTTTATAAGCTCCTTTACAACCCGCAAAGTACCTATCTCTTTTCCTATCATGAACGAAGCGAACAGGGCTGAAGTGGCCACCTAATACGGTAAACAACCTCGTCTGTGCCCTGCCGGTCAACACTTAGAATTTATTTTTTACCGATTGTCGTCTCAATTGTATAAGTTTTAGTGTCATGATTCCATACCATACATCAAGATTCACGTTCTACGTTATTCACGCTCACATTCACCCTCCTTTCTTTAGGTATACCTACAGACATGGCTAGGCTTTTAAATTAAGGTTTGGCTTGAGGGTGAGTTAAGTTTGAAGAAGAAATGTGTAAGAAATGACATTACTATTCATCCGTAAAGCAGCATGTTTTTTGTTGATAAAAATAAATTATTTCTTTTGGAGGGGTTTTGTTATTCTATTCTATTGATCTCCCGTTTCGTAAATCAATTCATATGTTTTGATTTGACGAAATACTCTGAGATACAAGAACGTTAAATTTAGAAATAATTCTTATTATTTATCTTCAATCAGGTAAAATACCGAGTACCCTTGATGGATAAAATTATTAAATGAATATAAAAAAATACACTTACTTTGGTGAATATTCTAAAACTCCCTCACTATCTTTTTGAAGTTCAAAAACTTGATCCGGTTCCATTGTTACATCATCAAATGTCATATTGGGCTTATTTTTAAACCTAGAAGCATAACAATTGATATAAGAAGAAACATAAGAAAAGCGGCTTTTGTGCCGAAATATTATAAAAACAGATCTGCACTAGGTATAATTTTACGAGTTAGAAGCCAACACTGGTGATTTCAGTAGGTGCAAAGAGTCCGTAGAGTTATTAGTGGTTGGCAAACTATGGTACTCAGGCCTGCTGTGCCTTACCACCACGACAAATGCACTACGGAATATAAAGGATTGTCGGTCTCTCACTGAGGCTTACGCTACACTGAGGCCAAATTCAGGACACAAACCGCTGTTTTCCTGAACCAGTGCCAGTCCAGTGCCGTGCCGTGCCAATGCCAGTCTGTCACCAGGTGCATGCATAAGTAGGATAAATTGATTGTAGTTATATGGTTTGTAGGCCCTGCTCTTACACTCTTGCGTTATAATGATTCACAAAATAATGATGAGTGAATAATGGGGTTTTTTTTTTTTACGTGCGCGAAGTCCCCACGGATACCCCCCCTTCGGAGCCGAAGGGGGAGGTTATGTCGGACTCGAACCGACTAAACCGCACGCCGTCTGTGGGTCGATGTGCTAGGCCGAAGGTGAGGTTGTCTTGTGACATATCCCTCGCACCCCGGCTGACCCAGGGCCATTCCTCTCGGTCTGGCCCTCCTCAGGAGAGGGGACCACGCGGTCCCCAACTCGCCCCCGGTATGGGGGGGGCGCGCATCGTCCTACGATGCGCGCCGCCGCCGTGGCCTGCTTCTGCTAGAGTGACGAGCGGCTCCACCCGTCACCCTCAGGCCCGCGCTCATGGGGGGCGGAGGTCGGTTTGCGCCCTCCGACGCCCGAGCCGCCTTCGAACGCGGCCAGCGATGTCCGCGAGTCTTTCTCGCTCGCTGCGCCGCGCCCGCTCTGCTGTCTCCTTCACGAGCATGACCTGCTCGCAGAAGGAGGCGCTGGCCGCCCACGAGTGAATAATGGGGTGGACGTTACCTTATTTTTTCTTGTGCATTTTTATTTAATACTCTCACCACACTTTAGAAACGAAGTCACCGCCAACCGACCTAGCACGCCAGTCAGGACGGTTTCGTTAACTCCATTAAAAATACAGTTTAGTTCGATTAAGATAGGAAAAATTTAATCGATCCAGGCGGGATTCAAACCCGCTATCTTTCCCTTACAGGGAGAATGCTCTGATCACTGAACCACCGAACCACGCCTAAAGCCATCCAAATTTGTTTTGAGTTTATCTACAGTTTAGTTAGAACTTAGAAGTAACTCACAATCTTAATTTAGCAGGATGGTAGTCTGAGTCTTCGGCAGATATTTTAATTCCCTTCAACTTCACATTTCCTGTAAACGGTATATTGAACAGCAATTCTTCATCTGCATCACTTTCAACAAACTAGAAAAATACAAAATATTTAAAGGTAGCAGAGATAGACTACGGTAAGTACTTACTATTTTGCCTATTGAAGTTTTCTCAATCATTTTCACAAATGACGAAGTTATGATACGACACAAGTAGCCGTCCACTGTGCACCTTTTGGGCGTACGTGCTGACAAGCCTATGGCTAGAAAGCATCTATATTACTATAATAATCAAGCGCAACTAAATTGTGTATGTTATTCCATCCGTTTTCGTTCCGTCTATTGATCGGTTGCTAGTTGGATGCCTTTTTCCGAGCCTTTGGCGATTGGCACACGGTTCCGTGCCCCGCAGCGGGGTGCAGAAAAACGCGGCCACGAGCGTGGTCGCGGAGGAGCAGAACTGCCTACGCGCGCCGTTTTGTCTGCTGTCACGCGCGAGGCGGCGGTTTGAGTATAGTTCGAGAGCTGTTAGACCAGGGTTGGCGAACCTATCAGCGTCAACGTGCCATCATTCTAGAAAAAAAGTTAAATGAAGCCCTAGACGTGCCATCAATTATGTCTGACTTCGTGATTATTCGTTTCATTAACGCTGTTTACCGGACCACCACCGGCAAAAAAAAAACATTTTTAAGTAATTTTATTTTTTAGTTAATACTAGTAGTTTTTTGTTTTATTAATTTTAATAGAGAAGGTGGTTGGAGCGTGCCAACAAGCTGGGGCCCTGTCATTCACTTAATTAAATTTAGGCAAAATACAACAAGATTTAACGACACAGTGAGGTTATTCTGCATAAATAATAGGGGTTAAAGTATGAAATTGCCGTTTCATTGTAATAGGTACTTCGAATTGACATAGAACCTTCATGGTTTGAGATTTTTGAGTGAAACTTTTTCCACATGGTACCTATGTAGTTCTTCATTTAAAAATGTGCAACATTCGATTATCGACTTTCAGTTGTTTTTTTTATTCAGCTTAGACAAGAAAGATGGATACTTCGAAAATTCGAGTGATTTTTGAATACGAGTTCCGACGCGGAACTAACGCGGCAGAAACAGCTCGCAATATCAATGTTGCGTTTGGAGAGGGGACTGCTAATGAACGCACCGTGCGATTTTGGTTTAAACGCTTTCGTGATGGAAACTTTGATTTGAAGAACGAACCACGAGGAAGGCCGTCCGCACAGGTGAATAACAATGAATTGAAAGACATGGTGGAAGCCGATCCGAGCCAAACTACCCAGGAATTAGCTGCATGGTTTAACGTTACCTTACCAACAATATTGACTCATTTGCGTCAAATCAATAAAATAAAAAAATGTGAAAAATGGGTACCTCATGATTTGACTGATCTGCAGAAAGAAATGCGTGTTGAAACTTGTGTTGCCTTGTTGAATCGATACAGAAATGAAGGAATATTGGATCGAATTGTGACATGTGATGAAAAGTGGATTCTTTACGATAACCGTAAGCGAAAAATGCAATGGCTGACCCCAGGTGAAACGCCACAACAGTGTCCTAAAGCAAAGCTTACCAATAAAAAGGTAATGGTAACTGTTTGGTGGTCTCAGCATGGTGTTATTCACTATAGCTTTCTACGATCTGGTCAAGCAATAACGGCAGATGTCTACTGTGCCGAACTCCGAACAATGATAGCAAAACTAGCAGTGAAACAGCCCCGACTCATGAATCGATCTTCACCATTATTGCTCCATGATAACGCGAGACCTCATACAGCACGAGAAACCGTTTTAACTCTACAGGAACTGCAATTAGAAACTATCTGTCACCCTCCGTATTCGCCAGACCTTGCTCCAACAGACTACCATTTTTTTCGTGATTTGGACAATTGTCTATGTGATAAAAAGTTTTCTTCTCAGGAGGCAGTACAAAATGCTTTCACACAGTTTGTCGAATCTAGATCACCAGAGTTCTATCGCAAAGGCATAAATGACCTTCCTACTAGATGGCAGCAATGTATAGAATAATAATGGTAATTATTTTGATTAAATAAATACGTTAAATTAAAAAAAAAACGAATTTCAATTTGTCAGTACAAATCGGCAATTTCATACTTTAACCCCTAATATTAACACCAACAATTTATCATAATTCGGGTAATTAGAGATAACTTAAGAGACATAAGAACTTACTTTTAAAATTATATTTTGAGCACTCGTATATTCCCGTCGTAGTAAATATTACATACCTACTTGTTTATTTGCAAGTGGCCAGTATGATATAAACATTAGAGGTGCAGTGCAGTGCACGGCGGAGCTAACGGATGGTGACCGTTGCTTCCGCTGTGCTTCCTGGGGGTTCCATAATGGATACCGCAGGCTAATTTGTGCCACCGTGTCGATGCTCAGGCACTTCTGCTCCAGAACATCGCACAGTGGTCAGTAAATGTCGCCGCTGTCGCTGACTCATACACCGATTCCCCGGGCCTACGTGGAAACCGCTCTGGGTGGATCGACGGCACTGGTAAACAACGCCGCTGCAGGCAACTGCTGCAAGAGAGCATGGCTGTGTGGCGGCACAGTGGGGGAGATAGCGACGAGCGGTGCTGGAGGAGGAGGAGGATGCTTTCTTAAAAATGGTCTGTCTGTTCATTTTCTAACAACTTAGGTCTGGTAAGGGCGCATCTAACAATTTATGTTTCCGCCTAATACCTTTGGTGGAGGCTGCCCGCGTGCCGGTTCGCTAGGTTTTTGAGGTAGGCAATCTTAAATTGTAATAAAAGAAAAGTGGAATATCGAATAATTAAGAAAATATAAAAATATCCTATTTGCAAGTGATTTTCAAACAGGGCTTGCTAAACAATATCCATATCACTTTACCGACAGTGCTCGGCGGTATCGGCATTTCAGAATGACACACCAGATTTCTGTACAAATAAATTTGATGGTTACACACGTTGTATTGCATTATTATTCAATTTTAATGTGCCTTAAACATCTATACAGAAATGTTTAACCGCTCTCGGACTAAAATCCCGCCAAAATCACGCGCATGATGGCAGATTTCAGTGTGCCTTACCTCGCGTGTTTCCCCGCCATCAAGCGCGGGATCGCGTTTTCTGCTTGTACGCACAAGATCTGCCACACCGCGTGTCATCGCGTTTTCAGTGTGTTGGACTCCGTGTGTTTTCTATACAAAAAGAGCTCCGTAGAGGCGACGCAACACCACGCTTCCCCACGCTCCACCGCGTGTCGCGGGGCAGTGTGTGAGAATCGCCTATTTGTCATCTCATGTCAACTTTTAAGATAAATTCCCGATCTAATGTATTAGAAATTAGAATATATTATTGATTTTATAGCAGTTTTGCCCTTTGCTTGCATCACTACTCTTTTTCACAACGAACAGGTATCAGCACTAGTCTGAATCTGTACGGTTAAATTATTCTGGGGTACCACAAGGACCAGTCCTGGGTCCCGTCCTGAGTAGTGGATTTTTACGGTAGCGTCACCTGGCGGCAAACATGCGAAGCATTTTTTGCGCTTGTACAAATCACCTTTTAATCATCATCGCTAAATGTGACAAAAAGCTCGCCCTAGGCACTCAGGACAGGAACCAGGACTGGTCCATGGTGAAAACCACTCGAAGCTCTAAGAAATATACTCTGTGATATTTCTTAGAGCTTTGAGTGGTTTTCACCTTTTGAATGTGGAATTAAAGTTCTTATAAGTACGAACTTAGCCCCAAGTAAAAGATAGGCGAAATTTGCGAAATAGGCTTGTGGTATGATCAGACGCAATAGTCTATTTTTCTTAAACTGGGCCAATGGTTGATGTGGTACCCAGACATTCTGGGTCCATTGTGGTATACAGAAATTATATAAAGCCAAACTATTGTTTGCTTGAATTTTGGGCTGTCATCTAGGATATTACGCCTTTTTGACAGTTTAGGTAAGGAAAAGATTGTAAGAGTGTAGAAACTGTAAATAGGACTTGTAACTATAACAAAGTATGTATTATTGAAAAATCACACATTTCTAAGTTGTTTTAAGATTTATTTTTTGGTAATAAAAAGTACAAATTTTATGTCCAGCCATAGCTCGGAATGCCCAATTAAATTTGTTGGAAATTTAAAAAAATTCAACCTGGGTCTTACTACCAGAGCTATCTAGATCCAAACTAAACATAAATTTTATCGTGACTTTAAAACAGAGATACATACCTACTTATTTTTTCACAAATATACATAAAAGCCCCCAAACCAATGGAAACGGTCAGATAGTTACATACCATACATCATACTATTTTCTCTTTAGTTTTCAATAATAAATAACTGTTTGATTAACAACACAGTACTCCAAAGCGGTGTCAAACTTATATGCCTATGTGAAGAAATAATGATCAGTAGTAAACCTATCTACCATACCATGAATATAAATAAATAAATAAATAAATATTCCACAACATTTCACACAACACCATCTAGACCCATGGTAAGCATAGCTTAACTAGCTTCTGTTATGGAATCTAGAATGCGGATAAACATATATTAATAATATATAATATGAAGGATTATTATGCAGGCGATGGTAATATGAGTGACTGACGACACAGCAACATTTGAGTAAATAATTACGATAACACTAACTTGAGTTCTATCAAAGCGTTTGTCCCACGGTTTGAAAACGGTTTTGCCTGCGCCTTCAATACTTTCATTTAAACATTGTAAATTCTCTTTGTCAATCTTTTGATAAAGATTATATTGGATGCCAATTTCCTCTGCATCGCTATGGTCGTGATCATGATGACCATGACAGTGATTATGTGACATAGTAATATCCTAAAGACTCTTATTACAATCTAAATAAAGTAGTTTTGAAGATTTAAACTTTTTCTATTTATTTCTTTAAAATCAAGAGGCAAAAACATGCAACATCAACTTTTGAGTTTGACACTGTTGACAGTTGATCCGTTGTACTTGACAGTGGTTGACATGTACTTACACCACAGGCTATTTGAATCTATTCTGTGCTGTATATAAAGGTGCAGTAACAGCTCGTATGAAGCAACGAAACATACAACAAAACATTGTATTACACATAGATGTAGTATTTTTCTTTTCCTTTTTATTTTTCTTTTGGATACTATATCTATGGTATTACATAATTTATTTACATCTCTATGGTTAGTCTCATTTTTGTAGAAAAAGAATAATTTCTCTAAGGTGCCAAACATTCAACAATAAGCACCATAGGATCATAGACAAATGAATTAAAAAAGTGCCATCTCATGAATCTCCTAAATATTTCTCCTAATCTAATTTATACTCTTTGGTCTAACTAGAGGTAGGCTTTGCTAGATAAATTTTGGATTAGGTATTATGCCTTTACTTAATCTTAATTATTAAGTGATTTTTAGTATTTATTGACTACGGTTCACGTAAGTACTTATTCTATACATAATTTTTTCCTTTTGCTGATAATTACAAATGATTTTGAAACAATCTTAAAAACTAATCTACCGTTTTCAGTGATTGACAATGTACGTGCATAAGCACACAATAACATTTCGAAGTTATTACGTATACTTTTTCTTCTTCCGTAGGAGAAGACACCGCCGATCGTCCTTTACAATGGATTTTCGAGGTGCACGCACCGTATGAGGGTGCCGCCGATATCCTGGATTTTCGAGGCGCACGCACCGTGTGAGGTTACCGCCGACACTCACTTAATAACTACTCGTACTTGAATCTTTGCTCAATACAGAGACAAACTAATCTAGAATACTCAGCTGGTTCCGGAGAAACGCTGTATTCATTGCCGGATTAGGCACGTAGCAAGAGTAGCAAATGCTACGGGCCCCGCGAATTGGGGGGCCCCGCGCACCAACGCCTGTCTGACCATAAAGCTCTCTCATGGTTCAACTCCAAACCCCAATCAACTAACTGACCGTAGGCAAATTGGCTTATATAGCTTTTTTCCAAGTATTATAAATGTCATTAACGGACATGAATATAATAAATATGATTAAACTATTAAAAATAGCTATTATCCCTGATTATGAATTGTTACTTACAAAAAGTATTAATAAACACTATTATTGAATTGACGCTTTTAATCATTTTCATCGCTATCCACACTTCCATACTTCCATACTAATATTATAAATGCGAAAGTAACTCTGTCTGTCTGTCTGTCTGTATGTTACGCTTTCACGCCTAAACCACTGAACCGATCTTGATGAAATTTGGTACAGAGTATATTAAAGCTTGAGAACGGACATAGGCTACCTTTTATCACGAGAAAGGGGGTTTAAGGGGGGGAAATTGGGGATGAAAGTTTTTATGAAAGTTTGTCATTTCTGAAGCTATCTTAATGAAATTTGGTACAGAGGTAGATTAGAGCTTGGGAACGGACATAGGCTACCTTTTATCGCGAAAAGGGGGGTAGAAGGGGGGGACTAGGGCTTTAGGATGAAAGTTTGTCTTTTTTGAAGATTTCATGATGGAATTTGGTACAGAGATAGTTTAGAGCCTGGAAACGGATATAGGCTACCTTTTATCGCGAAAAGGGGGGTAGAAGGGGGGGACTAGGGCCTTAGGATAAAAGTTTGTCTTTTTTGAAGATTTCATGATGAAATTTGGTACAGAGATAGTTTACAACCTGGAAACGGATATAGGCTACCTTTTATCGCGAAAAGGGGGGACGAAGGGAGGGATCAGGGCCTTGGGATAAAAGTTTATCGTTTTAGAAGATTTCCTGATGAAATTTGGTACAGAGATAGTTTAGAGCTTGGGAACGGACATAGACTACATTTTATCGCAAAAAGGGAAATAGAAAGGGGGGTCTAGGGCCTTGGGATGAAAGTTTGTCATTTTTGAAGATTTCCTGATGAAATTTGGTAGAGAGATAGTTCAGAGCTTGGGAACAGCCATAAGCTACCTTTTATCGCGAAAAGGGGGGTATAAGTGGGGCGGCTAGGGCTTTGGGATGAAAGTTTGTTATTTTTGAAGATTTCCTGATGAAAATTGGTACACAGATAGTTTAGAGCTTGAGAACGGACATAGGCTACCTTATATCGCAAAAAGGGGTAGAAGGAGGGGGAGAATATTGCTATGGGATGAAAGTTTGTCTTTTTTGAAGATATCCTGATGAAATTTGGTACAGGGATTAATTTGAGCTTGGTAACGGACATATGCTAACTTTTATCGCGAATAATGTGGTAAAAGGGGGGGGGGGGGATAAGGACTACATGGTTACTATAAAAGTTTGTCTTTTTTGAAGATATTCTGGTGAAATTTGGTACAGAGATGGATTAGAGCTCTAAAACGGACATAGGCTACCTTTTATTGCGAAAAAGGGAGTTGAAGGGGTGGAATAGGGCAAGGGTATGTAAGCTTGACAATTTTGATGATATCTTGATGAAATTGGTATACAGATGGATTAGAGGTTGGAAATGGACATAGGCTACCCCTTATCGCGAAAAAAGGGATAGAAGGGGGAGGGGGGAGGGGAATAGGGCTATGGGATTAAAGTTTCTAATTTTTCATTAGCACATAAAAGGGGGTGAATATGGCATAAATAGTAAGAATTTCTTTTAAGATGTCCTCATGAAATTTGGTACAAAAGTGAATTAGAGCTTCGAAACGGACATAGTCGAGTAGCGAACCAAATATAGAAGCGAGTGGAGAGGCGACTAGAAATTGTTATAGGGACGAGTGGATAGGCGTGTAAATATCGAAAGTCGAGTAAAGTCGACTACAGGGGCGAGTAGATATGCGACTAGAGAGCCAGTGGAGAGGCGAGTATAGAATCAAATAGAATGCATAGTAGAGGCGAATAGGGAGGCGAGTGAAAAGATGAATGTAGTGGCGAGTAGAGATTGAATAGAGAGTTGAGTAGAGGTGCGAATAGATAGGTGAGTGGGGAGAGTCAAGTAGAGAGGCGAAAAGAGAATAAAATGAATGGGCAAGTAGAGAGGCCAATGGAAAGGCGAGTATAGAGAAGAGTACAAGGTCGAGTAGAGAGGGGAACAGAGAAGTCAGTAGAGAGTCGAGTATAAATTCAAGTATAGAGGCGAGTAGAAAGTCGAGTAGAGAGTCGAATATAGAGGCGAGTAGAAAGTCGAGAACAGAGGTGAGTACATAGTCGGGGACAAAGTTAAGTAGAAATTCAAAGCTGAATAGCGTCGGATCAACACTAAGCGATAACCGACATCCACGCGGGCGGAGCCGCGGGCAACAGCTAGTCTAATATAATTGTGTCAAGGAATAACGCAGGGCAACTTATAATTCTTGGTGCCAGGCCCATCTTGTGGTGCGAGGTCGAGTAACTTGTACGTTGGTACCCCCCTTTGAACCTCGATCCTGGGCAGCGGCAGCAAGGGGGCTAGTGCACCCTGGATAGCGGTTAATACACCTCCACTCCTAGGTCCACTGTTAGGCGTTGACGAAAAACCCAATAGCTGACCCCATTGCGTGCGATATGTGATAAGTCGTGGGATGGCGGGCCTGCAAGCTCGGTGAGGAGGGTTTCGAAGGATCCCTCCTGACAAAGTGGGAGTGGTCCAGCACCACCTCTGATTGCAGGGGACGTAGTGAGTTGTAGATAGTGGTTGACTGGGGTGTAAGGGTGTTTCGCTTCTGGTATCGTCCAGAGGTGGAAGACATGGTCTGATTCAGACCACTATTAGTAAGCCCGACCCTGTCAGGAACAGTGGCTGCTAGTGGCCTACGAGGAAGACAACGTCTATAAAAAAAATTACACCTACGGGCGGACTGAGTCGGTTTGGTGCAGACCTCGTCCGATCCGGCTTTAATCCTGAATTGACAGGACCGGTGGATATTCGGATCCGCGACTCTATGAACACGGCACCGAGCTCGAAAACAAATAGCACACAGGTCGCGGTACTCGACACGGAGGTTCCGTCCGCAACCGCGGCGATACATATTTCTACATAGCCAGTGCGGGTTGTCACGCACACACTCATGTTCGGTTATATTCTCTCATCTGATTTTAATAAGTTACTTACCAAACTAAGGGCCCCTTGGTGGCATTTGCTACAGGCCCCGCGCCGTGTTAATCCGGCACTGGCTGTATTCGTAACAGCTCTGCAAATCTATAAAAAAATTCCATATTACAATTTTTACATAAAATCTTGTGCTGATCATAACATATCTCCATAATCATAATTATTTACATAAAATCTTGTGCTGATACTGAGACTTTCATTGACATATTCATGACAAAATAAACGGCATTTGAATTTAGCATAAATTACGATATCAATGGCCAGTTAGCTAACAAGGAGGTTTATTCGTGAAGGAACTCCGCGACAGGTGCCTTCTATCATCTTCATTTTCTATGGAATAGTCAGACCAGCTATAGAGGTCCGGTCAGTGATTATCTTCTAAAAAGCAAAATACCTAGTATTGGGAATCGTCTTAATATTACCGTCCTATTATAATAAAATACGACTCATCTCTATTTCATGGACTCTCTGTCACTTTATATAGTTTATATGTCGCATTTCTTTTGATATCTGTGATTTGTCATTCATAAATTGTTCATAATCGTATTCGAATAATTTAATTTTAATATTTGATAGATCCGGAGCGCTATTTATTGCACTACATTGAGACTCTGTCGTTATCTACTAACGAACAGCCTCAAAATAAATGTTCTTCGATTGTGTGCAACTTGTTATCTAAAACCAAAATATTCTAAGAAAAATGTCTTTGTGCACTAATTTATGTATTTCTCTAAGTTCGATTTTATTAATATTTACGTGTGTGATTATATCCAGCGACAATTACGCACACGGAAGTGAAAATAATGCAGAAAGTATTACTAAAATTGGACAGGGAGTAGGGCATATCATGAACATTTATTATTGGTGAGGTTATTTTGTCATAAATTAATTATAAAATTTATAACACATTTTCTTACCGTTATTATAATATTATTATTACAGCTATTCATGCGGATATAGAAAAGTATTTGAAGACTATGCAGGTATAATACAGCAAAAGTATCCAGAGATTTCTGTAATTGGGGCTAATTATGATCCACCAGGCCTAAATATGTATATGTCTAGAATAATTGTAAGTACACTTATTATTCATTCATATTCATATTCACTTTATTATTCATTTGTGTTTTATGTTATGTACCAAGCACTTACTCAGGGTAAAGCAAGTTTGTTTTTCACCTAGGTACCTTTGTTTAATACTTTAGCACCCCCACACATCTCCATGCCCTTTATTACAGATGTACCATTTTGTAGAAGAATAAAGCTAGAAATAAAAAAATAACCCTATCAGGTCTCTAGACCTAGTGTAGGTATGAACCCCAATCCAACTTCATTTTCTAGCTGGAGGCCAATTTAAAAGATTTAATCTTGATTTGATTCACTGTTTAAATTATAACATATGATGCTGATGAATCAATCAGACCATCCACTACCTTGTTTTCTTTATAAATGTTCTAATATTTCTCTAGCCTGACATATGTAGTTCTCATTATATCAGCAGTTCATTCAGAAAGTCTATTTGTATCCAGCAATTTTTTCATTTATTTTTTTCATTTTACAGAGTTTTGGCAAAATGATACTTATCATGTGCATACTAAGTGGAGTCAACATCTTTGCTTGGTTGAACAAGCCACAACCTGCTTGGTGGAGCTGGTGCCTTGAGAATAAACTATATGCCTGTATGATGATGTTCTTCCTAGCCAATATGATTGAGGGCCAGCTAGTCTCATCTGGTGCTTTTGAAATATCGCTGAACAACATTCCATTGTGGTCTAAACTAGAAACTGGACGGATTCCACAGCCACCAGAACTATTCCAGATTATTGACAATACCTTGCAGTTCTCAAAAATGGATCTAGCAAATAATAACTTTGCACAGTAATATTTGTGCTATTTTTTAAAAGAACTGTGGTTTTTTAAATGATGCATAGGGTGAAACATAGTCAGAAACTAAATTCAACATTTAGTACGAAAATAAGCCTATTGTAGACAATGATACCTGCTGTTAGCTAGGATGTTTTGTGATTGCGGTACCACTTATTTTTATGAAACACAATCATAATAATTGTGTTGTAAAACATGTTTAGAGTACCTATTATTATTGTCTTTGTATATATTTCCAAGTCATTTTAATGGCAAAAACGTTATGTTTCTTTTTATCTTAATATATTTTAATAGTACAAAATGTATCTGATAGGGTCATTCTTTCTTTAAAAAAATATTTTAGAACAAATCTGGCATTTCAGTCATGAAATGTTTAATTAAAACATTCTTACTTTGTAAATCCCTATAAATAAAAAGAAATAGACTATGAAACAGAACTTTTATTTTATAATTAACATAACATGCCTCGACATCACCATCTTGAAACCGCTTGGGACAGTATTCGAAGCTTGCTATGAGAGGATCTGACATGGTCGCAATGGGAGCTGAGCCCATAATACCGATCCCCTTTGCATACCTACGAATCATCGTAAACGAACGATACATCAACACAACAGATACTGGATAAACCCGGAAGGATGCAGGCAGGCCAGGGAAGCACTCCCTTGCTTGAACCTAAGACTGACCCGGCGTCTTCGACAACTGTCAAAACAACAACCACGCACGGATACAGCTGCCATCACGGGGCACGGCTTCTTCAATAAATACCTTTATATTTTAGGAATCACCGACAGCCCTCTCTGCAGAGCCTCCATGAGAGATGAAGAAACGGTGGCACATGTGCTACTACACTGTCCTGCAACCGCCACATACAGGGTTAAAGTACTTCAATAATACAGGTACGCTCCGGGCGATCACCAGCAGTGTGAAGAGCCTGCTGGCGTTCTTCAATGAGTGGATCGAATGAAATGCCCACCCTCACGCAAAAACCGCGCCATGACGTGGAGTTGCGGATACCAACCCGTGATACCATACCAACATTCCTCGAATTGAATATGTGTTTGGAAGAAAAATTGGACAATGAATCCGTGTAGGATCGGAAGACGTGTGCCTCCAATCCAATTACGGATGATGGACGGCCATTCGCCCGAATCGTTCTAAGGTCTCTGACCATTGCCGTTTCCATTTTGATGTGCATTATAGCCAGTCTAAACGCTGCTCAGTCCATGCATGCATGCATGGAAGACTGCCAGTTTGTGAAACGACGTTGGCTCCCATCCTATAAGATGCAGGAAGTCTTGTCACATAGGCTGGGAAACTCGCAAAATATTGACACCTCAATTTAAATGAGGCACAAAAATGCTTCAGCAGTTTTAAAGTGGCAATATCAACCTTTTTCCATGAAGATAGCTTAAGTAGTAAGCAACGACGCGCTACGTTCTTATCGGATAAGATTTTTAGACTTACAATTGGGCGTCCATGGTAGTGAGACCATGCGTGCAAATCGTCTCACTACCATGGTCGCCCAAGATCGTGCGAAGTGGAGGAGGAAGAGTCGGAAAGCAGACCCTCAGCTCCGAGGGCATCTTAGCCTCGGATGCAATCGGGACAAATTCTAAATGTCGATGATGATGATGATTTTTAGACCTACAATAAAATTTACTGAATTAAGGGGCAAACCAAGAAAAAATCCTAGTAGCAATTTTCATTTGGAACTCGTTCATTCAGGTGCGCCTAAATTACAGATGGCGGAGAACGCCAGTAACCTCCCGAACGAAAATTGCCACTGGGATTTTTTTTCTTCGTCATATGCTAAGTTTCTTGCAGTATTAATGCTGCATAGGTACCTACTATTTTCGACCTGGCCTAAATAGAATAAGGTTCATATATTTAAATAACACTTAAAAGTGCTCAAGTATTTTGCAGCCTGATTTATATTGACCCTTACGCAAACCATGTCTGCCTCCAAAATCCAAAGCAGTTCAGAGGTTTGCTTGATAGCATAAATAAGGACATTAAAGTGTATTTTCATATGAAGTGTATTAGCTGATTTAAAAAATATACAACTACTAGTCTTTTTGTCGAGTTTAATCACACAATTTATGTATAAAACATGACATAACTTGATATTTACATTAACATGTTATCATTTGACATATAGATAGTGTTATCCAAATAGGTACCATCTCAGATAAACATTTATTAATGGTTAGATCTTATGTGACATATTCAAAGTGTGACAATACTTATAAAATAGCCTCAAAATTTTAAGACTTAACATTGTTATTTTAACTGTGCTTATGTATAAAACATAGCACGAGATTACACTTCACTGTCGTAATAATGACCTTTTGATATACTTTTGAAAGATTTATTTACCATTGTAAATAGACGTCGTTGACCTAAAATGATAATTACATTATTCATTTACGTTTACTCTTTGTAGTCTGCTTGTAATTAGGTATCTTACGAAAGTTGTGCATGACACATAGGGCAGGAGTGACGCAGCACGAGTTCGTGTTGTTGCGCGCGCGCTCCACAAGTGTTGCACGACCACACCGTGTGTGGCGCCACTAGCGCTCGTCCGGAAACTACACACTCTGGAAACTCAATTCCACACCCAGGGCAAGTTGACATCCTGGAAATAAATGTATGTGATCAAATACATCGTATTCGTTATTAGTGTGACCTAATTATGTGAACTACCTGCGACTGTACCACTTACAAAATTATTTCTCGTGTGTAGCATTTCTTAGAGGTGGAGGAGAGAGGTAGGACACGACGGTATTTCCGTCCAATTGAGCAGTACGATGGGGCAGTACCACGGAGGACAGAATATGATTAAGTAGCGGAGATGCCATAGTCAAATTTCTCTTAAGAAAAACGCGTGACCAAATGCGGGTGGGAAGAGAGACGCGGGGGGCATGATGTCATACCTCGTCCCCGTCTCCATCTAGTGCGTCATAGCGAAACCGAACAGAAACAGACCTTGTCATTTTTGTTATATAGTTTGACTATTCGCCACTAAGCGCTACACAGAATTCTGGAATAATCCATTATTAGGTAAATAATTTTTAAAAATAAGGCGCCATCTTTCGGCTTATAGCAAAATCATTTAGGGGGCTAAATGATTTGGCCTTATACCGACAGATGGCCCAATTTTTTTTACTTTAATTTTCAATTTCAGCTAAATATGCCATTTAATAAATAAAATAACATTTTTGAAATTGCTAATGACTAACTCGGGCGAGATTATTGTGATGAAATTTTCATAAAATGAATTGAGTTATTATTACAACTAGTATACATGTAAGACAAGGTTACTTCTTTCTTCTCTACGCCAGATGGTTCTGTGACGACATTTTTTTCAAAAAAATTTAAATTTAAATGTAGTGGACTTACTGATGAAATGTTGTACCCTTAAAATGTTTAAATTGTTTATCTATATACTTTGTGCATCCTTGTACTGCACACTTCATTCTTAAACCAGGTTAAAGCTGTTTTTATAGTTGAACTTTTGACCAAAAATGACAACCGAACGCAAGGACGTTTCACTAGAACTAGATGGTGACGTCACAGACCAATTGAGTCGTTTTGACATATGGAAGGCTCGCGACTCGATTGCCTTGCAACATCTCCGCTATCATTTCCTTCTCCATGGGCAGTACCTTTGCCCTACATAATATTGCGGCCATAATAACCTCGTGTTGTGTTCCAGGCGGTAGCCAGAGCTCATTAGAGTTTTTGTGCTGTCAGTGGGAAGACCAAAGGCTATTCCTGCTTTGTCTTCTACACTGACTGCACATAAACTCTGTGCTTACAGGGTCGGTAGCACGAGTGTGACTCCCCTGGTGCTGCACAGTCCATGGGCCACGGTAACCACTTTCCGTCAGATGGACCGTGTGTGCTTGTCTGCCACCTCAGTGGTAAAAAAAATGTGCGTACAGTCAGCGTCAAAGTAATTTATATTTCTTAATGAAAACGTTATTTAAATACATAGTAGGGCCAATTAAATTATTTTCATTATTATTTTTGAATTTGAAATTTTTGCAATTAATGATCATCTACTTTTCCTGCTGTCTGTATCTACTTAATCGTCGTTCTACTCCAATAGTTACAAATCCAAGAATTTTAAAAGATGATAGGTGCTTACCATTCTGGCATGCTAACTTCACAACTGGAGCACTCTATTTTGTTTCCTTTTGCATCTTTGGGTTTGAATCTTGTGAATATCTCAATAGCTAAATTTTCAAATGTATTTGGCTGCAAACAATAGAAATGTTATGTTGGTTTTGCATTGAACCCCCAATGTTGCTCTAATACCTAAGTATAGAAGAATTTCAACTATCCAGGACGTGTCCAGGTAGCTCAGTTGGTCAGAGCATCCACTCTAGAAAGGGACTGGTCGCGGATTCAGCTTCAGGACCCCGATTCTGCCACTCAAACACAGTCATACTACTAACACTGTAAAAAATTCAATTACCAAAATGCAGTCCACGATTACCAAAATCGGGGTCCTATCCTGAATGCCGACTTGATACGATTTAATTTGAAATAAGAATATTTAAAAAGTAAGCTCACGTCGAGGGCTTCCAATTTGATCATGGCCTTGGAACATAATTCAAATGCTCGTGCTTGAATAGCTATTGACGCTATGGTACACCAAGCCTAAAACAACAATAAATAACATTTGAGCAGAGAAACACCGTAAGCGGTGTATCTGTTACGAAGTAACTATTTATCTAACCTGTGCTTATAGTAGGTTTACATAGAAGTGACGAGCCATACCCTGTGGCGTGGCGGTAGTGAACGTGGTCGCTACGCAGTAGGCGCGGTTCGATCCCCGCTTAGTGCAAATATTTGTATGCATGAATATGGGTATTTGCATTGGTCTGGTCGTGCCTCGGAGAGCACGTTAAGACGTCGGTTGGCTGTCATACAAACATCAGCTGTCGTTGGAGACCTCAAAGTTACCACTATTGGTTATGGTTGTCAGATGGCAGTCGCTTCACGCAAAATATCTTAATTAGACTAGAAAGTCATCCCAAACTGAGTTGGTAAAAGGTAATGATAATGACATAGGAGTTCTTGGTTTCAGAGTAGGTAGGTACCTACTATTATTTAGGAGTCATATAGACGGGGGAGTTTCTAGCACGTTTCGGTTCGAGAAATCGTACGCTACTATCACTATACTCCGCACTCCGAATGATGATCCCTATGACGTTTCAACTGACAGTTGTATTAGTTATGCGAAACAATTTCGATAAAATACTGTTTTTTCAGGCAAATGTCATGTCATTCAGCCAGGTCATTCAACATAATAAGCAATATTTATTTATTTTGAAAAAAAGACTACGCGCATTGATGGACATAAAACACTAGATAAAAAAGTAACAGCCTTATTATATTTTATTTTACTATACTTTAATTTTTATTCAAATTGCATAATTTAAAGAATTTAAAATTCTTTTTGAATTGAATTTTAAAGAATTCATAATTAGCTGGCAATTATGGATTACATGGAAAAGTATTTAAAAGGAGGCCATAGACCTACCGTATTTTTTTAATTCAGTCATGTCATGTCTTGTCAGTCTGTTTTGTCTTCTTGTCACACCGCATCACATCGCGTCATACGAGTGCTCTAACGCCTTGTATGCGCCACGTCTTTCTTTGTTAGCTGAGTTTTGTTTCTGTTTTCGCTGTTTTGTGTTATTTGTTGATTTTCTGTTACCTGTTTGATTTTCGGTTTTGCAAAATGCCGAAAAGACAGCGGAAAACTGTTCTCAACAGTGAAGTTCGCGAGTTTGTAGTTCGTTTGCGAGACTATTTTGCTCGTGAACAACAAAATGGCGGACCCTTGTTACCGCTTGATAATGTTCGCGATCGTGTAGCCGATGCTCTAGGAATCGGAAAGGCTACTGTTTCTCGAATAACAAAGGAAAAATTTGGGGAGTCGTCCATGGAGGACAATAAACTATTAACACCAAAGAAGAAAAAGAAAAGGTTATGTCATATAACAGAACCTGATGAATTTGATTTAGATGCTATACGCAATCATATTTATGGTTACTACCTACGAGGTGAACTACCGACCTGCCAGAAGTTATTATCTTCATTAAAAGCTGCAGAACTCTTCAAAGGCGGTGCTACTTCTCTTAGAATTGTTTTGAAAAAATGTGGATTCCGCTATAAAAAATGTGACAAGAGAAAAATATTAATGGAGCGTACTGACATAGCTTTACTACGATGCGATTTTCTTCGCAAAATCAAACAAATTGATAACTGGGAGAAGGTAGTATACCTTGATGAGACATGGCTGAACGCCAATCATACTGAAGGTAAGGCATGGACGGATGACACAGCCAAATCCAGCACAAAAACTCCTGAAGGAAAGGGCCAGCGCTTAATCATTTGCCACGCTGGCACAGCTACAGGTTTTGTGCCGAATTGCCTGTGGGCTTTTAAGTCAGTGAAAACAACGGAGTACCACGAGGAAATGAATTTCGAAAGCTTTAAGACATGGTTTATAAAACTATTAGAAAATTTGAATGAGCCTCACTATATTTTAATGGACAATGCTTCATATCACTCAGTTCAAATTAACAAACCCCCCAGCAGCAATAACAAAAAAGCTGAAATTATAGAGTGGTTACACGGCAATGGTGTGGAAACTGACAGTCAGATGTTAAAAAAAGAGTAGGTTAGACTGTTGAACTTTCACAAACAACAGACGCACCCATCATATTTTTTGGATGAATTGGCCAAATCAAATGGACACACGGTAATTCGGTTACCGCCCTATCACTGCCAATATAATGCAATCGAGTTGATATGGGCGCAGATCAAAGGTATCTATATTTTTTATTTATATAATATTATGTATATGCATATATTTCTAAAAATAATTACTAAATGTACAAATATTTTCAGGTCATGCAGCTAGACATAACACAACTCCGCCATTCACGGCAAATAAAATGATGGTTTTATTGGAAAAGAAGCTTGCGCTCAAGTGACAGCTGACGATTGGCGAAAAGTGGTCAAAAGAACGAAGAAAATTTGCTTACAAGACTGGGATCGAGATGTACAATACGACAATATCATTGACCAACCGTTAATAATAAACGTCACGGATAGCTGCAGTTCAGACTCAGATTTTGAAGATCCGATTGACCCTGTATCAGATTCAGATTGATATAAATAAAATACAAACTCAAAGCATTTGTTTTATATTTCCAACAAATTATCGATATTTTGTTTATCGATGTGTCCCTTCTTAGTCGATAACAGCTTGACGACGTAACTTTTGCAGCACGTACCATGTACATTTGCATTGAGTTTTTTTCTATTATTTCCGAACATTACGTAATAATTTCTTAATATTCATTTTTATAATTTACAATTGTACACAATTATGAATTTTTCGTCTTTTTAATGGACCTCTAACGAACTGTCATAGGGATCATCATTCAGCGTGCGGATTATAGCAATAATCGCCTTGCCATTATCGCATCAAAATGTTTACATACAGGCAATCACTAAATTCTCGCCTACGATTATATGATACGAGATTCGCAAGTGACATATAGCCTTATGTGAAATACGATTATTAAGGCGCCCACTCACTAACAGTCCGCCTGCAGTTCCTGATCTGTCCGGCGACCTGCAGTCCTAAGCCGATAGCGCCCACACACTAAAGCGATTTTAGCCTGCCGGCAATTCCCTGTTGTCAGTTTTGCGACCACACACTAGCAGTTGTGAGTCGTCAGTTTTAGGTCGTACGATCGCCTGCCGGTAATGGTCTAATATCAGTTACATAGAGAGTACGAAACAGTGCAAGCGATTTTCGACCTTATTGACATTTTCTTAATTACATGTTTTTTCGCATAAATAAATGCTGCTGATCACGAATATAAGAAAAAAAACTAGATTTGTTGTGATGTCAATAAGGTTGAAAATGGCTTGCACTACGTTATTCTTATATAAGTATGTGCTAATCATTGTGAGAAATAGGTGTTAGCTATTTTGAACCTTATGGACTATGTGCATAAGAAATATAGACGAGTATGTACAAAAAAGGAATAAAATCTTAGTAAAAACTGACACGAAACGTCGATCGACAGGCCCGTTGTGCTCGTTCGCCCTGACGGCCTAGGACTGTCCGGCTTAGAACTGTCCGGAATCGTTCGGCGGCCACACACTATCGGATCGTAGTAGTCGTCAGTCCAAAATCGTTAAGGAAACTGTTAGTGTGTGGGTTATTGCGATTAACTGACAGATTTATATCGTCCGGTAAACTGTTAGTGAGTGGGCGCCTTTAGAGTACGCGCCACAAAATAAGTGATTTGGGCGCGGCGTGGCTGTCGCAACATGTAATGTAGCCAGTATAGTAGTTTTATTTATATACTATATCTTTCATTGTTCAGATGTGAATAAAATAGTAGTTGAACCGCAGAACTCAGAAGTTATATTCCCGCATTTCCAACGTTAGAACGTAAGAACGCGATCATATGAAACACCTAGAACAGGACTATTAAAAAAAAATGGACTAATAGATGCAACAATGCATAAGTTTATCATATCAACAGATTGTTAGTGATACAAAATCTGATTACGTCTGTGACACTGAAAATAACGACAGCGATTCCTCTTTACTGATGAAAACATGTATATGCCGGTAACTATAATTCCCACTAGTACAACATAATAATATGTGCTGGCAACTCCAAACCATACCTGTCATGGCACAACCAATCAACATACAGTATGGCCGCGATGTCATTTTTAGTTCCAGGTTTTGTCGCGGGACTTGTTTCGTGACGCGGACTCTATTTCAAAATTCTGTTTAGACACTATCGATATTCAATTGCAAAGTAATTCTCGCCGGCCAATTGTTTTACGAATGTTTAGACAAGCAAGTTTTTATATCATCTCGATAATCGTATCTTGCAGGCGACAAACTTTCCTCGTCTAAATGAGGCTTCAGAACATTAAGCCACGGAGGTTTCGTCCCACATATACCTCTGTCTGCTGCGCGTCGTGTAGCAGGCGGTGGTGCTGCGCCAGCCGGGCGGCGGCGCGCAGGGCCCCGTCGAGGCGCACGGGCCGGGCGCGCGCGCGGCTGGCCGCCAGCGCTGCCCAGTGCGTCGCCGTGGCTCGCCGCCAGCAACGCACTGCTTCACGACCGCGGGCCCCTTCTGCACATGCCCACATGCCACAATCAGAGCCTAGCTATGGAGTCAGTAGTAAATAAGTACAGTCAGCGTCCAAAGTGGATGATCATTTTTAGATTTCGAAAATTTTTCTAGTTCCATTTAGGTATAAAATCAGTTTACTTTAAGTTTGGACGTCAATGACGCTACATAGACGTCAGGTACAAGGTACTTAGGTAATAAATAAGTCGTAACTAACCGACACCACCTTGACTGTACAAATGTCCAGCTAAAATGTAAAGCTTCTTGACCCTCAGTGGTGATGTCTTTTTAGATGCTTCCAAAGTTGCCAACTAAAAAAATACATATCGCAGTGTAAATAATTATAGAGATACACAATTGACAAGGCACTTGTCCTTTTCTATTAAGACCTGACCGGCATTATCAATATGTGAAATTACAAGTTCCACCATTTGTATATAAATAGTGAAATTATAGAGATAGTTAACTTTTCATTGTAAACCAAGAAATTGACAGTAAAGACATCGCCTTGCCTATACAAGCTGATCTTATAGTCGTTTCGGAGCGATAGATTTAGGTCACTTTTGCCGAAGAACTTTTTTTATAATGTGTGGGAATAATGTAGGTATATGCCTTCTTTTGAAAAAAAACGGGCACTTAAGCAAGGAACTATTTTATAGTTACTATTAGTTTGTTTGACAATTTTAGGTATTGTTATCCTCAGAATTTTATAAATTAATTAGGAACGAATAGCTTTCATCAGTTTTATCATAACATTTTGATTGAATTTTTGAAATTTTGAAGTTTAAGCTCAAAACACTAATATTGTACCTGCTCGCAAAATAAAAATGAAACGGGTTAATTTCTTTGTTTTTCTTGAATACATTAAAAGCAGATAAAAGTTTATTATTAAGTGTGATCCCCTCTTGCTGAAATCACAGCTTGCATTCGTCTGGGCATGCTAGCGAGTTTATCTTTTATGGTTTCTTGGGAATACGTTCCTACTCCGCGGTAATCACATTCTTTAGCTCTATGATGGTCTGCGGAGCCGGCTACACTGATCTGACTCGTCGCTTCAGAACGTCCCAGACATGCTCTATGTGATTGAGGTCCGGACTTCTAGCTGGCCAGTCCAAACAACGAATTTCGACTTCTAGCATATACGCTTCCACATCGCCAGACCGGTGGGCGCGAGCTTTGTCGTCCATAAAAATTGAGTTTTTGCCAAGAGCAGTTAAAGCCGGTTGTGCATAAGGAATTAGAAATTTCGTTATGTATCGGTGTCCAGTCAGTGTACCGTTTTCGATGAAGACTAACTTCGTACGATCCATAGAATTTATTCCTGCCCAAAACATAACAGAGCCCCCTCCATAAGATGTGATTTCTTCAAAACATGCCTCTGCAAAGTGTTCTCCTCGTCTACGTAGCAATCGCCGACGTCGGTCTTCACCATGCAGAGATATCCTTGCTTCATCGGAGAACAATACCCTATCCCAGTCTTCATGAGTCCATGACACACAATTTCGAGCGAAGCTAAGCCTGGCAACTCGATGTCCATGAAGTAATTTAGCGCCGCGTGCCGGGCGATGACTGTGTGATGATACTTGAACCGTAGTTGAGTTGCCATGAACCTGAGTCTGATTATTTAAATTCTCATATTATATTATATGCCCAATTTATCACTTGGTCCATAACATATAAATAGACACATTATCGATAGCAAAATGGAGCGCAAAAGACGACTTGAAGTATGTGTGAGTAAGCTAATGTCAATATTGCCTTAATCTATCAATGTTTACTTGAGATGTAAAGTAGTAGCTATGTTTTATGCCGTATGTCCACTATATACTACTATGTCTATAGAGTTTGTATTTAAGGGCATAGTTAATTAACAGTTGAATGAACAATAAGCTGCCTTATCGCTGAAAGCGTTGTCTTCCAAGCACCCCTGGAATGGACAGTAATTAGACAAAAACAAAATAATATACACCATATAAGTTATGGTTAACTACGAAATGGATTATACAAATTAAAAGAGAAAGTAAAAATAAAATAATACCGTTTTATGCATCGCATAATAATAAACCAAAGTGTTACTACTGTTGGCGAGTGTACTTATAAACTTTATATGGTGAAGATTGTACTTCGTTACTAGGTAGTTGTTGACAATATAGACGTTAGTTACAAAAATGAAAAACTGTGTTTTTCTCTAATATGGTAGCAGAGCGATTTTAAAAACGAAAATACTACTTTAATCGTGTTAAAAGTTTCGCGGAAATGGCGAGTGCGTCACAATTGCTCATCGAGAAATTAGCCGGGCTAGAAAATTATTCCTCCTGGAAATTTCAAATGCGGATGATCCTCATCCATGAGGATTTGTTTGAGTGCGTTGAGGCCAGCACAGAAAACACAGATAAACCTGCGTGCGAAGATAAGAAGAAACAGGAAAAAGCCCTGGCACGTATTTGTCTCAGTGTTCAGCCATCTGTCTACTCTGTTGTCCGAAATAGTAGTACTGCGTTTCAAGCCTGGAGAAACTTACAAAAATCGTTTGAAGACAAGGGTTTATGTCGTCAATTGGGGTTGCTCAGATTGCTGTTCAGTCTAAAGTTAGAGCAGTTTGAGAGTATGGAGGCATATCTTACAAAAATTCAAGATACAGCTCAACAACTTCAGGATATAAGTGCCAACCTACAAGACGAATTTGTGGCGATTATAATGCTTAGTGGACTACCCAAGGATTTTGATCCACTAATCATGACACTGGAACACTCAAGCCTGACTCTGTCAAGTGATCTTGTAAAATCCAAATTACTGCAAGAAACACAGAGACGTAATGGAGAAGGTACTTCTGGTACACAGGATAAGGTGCTAGTGAGTACAAAACGCCCTAAGTGCTATCGTTGCAAGAAATTTGGACATTATGCAAAAGATTGTTCCAGGGAAACATTATCTAAAGAAAGGCCGTCAGTTTCTCAAAGTAGTGAAAAGTCATCGCAGAAGACTGGAACCCTTTTATCTGCGTTAGCGGTGAGTCCGGAGAAAGACATGTGTATGTAGATAGTGGTGCTACTTGCCATATGACGAATAACAAAGGTATACTATACGACTTCACTCAAGAAACACCGAAGGAAGTAACAGTCGCAAACGGTGAAAAACTTTTTACTGCGGGTCATGGTGACGTAAAACTTATTTTAGAAAACAATTTAAAGACTGTCAGTTCTGTCGTATATGTGCCAAAGTTGACTTGTAATTTATTGTCAGTCAATGTTTTGACTAAGAAAGGTTATCGTGTAATTTTTGATAAAAAAAAATATGTAAAATTTATGACGATGAAACTGTTATAGCTGTAGCAAAACGGGATGCAAATGAGCTTTATAAATTACAAGCCGAATCGGCATCCGCAAAACCGTTATTAAGTAGTCTAGTATGGCGTAGTATGTCACTAATTGGCGTCTAGTATGCCAATTAGTGGATACACTAATTGGCATACTAGATGCCAATTAGTGTATCCACTGATAAAAATATAGTGCAAACCAAGGTGCCTACTGTGAGCCAGGGATTGTGGCATCGTCGGCTAGGACACCTGAATAGTCGCAGCATGAATCTGCTTAAAAACGGCTTAGCGGATGGCATCGACTATGATTGCTCTACTTATAATCAATGTGTCGCGTGTATCGAAGCAAAATGCTGTAGTGGAACGCGCGAACCGCACCATTATGGAGGCGGTGCGCTGTATGTTGCTGGAGGCTGGGTTGGATCAGTGTCTATGGGCTGAAGCGGCAAACACGGCTGTTTATATGAAAAACCGTTCACCAACAAAAGCGGTTAGAGGGGCCACTCCAGAAGAAAAATTTACTGGATCCAAGGGTACTGCGAGAGTACTAAAGGGTATAGACTTTTGGATACAAAAACATTTAATTTGACAATTGCGCGTAACGTAACATTTCTTGAAAATAAATTCCTCAAGGACCTAAATGTGCGTGAAACGGAGTCGTGTGTCATCTATGAACTGACGCCGTGTGCACCTAATGTCGAATTAGATCAGATTCCGATAGTGAGCCATCATCGAATAGCGATCGTTCTTCGGATGTCACTTATGTTCCAGATACGTCATTTGATAGAGATGATTCACGAGTGGAGTATGAGACGGCTGATAATGAAAATTCATTACTGTCAGTTTTTCTCATTGGTGAATCTTGTGGGAACGATGAACCAAGAACTCTTAAAGAGGCGTTGAGCGGACCAGAATCTGAGCAATGGAAATCTGCGATGAAAGAAGAATATAATTCTTTTTTGGATCATCAGTGTTTTTCTGTTGTAGATTTAACGAAAGGTGTGAAACCAGTCAAAACCAAATGGATTTTTAAAAAGAAAAGAGGTTTGAATGGTGAGTTACTACAATACAAGGCTCGACTCGTAGCGAAGGGATTTACGCAAAAATATGGCGTAGATTATTTTGAAACTTATTCGCCTGTAGTCAGATACGAGACGATACGAATTTTGCTAACCCTAGCTGCAGAATACAATATGGAAATAGATCACATGGATGTGAAGACAGTTTTTTTGAATGGAGAGTTAAAGGAAACTGTCTTCATGGAGATACCGGAAGGATTTGAAGAGAAAAAACAAAAGAACAAAGTATTTAGATTACGCAAGGCTGTTTATGGATTAAAGCAAGCGCCTAAATCGTGGAATGAGAAGATAAACGATGTACTTGTAAATAAATTAAAGTTCTACAGATTTCATTCAGAAGCTTGTGTGTATATGAAAAAGATGAAAGATAAAGTTGTAATCATTGGACTGTATGCCGACGATTTGATAATCTTCAGCAATGATTGCAATGAGAAGGGTAAAATAAAACAAATGTTAATGAAAGAGTTCGTTATGAAAGATCTAGGCCCTGTCGAACGAGTACTTGGACTCAGAATTAAGAGGGAAAACGGTAAGATCAATCTAGATCAAAGCTCCTACATACATAAAATTTTAGAAAAATACCGTATGCAAGACGCCAAGCCTGCTGAAACACCGATGCAATGTCAGAAGTTATCTAAAGCTGACGTGAAGGATGACAATTTGGAGTATCGTGAGCTGATAGGATGCCTCATGTATGTGGCTGTTTGCTCGCCTCCGGATATCTGCCACACGGTAAGTGTGTTAAGCCAATTTAATAATTGTTACTCCGAAGTTCACTGGAAGGCGGCAAAACGTGTGTTACGCTATCTCAAAGGCACAATAGATTATTGTCTTACATATGAGAAAAGTGGTTTAAAAGTAACTGGGTTTGCGGATGCTGATTGGGCATCGAATGAAATTGATAGGCGGTCTTATATGGGCTATGTTTTTAAAATTGGTAATAATGTTGTCAGTTGGGAGAGTAGGAAACAGAGGACTGTGCCATTGTCCAGCACAGAGGCGGAATTCATGTCACTCTCTGATGCATGTAAAGAGGCACTTTTTATCAAAAATTTCTTTAAAGAGTGTAACTTTGATAAGGATGTTGAAATAGTTATATTCAACGATAATCAGTCGGTTTTAAAACTGACTGAGACCAGTATGTTTCATGGGAGGTCGAAGCATATTGACATCCTACATCATTTCGTCCGGGAGGCGGTAGGCAATGGAATAATACAAGTTAAATTTCTGCCAACGACCAAAATGATGGCGGATGTATTGAACAAACCTTTGGCAGTGCATAAGCATAAGGCTTTTGTTAAAGACTTAGGTTTGATTAGACAGTAGACACTTAGTAATTGTTTTTATTTTTTCATATAAAGTTTAAGGGCCGGTGTTGGCGAGTGTACTTATAAACTTTATATGGTGAAGATTGTACTTCGTTAGTAGGTAGTTGTTGACAATATAGACGTTAGTTACAAAAATGAAAAACTGTGTTTTTCTCTAATAACTACTACATACAGTGGAGAAACGCCTTTGATGGCGGACGATGCCGCCGCTCGCGTACGTACCTACGCTATTCGTTGCAAATGTGCAAGGGTTGTCAGAAAATTAAAAAAAGGAAATAAATGTAATTATTATGCAATCATTTATTTGAAATATATTTACATTACATGGTGTTGTACTACAAGATACTTTCGTGACACTTTATTTTTAGACGTTTTTAGATTAATTATTATAGATACACGATAAATCTAAAATTGATGGATAGGTATTTATGTAAATCAACATTCGTTTACATTCGGAGATGCGACGATTGTCGACGAGAGAAAATAGTTGTAGGTTTGTACTGAATAGTTATTTATTTTTGATTCATAATACATAACTATTATTTGCTTAAAAGAATTTAAAACTCTTTCAATGTTGATGTTTATTCAATTACATTTTTCGTAACTACTATCGATAGATTCTAGACATTACTTTGAAATTATAGAAATAAACTTACCTCGCGTCGCAGAGAAATCTATGAAATCGAATGTCTTTATTGGCACTTGATATCGAAAGTCATCCGTACACGGAACAATAGTGCACCATTATGATTTGAAATGAAAAAATCTTAATAACTGTCACGCGATAGCTATACGCGGCTAGGGTAGCTCTCAGCGGCCTTTCCCGCAAAAGACGCGATTTGGCGGACAGCGCGTCCACGCCCCCCGACGCGTCGCAAGTTCCCCTCCGTATGAGAGTATGTAGTAGTAATACTGTGAATAAACTTATAGAACTGTGATAAACGTATAGAACTTGTGACGTTTGGTGGTCTGAAATAAATGCAAATGAACTTACTTGAAAAGCTATTTCACCAGCTTGTATTAACCTTCCACTTTCTTTTAGTTGCATTATGGCCTGTATAGAAGGCTCTTGTCCAAAATTATCAGTAGAATCATCTAAAATATTTTGTTTTTGTGCACCTACTTCCTGCTACAATAAAAATATAATTATTTGATATGTACCGCCATATGAGAGAAAGTCCTGTTGTTCCTATGGGCCCCGCCGTGGATAACTCACGGCCCTTGATTGAAATCCACGAAACCACCCTCCCTACCTAATATGGGCCTTTTTACCGGTACGGTATGTATCGGTAGTAAAGTTACGTAAAACCTTAGTAAGAACCCCACGTTGGGCGCCATATATGGGGGTACGGGTCCTTATGTAAGAATAAAAATTAGAAATCTTAGGATATCACGCATGTAATGTTTCATAGTAGCTACACAGTAAAATAAGGATTAATCTCGCGTTGCAAGCGGAAGACTGGGTAGCGCGTTGGGCGACTTCGCAAGTCATTCAGGAGATTCCGGGACTGGTTCGTATATCCTCGGCAAGCTTGAGAGAGTTGAGAGAGAGTAGCATGCTGGCGTGTAGGTATATAGGATCGAGGGAGGGTCTAGATTAGGTAATTCAGTAATACAAAAATGATGTCAGGATATATAAGATATGTAGAATGGAACACACCTTATTTATTTTTGGAGATCCTGGGAATAATTTTGTCAATGACTCATTATCTTCCAATGCATTATAACATTTTTTTAATCCTTCTGTATTATTCGACATTGTGTAATATTCCAGCGCACTGGTCCTATAAAAATATAACTTTTGAGCGTACAAGCTTTTCTTCTTTAATTAGAACTACGATCCGCGAGTGTGCTATATACTCGTAGAACACTCGTAGTTCGTCGTTTGGAAGTATGTTATAACAGGTAGGCACTAATATTTCACTAGCAGACCCGACAAACTCCATTCCGCCTTAGAATCAAGTGACGTTCTATTACATCTTTTAGGAGAGCTACTGAAACTACTGAACTTATTTTGATGCGGCAATTGGTTAACCGTCCACCGCGCGAGAGGACCGTCTTAAATATACAGTTTGTGTTCATTTTGTTCGATTCTATACTCTATCTGTTTTCAAACAGACAGCTTACTTTATGAGATTACGTGGGTAGACTTACCAAATTTGTCTATCAATGTAATAATCACCAACATTGCTATAAGCTTGCTTGACTTGTGCTTCTGTAGTACTCGGTGACATTTTCAGTAGTTCTACCACACGGAAACAGTGTCCTAGACGTTTCCGAAGAGCTATGGCCAAGTCCCTAAAATGTTAATTGAGTATTGTCTAAGAAAAATCTTAATACTTTATTGTAAACAAATAAGACATGTAAATTATATAGAGTTAGTAGGCGAGCTAGAGCTCTGTATCAACTACCAGCAAACCTTCGTGGCCGAAAAAAAATTGTACATATAACAGACTTCTCATGTAAATTATAAGAAGGTTTACTTGTGCATATACGTACCGACGGTCTTCATTATGATATATCTTTTCCGCCGCATCAAAATCTTTAAAATAAGCTAATATCTCTGCCTTTTTAAGTGCGTTTGAATGTAATGCGTTCAAACGAGCCACGAACTTTACGCCGGCATAGTCATATCGTCGAACGAAAGCAGCTTCTGCAGTCTCTAGTGCTGATTCGGTTTCGAAATTTTTAAGAGCAGCTTCCGCAAGTAATAACCTGAATACAATGGGAAATATAATGAGGTAAGAATTGCACAATGGTGAGGTAGCTCGCTTGATAAACAAAATGTATAGTTACGTAAAACGCACCATAACTGAGGATGAGGGTTATCCTTTATAAAATTTTCTGCTTCCTTTAATCCAACTTTCTCAATGAGCTGGCGCGTATCTCTCAAGGATTTTACTTCAACTCTTACAATATGCTGAGGCGAACATTTTTCATCCACACTGTCTAGTAACGCAGAAGTAATTTCGAGTTCCTTATAAGAATATAATGACCAAAATTATTAAATCACATGTCAGTTCCGCGAAACTAAGCCGACATCTGCACGTATCTTTTATTTTATATATCTAGGTATCGTTATCGACCATAACTAGTATTGTAAACGTCTTTCAAGCCTATCTTCAAAACTGTGCTTAAAAATTTCACAGAATGTTAAAACTGTTAAAAATAATACCTTACTAAGAGCCCCACGTTGGGCACCATAAATGAGGTACGGGTCCTCATATGTAGAATAAAAATAAACATGGGAAATCTTAGGGTATCACTAAGGTGTCATAGTAGATACACAGTACAATAATCATTTATCTTGCGTTGCAAGTGGAAGACTGGGTAGCGCGGTGGGCGCAGAATGCACCTCGCGAGTCATTCAGGAGATTCCGGGAGTGGTCCGTATTTCCTCGGCAAGAATTGCGTGCTAGCGCGGGAAAGTTAGCACTTAAGCGCATAATAGTTCTTGGAATCGAACTGATATCGATTTATACAGCCGCGAGAGGTTTGTTGTGGCAAGGTTCTAATACGGTAAACCGTATTAGAACCTTGCCACACAGTAAACTGAAGGCTTACTAGGTATTAAGAGAAACTGTTAGAGGGATTAATAATAGGGGTTAAAGTATGAAATTGCCGTTTCATTGTAATAGGTACTTCGAATTGACATAGAACCTTCATGGTTTGAGATTTTTGAGTGAAACTTTTTCCACATGGTACCTATGTAGTTCTTCATTTAAAAATGTGCAACATTCGATTATCGACTTTCAGTTGTTTTTTTTATTCAGCTTAGACAAGAAAGATGGATACTTCGAAAATTCGAGTGATTTTTGAATACGAGTTCCTACGCGGAACTAACGCGGCAGAAACAGCTCGCAATATCAATGTTGCGTTTGGAGAGGGGACTGCTAATGAACGCACCGTGCGATTTTGGTTTAAACGCTTTCGTGATGGAAACTCTGATTTGAAGAACGAACCACGAGGAAGGCCGTCCACACAGGTGAATAACAATTGAAAACAAAAACAATTGAAAGACATGGTGGAAGCCGATCCGAGCCAAACCACCCAGGAATTAGCTGCATGGTTTAACGTTACCTTACCAACAATATTGACTCATTTGCGTCAAATCAATAAAATAAAAAAATGTGAAAAATGGGTACCTCATGATTTGACTGTTGAATCGATACAGAAATGAAGGAATATTGGATCGAATTGTGACATGTGATAAAAAGTGGATTCTTTACGATAACCGTAAGCGAAAAATGCAATGGCTGACCCCAGGTGAAACGCCACAACAGTGTCCTAAAGCAAAGCTTACCAATAAAAAGGTAATGGTAACTGTTTGGTGGTCTCAGCATGGTGTTATTCACTATAGCTTTCTACGATCTGGTCAAGCAAAAACGGCAGATGTCTACTGTGCCGAACTCCGAACAATGATAGCAAAACTAGCAGTGAAACAGCCCCGACTCATGAATCGATCTTCACCATTATTGCTCCATGATAACGCGAGACCTCATACAGCACGAGAAACCGTTTTAACTCTACAGGAACTGCAATTAGAAACTATCCGTCACCCTCCGTATTCACCAGACCTTGCTCCAACAGACTACCATTTTTTTCGTGATTTGGACAATTTTCTATGTGATAAAAAGTTTTCTTCTCAGGAGGCTGTACAAAATGCTTTCACACAGTTTGTCGAATCTAGATCACCAGAGTTCTATCGCAAAGGCATAAATGACCTTCCTACTAGATGGCAGCAATGTATAGATAATAATGGTAATTATTTTGATTAAATAAATACGTTAAATTAAAAAAAAAAACTAATTTCAATTTGTCAGTACAAATCGGCAATTTCATACTTTAACCCCTAATATGTCATAATTTTTATTAGCAGCACGTTACGTGTATCTTTATGCTATCTACAATAAAGTTTCCACTAGTATAGTGTACTAGGCCCTATCATGTTTTTCGAAGCCCAAGCCAACTTTACCTACCCGCCGGTGGTGCACCCATGCATATCAGTCGAGGCGGTGGCGCAGACATAACTTTAAAACTTGTGGGTCAGGTGACAATAGCTGCTCATCATAGCCAATAAATACCCCAAACAAAAATGGGAAAGTGGACCCCAGACTCGAAAATGGAAGCTTCGGAGACAACTGGGACTAAGCTAGAATGAAGAAGAGAATATAATTACCTACCTTAAATTTACAAAGATAACCTTGCATCGTCAAAGGCTCTTCAGGTTCATTGTCTCGCATTACATAAAGTCGTGCTTTCTCCGCCACGGCTAGCATTTGAGGATTATCAGATGCCCAAAGCGCGCTCCAAACATCCTTTCGTAAAGCTTGGCCTATACTTATATTGTTAGCCATGTCAGTGTCCAATAAATATAGAGATCCCGGTTGATCAATCACGTAAAATTTACTGAAATGAAAAATATATAAAATGTGATCGTTCATTATTTACGAAATTATTCTGAACTACACACACGTCATTGCAAATAAAAATACACAAATGGTCGATAAAGCAGTAAGTTCAATTTATTTAGGCTAGGTTTCACCGATGTATCAGTATTCATAAAACCGTTTAATTCCATTGAAATTGACCTGCACATTATTTACAATAACTTTTAATGAGAAAAACGTGTAAACTCAGTTTAAGTTAACGGATTTTCATTGGTGAAATTGACCTTGCGTCTCTGATCGATATATCGCTTTGGTCAATCCTAAAGTTAATCAATTAAAAATGTTAAAGAATCATAGGTAAGTAAAAAGATAGATAGATATACTGATATACTTTTCACTTTTCTCATCAAATTAAGTAATTAGTTAAAACGTACCTAGAATTAGAATTCAATCCTAATTTATAAGGCCTCGACGTCATATTTATAGATGTTATCTTCTTGAAGTTAACTAAAGAGAACAGTAATATTGAGCCTGATTCCCTTCCCACTAATAAATGGCTATCAGAACAAGTAATACAGCATATTGTATCATCTTGAAACCCTCCATCATTGGACGCTACTGGTGATCCATCGGCATGGTATAACAGGTCTGGAACGCCTGATATTCAAATGATATTATGAATATTGTAGTCATTACGAATATTGTAGTCATTATGAATATAGTAGTCATTACGAATATTGTACTCATGAATATTGTAGGCATTACGAATATTGTAGTCATTATGAAAATTGTAGTCATTGTGAATATTGTGGTTATTATTCATAATGTAGTCATTAAAAAATCAATAGTCATAATGCATAGTGCAGTTCAATCAGACTTACTTGGCCTGCCAGGAATAGAGAACTGCCAAATCATGAACGATTCCTTGCTTGCGGCTACCACTATCGCTTTGCTATTGATTGTCACGTAAATGACTGGTATACTTAACGTCTTAGCTGTAGAAAATAAAATAATTCTACGTTTAATACTTCCAATCTACTGTAAGTAATACACAGTAAGTGGTGAAGTTATATTTTTTTACTCTTAATATATTAACATTATAGTAGTTTATGATACTGTTGCATAATAAGGGTTCTTATAACACGAGTGTGTTTTAAAAAAACGAGCCATAGGCGAGTTTTTTTATAGTATCACACGAGTGTTATAAGACCAAGTTATGTACAGTGTCATACACTACTTTATCTACTCTCATACTATAATACATAAACTAATTTATTTTACATACAAACTTTGTTTAATTTAAATGTAAAAAAAAAATATGTTGGCGCTAAGCGCGTTTCTTTTTTTTTCTTCCGAATCGGCCGTTTTTTTTTTAAAGTAGAGGTTTAGTCCATATGGCAGTTGTATAGGTGTATCGTTATGATTAAAAAGTTATTTTATGATACAGGTGTCCATACAAGACCTGTATCGTAATAAAACTTTTTTTTTGGCCTGTGCGTAATGTTTGTCATAAGAGTTTTGATTTCAATTTTATAATCTTTGTATTATAGTATCAGAGTAGATAAAATTATTAGCAGTACCTATGTTGCTACGGGAAGCTACAAGATGTCTTCTCGTCCGACATACATGAGTGTCTGAAGACGAAAGTCTTTAACCAATGTGTCTTACCAGTGATGACTTACGGATCAGAAACGTGGTCCCTTACTATGGGTCTCTTAAAAAAGCTCAAAGTCGCTTAACGAGCTATGGAGAGGGCTAAGCTCGGTATTTCCCTACGTGATCGTGTCAGAAATGATGATATCCGTAGGAGAAACAAAAGTAACTGACGTAGCCCAGTGGATTAGCTCGTTGAAGTGGCAGTGGGCTGGACACATAGCGCGCAGAACAGATGGCTGATGGAGCAAATAAGGTTAATGAGTGGCGACCGCGTACGGGCAAACGTAGTGTAGGACGCCCAACGACCAGGTGGAAGGACGACCTCATAAAGGTCGCCGGGAAGCGCTGAATGAGGGCTGCTTTAGATCAGTCATTCTGGAAGTCTATGGGAGAGGCCTATATTCAGCAGTGGACTGTGTGTGGCTGATATGATGATGATGATGATGATGACCTATGTTGCATTTTGTTATGAATATGAGAGTACCGAGTAAGTAACAAACAAGAATATGGCTCTCTAGATGGTAATTAGGTAGGTAAGTTAGGTACTTCTTAAGGAGGCAGTTCGAATTCGAGAAGTAATCTTTTGTGCTCTGTTTCATTATTTGGCATATAATTAATGTATATAATCGCACTTACCATCACACTGGATACCTTGCTGATTTGATACAATGATAGACTCAAGAGTGGCAATCACACAATATTCATCGACTCCATACATATCAATGACATCAGGAATATGGTTTATCCACGACTAGAATGGTAAGAAAATATATTACATTGGGATCACTTCTCCCTATTTTTATTAAAGAGAAAGTATTCATGTCAGTATATTTAAGCAAATTATATTCACCTGGTGCGTAACAGTGTCCCAAAACGTTACAGTCTCGTTAGCTGATACATACGCCAGTGTATTCCCGTAAAATGCATACTTATGATCCATTTTAACACTTGCAAAGTATATAAATGAATCAATGGCAATAGCGAGACGTAACGATCTCTTTTCCCACGACAATGCTCTCATTGAACCTCCAGGCACGCGTAATGTACGTATATGCTACAAGACAAATTGGATGACAAAATCCATACATAGGTAGGTACATCGTAAACAATCAAGCAGAGTAAAGCGGGTTTACCTAACTTTATCAGTATACCGAAACAATCAGTTTCGATATATTTATAAAGTTGGGTAAATGCTGGTGAATGTCAATTGCGTAGTCCTAAAATAGGATAGAATAGGGTTGTGTCCTTTTTTTTATAATCGCCAACCGTGCGTCTTACAATAATATAATCAACTGTTAAAGTGAAATATTCCTATGACAAATACCTAGTTATATATTTGATTTTGAAAATTCAATTTCTGAAGCTGCCCGAAAACGCTCCAACCAAAATCGTCGCACACTGTGACTTCACAATTTACTGGCGCATAGTGAGAATGTATGAAGTGTAAGAGAATATCGCATTTATCCCAGTCCACATTGCGTTTACGTATGCGTAATAAGATTGATTTATATATATATATATATTAAGAAATCTAAAAGTTATTAATTTTGCCGTATTTAGATTGTTTGTATTTTGACCTATTTTGTGAATTAAAAATAATGAAATTATGGTTTCAGTTCAGTTAAGCAATGTTTTAGTTTATTATACATTTTTTTTAATACGACATTACCCTACAGTACCCTATTATTTTATTGGTAAAATAGATAAAGTAGAAGCTTTGTCTATAATATGACAATATTATACACAAAGCTTGAACGCTCATCATCATCTTAACGTTGCTGCCGTTTGCTGCCCTTCTTCTCCTTTGACTTATACAACTTTTATGGGATCATGCCTGAACTTCCACACCCAAATGGAAAGCCTGTGCCAGGACCTCGTCCGTTAATCAGCAGGTGTTCCGGCTTGCACGCTTGAATTGGCACGCATTGTATTGTTGGAACCCCATACACTCCAAAAATGTCTTATATTCTAGTACCTATTAGAAATTATATAAATCTCCATCAGGTCAGACTATATTCTTCATTTAATATTGTGCAAATTAAAGCTGCGAACAAAAGAACTAACACTGTACCTCTCCATACGCACTGAAGAACTGTACTACATTAGAATTGTCGGCAGTACAGCCTGCTGCAGCCAGGATACTGCCGTTATGATTCCAGTGACAATCTATTAGCAACATGTTCGTTTCTACCCCTACACTGTCTAAAACAATGAAAAATCAATAATTTACTACTTGCAACCACAACATGCTATATGGCGTGGCGATAGAGCGAGCGTTAAACTATTCTTTATTGTACAGTCAGCGTCAGAAATATCTTGACTACAAAGTCTCAAAATTGTCTTAAAACTCTCGTATTAGGAGCAAATCAAACTGTTTTAATTATTTAAATTGTATTATTGTCCAAACTAAAGGTATATACCAAACATCAGAACAATCGATCAACACAAAAGCACAAACCAAGGCATTAAGATAATTTTGAATACTTTGTTCATCAAGACCGATCTGATGCTGACTGTACACGTAGGATTCCTACAGTTTAATGTACAATGGGCGGCCTTATCGCTTGAAGCGATTTCTTCCAGGCAATCTTGTTCTGCGTTCTTCTTATTATCTCGAATAATTTCACGCAGACCTCAAGAAGGGGGTCTCGAATATAACCCGTAGACAGAGTCGCAATCATAAGTAGGTAGGCTAGTAATAATTAATATGTAAGGATTTATGATAATTCTCTGTTATTAAAACAATAACCGCAAGAATTGTTAACAGCAAGAAATCTTTGCAATATTTACCTTCTTCACTGCAGTTTTTTAATAGCAATATACCACCACTTTTGTAGCATATGGCTAATACAGGCCGATTACTAGGCGCGCTACCCGAATACCAATCCATTGTAACAACCTCCATCGATCCTGAAATGTTTTGGATGGGCACCGGCCTCTGAAACAGCATAATAACGAACTTACTTGCATATAACTTTTATGTAATATGTATAAAATTTGATACATTTTGTGAAGAGCAGGTCAGCGGCGGACTGGTTCTCCGAGTGAAGTCCTGCGGGTGATGGGTCAGGCAGGCCGCCTGTCAGTCCGGCAGAAGAACAGCCGCACGCGGCAGCTTTTCGGGGCAGAACGGTGATGCCACGGTTTCCACGCCCAAAGGGGCCCATCTCAAAGCAGTGGATGCCTCAGACTCAGTCGTCTGTAATGCCTTATTGGGGAGCTTACACCTTGTAATTGAGAACCGAGACATGTGATTTCAGTCGGTTCGACATAACCACGATGACGCTTCGGCCGGTAGGCAGTATCAAAGGGGATTTCGCACGAAAAAAAAAGTAGAAACCAAGCTCAATCACATTACTAATCCATTATAATAATAACAGCTGAGTAACGATTTGAGAAGCCCTGAGCCAAAATTAATTAAGAGCATTTTATACTACCTACCGTAAAGTTTCCTTGATCATCATATATGTGTAGCTCGCCATTAGATAATGCAAACAGCAGCTGCGAATTGTCTGGAGACCATTGGACAGCAGCTAGTCCTGGTCCCTTTATGTCTTTACCCCAGACTCGGGAACCATCGACGGATCCAACAATAACTGCACCTGAAGTTGAAATTATACATCTTTTTGGTACCAAATCTCATTTTATTGTGATTTCAGAAACCCACGATTTCAGTATGTAAGCTACACAATGCGGCACAGTCGTTCGTCAATTTGTTCGTGAGTTCGCAAACTATTGTACATCGCGAGCAAATCATGTAATGGGCACATGCTGCACTGCTTTATGTATTTGTATGAAAGAGTATGCAGCGATGGCTCCCAGTGTGTCCGCTCTATGCAGCAGACGTATGAAAGACTGATCTATAAACTAAACACTCTTTATTATACAATTTCACTTTTAATTTTTACTCACCATCCTCATAAGCTATGCAGATTTTTTGGCCATCAGAGCCCCAAGCCATGCTTTTGACAGTTGATTTATTTCTATTATTTATCATTTCTTCATACCACGATCCCTGCAGGAATTTTTTTTTTATGTATTTTTAACCAGCTTATCTAAGCTAAACTGCTTGTTAGGACCGCTCCTAACACAAGCAGTTTAGTTTAGTTTTAGTTTGTCTGTTGCTTTCACACCTTAACCTCTGAATTGATTTTGGTGAAATTTGGTACAGAGATAGATTAAATCTTGAAAAAGGACATAGGCTATGTGTGGTCACAATAACCAACATCCATGCGTACAGAGTCGGAGGCAACAGTTAGTACCTTATATAGCATCCAAACAATTATAACACCATGCTCATCACTTGTGGTTAGTTTTTGGAAGACTTCATTCCATATAGCCACACACAACTGGCCTGTGTGACCTTCCAAGCTAAGATTCATGGAAAGATTCCCCCCACCGCCTAAAAAAAAAAAATATTTGTAACAGGTTTCTTCTGGAACCTACATCAGTGAGACGTAAGAGTTGTAATAGAGAACCATTGTTTTATCAAAGCTTCTAAAATAAAGTTTAATATTTGTGCTTGATCAATATAATTATGTGATAATAATAATCTACCCTTTGCCACATTATAAGAAAGGTCTTATCTTACTGCTATCTCTTCTTTGCTTCTGACAGGATCTGACCTCCACAACCCAAAGGCGATATTGAAGCACTGCAGCTAGACCACTTGTTGGATTTTTGAGGGCTCCAACTACCCGTAACGACTGCCATAGATGTTTGTATGACAACTCCGACCGACGGCTTAACGTGCTCTCCGAGGCACGATCAGACCAATGCAAATACCTATATTTATGTATACAAATATTCGCACTGAGCGGGGATCAAACCCGCGCCTCCTGCGCAGCGGCCGCGTTCACTGCCGCTACGCCATGAGGCTGTTAACCATTTATGATTAAGAAAAATAAATTCATACCCAGGTTTTGTTGAAAATAAATGACACTATTGCTTGCCTATATTAGTCTACCAGCAAGTAGGTACTTGAGCTTATCTGATGCTTCCACAACTTTAGATCACATTAAAATTATTTTGATAAAAGAAAGAAAAGTTTTTATATTTACCAGATTCTAATTTCAAAACCTTTAGCATTCCATCCTCTCCGCCAACGGCAATGTATCCTGATGAGTGATTCCATGATAAACATGACACGTTCGACTGCTTTGGTATAGCAATCTAAAAGTAATACAATAAATTTAATAAGGCCATTACTTGTCTAGAAATACCAACATTCATAATCCCTTGGAAAAATGAGTAAATACCTTTTTACTCATATATATGAACATTTTGGATGAGGACGTGTTATTATCGTAGTTATTAATATTCCATTTTCAGAATGAAGCTTATTATTACATTCATACGTCACTTATACTGTATGTAAATGCAAGTTAGAAAACTTTTCTAACAATTCGGCGAACAATCGAAGCTCCAAGCTCGTGTTCGTTTCATGTTTCATGTCAAATTTGTGTTGTGGTTGGTTGCGGCTGTGTTATGTCGCTATGGTAACTGAGTACCACAGAATACTATTTTCGGCTTTCCCGTGGTCCTATCACACTTAACAGTTTTTTCTGTTCTGTGACTTTATCAAGTTATTACCGTACGAATGGTACGAATAGTCAGTATCGTACGGTACGATACTGACTACAGTGTAGTCTAAAAATCCATATCCATACTCCATACTAATATTATAAATGCGAAAGTAACTCTGTATGTCTGTCTGTCTGTCTGTCTGTCTGTCTGTATGTTACGCTTTCACACCTAAACCACTGAACCGATCTTGATGAAATTTGGTACAAAGGTAGATTAGAGCTTGGGAACAGACATAGGCAACCTTTTATCGCGAAAAGGGGGGTAGAAGGGGGGGGACTAGGACCTTGGGATAAAAGTTTATTGTTTTAGAAGATTTCCTGATGAAATTTGGTAGTGAGATAGTTTAGAGCTTGGGAACGGACATAGGCTACCTTTTATCGCGAAAAGGAGGGGTAGAAGGGGGGTCTATTGCCTTGGGATGAAAGTTTGTTATTTTTGAAGATTTCCTGATGAAATTTGGTACAGAGATAGTTTAGAGCTTGGGAACGGACATAGGCTACCTTTTATCGCAAAAAGGGGTAGAAGGGAGGGGGAATATTGCTATGGGATGAAAGTTTGTCTTTTTTGAAGATATCCTGATGAAATTTGGTACAGATATAGATTAAATCTGGGAACGAACATAGGCTACCTTTTGTCGCGAAAGACGAGGTTAAGGGGGAAGAGGATTATAGGGGATGAAAGTTCGCCGGTTTTGAAGACATCCTGATGATATATTTGGTACGGACATAGATTAAAGTTTAGGAACGAACATAGGCTACCTATTGATGCGAAAATGGAGGTATAGGGGAGGGTGGGGTGGGGGGTATTAAGGGACGAAAGTTTGACAGTTTTGAAGATATCCTGATGAAATTTGGTACAGGGATTAATTAGAGCTTGGTAACGGACATATGCTACCTTTTACCGCGACTAACGTGGTAAAAGGAGGGGGGGGGGGGGGATAAGGACTAGATAGTTAGTATGAAAGTTTGTCATTTTTGAAGATATCCTGATGATGTATTTGATACAGACATGAATTAAAGCTTAGAAACGAACACAGGCTACCTATTGATGCGAAAATGGAGGTATAGGGGAGGAAGGGGGTAATAAGGGATGAAAGTTTGACAGTTTTGAAGATATCCTGATGAAATTTGGTACAGGGATTAATTAGAGCTTGGTAACGGACATATGCTACCTTTTACCGCGACTAACATGGTAAAGGGGGGGGGGGGGGGATAAGGGCTAAATAGTTAGTATGAATGTTTGTCATTTTTGAAGATATCCTGATGAAATATAATACATAATACTGAGATGAGCTGTTATTTATACGATCAATATTTGAATTGTCAAGATCTGCCGGTATATAAATTCAGATAAGTACAATCGTATGCAATTTCGGGTGTGTGACTCCAGACACAGCCATAAAGATCTATATCCATGGCTGTTGAATAAATTAAAAAAGAAACATGTTCTTTCCTTTTTCCTCCCAGAAATCACATCACAAAAATCAATAATATTTACAATTTTATTTTCAACTTAGAAAACTTTGTTCCTTTAGTCCTAGTACAATTTCTACAAAATATATATATAAAACAAATGAATGGTGTTAATGTTTAATTGTTCTACAATAGGTAAATTTAGTTTTGTTTTCTTGTTTCTATTTACTTGGAAATGTAAAATCTAAATTATGTTTTTCGTAGAGATTTCAGATATCAAATGCAGAAGTAGTTATTAAATTTCACTTCTATTTAAGTATTTAATATTTACGTGAAAATGTGAAAAGCCAAAGGTTCTTAATGAAATTAAACTAAGGAAACAAGTTTCCTATAATTTAAAATATTGGTCTATTGTTATTTTTCTGAGAAAACAGGGCTACAAAGCCCTATAAAAGCAGCTATCATTGAGTTGAAATTAATGAAAATGTTAGGCCGAAAACAAAGCCTGAAAGGAGAACCAGTTCTGGCAGACTATGGCCCGGAAGAATCTTTAAATGAGAGTGCTGACATAGAATGGGTAAACAAGGTAATAACTTTGTAGTAACTAACATTTGGATCTTTATAATAACTGTTAACTATCCAGTGTAAAAATAACAAAATAAAACATTTTCAATCAATTAATTTGTTCAATTCAATAAGTGATTGATGGTCTTGATCCTCCACCTAAAAATACTTTATAGAGGATAATTTATTTTTATTGATTCTTATTATACACTTGTATATTATATTTCAGCTATGGGTTAGAAGAATATTGAGACTATGTGCATTACTTAGTTTGATGTCAGTGTCACTTAATACACCAAAGTCTTTTGAGAAGTATCCATATCTACAAACAATAACATTCGCAGTTGATTGCTGTGTCACACTCTTGTTCACTGCAGAAATGATAGCAAAGATGCATATTAGAGGAATACTTAAGGTTTGTATTTTCATTATTATCATTCAGTATTGGACACATTTAGTCACAAATATTTCAAATCAGACCTCACATGGAGATTTGCATGGCGCCAAACACCCAATGGCACTAAAATATATATAATAAGATACTGGCCAGCTTTGTTACTAATATTCCTTATATTTTAGGGAGATGTGGCATACTTGAAAGATCACTGGTGCCAATTTGATGCATCTATGGTATTTTTCCTTTGGGTATCAGTTTTACTTCAAATGTTTGAATTAACTGGTATTGTGCCAAGATACAGTTATTTAAGCATTCTAAGAGCACCAAGACCTTTAATTATGATTCGATTTTTGAGAGTATTCTTGAAGTTCTCTATGCCGAAGTCTAGAATCAATCAAATATTCAAGTAAGTTAAAACATTTTGCAGCTTATCCTACACCTCTTGCTTTGACTTTTACTGCTCACATGAAGGCAACTGCTGTCTAAACTGCTAACCTTGTGAAGCAGCCAAGTTTAGATAGTAGTTGCTATAGTGTTTAAATTTATTTTACCTTGCATTTTACTAAATAATACAAATATTTAAGTACACTAACATTTTTTTATATTTAAATTTTACAGGCGGTCCAGTCAACAGATTTATAATGTGACATTATTCTTCTTGTTCTTTATGTCACTTTATAGTTTGCTTGGAGTACAATTTTTTGGTGAATTAACACATCATTGTGTCAGAAATGATACCAATCCACAGTAAGTATATGAGTTTATGATCCTACTAATATAAAATGGGATAGTTTCTGAGGATGTTTTTAACTCAATCATGCTCAAACTGCTGAAAGGGTCTGGATGAAATTGGGTCTATTTTTATTGGTATCCAATCATTTGACAAAAAACAAATAACAAATCTTCATTTGACAAACAACATTCAATAAAACTTTAGTTGATAATGATAAACTTATCATTTTACAAACTATTGTTTATTAAACTACTCATTAGACAAAATATTTATTTGGAAAAAGTTCATTATGCCTTAAAATCATTTCATTCACCCTTCAATTATTGTCTGGAATAGTAAAAAGTTAATGACAGAAATGAGTCTCTGTAAATCCGACTTCACATGGTCTTGTTTGCCCTACCCCTAAAGTGTTATTTAAGCCCGCGCAGGCGCGGAGTGGGAGGCGGCCCACGAGCTGAGGAGCAGGTGGTTTTGAAGCCCGCCGCCGCGGCGGAGGCTAGCCGGCTTCGTCGGCCAGCAAGTCGAAGCTGCGGTGGAGGGCGTTACAACCATCTGTGACGACAAGCTCGTGTGGGACCACCGGAGCCCCGCAGCGCCGGAGCTGTGTCAGAAACGATGTTTGCTAGAGCCTACTGTATGCTTCACGCGTGGTTTATGCTTGCTTGTTTGAGTGTTTGTTAACTGACTTTATTTTGTAAAATGAATATTTTTTAAATAAAATTTCAACTATTGAAACATTTTCTAAGTGAGACATTTGCAAATTGCAATTATTTTGCAAATGATTCTTTTGACGTAATATGTTTGCGAAATGAAAGTTTGTCAAATGATTAGTTGTTCAAACATTGTTTGTAAAATGATTGTTTGCCATATGTTTTTTGTCAAACAATAGTAAACCATTATTGTATGTGTAATGTGGGTGGGTAGATTGTAAATAACATACTGTACTTTTCACCCCGAAATAGCTACCCATTTGTTGCAGAAATAGGATCAGAATTAGGAGCTGTGGATTAGGAATAAAAAGTACCCAAGTAAAAAGTATTAATTTGAAATGTCTTAAATATTTTTTACCTCTTGTTACAGTGAAATAACTATAAACTCTTTGGCCATTCCTGATACATTTTGTTCTCCTGATGCTGGTTCAGGGTACCAGTGTCCTCCAGGCATGAAATGTATGAAACTCCACCTATCCAAATATATTATGGGGTTTAATGGATTTGAAGAATTTAGTAAGTTATATAACTTAGCTTATTTATTTATTAGCATTATAACTTATTGGTAGAAAGTAAATGCTAAGTAATGAGGTTATTAAATGACCAGATTCACTTATAGTTGGATTTGGTTGCAATTTAGATTCAGAAATTTTAATTTCATAAGCTTTCATATGTTTTGAAATCACATTATATCATTTTTGTTTTTTTCATTCACTCACTGTTATACACATCCATAGACCACGGTAAGCGCTTTCCATCAGGTGGGCTATGTGCTTTATAACAGCCATACGCTGTTATAAGGCACATAGCCCACCTGATGGTCAGTGTTTTGACTTACTGTTTTTTCTGTACCCAAATTTTCCTTTAGTCTTTTTATTACTGAGAGAAGTACCTTTCATTTGGCCATAAATAAAATTTGAGTTGATTTTCTAATTTTCCATACAAAATCCATGGGAAACGTTTTTGGCGATTTCTGTCGTTTCTAGTACTCATACCTGAAATGGTCTTGCAGAGTCTTTCGATTCCCAAATGAAAAAAAATTATTGCCAACAAAAAAATGTTTTGGTCTTATAGCATTTTTCTTGCTCACTGTACGATTTTGCCAAAATCTGTGAATGCAGTTCAGAATATCTTAAAAAGTTAGGTATATTCTCCTAAGTTTCTTTTTGCTGTAATTACAATGGTTCAGGTACCATTACATACTGACCTGTTTCAAAAATACACTCTGTATTCTTAATGGGTATCAACAATTTTACTAAAAAATTATACATTTGTTTCCAGCAACAAGTTTGTTTACTGTCTACCAAGCATCTTCCCAGGAAGGATGGGTTTTCATAATGTATAGAGCTATTGATTCTCTACCAACTTGGAGATCAGCTTTATACTTCAGGTAACTGTTATGAAGCCTTTTAATATTTTGTTTGTACTGGATATATTATGGTGAAATGAAATACACCCCTACTATACCTTGCAGTATATTAAATAGTACCTACATGACTTTTATTTCAGTACTATGATATTCTTCCTGGCTTGGTTGGTGAAGAATGTTTTCATAGCAGTCATAACAGAGACATTCAATGAAATACGGGTGCAATTTCAACAAATGTGGGGTGTGAGGAATCCTATAACTAAGGGTAGCACAACGCAATTTTTTACTGGAGATGACAATGGATGGAAATTAGTTACCATAGATGAAAATAAACATTCAGGTATTTTTAGTTAATAATAATAACAAATAATCTAGGACATATTACACAATGTCTTCTAGATCCAATTTAAGCAGAGCTTATCATATGGGTTCTGGTTTTTTTTTTGTAAATACATACAGTGCAATTTGTGCATATTCATGCTTATGAAATTTACACTGTGCGAAACTAGAACATGCGACCTCTAGCTTAGCAGTTGATTGCTCTGGCTATTTTTTGAAATATTTCATTAATGTATTGAAATGTTTCAGGCGGTGCTCCAGAAATATTCCACAAATTATTAAGATCTGCATACTTTCGCTTATTGGTCATGGGAGTTGTACTTGCCAATGGCGTAATAACAGCTACCATGAACTTCAAACATGATGATAATCCTAGGGAGTTCTTCTATGAGAAATACTATTACATAGAGGTGATTTAATTTATCTAATTTTATTGATGAATACTTCTATTTTAGTCAATATATTACTCTAATTGACATCTGATACCCAAAAAACATGTATGAACCTTTGATAATGCCGTAAGGCGAAACCGGTCAGGAATTTAATAAATAATGTTGAATAGTACAAGTGTTTTCATTGAAGATGGTTATTGATGAATATTGATTACATTATATACATAAACATAACATATGTAAAACTAATATGAAATCCCTATAAGCCACTAGCATCGCCATGACATATGGTGAATAGCATTCCTGCTTGCCTATCTATTATTCTTTAATGAATTGACTTTCACTAGATCAATTAATGCTCAATTAAAAGTTATGTTACTTATTTTTCAGATTGCGTTTACCATATTCTTAGATTTGGAAGCATTAATAAAAATATGGTGTTTGGGGTTAAAAGGTTACTTCAAGCACTCCGTGCATAAATTTGAACTGCTTTTAGCTATTGGCACTACAATTCATATAATACCCCAGCTTTATATGTCAGGTTTCACATACTTTCAGGTATAGTCTTTATTAAAAATAGCTAATTTAGATGAAAATAACCAAGTTAAAATGATATATATAGATATTATTATATCAATCTTATTTCAGGTTCTTAGAATTGTACGACTGATTAAGGCATCTCCACTATTGGAGGGCTTTGTTTACAAAATCTTTGGGCCTGGCAAGAAACTTGGGAGTCTGATAATATTTACTATGTGCTTATTGATAATCAGTTCTTCTATATCCATGCAGCTATTTTGTTTTCTATGCGAATTTACAAAGTTCGAAACTTTTGATGAGGTAACTAGCTAAATAAGCTTCTACTTGTAAGTTTTGATACATAGTTTATTGAATGTTTCTTCTCTTCATCTATTGAATGTGTATAGGTATGTACAAATGTCATGAAATATCTTGACTTACCCTACCTATACCTTAACTTGCTGTACATAAGTATTTTTACATGTTTAAGGGCCTATTAAGTCTGCAATGCTCAGGAGCCGTCATAGATTTCTCTAATGATATTAATATTTTATATTTCAGGCATTTATGTCTATGTTTCAAATCCTAACCCAGGAAGCATGGGTAGAAGTTATGGACGAAACAATGGTACGAACCAGTCAAACTTTAACACCTTTGGTCGCCGTCTACTTCATATTGTACCATTTATTCGTCACATTGGTAAGAATAAAAATGACAGCAACAATCTTACTAAATACTTACAATGTCAGAATGGCTCTTTTAAATCACTATATATCGCCTTCTTACTTTCAGATTGTGTTATCGCTCTTCGTAGCCGTAATCTTAGATAACTTGGAACTGGACGAGGATATAAAAAAATTGAAGCAACTTAGATACCGACAACAAAGCGCTGAAATTAAAGAGAGCCTGCCATTTAGGCTAAGAATATTTGAGAAATTCCCTGACAGTCCACAAATGACAAAGTTGCATAAAGTGCCTGGTGATTTTAATTTACCGAAGGTAAAGCTAAGAACACTCACACAGTACTACCAATCTTTTATACAGTCAGCGAGTCAAAAGTCAAAATAACAAGATCAATTTCAGAATTTAAAAAGGTGTTTGGAGTGAAGTATATTTTATATGAAAAAACTGTTTTTATACAAGTGCGCTCTACTAAAATATATCTGAATTTAGAATAAAATATAATTTGAACTCTATGCAATCATCATCAAATTTTGGCGCTTACTATACATATCAATTGTGTGCTATCAGTATATTTAAAAATGTACAGGTTCGCGAGTCCTTCATGCGTCAATTCGTGTGTGAAGTAGAAGGTGAAGAAGACGTTGGTGTCACCGGTGGGGGCGGCGATGTATCGAGACGAGCTTTCGAGTATATAGGCGTCGCGAAAATCGCGTTTCCATACCGAAAGCGATGCCTCGTGAAGACTCTCATGGTGGCGCCACCGTCGCAACGTCCCAGCTCCGCTCTCAGGAGACATGTCGTTAGCTCTATTATTGAGTAAGTTATTAGTTAATTAACGCATAATTAAATAATTCTGTAACAGAATTCAGTGTCATTCATTTGTATAGAGGATAATTTTATTACTTGGTTTCTTTTTTTTTATTTTCAGGCGCAACATTCGTTGTCGTTGAGCATCTATTCAGGTTTTTTTTTTTTAATTATAATTTATGATTTTTGATTATTTTGTTATGTTTCTTGTATATTATGACTTAGCAACGTAATTCAAAGGAAAGAATCTTAAATTTTGATTTTGATTGATATTTATACATTTGGTTTACAGGGATTCAAATAACCATAGACCGCTTCTGGGCGACTCAGCTATGTTGGCGACCGGAGGAAAATCCGGTCTCAAGCCCCAGGGAACTATATCGAGTGCTAAACAATTACGGGTGGATCAAAAAAAGTATGTATTTAAATCCATTGCAATTTTAATGTGTCCTTAGATTATGAATACTTCACAAAATTCCAAATATGACCCGTTGAATTCTATTCTACACTTCCACCGTTCTTTATCTCTCTCTTACTCTATTTATATGATTTTTTTGTAAAAACATACCTTTATATAGCAATGTAGTCACAGGCCTGATTAACGTGCAATAAATAATATGGCTCTAAGGTTCGGTTCACGTTCGATCCGGCGGTCGGTGCGCAGCGGATCCATCAAGCTGAAGCAGACTTACGAACACCTGCTGGAGAACGGCGACATCGGCGCCGCGTCACGCGTCGTGCCGTCGTCGAGAGCGCGCCCGCCTTACCTCGACATCCGCCTGCTGCAGGCCAAGAGACAACAAGCAGAAATGCGCCGGTACATATACTCGTCAGGTTATTTATAGTCAGCTGGGGTGTGAGAGAATGCCTTATAAGGGCCCCTTACTTACCATCTGCGGTTCTAGTCAGTTCGAGTCTGACGTTGGAATTTCCACACGATAAAATATTGCTTACTATATGGGCAAGTGCAAAAATGTGTCACGGTTCTGGGGGTGAGACGGGAATGGGGGATGAGTCATCTCCATTCCCGTCTTGATGACAAGATAAATGAATGTTAAGGAATTCTGACGATTGTCTGTATAGGTATGGCCCGCCTTTTTGTTGTGTCATCTCTTTGATAGCTACAGAAAGATGCACATCGTTGGTGGTCGGTTAATGGCAATTTTTTTTTCTTCACATATACATAGTAATAACATTGGTTATAGTATCATGGCAGCATATATTCATGCCAAGTATGTAAATTCCAGAAGGGGCCCACCCCTTCTGAGATTGAGGTGTAATAAAACCCACATTTCGCCAACGTACGCCGTATATAAGATTTTTGTTTTTAACTCCCTTATATAGCTAAAAAATGCTTTCAAATTCAGGAATCAGCGGGAAGAGGATTTGCGTGAGAATCATCCTTTATTCGACACGCCTCTGTTGATAGTGCCAAGAGAATCACGCTTCAGAAAGATATGCCGCGCTATTGTAGACGCTCGCTATGATGCACGCTTGCGGGACCCGGTCACTGGGAACGAAAGAAAAGTGCACTACAAGAGCTTTCAGTAAGTAATCGTACATTACTACAGAGGCCGGGAAGAAAGGGGTTGCCGGCCGATGTCATATAGACGGATAGGTCTGAGGCAGGCAACCCCATATCTCCCGACGAGATATGTATAGTGCTTTTCTCAAACAGGCAATGAAATAAACATCAATAAAATTAAAGATTTATTTTCAAAGAAATTAAAAGTAAACAAAATAAAAACTAAAACTCACGTGTATATTACTATTTCGTCTATTTTAGCTTAATTTTAACAGAAAACATTTACATTTATGTTTATTATCATGTTACTTCAAAAAAGTATAAAGGCACGTTTCTTAACGAACCTTTAGAATTGACAGTGACACTTGTCATTGTAATGTTGCAACTAAATTAAATATTAATATTTCAATGTTTATATTTTATGTACAGTTAAGAAAAATATGATAATAATGTGTTATTCGTTATGTTAATGTGGATTTTTAATGTAAATAAAACTGCTCTAAGTACATTCCAAGTCGTTTTTGTTTTTTTTTAATACGCATAGTGGCAGAGTGTCGATGCCTTTGCCACAAATTTATGTGGAATCGAAATTAAAAAAGAGGACTTTGCCGGCCTAGGCCTGCAAGGTTTGTATCAAATTCCATTAACGACCTCTGGTCCTAGCCGCACCTGAAACGTCATACTTCGCAGCCTATTATGAGGAAAATAACGACAATATTTCATTGCATGTTAGAGAAAAAATATTTATTAACACACATTTACATCAAATTAATTTTTGTTAATTAAGTTTTGGTAAATCTAACATAACGCAATGTTTTTTTTTTCAGTAATTTCCTCGGCTTAGTTACTTATATGGATTGGGTCATGATTATGGTCACCACTCTCTCATGCTTTTCGATGATGTTCGAAACTCCCACATACCGAGTTATGGAAAATTTTGTTTTGCAGGTGATGATAAGTTATTTTGTTAATAATGGTGCATACTCGCAACACACGTGAATGACGTACTTAAACAAGCTGATATTTCTTCCAGATCGCCGAATATGGATTCGTGATTTTCATGAGCCTAGAACTAGCCCTAAAAATTTTAGCTGACGGATTATTTTTCACGCCTAAAGCTTATCTTAAAGATGCTGCTGCAGTACTAGATGTTTTTATTTACATTGTAAGTCGAAATAACATTATTTTTAATCCATGATTTTACAGTCGTTTTGGAGCGAAAGATTTTGGTCAGAGATTCGAAAGCAAAATAGTCGAGTATTAGTTCGGCGAAAAAAATACCTTACAGCTCCCATACATACATACATATATTCCTTTCGCCTGTACATTATTCCCTAACCGTCTTTTTCATCCTAGCGTTAATCCCAGTCGCATCCGAAGCTATCAACTTTGAGTCTGGGGTCCGGTTTTACCAGTCCAACTGCGGCTTTGGTTAAACTTCGACATTTTATGTTAAGCAACTGCCATCTGACTTCCAGAACCCAAAGGCGATATCGAAGCATTGCAGTTAGACCAGTTGTTGAACTTTTGAGGGCTCCAACTACTCGTAACGACTGCCATAGATGTTTGTATCACCAACCGGGACCGACGGCTTAACGTGCTCTCCGAAGCACGACCAGACCAATGCAAACACCCATTCATCAAACAAATATTTGTACTGGGCGGGGATCGAACCCGCGCTCCCTGCGCAGCGGCAGCGTTCACTACTGGTACGCCACGGAGGCTGATTATTCCCATACATTATGAAATAAAAATATTCTTCAAAGAATTAAAACTTCCAGTCGATTTTGCTATCGAAACTGTGCCCAAAATCTTTCGCACCGAAACTACTATAAAATGAGCGTGTATACCTACTATCATCACATGCATCCATCTGCGCAGGTGTCGCTAACATTCCTGTGCTGGATGCCGGTACGGGTGCCGCCTGGCTCGGCCGCACAGATGCTCATGATTCTGCGCTGCGTACGCCCACTGCGGATTTTTACTCTCGTTCCGCATATGCGGAAGGTTGTCTATGAACTCTGCCGTGGATTTAAAGAGATCTTATTGGTTAGTAGCAACACATTTCATTTAAGTTAATTTCCCCCTCCCCGAGACTCCGGTACGAACAGACGTGTTTTTGAAAGCTCCGTGATTTTATTCAGAATAAATGATATAAAGTTATTAAAAGTAATTAGCATCGATACAGTTCAGTAGTTCGGAACAGTGTGTAACAAGTGAGTGATAAACAAAATTATAACTTATCTATTAATGTGCTTAAAAAGTGAAAACAAACAATAACTTGTCGGTACTTCGAAAGTGTTTTTTGTGCCATTAATAATAATAATAATAATAATTTATTTATTGTTCAGTAACTTAGATCTAGTTTACAAATCCTCTGACTCCCAAACTAGTGTGAACTGTATCTTGGGAGTCAGTCTCTTCCTACGCGGTCCTTGATCATAGTTATAGACAATAAAAAAAGAAACAAAATACAAAGGAAAAATCAAGAAAGAATAACGTTATTTTCTACAATAACAAATAAAACCTAATAGTAGGTACATGTTTAAATTAGAGTATGTATTGTGTGTGTATGTGCGTGTGTGAGTGTGAGTGTGTGTGTGTGTGCGTGTGTGTGTGTGTGTGTGTGTGCGTGTGTGTGTGTGTGTGTGTGTGTGTGTGTGTGTGTGTGTGTGTGTGTGTGTGTGTGTGTGTGTGTGTGTGTGTGTGTGTGTGTGTGTGTGTGTGTGTGTGTGTGTGTGTGTGTGTGTGTGTGTGTGTGTGTGTGTGTGTGTGTGTGTGTGTGTGTGTGTGCGGGCGTGCGTGTGCGTGCTTGCGTGTGCGTGCGTGCGTGCGTAAGTGTGTGATGAGTGTTTGAATTTCTGGGTGTGTGTGCGCTTTTGGGTTACATCGTGGTTAGTATATTTGTTTGAGGTAATTTTCAGTTGTTTTATAATCTAGTTTAATTAGTTTATTAAATAATGTCCTTTTCAAGGCGTGCCTATTTTTACTTACTATATTTTCTGTCTTGTTGATTTTTATGTATAAAAAGGAACTAAGAAAGGGGTATTGGTGTTGTGCAAATGTTGTATGTACGCGTTTTTTATGGATAATTGGTCTTCTTCGAGTAGTATCAACGTGTGTTGCAGAAGTCTTGGTATGGAATCTCACAATTGTTTCACGGATGTATAACTGTCGGACGGATAGCACCTTGACCTCACTGTATACAGATTCTGTTGGGTATCGACGCGGCCTCTTCAATATTACTTTTATAACTGCACGCTGGGCTCTCTCTATCTCAAGCATATGGGTCATCGCTGCACCTCCCCAAACAGGCAGGCAATACGTTAGAAGCGATTGACATAGTGCGGTATACACATTAATAAGCATGTCATGGTCTGCTACATCCCTTAGATTTCTAAATACCGGTATGAGTTTCCTTACTCTTTTTGTTAGTGCAGAAATGTGTGGTTTCCATCTTAGGTTAGTGTCAATTATTACTCCTAAGTACCTTATTGTTTGCGTTAACTCAAGTTTATCACATAAACAAGCATTGGGTGGTTTGTCTAGCCTGTTACAAGGGAAGTTGTGAATCGATAAAGAAAAGTCATCAGGAGGTTTTGTGCGATTGGTGTTATGGAAACAAATGTATTTAGTTTTTGCCACATTAATTGTAAGTAAATTATCTTCAAGCCATCGAGTCACTACTCTTAAGCCTGCCTCTGCATACTTATTTACATCTTCCCACGTTCGACCATAGAATAGAATTGCGGTGTCATCAGCGAACGCAAAGATATGTCCATTCGATAGTTTAATATTAGCAAGACTGTTAACATATGCAAGGAAGAGAGTAGGTCCCAACGTGCTCCCCTGTGGTATGCCATATGTTGTGTAAGTTGAGTTACTAATAGTATCATCCACCCTGATCACCTGTTTTCTATTGCTTAAATAATCACGGAACCAATCCAAAGCTAGTCCGCGCACTCCCAACATTTCCAGTCTGTTCAATAAAAGTGATAAGGACACTGTATCGAACGCTTTTTTTAGATCAAGAAATACTCCTACACATTTCTGTTTCCTGTCTACGTATTCCGTTACCAGATTAGAGAATGCAAGAACAGCATCACTCGTGGATTTAGCAGACCTGAATCCATATTGATTATTGGACAAGAGTTGGTTCACTTCTAGATACTTTGTAAGCCTGTGGTTAACAATTTTTTCTAATATCTTGCTTAACGTGCTTAGTAGGGATATTGGTCTGTAGTTCGATATAGTGTCCCTATCCCCATCCTTAAAAATAGGAACAACTACTGCGTTTTTAAATGAGGTTGGAAAGATACCCTGGCTGAGACTTAAATTACAAATATGAGCAATCGGGTAACATAGGGTGGCATGAAACTTCTTAAGAAATTTGCTAGAAACTGTTTCAATACCCGGTGCACTTTTACTTTTTAATTTAAGAATAATACTATCTACTTCACTGTAGTCAGATGGAAAAAGCATAAACGAGTGGCACATATAACTATTTTCTGTTAATCTGCTTTTAAGCATTAAGTCATTTTCAGTCACATTCAGTCTACTAAGAGTTTTTTGTGCTAAGTCAACTCCAATAGTCGTGAAATAAGCATTTACCTGGTCAAGGGAGTCTTTTGGATTGTTAGTAATATTCAATAGGTCCATAGCTTGTGTGTTTTTGTTTTTAATATTACTGATTTCTTTTATAGTATCCCAAGTAAGCTTTTTATTTCCTATGTTTTTAAGTAGTTTTTCTCTATAATATGTTTTTTTTAATGATTTTACTAATCTATTACAGGCGTTTCTATAAGCAATGTATATTCTTTTAGCTTCTAGATTAGCAGGACTCTTCCTAGACTGCAAGTGCAACTTATCCCGCTTTTGGAAGCATTTTACAATATTAAAGGTTATCCACGGCTTAATCGGCTGCTTGCGCTTTGAAAATGTCAAGGTCTCGGTGTTCGCTACTATGATATCTTGTAAAGTTGTAGTAAGATAATCTACAGCTTGGTTCACATCCGAAATTTTGAAAAAATCAACCCAATTTACATCATTGATTGAAATGTTTATTGCTTCGTAATTTATTTTAGTACGCGTATAAGTACTTATTGTATTTGTGCGTGCTGGAGTTCCAAAAATTATTAACATAATAGGAAGGTGGTCTGTTATATCCGTGTCAAAAACATAGCTCTCACATTTACTAACCAATCTAGTCATGAAATGGTCCAAGCAAGTGCGCCCATGTGTCGGAATATGTATGGCGGGTTGAAGACCACAAGCATTTACAGTGTCCATATAGTCGATAGAATATTCTTTAGTCATGTCTATAGTATCAATGTTTATGTCACCTGTTAAAATGACGTTACGCGAGCGGTGGGTTGTTAGTACAGTCTCTAGTGAATTTATGAAGTTTGTAGGGCATTTAAAGCAGTCAGGTCTATAAATAGCAAAAACAGACATATTGCCTATCTTTGCCAATAAACAATTAGCTTCTGTTATGTCAATTTCCAGTACGGAGGCATTTATCTGGTCTTTAATATACATTATGACTCCATCATTTTGGTTATAGCTTTGCTTAGTGAAAAACATTTTAAACCCGTCGAGTTGCGGGGGTACAGACAGCTCATCACACCAACATTCAGTCAATACTATAAGATCTATATTTAATTTGAACCTCGCTATATACACTAGAAGGCTGTCAAGATTTTTATTAATACTTCTTATGTTGAATGTAAAAATGGTAAATTGGTTATTTATGGTGTTATGTTTATCAAATGTGTTCCTCAATTCGCACGGTTCACGGATTAATTGGCATGGTATAGTACATGAGTCATCGATATCATCAGATAATGTTTGATTATCGAATTTTAAATATAATAAATTCATTGACAGTACCCACGTAACTTAGTCCCTTATATTTTGTAACTGTAAGGGGACCTTGTAGGTAATTTACAGTGCGTGACTTTGAAGTATTCTTGCCCGATAACAGCACAAAGTGTATCTCCTGAACATAATTGTACCTCAGTAATGAACGAGGTAAACGCAGTAAGCATATAAAATAACTATCAATCGCGATAATATGTAACAAATAAGGTAGAAACCATTTTATACATTGCCCACCGTTCGTTTTAATGTTATTTCTTATACGTGTAAGGCTGCTTATGTAAATATAAATAATAATAAGGAGTTCTGCTGTGTATTTTTGTGTCTCAGTGTATGTATCTGTTGATTTTTCTAGTTGTGATTGTTGTGTAGTGTATATTTTATGAGTATTTGATAGTATTTTTGTGTACGTAATGAGTGGCTTTTTGCCGTGTAGCTGTGTGTTGATAAATATTAATGTGGGTATTTTTGAGTTACAATATAATGCAAGATATGTTATAAGGACAGTGACACACCTCATTGACTTTAGCCCAATAAAACAGTAACAAACTGATAGTCAGGCTTTCTTCAATTTTGACAGGTCATTTTCGCTAAGGATTTCTTGCCGCATGTCTCCATCTGTTTTCTTTACGAATATTCTCCCAAAGTTTGTCCAACAATATTTATAACCGGAAGTTTTTGCCACCTCACGAGCCAGTGCAAACATTTTTCGGGCTTTATTTGTAAGGCTTTCCGATACATAAATAGGAGTGGTGGGCCCTGGAAGGCCCATGGTCGTAGTAGAAAGTCTATTGGTCGTATTCTTTTTATTGTACTCCTTCGAAGTTTTTAGGACCTTGTTTTTGGTTATTGTCGAAGTAAACTCAGTAACTACAGTTGTGTAGCCCGTCCGCGTTTTTAACCGATATATGTCTTTTATATCGGAACAATCAATTTTAACATTCAAAGCACCACACATTTTGTTGACGAGGCTACAAAGTTCTTGCTGTGACTCGGCCTTTATTTCTTGAGACGTAGGTATTGGCAAGTTGCGAAATTCTACAACTGTGGACTTGAGCCTTTTTTCCAAAACCTCAACTTTACTCTCAAGTAATGAAATGCATTGTAGACTTTCATTACGCTCTCGCTCCATTGACCTTAATCTCTCTTTCATGTCTTCATACTGTGTGGAGATGAATTGCATAGATTTCTCTAGGTCGGAGGCGGTGTTATGAATAGTGGTATTTTGGTGCTTCAACACCGAGATATCTGCGCACAGCTTTTTGAGAGTCTGATCCTGCTCTTCTTTCCAAGTTCTAAGCATATCAAGCAATTCATCCTTTAAAGAAGGTTCATACACTATACCACTACCATCATTTGAACGAAGTCTCTTTTGTCTTTGTATTGCATAGTACATGGAAGAATCAAGGTTAATCCCAGTTATATCACCTTCGGAACTGACCTGAGGCACTTTATTGCCAGTCGGGGGTGTTCTTTGCATGTTTGCCATTACAGTGTAGCTTAGGTTCGTAGTTTATGCAGTTGTGTGGCTAGCTTGGTATCACCGGACCGGACAGGTAACAGCGGGAGGCGACACACACGCAGCGCTTTCTTTCTGTTGCACTATTTTTGTCCTGCTTGCACACGTAGGTTATACAGTGCGGCTTCATGCGATCCTGGTACTTGACCGAGAATTTACGAAACTAATTTTATTGAATATCTTATTTTTTTGAATTACACAAGCACAGAAAACACGTCCACACACTATCAATGGTCGCAGGAAGGAGAAGGAGACATTCCGAGTGTATTTACCTATCTACACTCCAAAATATTATTATTTATCACAAAATCCACTATGAACTTTGGCTAAACTTTACAACCTTAGTACCGGATCACCTATTTCACATTCGTTAACTAAGGCAAGCTTGCCTCAGTGGTTAAGCTCGTTGCCTCACGTGTCGCCGTGTGTGAGGCGCCTCAAGTTCGATCCTGACATACGGATTTCGTTTTTGAAATTGCTCAGAATTCTTTTTGTAATTTTTATTGTATTTCGACGATCACCGAAATTATAATATCTTCACGACACTATCGTAAAAGGGGTGAGCTGAGTTTTATTTGGGTGTGAGTGCTCCTGTAGCTCGTCTATAGTAGCTGCGGCCTAAAGCTATACGAGATGCCAAAACATGGGTCTTCCCCTCTCACTCCTACTCCCTCTTCAACTCCTGCTGCGCCGCTGTTGACTCCGTTGCAACACAGTTCGTCAGCGCAGAATATTGCGAATGAAGAGCGCGATAAACGTCAAGAAGGTGTAATTCCTATTACTAAACAACGTAATAAACGCAGATGTTTGGAGTCGGATGCCTCCCACGACAGTGAAATTTCCGTTTTTATGTCTGACATGAAGGCCATGTTTCTTGAATTCAAGGAACAGCAGGATAAAAAGATTGAGAAGATTTACAAGTCAATTGAGGAGATCAAAGCTCAAAATGCGGATATCCAATCTACTGTTACTTTCTTGTCACAGAACTATGATACTCTAAAAAACCAAATTACACAACTAGAGACACAGCTGGAGACGGAAAAAAGAACTAATTTGCAACATCTAAAGACCTTGGAAGCCAGTCTGGAGAGTTTTGAAAAGGGTGCCAGATCGTCCTGCGTGGAGATAAGAAATATTCCTACCAAATCACATGAGTCTAAGGAATCTCTTGCGGAATTGGTTACGAGGATCGGCTCTATTATAAATGCTCCAGTACATCTCCATGAAGTGAAGGACGTATTTCGCACAAGGTCTAATGATGTAAACAACAGACCGATGATTGTGGAGTTTACTACTAATCTCCTTAAAGAAAAATTCATCCGGATGCACAGAAAGTTTAAAAAGGCAAACGATCTGTCTACTGAGCATTTGAAAATAAGTGGACCTGCCAAACCTATTTTTGTATCAGAAAATTTAACACCGAAAATGAAAAGATTATTCTTTCTTGCCAGGGATTTTGCGAGCAGCAATCAATATCATTACTGCTGGGTTACCAATGGCAAAATATTTATCCGTGAGAAGCAGGGAGCTCCACATATATTAATTAAAAATGAGTCAGATATTCCCAAGAAATGACTATATACTTATGATTGCCAATTATTTTTGTCATTATTTATTGCTAGATTATTAATGTCATTTATCGTTAAACTCCTAATAACATTTATTGCTAAAATTTTAATATCATTTATTGTTAAACTATTAATGTATACACTAACCCTAACACCCACACTGCGGTACCTCAAATTGTCACACAATACAACTTACCTACTCACACACAACTCAACACAACTCTCACAATACAATACAACAACACAGCTCCCACTCATTCACACACATAAATGCTTTCAATGGGGGAGATTTTTTGTTCAAATTTATTCTCCTAGTAATGGTCTGTTATTATGGCTTGCATCAACCTCGAAACAACCCGATGCTCTGTGCCCGCGCCTGCAAGATACATCACTTTGCATAGCTAACTGCCCGGAAGGGTGTCTTATGACTTCCGCTGCTATTTTGTATGTTGTCTTCTCAATTTATATTTGGAAAAATGGATGACAACACTATTATTTTGCATGACATTGACCAACTAACAGTTTCAGATTCCTATAATTGTGAGCCCGAGAAATGTGATGCGTACTTAAAAAATGCCACTAATGGTTTTAATATTTTTCATGTGAATATTCGTAGTATCGGTTGTACTCGCAATTTCAATAATCTTCTACTCCTATTACATAGAACTAAACTAAAATATCACATTATAGTCTTAACGGAAAGCTGGTTGTCAAAATGTCCCTACCTACCTACCATACCTGGTTTTGTTTCGTTCCAGTCAGATTATAAGAACCAAAATGAAGGAGTAGTGGTATTTGTAAGGTCGGATCTTCATTTCACCATAGAGACGCCAATCGTCGTTGACTCAAACTGCCTCATAGTTAAATTACGAAATGATATTGCCATAGTCGCTATATATCGTTCACCATCCTATGACAAGCCACAAAATTTCATTTACAGTTTGGATTCTACTTTGAACACCCTAAGAACTTTCAAAACCATGGTTTTGATTGGTGATATAAATATAAGTATATCTCCGGAGAACAGTGACCCGGAGGCTGATTTCTATCTTGACACACTCGCGAGACATGGCATGCTACCGGGACATCTCTTTCCTACTCGAGACCACAGATGTCTCGATCATGCGGTCATTAAGACTAGCAAACCGGCAGTCACCTTAGTGTTGGATTCACCCATTACGGACCATGTTCCCTTGATAGTCTCCTGTGATTTAAAACCCAATATATCTAAAGCCCCTATACAAACCCGGAGAGTTGACATAGAGGCTTGCGTGCGGGCTCTAGAGAATACGGACTTTTCACCAATTTATCAATCCGATGATGCAAGCAAGGCCTCTAAGGCACTCATTAATACGATTGGAGATATCGTTAGGGAAAATACGAGTAGTTCTTGTATTCCAAGTAAAAAGAGAATCTTAAAACCTTGGGTTACACCTGGTGTGCTAAGGTGTATTCGAAATCGGGACAACCTATACAAGGGAACCAAAAAAATTGCCTGTAGTCAAACACAGAAACTAACATACTTGCGGTATAGAAATTACTGCAATAATTTAATAAAAAAATTGAAATGCGAATATGAACGTAGGGAATTTGAAAAACATCGAAATAATCCAAAGGCCACCTGGAATTTAATAAAACAAATTTCCAATATCCAGAAGAATAAAACGTCAGCAGATGATCTGCTTTCCCTGTCTAATGTCACTTCTGTGTCTGTTGCTGCTGTAAATCACTTTTTCGCCAACGTTGGTAAAAATCTGGTTTCTAAAATCTCTTCGGGGCAGATTCAGCACCCAAGAGTACCCGACTCTAATATCATAAATCCACCTTTAAACTCTATGGGAGTTTTTGTTACGGATGGTGAGGAGATTGAACGTATTATTCTTGGTCTTAAATTAAACAGTGCTGTAGGGTGGGATGGTATTTCTGCCACACTCGTTCGGGCTTCTAGACACATTCTAATACCCGTTATTTGTCATGTTTTTAACCTTATAATGACTACTGGTGTGTTTCCAGCCGTGTTTAAAAAGGCGATAGTCCATCCAATCCACAAGAGTGGAGATAGAGACAGTGTCAACAACTATAGACCTATTTCTGTCCTAAGTACTCTATCCAAGATATTAGAAAAAATCCTAAACAATAGACTTCTTAATTACTTAGATGCACATAAAATCATTGCTGACAACCAATATGGGTTTAGGCGTGGTAAAAGTACCGAAGATGCCGTATTGGAATTAACCAGTATTGTTACAAAAAACATTAATAAAAAGTTAAAAACAATAGGCATATTTCTTGATCTTTCAAAAGCATTTGACACTGTCTCTGTTCCACTTTTGCTGACGAAACTTGAACAAATCGGCATCAGGGGGCTGCCTCTGAACATCTTTAAAAGTTACCTAAGCGATCGGACCCAGAGCGTTACCATCGGTGGCTATACAAGTGGAGAGGAGTCCATAAGTTATGGTGTTCCTCAGGGCAGCATGCTTGGACCTACGCTGTTCCTGATCTACATAAACGACCTTTGTAAGATCCCCTTGGATAACGCTAAAATTATTACATACGCAGACGATACGGTGATTCTGATTGATGGTAAAAATTGGGATGTTGCACACTTACACGCGGTGTCTGCTCTCCGGACTACCATGAACTGGCTAGATAAGAATCTTCTCACTCTCAATTTAAATAAGTCAAAATTTATAACCTTCTCCCCAAAAATTATCTCTCAACCACCGTCCTCCTTTACTCTAACTGCCCATAAATGCACAGGAGTTGCTACCCCAGACTGCTCTTGTGTTGATATTACGCGCACAAATTCTATTAAATATCTCGGAGTCTGCGTTAATAGTATGCTGAATTGGAATGAGCAGATTGACACTTTGGTACCAAGAGTTCGTAAATTAATATTCATTTTCAAAAATTTAAGGACAGCTGCCGACCTACCAACTTTGAAAATGGTTTACTTTGCCCTCGCCCATTCTATACTAACCTACTGTGTTACTGTTTGGGGTGGGGCTTTAAAGACCCAAATGCTGTCCTTGGAGCGGGCGCAGCGGGCAGTACTGAAGGTCATGACACGCAAACCTATTCGTTTTCCTACTAGCGAACTATATGCTCTCTGTGAGGTTCCTACCCTGAGACAGGCATTTGTACTAAGTACCATATTGCGCAAACACTCAGAATTACCGTTTGATTATGAATTCACCACAAGAACTCGTAGGTCAGACAGGGTCTGCCATATCGAATTAGCTAGACTTGCAGTTCTCAAGCGCCAGTATCATTACGTTGGCTCCATTCTATACAACAGAGTCAACAAAATTTTGAATATTTATCCTCTTACATTGAGGGCATGCAAACAGGTCACTGAGAAATGGCTGCAAACGCTTAACTATGATGAGCTGGAAGATGTGGCTCAACCATTTCTATATGAATAGCTTTCACACACCTCAAATATTCACTACTTTACACAAGTCACACAACCTTACATACACTGAAACCTACACATACCTACACCTCATAACCTCATACTTCACTACTTACACACAGAACACACCCTCTGATACACATATGCACACACACCAACATAATATAGACTTCTGAATTTGTATTTTAAGTTATGTTTGTTATAAGCCATTTAAATGTATTTTATTTTTCTCACTCTTCTTATGTATACCTATTGCACTCATTTTTGTGATGGAACTCTGGTGCCCAGTTCGGCCTGGAGGTGGCGTTAGTGTCTGCGACACAGTTCTAAACTAATGTAGACACTATCACACTATTATGTTATTATTTCTGTATTCTATGGTTCCAATAAAGATAATTTAATTTTAATTTTATTTGAGTAGATAGGTAGGTACTTCGCTAAAGTAGATATAGGCACATACTTACCAAGTTGTCATTCTGGGTCAACATTATTGGCGTCTATCTAGATAACTTAACCTACCTATCTATTGTAGTTTATGACGTAATCTAACAGTGATTGTTTGCCCGTTGTAATTTTGGAAAAAATAAAATATGAAAATATGAATTTTAAACAATTCCTAATAATTTCTTTTTCTCTCTCAGGTATCGACTCTTCTAATTCTTCTGATGTTTGTGTTTGCCAGCTATGGCGTTCAGCTTTATGGTGGCAGGTAAGAAAGTGACAATTGTATTTATTTTTTCAAATACATTTAACTACACGTCATAGGCGGTGTTGTAACTGAAACGACACTTTTTGACGAATATTTCAGGCTGGCGCGATGTAACGATCCTACAATAACACGACGTGAAGATTGCGTAGGAGTGTTTATGCGTCGCGTGTTCGTCACCAAGATGAAAATACGTCCAGGACCCAATGAGACCTTCCCCTCGATGCTAGTACCAAGAGTATGGTATGTATGATGACTGTAACCGCCCTTACCACAAGATATGTTACATAGTTGACATACCTTTATAATACTTCTAGGATTTTGTGTGTGCAGCTAGGCTCTAGATGCACTTTTAGGCCTGGACAGATGTTGTTGAGATGTTTTTAAGTAAAAATTAATTGACCTCGACGTCAGCGCCACCTACCGGGCGCTAGACTATCATGTCTTTCAAGTTAGGATAAATTTTTGTAGTCACCGCACATCACGGACCCCAAAAACTTTATTGATTGACGCACAATCGTGCTTAACAAGTCTTTTTTAACTTTTCAGGGCCAATCCTAAACGATTTAATTTTGACAACATTGGTGATGCGCTGCTCACTCTATTTGAAGTGCTCTCTTTCAAAGGTTGGTTAGATGTACGAGACGTATTAATCAAAGCACTGGGACCGGTTAGTATTCATAAATATATAAAGTACATCAATAACGTTCAAGGTCACTGATTTTAAAAAATATAAGAAAAAAGAATGTATCAGACTGTCTTCTTTATTTACATATTGTCGGCCCAATACTTGGCCTCAGCCACAGCGTTATCAGTTGATTGATTATAAAATTACAATATTGAGTACCACCTAAGTCCCATTTTGATTAGAGCGATGATTGAACTTTACGCATTATTTTATTTTCAGGTTCATGCCATCTACATACACGTTTACATATTCTTGGGCTGCATGATTGGATTGACTTTATTCGTAGGTGTTGTGATAGCAAACTATTCAGAAAACAAAGGAACCGCCTTATTGACGGTTGATCAGAGACGTTGGTAAGATTTTATTTTTCTTATGACATCTTAATATTGCCAGGTATTTAAAAATATATATAACGTTTTATATTTCTGTAATTATTTAGGTGTGATCTGAAAAAGAGGTTGAAAATCGCTCAGCCGCTGCATTTGCCGCCTCGTCCCAATAAACGCAAAGTTCGAGCGTTTGCATATGACGTCACACAAAATCTAAGTTTCAAACGAATAATTGCCATCGTTGTTCTTATCAACAGCGCACTGTTAGCCGTTACGGTAGGTATATTAACTAAAATTTCTAAGTAACGTTCGCATAATTCGTCTGATGTAAGAAGATGGAATTATATAACAGTGGTTGGTTTTAGCCTTAGTATTGTTTTATTTGTATAATATAGAATACTACAGAACTTGAACATATTAACGATTGCAGTGGTCACGGTACTCTCAATTCACCGAACAACTAGCTCTCACATCCGCTCTGCTGACGCTCGTATTCGTGGTGGAAGTACTTTTGAAGACTATAGCGTTCACCCCTCGAGGGTATTGGCAGAGTCGACGCAACCGATATGACTTGCTTGTGACTGTCGCCGGCTGTATTTGGATATTTATGCATTTCACTTTGAAGGTACCGTCTCTTAGTACACCTACATTATTATTATTACCAGCTTTTGCCCGCGGCTCCGCCCGCGTGGATGTTGGTTATCGCGACCGAACATAGCCTATGTCCTTTCTCAAGGTCTAATCTACCCCTATACCAAATTTCATCAAAATCGGTTCAGTGGTTTAGGCGTGAAAGCGTAACATACAGACAGACAGAGTTACTTTCGCATTTATAATATTAGTATGGATAATTGTCTCTACCATGGTGAATGTTCTGATGAGCTCTTCCAATTGGTCCCGCCCCTCTCCTTTCCTACACAGGACAACACGAGCAGGGCTTAGATGTCAGTGATGTCACCCATATACGGTGCAGAATATTCCTTCAAGCACCAAGCGGTTTGGTGACTCCTTTCTTTGTCGCACCATTAAGACCTGTAACTCCTTTACCGCCCACGTGTTTCCTTATTCCTAAAGTCCCGGTTCCTTTAAGCGGGGCGTGAAAAAGTATCTGATGAGGCCGCCACCATTGTTAACATGGTACGTATATATAATAGTGACCCTCTTTCCTGAGATTTTGCCTTCAGCTTACCATCAGGCGAGGTGAAGTCAAATTACCGTGCCTTATATATATAAAAAAATTGAATGTGTATTGCTAGCTTTAATTTTATAGCTCTTCTAGTTGGTTAAAATATAGTAGTTAAGTTATTTAAACTCTGATAATTAGGGTCAATCCCATTTCTAATCACAAAAATTTTACAAACCATTTTCAATCTTATCTACTGGAGAAAAAGAAAATCATAGTCAGTGACAAACTCTAGCCTCTGCCGGCCGCTGCCGGCTGCTTCCCTTTCGGTGGGGATTGATTCTTATTTTCGCAATTTTTAGAACGATTTGTCCTACTTCGTGGGCTTCATGGTGGTGATCCTGCGATTCTTTACGATCACGGGCAAGCACACTACGCTGAAGATGTTAATGCTCACCGTCGGAGTGAGCGTTTGCAAGAGCTTCTTCATCATATTTGGAATGTTCCTGCTCGTGTTTTTTTATGCTCTGGCCGGTACTATCGTATTTGGCAATGTCAAATATGGCGAGGGTATTGGACGGTATGTATATTTCTTTTTAATCGTGCGTCATAAATGGTTTGTCTCTGTAAGAGGCTGGACTTACAACACTATCAACAGTTAAGAATAAAATGTTTCAAACAATTTGCAGACGAGCAAACTTCAATTCGCCAATCCACAGTGTGGCAATGCTATTCCGGATAGTAACAGGCGAAGACTGGAATAAGATAATGCACGATTGTATGGTGGCACCGCCGTACTGCACGCCAGCCGACAACTACTGGGAGACGGACTGCGGCAACTTTACTGCGTCACTCGCATACTTCTGCACCTTCTACGTCATCATTACATACATTGTGCTCAATCTGCTTGTGGGTAAGACGGCCGATTGTATCAACAACCTGGGCTTCTATTCTGCTTAAGTAAAACTACTGTCATACCACTCACAATGCCAAAAATGCCATTTAATTTTAGTTTTTTAAGCCATGCGTTTGAAGTCTAAAGTTAAAAGGCATTTTCTAAAATGACTAAGTGAATGTAATGAAACTCTTTACATCTAATTTTGGACTTTAAACCCATACAAATAAAGTCTAAAACTTAATGACCTTTATATTGCAGTGTCAGTGGAATGACAGTAGTTTTGCTATAGCAGTATCAGTTGTGATTCCAGAAATTCATAAACCAATCAATTCTCACATGTGCTCAAAGCAGTTCCTCCGTTGGAGATTAGTTTCCCTTCAATCTCTATCTATCTATAACCGTTGTAATATTGAGAACTTACAAACTACAAACCCGCCGAAATGTTTCACTGCGACTACTAGACTCATCCCAAAACATCTATTTTCTTTGCAGCTATTATCATGGAGAATTTCTCATTATTTTATTCAAACGAAGAAGACGCATTACTATCGTACGCTGACATAAGAAATTTCCAAAACACCTGGAATGTTGTGGATGTGCATCAAAAAGGTGTAATACCAGTCAAGAAGGTAAATTTTTAATGTCACAGTTTAATTTTACATTCTGTTAACATTCGAAATCAAACCTTGTTTATGTGTTCTCATAGGTGAAATTCATTTTACGATTACTAAAAGGTCGTCTTGAATGCGATACTCACAAAGAGAGGCTACTATTTAAATACATGTGCTATGAACTTGAGCGACTACACAACGGTGAAGATGTTACCTTCCATGACGTTATCAAGTGAGTGCACATCTTAATTTAGTAAATTTTTATTGAATTTGAAACTGGTGTTATTGTGTTCACCTTTTCATTGAGTTTAATTATAACATTACGCTACCACTCGGTCCTTTTTTGTGCGGATATCCCTTCGATCGGGGAGGTTACGGGACTCGAACCGACTAAAACCGCTCGCCTTCTCGGGTCTCAGTTACCGGGGTGAAAAATTACCCTGCATGGGATTTATTTCGGACCACGGTTGACCTTGAGACCTCTGCGGTTTTAAGATGAACCCCTCGGGTGTGGGAAGCATGCACAGGTTAGTGTAGGTAGGTAGTGTGGGGTAGGATAGGTACGTCTGTGTTGAATAATAAAATAAATATCAACAATAATAAGATAAGTTAAAGAAGCTGTTCAACCGCATCCTCAAAGGGGAGACCGGTGAGGTTAAATAATAAATATTGTGAAAAAGTATATGTGTGTTCTCAATATGTGTATCAATAAATTCCACTAAGTGCCATCAATCAACAGTATAAATAGCATTAACTTTTTGCTTACAGTATGCTATCATACCGCACGGTAGACATCCGCAAATCCCTACAAATGGAAGAATTGTTAGCAAGAGAAGAATTCGAGTTCTTGATCGAAGAGGAAGTGGCTAAACAAACTATACGCACGTGGTTGGAGGGGTGTCTTAAGAAAATACGCGCTAATAGCAGCGTAAGTACTCTCCTCTGTAGCTGTTAATTACTCTCACGAATTAAATTTCAAAAGTAGAAAGACAAAATATCAACATTTGAAAGAAAGAAGATACTATCGACATTGACTAATATTAATTAATTTCAGAAACAACAAACAAGTCTAATAGCTGGTCTAAGAAAAACGAATGAACAGGCTGTAGACTTCAATAACGAGAAAGTTGATAAGGAGAAACAAGAAGCTGAACCTCAGGTAATATTGAGTGTTTTAACGATTTCGTTTAATAAAGAATTTAAGAGGAAGCTTTCACGCCTAACCCACTAATCATTTTCAAGTACAAAGATGGACTAAACTAGAGACTTGAGAAAGGAAATGTTTGACTGCGATAACCGACACCCGCCTGAGCAAGGCCGCGGGCAATAGCTAGTTCAATATAGATAATAATCTTATCTTTATCTTGTCACGTTATTGATTTTCGTGGCGCATAAGTCATTAGTTGCTCTATCAAATTAGCTAATCCCGAACCAATTTAAATTCTGACCAATTCAATTATTCTGTAATTTTTGGCCTCTTCGTGAATTAAAGCTATAATTTCTCGTCATTTTGAACATGTGCATTGTATATTGAGCAGAGTCTGCGCACATATTAAAAGAGGAGTGATACTTGTATACAAAACTTTGTCGGTAAACAGTGATATCTCTGTAAGTATTAGATATATACTTGCAAATCTTTTCCTCAGGTGGCAGCAATCACTGGACGTACAGAAATTACAGAGTCGACTTCACAACCCGTCATATCCAGTAAGTGATTTGGATGACCTTGGGGTACCGATACTAAGAAATATCTTTAGTAATAGCACGGATAATATAATTGTTATACAGATGCACAGTGAGGAAAATGGATAAACTCGTAACTTCGAGAAGCAGGCAGGCAACTTTTTAATTTAGAAGTTATAACTAGATGGCGACATTGTTTTGGCAAACTTGTTATAATTTGCAGTATTTAAATTAACTTATCAAAAATAAAAAATAAACTAAACAGAGAGATGCACTATGCCGGCTATGTGGCACAAAAATAAATAAATATCACGATTGTCACGAAATCTTTATTTATTAAATTACCAACGAGTTTCTTACATTAGCATGTATATTTTACGTGATTCTAAGTCAACAAATAAGATTTCTTAAAATAAGTACTAGTGCCATCTATTAATTTTTGAATATTACTAAAGATATTTTCTTGGTCTTCTACCCCATGGTAATACTCGAAAAGCGATAGATTGCACTAGTAGACTGATTTAAAGAAATAAAAAAAGTTAAAACGCTTATTTCCCTATTTAGAATCACGTATCTTATTTAATCACATGACAATGTAAGCATATAAAACTCGTTGGTAAATGTAATACATAAATAAAGATTTCATGACAATATCTAGTGGCATGTTGCATTGAGTCTGTAACTTTTACAATTACTGCAGAATCAATATAGATTATAATGTTTATAGTTTTATTCAGTAATGTGTTTAGTGTATGTTTTATTTTTGATAAGGTAATTTTTAATGGTAAAAAATGGAAAAGTTTGCCAAAACAATGTCGCCATCTAGTTACAATTCTTGCAAACAAAAGCTGCCTGCCTACTTTTCGAAGTTATGAGTGTACCATTTTTTCGTTCCTGAGTGTGCATCTGTATAAAAATTATATTATATGTGGGATGACATTAAATTTGCTTATTTTTTATGTTATTACTCAATTCTTATTTAGGTACTTTATTTTATTTTACAGACATAACGTCATCATTCGATTTACCGCCAAAAAGATCATCAACTAAAACTCAGTTTAAAAGACCTGGATTACCATCTGTAACAATTCCAAGGTAAGTCCAATACGTTATTAAAATTACATTTTGTACACTGCCGACGTTCCATGTTAATATGACAAGCTATTGGTGTGCTAACTTTTCAATACAATTAAATGGACTTTATCCAATTAACTCCCAATCCACTTCCAGGATGGGACTTGAACCCGCAATCAGTCCTTCCGTCGTCGTTGTCCGTGCATCGTCGTCCGTCCTTGGTTAGCTAGTCAGTCTTTCCCGTGGAAAGGGCTATGGGAAAGACTGAATAACTAACCTGCCCCCCTAGACAAGTGGCAATTCGTTGGCCAGCGTTTGGTAGAATAGAATGACAAATGTATAGGATTTGTCATATCTGGCAGTCGTGAACGAACGTCATAAACGTCAAATCCCATACATTCGTCATTCTATTCTACCAAATGCCGACCAACGAAATGCCACTTGTTTAGAGGGGCAGGAACTGTCTTGAATCGCTGAAATCCTCGTCTTAATGCGAATTGTAATATGCAGCCGTCGAACATTAGATTAAAAACGAGGTATATTTATTGCAGGCCGGAAAGCCCGATTAAAAAGTATCTCCAGCCAACCCTCAGTGATCCACATCCAGCTCTCAACAAAAAATCTACATGTAAGTACTTACATATTTTAATAACTTGGAATTCCTTTTACTATTAGCAGTATTTAGAGAACTTTCCGTTCTTGGACCCATATACTAATGTAGACACAGCTTTCCTAACAAAATGCATCGCAAAAAAACGGCGTGAAAGACGTATTTTATAATGAAAAAAAAAACGCTAATGTTTATATTGTTCTTTAAACTGTCAATGTATGCCCGTTATGAGATGTATGTGTATTTCTTTTTTACGATGTATGTGTATGTCAACTTATACATAAGTAGTAGTAATTATATACGCCGTGTAGGAATGACACTGGCTGCGTCTATAGTGTTTGTATATAGTCTAAGGTGAGTTTATTTTGTTTAGCGGTGAAGAGCAACAGCCGCTCGCAACACTCGAGCTCGGGGGGCGCGTACGCGGGCGGCTCGCGCGACCTGCCCGCGCTGCACGACGTGCACTCGTGGTGGGGCGCGCAGGTCGCGCGACTCGCCGTCTTCGAATGCGACTAAACATCGATTGCAGTGGCAGGAACATCTATTAAAATGTCAGGAGCACCTGTACTTAACCACCCCTACGTAGTTCGGGAAATATATCTTGGACCTAAAACGTGCTCTATACGCGCAGTACACGTTTTTGGGGTGTTTTTTGAGGATAGCACGGAGTACTACTACGTGGGTGAGCAAATCATAATCAAACATATATTATTACACAATAAACCGCGCGCCAGGGCCTCGTTTGTCTCGCGATTTAGGTCCAATATATATATCCCGATTAATAACGGCATTTGATCAACTTTGTCGTGCACATGCTCATATATAGCACGTCCTATTATGCACTGGGATATTTCTTTTTGATTTAATAAAATTGCGGTGGATCATGATAGGGAAATATTATAATAACTGATAAGGGTGATTACAATGTAGCATTTGGGCTCGGAAAAAGAAAATATAGCTTGTCTAAACTGTAATATCGCCCCTGACGCATTTACATAATCTGTGTAAAAACGTCAATAATTTGCTTAAGAGAGGCAAAGAGGCGCGTCATTTTGGCTTACACAAGCTACCCTTCTATATGCGTGTTATGATATTATTTGTATCTATGTCGAAGGGGTGTCAAAGTTATTTGTAGTATAGTATAAGTATAGATCAATCAATATAATGGAATGTGTTAACCGCATGTTTAATACTCTTATTCGTGCCAAAGTAGTTGAAATATAAAAACACTTTAAAAATGAGCTCGTTTTATTTTTTAGTGAATAAGTAAGTAGGTAACTATTACATACATCTGAGAATTTTTTAAACATTGAAATTAATAAATTATATAATTAGATAATAATATAACATAGAAACTTTTGCCCGCGGCTCCGCCCGCGTGGATGTCGGTTATCGCGACCAAACATAGCCTATTGTCCTTTCTCAAGGTCTTATTCACCTCTATACCAAATTTCATCAAAATCTTTACACTGGTTTAGCCGTGAAAGACGGACAGACACACTTTGATTGATTACTAAATATTTACAATTGTAATTTTTATAACAGAATCATTAGAAATTACCGATAATTAATAATATTAATGACCATACCTACGTCATTGTAAATAGTGACACATACCTAACGAAAAGAGTACAATGACGGTTATAGTGAGCACAAGGCAGAGATATCGTCCTGCGATAGGGTAGTGGAACAGTTTAGCGCGTAGTTTGAGTGTGGATGCATACATGAGCACTGTAGTTATGTCCTCTTGCGATGTGTCTTGGTGGAGAAAAGGCCGAACACACAACTCATGGCCAACTGATTGGGTCTTCCTGCATTCATCTGATAAGCGTGCGGCCTGTAAAATTAGGTGACATTTTAGGAAACTGTACATTTAATTTTAACAGTTTCATTGATAATATTGCGAATTACAAGTGCCAGTAAGATTACAATATTTTTGATGGCAAAGCATCGAACATGTTTAATGTTAGTGTGAAGCCGCGTATACACGTACGAACAAATTTGTAACGTTTCAGGATACGCAACTTGGTTAGCTTAGCATGTGTGTTCCACTAACGAACATCGAACACTCGGTTAATCAAACATGTTCGCGGCGATCCTATCTGTATGTTCCGTATGGACGGTGTTCGAATAATTTTGATAAATGTTACGTAACAAAACTGTTCGTATAGAACTTGGAAGGGTAGGTACAGGCTTTTATTTTTATACACAAAATAGTTTCCACCATCTAGGATCCGCTTTAAACAATTTCACAATACTGTAATCACCAAAAATCTTTCCGCTACTTCAAAATCGACCGGCGTCTCTACGAACGGCGCTGAGTTCGTAACTGTTGTGCGCGAACTCAATAATTCAAACTATGTTCGCGTCCGTGTTCGGACATGCCGTCCAGACGTACAAATGAAATGTTCATGTTAGATGTTTATGTTTACTATGTTCGTGTTCGTACGTCTGGTGCTTAGTAATTCATGTTTTTATTACCTGACACAGGCACTAGAGAACCACAGATAAAATAATGTAAAGTATCAATCTTAGGCCCGTATTCTAGAATGGTATTCAGATCTGAATCTCAATTTATCTGAACACAGATTGTATAGACGATCTATTAAATCTCTCAGTATTGCCGAACAACGCTCTTGTTTGAATCGACTTTCACAAAGAAAATTGAACTGGAATCTAGAATACAATCTGTCCTCAGATCTAGTTATAAATCAAGATTCCGGACTGAGTATCGTTCTGGAATATCGGCCTTAATCTGTCTATACAATCTGTCCTCGGATAAATCAAGATTCACGACTGAATGTCCTTCTAGACCACCGGCTTGAGTTTCAATTTATTGTAAACATTTTTGTGGCGAGAATTATTTATTTATCTCAAGTGAAGGCTCGATAAATTTATTTTATAATACCTGTACAAAAGGTACAACGACTGCTGATATCCATATAAACTCGTTAAGCACGCTAATTCCAATAATAGGTTCTGTTTCTGTATCCACTTTGTCCAAATTTAAAAGCCACATGAGACCTGACATGGCCCAAGAAATGTTCACTATGGTGAACAAGCAAACAGCAGGAGCCAAATCGTCATTCAAATACTTTAATAGTTTTCTGAATTCGGCGATTTCCTGGAACATAAATTATTATATTAATGGAACCCAGTTTTTATTCTTAAGGCACACCATTATGTCGATCGGCGTTAATAATAAATATTTTTTTATTTTAATAAATGTTATATTGTACCTAGTCTTATAAAGAATATACGGTAGCCGGCTTCTAATTCAGGATGGAGGAGCTAGACCTAAAGATTTTATTTTAAGAAGACAATTACTACAATGCCAGTGCGGTACAAGGTAACACAAATAACATTGAAATAGGCTATTATTTTCGTTCAAACATTTCCTGTAGACTAATGTTGAAGAAAAAAAATACTTTCAGAATACTTTATTAAAAAGTGAATAGATTTCGGTTATGTGTAGTGATTATCATGACCTAAAGACAATAAAAAGAGTTTATTTATTTAATGTTACTGGAATTTGTAAAGCTGTGCTCCTTCAAAAGTGACGCTAGGCAGAACCTACTAGTTAGCTGGGCTGACAAACAGATGGCAGCAGCTGGTTTATAGATCTGTGATATTTTATACACGTTTAGTTATGAATATTATAATTTTGTCTAGAATTTGCTCATTATTGTATTGTAATAATATACCAAGAAACTAAATCTGCTGAAAATTGCGGTAAACTGAACCAAGCTTATCTTCTCTTTATTATTCTCACTCTCCTTAAAATGCTAAAATAAAAGTGGGTCGAAAATGGTTTTAAAACTTACTCTCATCCAGTTCAACGGTGTGATAGTTCTATTTAGTAGGCGCTCTTTTAGAAACATCAAATGAGCTTGCAACAACTGCGCTTGTAGACAATAACTTGTGATAATAGTCGCTTGTACCATGTCGTGGATTAATGTACAAATTATCAGCAAAATTTTTAACAAAAGTCTCACTTCATATGAGCTAAAAAAAAGTCATAACTTTCAACATAGATTCTTATGTGACATATAAGCATTAAGGCTCTAATCAAATGTGTTCTTTCACCTGGATTCCATCCACCTGAAGATAACATTCCCTTTAGCAAGCATTAAATTAACAGAACACAAAGATAAACACATCCACAGAACACTGAGCATTATGAAGAACCACAACATGCGTAAAAGTCTTTTCGGCTTGCTTGTGGGCATTCCCTGAGGTGCATACGACGATAACAGAAATACCTAAAAAAAGCAGATTGTTATGTAAGATACTATAGGTAGGTTCCTATTACTGATCCATAGTGACTTCATATATCTCTTTACTTACTCTTTCCATTAGATTTTGCAATTGTTCATTATCAGAAATTCTAAATAAATACAGAGCGTATAGAAATCCAACAAAATGAAGTATACTAGGTCCAATATAGGTAAAAATTACATTTCCATAACACACTTCTTTATAAGTGTCATATTCCAGAGAGGATGTTAGCGCCAATGGCACTAATTTGTAGCAAAACCCTCTATCTCGCCTGTAAATAATCAAAACTTCTCATTATGCTACTAGTAAATGAATATCAGTTTCGAAGCAGTAATATTTTGGCAGCCAGCCGTTTCAGTGTGAAAGAGTGACCTATCAAATTATCTGCACAAACTTTCATATTTGTAAATATAAGCTGAATGGGATACCTGAAGCAAGCCATATATTGAAGCACGTATCCTAAAAACATAAGTATTGCAACTTGCAGCGAGTGAAAGTGGGAGCAGCATATTATGCATTTGGACGAGTTAGATACATCCAGTACCGGTCGCAAACCCATAATTGTCAATAACTTTAGATATGGTAGTAATATCTGAAATGAGATAAACAAAATATCAGTTTCAAATTCTTATTAGGTACGTAATGATGACGTTGAGTCGTGTTATTCATCGGTCAGTCAAGTTTGAAGTGGACTTAGGTATTGATCTATCTAGTGCGGTGATAAATGCTCGGAATGATATGAAAACAGTTCATGGATGAAGGCAGCTTATGGAGGACAGAGATCATTTTACTTTCTCCGCCGCTTGATGCTTCTCCTATGGCACAGGAGAGAGCTAGATGTCTCTTATTTCTTTTCCGCTCCTCTTGTACCCACATCACTACCTCGCAAAAGAAGGCCGCTGCGTTTTACACATTTGCTTCAAAAACACAGAGCCGTTTATCCGCTCTGGTCACTCTGCCAGTGTCTCAAGCCAAGATATCCACGGAGCAACCCTGGTAGGGGGTACTCGGGCATTGGATCCCGAACTATACCATGCATAAACAGCCATCAGAAAGAACATCCGTGTATACAAATGCAAAATTACAATTAGGAAAGAATATACTGGTAGAGCGTAATTTCCAAACACAAGCATCATAATAGCTTATATGGAAATTCCTACTGAAACAAACATTTTTATTTATTATTTATTAAGCGTCAGCTGGTAGGAGAGGCTACCATGGCGCCTCTCAAGCCAGTCTTACGTATAGGTTTCATACTGTTACCGCCACAATGTGTGTGAATTGTATAATACATAATAATAAATAAATACAATGGTGAGCACTGTACCTACTTCCTGCCTAAATTAAATACCTAGAAATAAGTACCTTGGATTTACAATAATGTAATATAGCAGAGGTGCTCATATATTCCGTATCAGGGGACTCCGTTATTTCGCCAATCTGGAAATTATTTATTAAAAATATATATTAGAAAAAAATAAACCTGACATGTTTAAGTAAGTAGGCCCCTATAGTTTAGGTCCAATATTATGTATAACAGGTACTACATTAGAAACACAAAGAATTCTAACATCATATATCATATACCTAGGTACCTAGTTTACTTATTACCTACCTAGTTTACTTATCTATTATTTACAGATGATAGTAAGTAAAGGGAATAATGCATAGGTAATAGGTTCATAATGCAAAAAGGATTGCCTAGAAGCAGATACACAATTTAACACTAGTCGAATTGTAACATTTGGTATTCTATTTCAAATTCTTACTTTACCTTCATCATTTTGTAAACAGCTCAGTACCTAGGTTTCTCTTTTAAGCATTTGTTATGCTACACTTTAGGTAGATACATGTAACACCAATAAAAAATATTTAAAGTTCAACCTTTGGACACAATACGTAATTACAGTTTTTTTTTAATAAGAACACTCAGCAAGTTGGCATTGTATTTAAAAAAATAGGCAGGTGGGTAGGTAAGACTTATGTTTGATTATAAACAAAACTCACGTCTACACTATTGGCATCGAGACTGGATCTTCTAGATCTCTCCATCGCTGGTTCAGCAAGCTTGTCGTTTCCCAGTACATGGCTGTCCAGTAAATCACTGGCTACATAATCATTAAAAAAAATTACATTATCCACTTTATTGCCCATATCTATACTTTAATTGCCAGTGCGCACTTATATAAAATGATAAATATATTAATTATTGATTTATTTATGAAGCAAACAACTATGTACTTAGGATCTAAATAATGACGGTAGGTAGTTAAAACTGATAACTAACTCACCACTGCCATATGATGCATTGTCATTTTGCATTTTCTTATTAAGTAACGAGGCACATACACAATAACCAACAAAATAATATTAGGTATGCTTTCACTGAGAGTTACAAAGGATACGCCGAGAGCAACAGATAACATTCCACTGCAATGTTTTTTAATAGTAATAAAATCATTGTATATGTACCTACCTACTTAGATATATGTAGTGCACCGAGTCAATGTACTGATAAAATGACCAATGCTATTTTAAAGTCATTGCAAACAAAACGAAGATGAAGAGTTGTTAATATTTTTAGGCATTTGCCTATATTATACTAATTTATCTTCATAGAGATTATAGGTAGGCGTAGGTATATGCATTAATTTTATACTAAGATTTCTAATTTAATTTCGCACTAGTTTTGGTGTGAACCAAATGTAATTGAAGCGATGAACTTTGATAAACTCAAAAAGTGTGATATAAAAGGTTATGTGAGTTGTTCAAGTACTGCATTTGAATATCTACAAGTTTACAATTATAAATAACTAGCTTTTGCCTGCAGCTCCGCCCGCTTAGATGTCGTTTATCGCGTCTAAACATAGCCTATGTCCTTTCTCAAGGTTTAATCTACCCCTATACCAAATGTCATCAAAATCGGTTGGTGGTTTAGCCATGAAAGACGGACAAACAAACACACACTTTCACCATTTATAATATTAGTATGGATTAAATAATATGTTCGCCAAGGTTTTTGCGCGAGACCACAATATATGAAATTCTTCCAAAAGAGCATTCAACTCCTCAAAGCAATGTTAATTGGCTGACAATGGCTGATGTTACATTAACCAAAACAGGAGGTAGGTGCCTAGAATTTATATAACCAACACATTTATTAATTTTTAAAAGTTTTATTTATTTATTTTATAAATAAAAATATATTTGCTTATGGTCCTTAATTAACAAAATAAATTAGGTCATAATGACTTAGGAAGCTTTTTCTTCATTAGGAAACCTGTACGTCGCACAAATTGTTTCCTCTCTTGGTGGTGCTTCTTCATTTTTCTATTATTTTCAGATTCCGATTTCTTCCCTCTCATAGTGAATTTCATTTCTCGATTACCGCCAGTAGTAGTAACCACCGCCGAAAAACCTTCCTTGTTTAACCGATCTCCCAAACTGGCCTTATTTACTCGAGTAATATTTTTAATCATACTTGTATGGCTAGGCGCTTTATTAAATTCATCAACTTTGTCTTCCCTAGATTCTAAATTTTCTTGCGCTTTATTTTTTCTAATTATTTTATGTTGCTTTTTCACTTCTTTTACCCAGGATGTATCGTCATCAGAGCTTTCATTATCGCTAGTATCGTACAATTCCATGTCTGAATCTTGATCTTGAGTTTCGTCAACCTGGAAATAACATTAAACATAAGGTTGTAAAAAAATAAGAATAGAGCTTTTGGTTTGCGTATCACGTAGAGCTTTTCTGGAAATAATCTTCTTCTTATATATAAAAATTCTGCAAATTCTGTCTCGCTAGTCTCGCTAAAACTCGAGAACGGTTGAACCGATTTTGCTTATTTTAGTCTTGAAATATTTGTGAATGTCCAAGGAAGGTTTAAACAGTGAGAAAATATATGGCAAATTGCAACTTTTTTTTTATTGATTCTGAGGCAGTACGACGTTTACCGGGTCAGCTAGTTCTTTATATAGCCTCGAAATATTACTATATTTGTGTTGACTGAAAAAGTTTTAACCAGATCAATGTACTTTGTTAGACGAAAGCAGGCTGTTCTTGCCTATCAAATAAGTTTTTCTTATTCGACTATCGCGAATAAGACCAGGATGCGAATAGTAAATATTTTTGGAGCAAATGAAAAATTACAATAGTTCTAAAGCTGACATACTTTGTCTTTTAGGTAACAATTAATATATAATATACAACAAATAATATATACTTAATGTAATAGTCATAATATGGCTGTCTTATTTTTTTAATTATCGTAAACTATATATTTTACGATAGTATAATGAACTGTTAAATTGAAATATTCTTATGACAAATAGTTTTAAAGATAGTTATTTGATTTTTGATAATTCAAATTTTGAGTCGCACAAAAACGCTCCGTACAAATTCGAAGCACACTGACGTAATAATGTATGGGAGTGTTTAATATCAAAACATTAGATACCGCTCGTTTGATTTTTTAAAAGTTATTGATGTCATTTTACTCATTAGGTAACGTACTTTAGATATCAATTTAAAGTTTTTTGATATCTGTAATAGTTACGGAATAATCGCCTGGACACACTTAACGATTACACCCTGTATATCTCCACATTGCGTTTCATATGTACAAAGCATAATAAGATTGATTTGAAATTTAAAAAGTCATAAATTTTGCCTTAATTCGATTGTTTATATTTTGACATATTTTTGGAATTAAAAATAATGAAAAGTCAAAGTTTCAGTTTAATTGGGCAATATCTTAGTTTACTATGCATATTTGTTAAGAAAAAACTACGACATAAAGCAGTATTGGTGATGATCCGTTGACTCAGGACACTATCCTATTAGACTAAAGTATTTTTAAATTTTACACTACGAAAGCATACTTGAATATATTTCAAACTAGCTGACCCGGCGAACTTCGTACCGCCAATATTTTTTCGCCCGCATGGCGTCAGATCCCGTTCCCGCTGCACCCTCTACTATATTAAACATCTATTATACATATAAACCTTCCTCTTGAATCACTCTATCTATTAAAAAAACCGCATCAAAATCCGTTGCGTAGTTTTAAAGATTTAAGCATACAAAGGGATATAGGGACACAGAAAGCGACTTTGTTTTATACTATGTAGTTATGTATTATTACTATATGATATGCACAAAAACATATCCTACCTGCATATCTTCAACGATCGGTTTCTTGTCTTTATTTTTATCCTTTCTAGATAGAACTGGATTAATAAGGCGAAATTCTTCAGCATTTTTGTCGACTTCAAAATCAGGATTCTCAAACAAGGCCTGCAAAATAAAGTCAATAATTAACTCACTGTACACATTTGAATAACACCAGTTTGATTATACTAAAATTATATATATTTGGTGTGAAATGCGATGCCCCAATGTGGATGAATGGATGTTTGTCACTGTCGCATGCAAAAACTACTGAATGGATCTAGCTATAATTTGGAACACAGATATATTATAGTGTGGAATAGGAGATAGTTTTTATTCCGGGTATTGATTCCTGTGGGTTGCACAATTGGATCAGTAATTCACACGGGTGGAGTTGTGGGCGGGTTTTGATAATATACCTTAAATCTGTTATCTTGGAGCAAGTTGGATGTATGTTTCTTTTTCTTGCCATCATTATCCATAAGTTTAGATGCCAGGTCCCTATTAACTTTGGGTAAATTGTCTTCAACTTGAATTCTGGATGGCCTTTCTTGTTCAATCTTTTCTCTAATTTTACGTTTTTTGTACTGTTCAAAGGCAAATGGCTCCGCAATGGACTTCGCTCGTTTATACAAACGCACATCCACAAAGTACCTGAAATTTATACAACATTATTACTTAGAATTAAAAATGCCAATATATTTTATAAGACACAAATCTGAAGCATGTCATTATCTATTCAATGGAGAAATCGAAACTTACCCATGCATGTATGCTCTCAACAAATTAGTTCCTAGCAAGTGATCTAAGCCAAGTGATTCAAGTTCCTGTTTAGTGATGAACTTATAATCATCATAAACGGTTAGTGATGCTGAACTCTCCAATTCTTCAGTCAAGTTGTCTAAGAAAGCACACCATCTTGGAGCTGGACCTGAAATTGTTATGCATAGTAAGTAACTTGATTTTGGTACAGTAAGTACTCTATAGACCTGAATGGATGAAGGTGTATCGGTAAAACCTGCTAATAGTCGGGTAAGCTTGGTGCAGAGGGTCTTGGCAAGGCCCTAAGACCATGAACTTGTTCCAAGCGTGGGTGGCGATCAGGGCGGCGAGCAATGTTGCAATAGATGGGTAGCCAAGCACAATTTTTTTCCCGATGTATGCCAGCACATGTGCACTCGAGCGGACAGTTTAATACCATCAGCCTGTACAAGTATCAACTGAAAAAACCACCATTCACCAGTCAACAAAAAAAAGCAACAAACCTAGAGATGGTATGTAATAGATTTGCATTTTTTGATCTTCAACTGCCATCATATTCAGTCCTGTATTTGGTATAACACATAAGTCATTGAAGTCTGCTGTTGATTCTATACTCGTATATTGCTTGCCCTTGAAGAAAAATCAGAAAATAAAATGTTAGAATACTGTATTATTTTATAAATAAATAAAACAGCACACCCTGGATTCTAAGGTGAAGGCCTTGGATGTTGATCAGGATTACCACAATGATAATTACAGGCGAAGATATTTACTATCATACCTTTCACTAGATTTATTTACAATATGTACATTGGAATTATTTAAATAAAAATATAAAAACCATACATAATACATACAAACCTGGTCACCTGGGAGGGGGCCAGAAGGCTGGCGGCATTACCACGTTTCACTTATCATAACCATAACTTAAAATTATAAAATATTATGTTATACATACTGTGTTTTTATCCCATATTTTCACGACACTAGAGTCCATAGAATAAACATAGTTCATCTGTTTGTGGAATTCCAATGTTTTTATAGGTATTTCATTCATGTGGTCTTTTACTAGCAGAGGTTTACTAGATCTAATGTCATACAGTAATACATGCCCTGTAGAGGTACCCACACCCATTCTTAGGGAGCCATCAAACTTAACAGCAGTTATGGCAGGTAATTTGTCATTCCTGCAAATATAATGTCATTGAATGGAAAGATGTTTATAGATCTAAATATAAAAGAAAATCAAAATATATGTAGCATATTTCCTTTTTCTTTGTTGTTTATTGAATTTGTTTAAAGTATTAAATAAAATGAATAAATTTAATCTAATTGAAAATCTAAATGATTGAGGTGATCTCAATATTTAAGATGACATGATGTTTCCTAAAAGAAATAAATACACAAAAGATAACCGAGAAAAATATAAGATAAAGCACAAAAAAAGTTAAGGAATAAGGCTGTTTCAGCAAGTGTTTAATTAGTGATAATAATAAAAAGAAAGTTATTTACTTGTATTCTGAACCTGTACAATGCATGGCACAATCAAGGATTCCTTGTCTAGATTTGGTGCGTGGGTCCCAAGCTTCTACATGGCCAGATTCTGTGCCCAATATTAATAATCCATGTTCTGCATTCACAGCACAGCAATTGATTTCATTTGCTTTTGTTACATAGGGCGCTAAGAACTGACCTAATTCCAAGTTTAATCTGTACACTTCCTAAAAATATTTGATGTTTATTAATTACATACATTATTTACAAATAATTTACAAAAGTACAGCATGTAGTTTAAAGGGAAACATACTGATGATGCTCCTACAACAAACAGGTCACAAGAAGGTCTATGGTATGCTATATCTCTCCCAAATCGTGGCACTCTTAGACGGTAGTGGCGCCCATGGCCGACATGGAATTCGACATACCGGTCACATTGTAGAAACACAAGCTGAAACAGAAAATTTTCTCATGTAGACATGAGGCTTTCACCTCTCTCCACCACCACCCTCATATGGTCTCAATAAGATGAGTTGAGGAAACACAAATGCCAGGAATCATAATTGATACATGTATGTATCAGTGCATCAACCAAAATCAGGACCTGGATCGAAGACTGATGATTGCTGTGCAACAATACTCTGTGGCGTGTTTTAAATAGTGTATACAATTTGTTACCTACCTTTGAATAATCCTCACTTAATATTTCAAATGTAACAACTTCAGAGTCTAAACAGCGCTCAAACTTTAGTGACAAATTATTTACATCATAACATTTGACTCTAGGTTTGTAGATGCCCGTTGCCATAATATACTGTCCATCTTTAGAAACCCGCAAGCTGGTGCTAACGCCTGGCATATCAAATTCTTGAATTAATTCTATACGCCTTCTCAAGTCTACATTCTTTTTCAAAAGGGCTCGCTTTTTTCTTTCTGTTAACCACTGGAATAACAAAAAAAATAAGTTATTAAAAATTTTAATAGTCAAAAAGATAGGACCAGCGTGGTATTTACTATTCAAACACTTACATCTGGTAGAGATTTCCCAACACTAAGGTTGTAAATTTTCACATTATCTATTTCTGATACCTGCATTATTAATAGCTATATTTGCTACGAATAAAAAGAAGTATTTTACGGAAATTCACACATTAATGAAGTTTTTCATGCTGCTGCAATGTTTTAATTTTTTGACAATTTAACTCATTGTCAATTTGACTTGAGGACAAGACAACACGTGGGGTAACAAAACAATCGAGGAGTCGAGGAGTACCATAGATATAGTATTATATTAGGAGTACAATCCGCTTATTTATTTTCTTCCAAAGATTGTATGGATAGTTGTTAAAAGTTAAATCACGCTATAAATATTTTAATTATTTTTGTTTTGTGGATATGAAAAATACAAAAGAACTACATTTTGTACCTAGAACAAAAAGAGGATTACAACCACAGAACAGAAAAAACTATTAAAAGCATTGATATTAGAAGTGTGATAGGACAGATTCAATAGCGGAACCAATGCAGGCGTGGTTCACTCCGCGCAGTACATCCGTTATATACCTACAACGAAGTATCCGGCCGAGCGGATTAAAAATTAGTCGAGTGTCATGCGCGCGCTCGTGTGAACGCTTGAGGTGTTTTCTATGCTCGCGCTCGGCTGGGATTTTATAAAAACATTTTTTTTCTCTCTTGATCGTGCCTACTACCTACTAGTACCTACCTTAGAATGGACAAGAAAAGAAAATATGACAGACGATATTGTGTGGCGTTCGGCTGTTTGAATTCGAATAGAAATATGCCGGATTTATCTTTTTTCTCGCTTCCCAAAGATGCTGTAAGGTAATTTTGCCAAATTAATAAATTTTAAAATTTTAAGGTACTTACCTACCTACCCATAACCCAACCTACCACTACTACTGTTCAAAATGCGTAACTACACTAAAACTACTTATTTTATAGGTAGACCACGAAGTAGGTAGGATTTTTGAACTGGGAGGGTTATTGGATCGGACCCATCGGGGTCAACGTACTCCGCTGTCACCCGCCTCGACGTATTTTTCTAATTTCGAGTGTCCTTGACGGGCATTGCGCGTTGACTATAGGTAGGTAAGTACCACTGACGATACCTGCCCTACGTAATTTCTGCAGTTCCAAGTTCCTTCTTTTTAAACGACTTCAAAAAAGGAGGAGGGTCTCAATTCGATTTTTTTAATTTCTTATGTTTGTCCCTTCATAACGCCGTCATTTATTAGTTCTTACCTACATAATATATGAACCTTCGCGCTCGAAAGCTACCTTATAGCTTATAGGTAATATTTAGTATTCTTTGTTTATAGTCCGAGAGCTGAAGTAACAAATTTAATAGATATACAAATGAATAGCATAATATTTAATATTATTCACCTGAACATGATAATTAGATACTTTGGCGCACTTTGGCTAGTCTGACGGGTATATAGACCGAGAGCTAAGGTTAAGTTTGACAATACATGGTGGCCAGCTCTCCTGGCCAAAAAATTTGGCGCCCCATATTGAGGAGTATTTGAGCCACCCCCATGTATGTCCAGTGATTTTTACTAGCTTAGGAGATACGATTTTTGAAGTTATACTACTTTTGGCGCACCTTTCTCGGCGTGGCGATTATCAAACACTTAGAAAAATTTTCATTGTATAGAGACTGGACTATGGCGACTGCAACGGGGACTGTTCCTGTGACGGCGACGAGCGACTACTACGGTGACTGTGCTCCTCAGTGCCCCGTTTGCTTCACTCTAACCAATGACCATAAGCACGTGTGTGTTTGCTCCGTACTGACTACCATTTGTCTATTTTATTTTAGGCGCCGAGAGTGGCTGATTTTAATAAGACGAGAGGACTTACTAAGCAAAGAAAATTTGAGAGCTAAAAGCTACGAAGTCTGCTCCCATCATTTTGAAGATTCTGCAATCAGGACAATCAAACAACTGAAACCAAATACAGTTCCAACAAAGCTTATAGTATCCGAGAACCGAGTTCCTGACAATAATATAAATTCAAATACGAACTGATTTCAAAGCGCATTCAATTTAACTGGCGCAAATCAAAATAATTTACCAACATGATTTTTGGGTGTCGGCTCTCGGACTAGTTTAAGTCGTTTCGTGTTTGCGTCGTACGGCATGTAACTAAACACGTAAATGGTATGTTCAATTTAGCAAATACACTAAAGTGTAGTAGCAAAGAATACTAAATGTAGTAGTATGCTGATCATCTTATGTTAAAATATGCGGACATTGTAATAAAATACTTTTTTCATCTAATACTAGGTAGGTATGTTTAAAGTTGTCATTTTCACATAAGTAGAAAAATAGTAACAGGTTCATAACTGGACTGGTAATCAAATATTCATTTCTTCACAAGAAGGCAACCCTAACAGGCGTAAGAAGAGATAAGAGGTACGCGATAGAAAGAGACGAAGTAGTAGGTGAATAAAATTATAGGTACCTAATGTTGTGCGAGCTGAATTCCACCGTATTGCGTCGGAGCAAGACTGGAATTAATTAAATCTTCTTGCGCAGTGATCCTTCTGTACGTTAGTACTATTAATTATTCTGTGACCAATGTCGCCAAACTCACACATACAACCAGATAATAATACGTTGCACTACTAGTAAACAATTGTTTTGATTGGTCGTATATCTTTAACACCAAACTAGCCTAAAATATGCACACTGCAAAACGAAAACATACCTTATATAATCGTTTTAGTGATTACTTTTATATAGATAAAAAAAGGAATTTACGACGTTTTGTATCTGGATCAAACTTGCTTCTCACTCTAACTCTATTCCGAAAAAGTTCAACTACTCCCCAACAGATGTCCGTTTATTTCAAGAATGTTATTTAAAACCTTAAACGTTAGGAATACGGTTGATATTACTTTGAAGTATTATCTCTCTCACTCTAACTCCTTAACATTAACGCTAGACCGGTGACATAAAATTTTGGCAATATCGATAGATTTGAAATTTGTTTTCGTAATGTCAAAGGATTCCAAACGCTGTTAGTAATTATAATCTAAGAGTACTAAAAAAGAGGGATTTTATAGCTTGTTGAACTGTTTTTTATTAACGATTAAAAATGTATGAAGACGTCAAACTACGTATGTACCTATTTAATTGAAATAAAACAAGTGTCCATTTATAGTAGATATTTTATGTAACTGTTGCAAAATAAAAACGTTTTCACACTATCCGGCGCATCCGATATCCGATATTAGTGTCGGCTCCGATATCGAAGGAAATAAAATAAAGTAGAAAAAGATGTTGAAAATAATTGCTAGGATATTTTTTCTTTTTTTCATCCAGTCTGTGCGATCGAGCAAATGGCCGAATCGGACCGATTTTATTGAATATATGTGGAAACAGCACATGGTGACGGCTATCGGCGTCAGACACCCAATATCAGAAAATGTAAAATCGGGATACTTAAAATACAAGTGCGAGTATTTTACAGTATCAGACGGGTGTTTTAAGACCATATTACGAGCAGTTTCATACACTACTTTGAAATAATTAATTTAATTTGCATAAAATGAGAAAACGTAGAGCATCAAAATCTATTTGCTGATCGCGTATGCATGTTGCACCGTGTTCACAAACTAGAAAATATCCAGCTGGAGTTGTTCAATTCGGAAGTTTATATTTTTGTATGTTTGTACGCGCATAGCTTCGTCATGTGTAGACAAATTTGCAAAATTCCTTCTTTGTTCGAAAGAAGACTATTCCGGAATGATACCATTTATTTTTTGTAAAGATCCGATAATGGGTTTCAGAGAGAGACCACGAAACACTTCAATATTAGATGCTCTCGACAGGTTGCAGCGACGTACGGTCGGCATTATCGGAAATCCTGAGGTCACGAGTACCCTCGATCCTTTGCAGCTGCGTAGAGATGTTGCTTCCTTGGCAGTATTTTACCGTCTCTACCATGGCGAATGTTCTGAAGAACTATTCCAATTAGTCCCACCCTCTCCTTTCCTATACAAGACGACACGTGCAGGACTTAGATGTCACCCGCATACGGTGCAGAACATTCCTTCAAGAACCAAGCGGTTCGGAGACTCTTTCCTTTGTCGCACAATTAAGACCTGGAATTCCTTGCCAGCTCACGTGTTACCCTTTTCCTACTGTCCCGGGTCCTGTAAGCGGGGCGTGAAAAGGCATCTGATGAGGCCGTCAAGCTGAGTGCCACCATTGTTAACACGGCACGTGTGTATAATGGTGGCCCTCTTTCCTGAGACTTTGCCTTCAGCTTACCATCAGGCAAGGTAAAGTCAAATTGACGTGTCCTATATAAAAAAAAATAACTAACTTTTAAACTCTCGCGTTCCATGATATATAATTTAGAAAACGGGAATTAACGCGATCATGGTATAGGTACTTACATACCTTTGATTGCCTGACGTTTCGACCAGGTTACACCGGCCGTGGTCACAGGCTGACTGAGGTATGTAAGTACCTATACCATGATCGCGTTAATTCCCGTTTTCTAAATTATAAAAAAAATAAACCAGGAAATCAGCAGTAATTGCTGCAAGCGCATATTGTTGCTATGTCTATGCCACTGCACATCATAAAATCACGCCCGTATCCTTTGAATGGGTATGCAGAAGTGTTCAGAATGTGCCGTGATTTAACCATAAAACCATTTGACAAAAGTTTATAAATATTTCTAAAAAAAGTAGATATCGATAAAGTTTGCCTACATCACTAAATGAATAGCGAAGAAAGTTCTAGGATAAATAAGTATGACATGTCTATTGTGTGTAATCAAAAACAAGCTTTATTCATATGTAGTAAGGTTGATTTTTTATTTTATTTCTTTGCATTTCAATAAGATTAGTTATAAATTCTGCTATATCCTGACTTATCGATGGTATAAAACGCCTCCATTTCGAATATTTATGCTCCTACTATCATCGGTGCACTACAAAATGACCCAGTAAGGCATATTTCTATTAAATAGTATTAAATAACACACGGTCCAAAACTGTCAAATACACGTGATGACAGATACGACTGAAGGTTGACATCAAATAATCTATGGTTGACATTATAATCTATGTTGTAAGGTCTTGCAAATCTCCGCATATCAATGACACGCGTGCCACGCCTACTTCACACTTCCATCGTTTTTTCTGTTCCGTGATTACAACCGTCTTTTTGAGTTTTAGACTAAGATGTGATTTTATCTTTGGATGTTATAGAAGTGACGTGAGTTGCGGTTGACGATATATAAAAAGGATACAGAACGGCTCCTTCTTGAAGCATTATCGAAAGCATTTCGCTTGCAGTGCCAGGTGCTCCGTTTTTCTTTTTATCAAAATAAATAAAGATGTTACTCAAAAGCCGTATAACCCGGTCACATGTAAAAAAATATAATTGGAGTTGAGGTTATGTTGATAGTGTCAAACACGTCAAGTAAGCATGTCCATGTCAATAAATTCAATAATTTTAGAATGGAATAGAATGATATGATATGTTAAAGTAAATCATCTTCCTTACGAACATTTTATGCCCACAGAAAAAAAAGTGATATTGACAATATAACGTGTCTGGGGCTTGAGAAACCTTTCTAGCAAAGGTCGTAATTTAGAAAATTTGATTACCAATACACCCGTGGAATAATTTGTGATTTGTGAAATTTAAAAACTTTTCAGAAATTACTAGCCATGGCTGGAATAACTAAGAAAGTGCAATTACCGAAATCGGTACTGGACATGAAGTTTATGAAGAAGACAAAAGAAAGAATAGAAAAGGAAATAGAAAATACACGAGACCATAGCAGTTTATACGCAAATATTATAACCAATGAAATGCGTAGCGCTTCTGGCAATTACATATCGGAATCAAGTTTTATATTTTGCGAACCAATGATTGAAGGCAGATTATCATTCAAAGGTATGAACCCAGAGATAGAAAGACTCATGGAATTAGAAAATGCTAAAAATGAAAAGCCCATTGGTGAGATGGATAAAGATGTTAGTGATGAAACACTTGCTAAGAAAATGGAAGCTTTTAACAAAAGAAAAAGGCCCCTAGATAGTCCTAAATCTGTAGTCATGAGTCATAAGAGGAAAAAGTAAATTGTTCTTATTTAGGTACTTTTAGTACTGTTTTATAAGGTTAGTTTAGATAGTTTTGCACTATAGTGTAACATTAACTAGCTAGGACTTCAATCCTCAATTAGTTAAGAATATTCTAGTTGCTACTCTTGCACAATGGTTCCACTTATTAGTGGATGGAGGCAACCTTTTATTTCCCTGTTCATTTGAGGTTCTTATCTTAATGTATTGCAATATTATTAAAATCTAAACCAATATTGTTATATTGATATTTCACTTCTTAATATTTTTTATGTAAGTAGAATTGACTATTTTAAAAATACTAATTTTAATTAAAAACTATTGACTAAATTAAAAAGCATCTAGTCATAGGATTTTTTCAAATATATTGGAGGTGAAGCTTGTATGGTTATCAAAGTTGTAGTTCTTACTGAAAACTTTCACAGCGGAGCATTTAAAGCACTACTTAATATGGTATGCGGGTCAATTTTCTGCATATTTGTGAATGTCATATAAACATACCTAACTAAAATGAGTATACATATAATTCTTTTTGTGTATATAAGATAGGTATACTTGTGCAGTTTATAAATAATAAATAAAAATACATGATATTTTTTATGTTAGATTTATTTAAAAAAAAATCAAAATAGCAGATAATTATTAAAAAAAAATGTTTTACATACAACAAATGCCTTTTTATAGATGATAATTCTTTACCGTGTGATATTTTTGGAAGCACAGGTCATTGCACAATGGCACATTACAGTCCGGACAGTAAAAAACATTCAGCAATCAGCAATCTCGCGCAAAGACAACGAACAATGCTATGAAGCCATTTCGCGTCAAAATGCAATGACGTTCACGTCGGCGATTGCATATTGTGACTCCTCTGTTCCCGCTTCGTACATGTATTGCATATATGTGTATACCTTATAAACTTAGCTACAAACGCGTACAAAGCGAATCACGACTAGGCGACGTGATTTTCTAAATTCTAATAAACAGTATGAAAGGCGGGTGCGGGTCGTGATTCGCGAGTCGAGTTGGAGAAAAGTATGAATGCCGAGCGGTACCTACTCGTGATTCGCTTTGAAAGTGTTAAGAAGAGGACTGTTAGAAATATTTTAAGGTTTTGGTTGTTAGGCTTGTAGCCTAGAACAATACTAAGTTCTGATCCTCTAATTTTATTATGAGAGTCAGTTCAGGAATACAGGCTTCATCCTCCATGACACTTGACTGATTGTATAGGACAAGTGATGGGCAAATAACAAGACTCAAAGAGAGGATGTTAAATAATATAAATTCCCTGCTAACCACCATGCAATCACATAATAACACAAACTTGCGCTCAAAACCTGCGCAGTCTATGATAGATAATATGATACATATTATATACATTATCGCCTGTACCCCCGAAGGGGTCGGCAGTGGTACTAACACCCACATTTTACCACAATGATTTTTGGTCCCGTATAATGAGGGGGCGAGGCTATTGCCGTCAAGCACTAAATGATGTTTGTTATAGATGAAAATGTAGCCATTATTGTTATACCTACCAGTAATATAACTAATTATAATTTATATATGTGTTTTATTATGAATACATCATCAATGAATATTTAGAATGTCTCAGATGTCGATACCATAAATGGGCTTCACTACGGGACCAATAATAGTCGCCGATAAATAGGTACAGGCCAAAGAAAAGAATATAAACTAACCTCTGCAGGTCCTATTTCTTTTTTTACCGCTGACAAAAAACATGGGACTAACGGAAGGATAGATCAAAATTCAGTTTGATTGCTGACATGATTGAAATGATATTTATTAATAAATATGTAATGAATATCTGTTGGTATCTGAAAATTATTAGCTTCGTGATTTTGTCCAACTCGCACCGACTAAAACGAGTGACAGCGAAATGGTACCACATAGAATTGACACCAATGAGCAATGAGCATTCTTTCGGCTGATCTAAACATCTTAACAAATGAAAACTTGGTTCTTAGTTTTCATTCTTGCTCATATAAGTTTTGGAGTAAACTCTGAAAACGAGGTTTCGTTTACAAGACTATAAAAAATTCGCTCAGGTTGGACTCGAACCCACGATCTTTCCCTTACAGGAGGCATGCTCTGACCACTGAGCCACCGAGCCACACCTGAAGCTATCCTAATTCTCCTATTCTACCGTCTTAGGGCGACGGCGACGGTGGGAGCCATCTACCGACATTCATACGAAATATCGGAAACAATGATGATGATGTTGCAATCATTTTTAAACATTGTTTTTTGATGACTCCGCCCAAATAATTGAATGAAATTATGAAGCATTTAATATGCTAACTTTTCTAATCGATTAAGATAAGAAATTTTTCACTTTTTCCTATCTTAATCGATTTGAAAAGTTACTGTGGGTGACCGCTTAGTGGTGTTACATCTGAGCGCTTCCGTGCTTCGGAGGGCACGTTGAAAGTTGGTCCCGACACTCCCGACTGTCAATAGACACCAAATGACGGCTGCCGTGGATGCGAGAATTCCTCACGTGATTTATACGCGTGGCTTGGCTTCACACATTCACCGTAGTGTTTGCATCTCCGTGACACGCAGCTCTAGCTTGTGTCGCTACAACAGCGGCCCCCAGCACCTCATAGCCCCTTCAACCTGACTGGCATTTTAGGATCGCGTGTGACGCCAGTCATTCCCGCCACTGCGACGGTAATGCGTGCCTTGACGTCGTAGTCGATGTCACCAGTCATGTTAAGTCATCGCCTATGCGGACAGGTGTGGGATCTGTTGAGTTTCACGCCAAAAATTCTGTTCAAGGCAATCACACTACAGCTTTTGCCTCCCTTTCGTCTGTACCAGAGAATCACGGCTCGGCCTTGCCGATTTGCCGATTTTACAATAATTTATTTGATAAGGGATCGGTCTTTGCAACTCCCGAAAAGCCTTCTATTCGTAATTTTGTTCTTACAGGGTAACACATAAACACAAGGTGAGTGGTTGCCGAACAGAGTGAGAGGTGCGGGACGGGAATCATACCCGCTGCTTCTATGTAGTATTATAGTATATACTTACGTAGAAGGAGCGGGTAGAATTCCCGCACCTTGAGACATTGAACCGACTTTGGCAACGTTTCCTACAACGAAAAAGTTATCGAAATAAATGTAATAGTTATGAAAGAAAAATTCATTAGTTTTGTAATATGTTTTATTGTTAATAAATATATTATGTCGTATGTACGCATTTCAAACTGTATATTCTATGTCAATCTATGTCAACATTTACAAAAAACGATATGAGAATTAAATTCATAAAAATATTAATACTTAGGATGAGAAGTTACTTTGTCAGTTCTTGCCGCTAGTGGTATATTACTCATTCAGAACACACTTTTCTACACATACCTAACTGCTTATAAAACATGTCAGTCGAGTCCTTGTTGCATCAGATTGTGTAGGTCTCTAAATGCTGCCCCGAGCCGACCCTGGAGCGTTTGTCGTTTGAGCAAGAAAGCTCGGACGTCAAGAAGTAACCGATGTATCTGCATGCATTTTGCATATCGCTCCTCACGAGGAATGTCGACGCCCAGCGTGCGCACCGGGGCGCTAACATTAGCTCTTACAACGGACGAAAAGTTGCGTACTATCAATCTCAAAGCGTTGCAGCCACATTGCATGTACCTGTACCGAAATATCATTGTTATTTATAGAAATACTTAAAATGTCCAAAACGCAATTCATACTTTTATAGTAAAATATACATACGACTCATATTTGCTCTGCAATAATTCATATATTTTAGGTAACATCAGTAGACATATGTCCAAGTTCCACAAGGATCTGAAACAAGTTACATTAATGTTTAAGGATACCCAAATATATTATTATTAAGCTAACCCGCGGCTAAGGCTGCCTTAATTCGAATTGATTCGAAAGTGTTTATGTGTACTCCACATTACATTTGTATACTTACGGTTTATGTGCCATAATGTTGAGAATGTCCAAAATAACGGATGTGTCTTCCAGTGCAATGATTGATTCCAACGCAGACTTCAAACTTTTATTAACACGGACGGAATGAAAAATCTATAATATAAAAAAAAAAAAAAAATTAATGATAGCATATAAAACATGAGAGCCTACGCTACACTCCACGAAAATGCAGACGCGGATCTTCCGTGTTCCTAGTCGTATAATTCTTTAAACTAATTGGTCACAGGTTGAGCATTCTCTAATCAGATAGTTTGAAAAGTGAAAGATTTATCCATAAACTCCAAAAGGATTTCTCTAAAAAACGTTAATTAAAAAAAACTATTTAACTGAGGTTAACGTTCAGATAAAGAAGTACCTATTACTATTTGGTACTTATTGAATAACAAATACATACCTGTAAAGCGCGTTGCCTGGCAGTGAGGACGGCCATCATGGAGTCGTGGCCTCGCATCATGACGCCGAGTACCTCTTGCTCGCTGGGTTCAGCCACGCCTCCTCGCGCGCCTCGCCTTGCCCCGCCACCCGCCATTGAGCGCTTCAAAAAAAAGGTAAAAATGGAACGTTTTACGCCGGTTTTACAGAAACGTTTTTGGCGATGAAATAGACTGGGTGCTAAACTAAAGTCAAGTATCTTTTTTGTGAAGCACGAGATCTTTCTTGCTTATAGTTATCGGCACTCTTCGTGACGATGTACTCAGGCGATTCAAAGCGTTTTTTAGGTCTCTTTGGTGGAAAACACGGGGCGCGACGGCGGAGGTGCACTAATCAACCAATCATAGACAACATCACACTAATCACAGGCTCAAAACGCGTAATGAGGTATTTTGGTTTGGACGTTCAATACAATTATATAGGAGTATTTATAATATAAATAATATATACATATACTCCCTTATCCCTTATAATTGGAGGCTTCATATTACTTACATAGTTGCAAATCCTTTTTGAAATATGATAAGAGATACTCACAGGTAAGAATTCATCAAGGTCAAGGCCGACTGGCCTGTCCATAGTGTATGGGACAAATTCCGTTTCCGTCTCGGCTTCTGTGGGTTGAACACTGCAAGACACTGTAATATTTTCTCTGGTAGTTTCTACTCTTCGCCTGAAGCAGATAACATAATAATAAGATATTATTTCACATAAAATTATCCAAATGAGTTCATATGACTAAGGGTTTATGGACTATGTTAGTACAATATTTTTGTGATATGTATCATGCTTTTGCAAAGAATCGTCTTCAATTATGCGGGATTTGCCATCCGAGATTACAATGTCATAATATACGCTGTACATAAGGCCGTCCGACACATCACACGTCATGCAAATCGTATAATTGTATTTTTTTGCACGATTTTTGTGCGAATTGTAACCACAAAATTAGCGTTATATTTTTGCACAAAACAGGCGCCACCGTACATCCCAAGTTATATTTGCCTAGAGTTAAGGGAATAATCCAACTACGTACCTTGTACTCTCGGCAGTGGCAGCTCTGGTAAAAGACAAAGATCTAGGTCCCAAAGATGGCGGTCCTAACGAGACTTCGCTGTTACTTGGTCGCAGGTTGCTCGTTGCTAAAATAATATTATTTAATATTTTATATTGCTAACAAAAATATTCATATAAATTATCAAACGTAAACAACTTACTTATATCTGTAGTAGATTTTGTTTCTTTATAAGAGTTATGACGATTAAGCGAATTTGCTGTGAGTGGGCTGGCAGTATAGTCCCTTAAGGCTTGTGCTGTCGGGAATGTACTATTTTCTTTAGTGTTGTCTATCACCCCTGATACAAGCATATAAGCATGGTTATTCTTACATGGTACTTAATAACTTATTGATACTATACAGAAGCAATCGAAGAGCAAGTAAGCATTATGGGTGTGTAACAATTGATATAATAACAAAAGGTCTAATAATCATAAGACTTAATTTCATATAGTATAAATAATGTTTGCTATAGTGTACATTTGAATTGATATTCAGTTCGTATAACATTCAGTTGCTTTCCTTTTATAGGTATATGCCTACCTGCGTAAGATATTATCTACTGTTGAATCATTAGGGTTTAGGATACGTTAGAATTACTTTCTGTCCGAACCCCACATCCCCAGTAGTGTTGATAAGTAATTAGGGCGAGATAAAGATTATAGGTTTTATTTGTTGAAAATTAAGTAGTTCGTATGAAAAGTAGATTTTGAGGATGAAATACTGAACATGTTATTAGAGCAAATGAAGGTTATATGAAATTAACGTTAGATTTCACCTTATCTGTTACTATACCATAAACATTACACACCCGGAAACCCTTATACGGGAAGCGTTATACCTGTGATATGGTAAACGTCCTTACTAGTAAAAGATTCAGGTTTCTTGTCAATGATAGCGTAATGCTCCTTGGTGGAGGTGGGGATGCGCGAGTAGTGGTCGGCTCGCTGGCGCTGCGGCGGCGAGGGCTGCGGCGCGGGCCGCGGGGGGCAGGGGGCTCCTCCCCCGGCCCCCGCGCCGCCCCCGCCCTCCAGCATCAGGTCGCGCAGGGACGTGCCCATCGACGTCTCCAGGTTGGTCGGCGCCGCTTGCACTGTGCACCAACAAATAGTTTACTCCTTAACTAAAACCCCTTACAGACTATGGAATAAAATAAGAATCTTTTACCCAACTTAGTTTAACATTTAAAAACAATTTTTATGCATATAAGCGTGGGAAGCGATTGAATCAGAGTAGCAAAAATATACCTGGTAGTGAATAGTCTTCTGAACTCAAGCTAGCGGCTGGTGGAGGTGTGCGATTCACTAACAAAAAATATCAATATTTTATTATATTACATATGATATTGGATTTTGGGATTTTTCGGGGTCTAACAATCTACTCACATGTTCTAGCAGGACGAAATATTTCAGTGTAGTCATTAAAATTGGGTATAACAGCACCTGATTCCTCATCTGCTTCAGTGCCTGATGTTGACTCTTCAGCTGTTTTCTCATCAAGCAATGTTGGTCTATGTATAACTGCCATGAAAACAAATAAGTCAGTTGTTAAAAAAATAGACTGATTGTAATACCTATACTGGAGCTTTGCAGTTGTTGTGCAAAGCAGAAAGTAGACTCCATCTATGGCTATCTTGGCGAGCGTAAAATGCTAACCTGCAAATCGGTGCGGGCGTAAAGACATAGCCAGGCGTAATTGATCAACTAGTACAGTTTCTTGGCCATTCGACTATTAACATTCTTGTGTATCTCACATACCGACTGACACGACCCATCGAACGATTAGCAGTCGATTTTGAAATAGTGAACATGCTTGTATATAGTGAAGAGCTTCAATCACTATTAGCCACCTTAGAGTCAATGTAGCTTTACATAGATGCTCTTGGCGATGAGCTCTGAACTGAAGTCCAGTACACAGTAACTTGTCAAACAAGAATTGAGCTGACTTCAAAAAAGTTCAATGGCAATGCTTATTTGCATGGGCAAAGACAGATTCTTTAAAGATTGCAATGCCAGATTCAGGAAATACGGCAGTCAACAATGAATAGGAGCACTAAGATATCAAGCTAATATGGTGAAACATCTCATGAACTTCTTTGGCCTACAGTCCATGGAGGCGAAGCTTCATAGACGTGTATTCACGGGGAAGCCACGAGGGACTCTCATCACGCTAAAGTCGTGTTGAGTGCACCATTAGAAATACTACGCACTCTTCGATGAATCACCCAAGCGCTGACCTGTCGTCTAGTTGGGGGCTGTCCAGGCTCAATAGGACATCGCCCACTCGCGGCTACGAGTAGTGTACGTGGGCTGAGGCCAAATTCCGTCCCATCCACCCACGGCCGCACTAGGTGGCATGTGGAGCTTCACCTAAAGTATTGAAGTTCGAATAATTCGTTGTTAGACTGAAAGCTGACCCCATGGGAACTGGGAAAGAGGCTAGGAGAAAAAAAATGCTTCCTACAGACATAAAGTGCGTGTGGCAAGAGTTTCATCCTGCATATTCTCACAATGCAGGATGACAGTCCTGCTTGAATAAAGAAATAGCCTTACAGTGAGAAAGCAGAGAGAAACCAATCAGCAGTTATGGATTAAATTGTTTATTTAATAAAAAATTTTTATGATTGTATTTACACATGGCCAAGTAATTAGGTATGAACACCTTTACTTGTAAAGAAGCATAGGCCATATGCATGTACTTTTGTAGGAATCTAGCAAGCAAGCAAGTTTGCTTTAAACCCTTAGTTGTGGGTAAGTGCCTTTTAAAAATAAGGCTTCTTTCTATAGGACTACTAGTGTCATACTGTGTGTGAACAATCAATCAAGTGGATACTCAGTAAAAAGCTAGAAATCTTATTGAATAGGGAAAATTTGTAAAATCAAACTGTAAATACCTTCTTTAGGTGGCTTTTCTTTTGAGAAGCTCTTGCGAACAGAGTGGCCTTTTTGGAATGGAGAAATATCTCTCACCACTGGTGATGAAACTGGTGGTGGTCCCCCAAATGGATGAACTTTGCTGAGATCAACAACTGATAATACCACATAAGTTGAATGGAATGATCCGGCTATCTGAAAATTATTAATAAATATTATACTATTTTTCATGCACATATAACAATGCTTACTGGGAAATCTCTATAAGAATGATGATGATGAAATATTAACTGAGAGCCTATTTGGCCAACTAGTTTTTATTGGTTTACCATTGTCTACACTACTATTAAAAAGAGGAAAGATTTGTATGTATGTAATGAATAAACTCAAAAACTACTGTGCCAATTTCAAAAATTCTTTCACCATTGGAAAGTTACTTTCACCCTGAGTAACATAGGCTATATTGGATTTCCACGGGAATGTTTTTACCACCCGTGCGAAGCCAGGGCGGATCGCTAGTCATATATAAATAAATTCACTCATCCATTCATAATGCCTGCTTATTATTATACAATGGGAATTGATTACTTACTAATTGTGTGTGTGAAACAGTTATGTCATGAATTTGTCCCCAATGTCCTGGTACAGTATCAAATACTCTAGCTGGTTCCCAACCAACCACATGCAAACCATCATTGGCACAACCAAGCAATGTTGTACCATCTTCACTGAACACCATGTGTCTAAACAAATACAATTAAATTAATTATACAACACTGTATTACATGTAACAAAATACTAATTTGAAACTAAAAGAGAGAAAACTATTTATGAATTCAAATTAACAAAAGAATCTATTTGTAATAAGAACCAGTATTGTTTACTGTTAAATATATGCAAATGAATGTATTATTTTTGTTTATAAAAGAATTCTAAATTTAAAGATTATTTGTAATAAAAAATTGGTTGCCTGTAAAGTCGGTATACAGGCGAAAGTTTTACGTGACAACGACTTTGAGTGGTAAAATAATTTTAATGTGAATATTCATTCGTATAGTAGGAAGAAGGATGTTATGTCTGTCTCTCTCGCTCTTAGGCGGGCTGGAAGGGACGCGTGCCTCTCACTCGCTCTCATTGTAAGCGCATAACGCGGAGCGTAACACAATTTCTTGAAGTGTCACCCGGCAAACCAATTTATAAGACGTTGTCACGTCAAAAAACCAGTACTATTATACTAAAATAGAATTATTTGAATTGGCAAAGATTTGTTCATCTTTGCCTATTCAAGTAATTTTACATATAAAAAGAAAAGAAATATATTTTCATATTCATTAAGAGTTACATAGTCCTGTATTAATGGTATGACCAACCTTATAGATGTATTATCTTTTTCAAACTTAGAGACTAGTTGGAATTTCTCCATATCCCAAAAATTTACAGTTTTATCTGTGCCACAACTAGCAAGGAGAAACTCATGAGGGTGAAACTTTACACATGTCACTGGTGATGTATGCTCTACAAACTCATGCAGCACTTTACCAACTCGAACATCCCACACTTTTACCAATCCTGAAAGTGATGTCACAAAATAGTTAATCATTTGTCAAAAAAATTTAAACAATTCCAGTCTTGGAATTTTCTTAAAAAAATGATTTAATACACCCATTATTACTCAGTCTAAGATATTTAGTAATTAAGCTGCTTTATATTTTGTTGTATGTATATTCAGCTGATGATACAATCTAATGTATTATTTTGAAATATTTCTCAACTTACCATCCTCACAAGCAGATGCAATCCATTGTCCATCAGGGCTAAACTGTAAACTGTTTACAGCAAGGCGATGGCTTGCATATGTCACAATACAACCTCTTTTTCTAGTATCCCATAACTTCACATTACTGTCACAAGAACCTGTTGTTAGGTAATCACCATAAGGGTGGAAATCCATGCACTTAATAGCTCCTTTATGTCCAGTGAATGTTCTTAACAATTTAGCTGCTTCTAAGTCCCAAATTTTTAAGGCACCGGTTTGTGATCCTGCACAAACTAAGTCTTCAGAATGGCCAAAACATACACATTCTACAGGAGTTGTATGTCCACTCAAGCTCTGTAATATGAAGTAGAAGAATTAAAGTTTATTTCGTAAAGCATACATTAATTTTAAAAATAATTTTAAGAATCGATATTTTATATATATTTATATTTATGCTTACCATTAAACAACTTTGTCTACCAATAGCCCACAAATTGACCTTTTTATCATCACCACCAGTGGCTAACACCTGGTTGGACTTGTGGCCCATGGCCAGGCAATTGACATTTGCCTTGTGAGCAACGAATTCTTCTGAAAAAACAATAAAACCCATTATATGTATGCATTAACGCATGAAGGTTATACAGTAACTGTAATATACATACGCAGTTTCCATGATCGTCGGACAGCCTCCATCGTGATCGTAATTCATGTGGATTCCATATAAGGTTTATGTGCTCGTGTAAAAGAAACTAATCTAAGATTAGTTATGTGTTAAGTTTCAGATCTTTATATGCTTACACTATCACAATTTTCATATTTATTTTACATAGATATTTATTTGTATACTTTTTGTTTTTTTTACAGTCTTTCACCTGTCATCGGGGTGAAGTGAAGTTGAGTGAAGTGAAGTGTGTGAATCTCTACTTTACATAATAATCTATGGATCTATGGAAGTGAAGATCCTTCCCACAGATACCACATGCATACATGCATAGAACAATTTTCTCATTTTCCTCCGTAGACAGAATGTAAGGTTGAGGTTGATTAAATGAAAGAATCAAAGAATCAATTCCGTTTATTTAGTTTAGGCATATAAAGAGCACATATTATGAACGTCAAAAATGTTATACTCATGTCAAGAAATTACTAATATAATGGTGTTAATTCGGCATGTCCACCCGATTGAACTAAACTAAACTAAAAATTCTCTTATTTTAGTTTAGTTCAACGCTTTGTCTATTCGGTTTGGCCACCGAACTAAAAATAGTGCATGCATTTTTAGTCAAGGTCACACGACTAAATTGAATAAACCCTTTTTAATCTGTGAATTCAATGAACGAATGACAACGTCCATAGAGAAAGAAAGTACATCTCAAACGGATTTGATGCATCCCTCGACCGAAGAAACCTGGCCCGTTCTTCCTGATTTCTGTAAAACAAATAAATTTAACCCATAAAATAAATTTCAAACCCCAACCTTCATGATAATTGTTATTTTTCAATTATTTTTATATTTTAAAGTTTATTTATTTACACAATTTTTACATATATTACAGATGTATTGGCAAAAATTTAATTAAATTAAAAAAATTACTATATATATACAATACTAAATAAAATAAAAAAACTAAAACAAAAAGTTAAAATGCGTCCTGGAATTCATCCGCATTGCATGCCTCTTGTGGTAGCGTTCCCAGAAGACTAGCAGCATTGCTACTTTGTATGGCAATACTTAATCTCTGACCTGAAAAGAGGCCAGCCTTCTGGTTACGAGAAGCGTTAACCATACGTTTCGCAATCTCCCTGAAGAGATTGCGGGCGCTCGGACCTCAAGGTCCAAACGTTTCGTCTCCAAACGGCACAAATTCATAATCTCCAATAAGATTGGAGTATTTACGCAGCATAACAGCCTCTGCATAAGCTGCAGCAACACCGGCACAGCCAGCCGTGCCAGGTATAAGGGTAGGGGCAATGGTGTCGACGCATGTTGCGTCCCACACCAGTGGCCTACCCATTTTCCAAGGCATTAATGACATACCATCCAGTCTCTTGCCATCGTCGCGCGCCAAACCGTTTGGTTCAAGCACATCTGGCACACCAGCAATGACAAGAGCACGGCGGATTATGTCGTTGAGGCTGGCGTGCCGTGAAATTCGCCCCACGCTCCTGCAGCATGACAGGCCATGGTGTCCGAGTCGGTCAACTGCTTCTCCACAATGGTATTGATGCGGAATTTTTAGTGCTAGGTCAGTTTTTAACAAATAAACATATATTTAGTTGATAAATTTTCTTATTTACCTTTCTTGCTCCTCGAAAAAAGCAGCCACAACGTATTCGTTCATTTTTCTGTAATTTAAAAATTTCAACCAGCAGAACAAGGTTTAGTTTAGTTTAATCGCGACCAAAAATATGGCCACTAAAATAAGTCGGATTTTAGTTTGACAGGAATAAAATTTTGCCTTACCGAATAGCAAAATGGAAGTTTTCACTAAATTGAATTCGACTAAACTAAAAATAGTTTAGTCCTGTCAAATTAAGTTAGTTGGTGTTTTCCCGAATAAGAAACCGCAATTTGACGTGACTAAACTAATATAGTTTAGTTTAGTCGGAATATTGCCAAACCGAATCGACGTCAATGGTGTTAATTCGGCATGTCCACCCGATTAAACTAAACTAAACTAAAAATTCTCTTATTTTAGTTTAGTTCAACGCTTTGTCTATTCGGTTTGGCCACCGAACTAAAAATAGTGCATGCATTTTTAGTCAAGGTCACACGACTAAATTGAATAAACCCTTTTTAATCTGTGAATTCAATGAACGAATGACAACGTCCTTGTTGTTGAACTGTGAGAGAGACAACTTAACTACTTGTCAAAAAACATGTTCAAATTCAAACGTGACCGTAAATTAAACCTCTGAAAAAGTAAACAAACCAAAACAACAAACTTGGCGGCATGGTAATGGGAATATTACGTGAAAAGAGGAAAAATAAACAATGTATGTGTATGTGTGTGTATGTCACAATCACAAAAAAATCCTCTTCGCTTAATTTAAGGTGATTTTCAAGTATCTCCAACAGGAACTTGGCCGCTGATGACCCTAAAGAATTTTCTAAATTTACGGTCGGCCATCTCAAACGGATTTGATGCATCCCTCGACCGAAGCAACCTGGCCCGTTCTTCCCAATTTCTGTAAAACAAATAAATTTCTAACCTTATAATAAATTTCAAACCCAACCTTTATGATAATAGTTAATTTTTCAATTATTTTTATTGTTACACAATTTTGACATATATTACAGATGTATTGGCAAATATTAAATTAAATTAATAAAGTTACTATATTTACACACTACTAAATATAATAAGAAAACTAAAACTAAAAGTTAAAATGCGTCGTGGAATTCATCCGCATCGCATGCCTCTTTTGGTAGCGTTCCCAGAAGACTAGCAGCATTGCCACGTTGTATGGCAATACTTAATCTCTGACCTGAAAAGAGGCCAGCCTTCTGGTCACGAGAAGCGTCAGCCGTACATTTCGCAATCTCCCTGAAGAGATTGCGGGCGCTCGGACCCCAAGGCCCAAACGTTTCGACTCCAAACGGCACACATTCATAATCTCCAATAAGATTGGAGTATTTGCGCCGCTTAACAGCCTCTGCAGAAGCTGCAGCGGCACCGGCACAGCTAGCAGTGCCAGATATATGGGTAGAGGCAATGGTGTCGACGCATGTTGCGTCCCACACCAGAGTCCTACCCATTTTCCAAGGCATTATTGGCATACCATCCAGTCTCTTGCCATCGTCGCGCGCCAAACCGTTTGGTTCAAGCACAGCTGGCATACCAGCAATGACAAGAGCACGGCGGATTATGTCGTTGAGGCTGGCATGCCGTGGAATTCGCCCCGCGCTCCTGCAGCATGACACGCCATGGTGTCCGAGTCGGTCAACTGCTTCTCCACAATGACATTGATGCGTAATTTTTTACTGCTAGGTCAGTTTTGAACAAATAAACACATATTTAGTTGATAAATTTTCTTATTTACCTTTCTTGCTCCTCGAAAAAAGCAGCCACAACGCATACGTTCATTTTTCTGTAATTTAAAAATTTCAACCAGCACAAACAATCAGCAGAACAAGGTTTAGTTTAGTTTAATCGCGACCAAAAATATGGCCACTAAAATAAGTCGGATTTTAGTTTGACAGGAATAAAATTTAGCCTTACCGAATAGCAAAATGGAGGATTTCACTAAATTGAATTCGACTAAACTAAAAATAGTTTAGTCCTGTCAAATTAAGTTAGTTGGTGTTTTCCCGAATAAGAAACCGCAATTTGACGTGACTAAACTAATTATAGTTTAGTTTAGTCGGAATTATGCCAACCCGAATCGACACCAATATTAAATGAAGTAAATAAATCATTTGAAAATGATTCTTTCGCTGGTTCAGTAAATTGGTTCTACTGAGAAGATACCAGCAAGAAACTCAGTGAACAATATTATCGTTTCTTTTTTAAAACAATTTCGCTTTTTTTTAAATAGATTTATATTGTGCGAGCAAGCAAAAAGATTAGGATGACCATGCATATTTATCATTGAGGTATTCGTTTACTTTGTAATATCCTTTTTTTATTAAAGACTATTTTACTTCTATTTTAAACTTATTTAGTGGGAACCTTGAGGAATTTTATTAAACATTTTAATACTGTTACCTACAAATGAATTAGCAACCTTATGAAGTCTGAGTTTTGGCACTACAAGTTTATTTTTATTTCTCGTATTATAATTGTGTACGTCAGAGTTTTTTTTTTGAAGAGATCTAGTTTCTTGCGTACATATTATAAAACTATCGTAGATGTATTGGCAAACAACTGTTAATATATTATTTTCTTTAAATAGTTCTCTCAGCGAATCACGGGGTCTGAGGCTATAGATTGCTCGTATCGCTCGTTTCTGTAATATGAAAATAATCTCAATATCGGCAGCTGAGCCCCACAGCATCAGACCATACGACATAAGGCTATGAAAGTAGCTAAAATAAACTAATCGTGCCGTTTCTTCATCAGTCAGTGACCTTATTTTTCTAACCGCATAGGCAACTGAGCTAAGTCTTCCTGCCAAGGCTGTGATATGAGAACCCCATTGCAGTTTACTATCCAAGAAAAACTGTGGTATCGACTATTTGAACAGATTCATCGTTCATTGTAATATGCGTATCTATCTGTCTTACATTAGGCATAGTAATAAATACAATATGTACTCAAGTTATGGAGAGTAGAAAGTAAGGAGGACCATTACAGTGTATTAAAAAGTGACCGCTAAAAGAAAACAAGTAAAGGTGGCGCTATAGTAGTATGTGGAAAAATTAAAAAAAAGCGCCACAAATTATTAGAGTAGGATACTAAATTAAAAAAGGAAAGAAAGATTTTAATGATTAGTATAATACAGAGCAGAGTGCCGCGTGGTTCCCAGCAGAGTAGAATTGGGGCCACCCCATCTCTTCCCACGCGGTGTCGTACAAGGCGACAAAGGGATATGGTTATTGAACATCAGACAGATATGTAGAGCCCAGACTCAGCCTCAAATTCATGGCTCGAGTCAACAATAGTGCCCGGAATACGGCAATAGGCTCACCCCCTATTACGTGGGACTGAATACAATGATTGGTGAAATATGGGTGTTAATTCACCTCTGCCTAACCCTCCGGGGATAAAGGCGTGATTATATGTATGTATGTATAATATATTAAAATATAAATAATGGAATAACAATTTATACTTTTAACAATTTTCAATTTAACAATTTTTTTAGAATCTAATACTACGAATTTAATACTAATCCATATCCATATACCTACTAATATTATAAATGCGAATGTAACTCTGTCTGTCTGTATGTTACGCTTTCACGCCTAAACCACTGAACCGATCTTGATGAAATTTGGTACAGAGGTATATTAGAGCTTGAGAACGGACATAGGCTACCTTTTATCGCAAAAAGGTGTGAAAGAGGGGGGGGGGGGGAATGGCTATGGGATGAAAGTTTGTCTTTTTTGAAGATTTCCTGATGAAATTTAGCACAGAGATAGTTTAGAGCTTGGGAACGGACATAGTCTAACTTTTATCGCGAAAAGGGGGGAAGAAGGGGGAGGCAAGGGCCTTGGGATGAAAGTATATCGTTTTAGAAGATTTACTGATGAAATTTGGTACAAAGATAGTTTAGAGCTTGGGAACGGACATAGACTACCTTTTATCGCAAAAAGGGGGGTAGAAGGGGGGAAACTAGGGCCTTGGGATGTAAGTTAGTCATTTTTGAAGATTTCCTGATGAAATTTGGTACAGAATAGAATAGAATAGAATCATTTATTTGTAAGAGACAGTTTAGAGCAGAGATAGTTTAGAGCTTGGGAACGGACATAGGTTACCTTTTATCGCAAAAAGGGGTAGAAGGGATTGAGGGGATATAGCTATGATATACCTGATGAAATTTGGTACAGATATAGATTAATGCGTGGGAACGAGCATAGGCTACCTATTTACGCGAAAATGGAGGTATAGGGGGGAACGGGGGGGGGGGGGGGGTAATAAGAGATGCAAGTTGTCATTTTTTAAGACATCCTGATGAAATTTGGTACAGAGATGGATTAGAGCTTGGAAATGGACATAGGCTACCCCCTATCGCGAAAAAAGGGATAGAAGGGGGAGGGGGACGGGGAATAGGGCTATGGGATTAAAGTTGCAAATTTTTCAATGGCACAAAAAAGGGGGTGAATATGGCATAAATAGTAAGAATTTCTTTTAAGATGTCCTCATAAAATTTGTTACAAAGATGAATTAGAGCTTCGGAACGGACATAGTTGAGTAGCGACCCAAATATAGAAGCGAGTGGAGAGGCAAGTAGAGATTGTTATAGGGACGAGTGGATAGGCGTGTAAAGATCAAAAGTCGAGTAGAGTCGACTACAGGGGCGAGTAGATATAATGCGACCAGAGAGCCAGTAGAGAGGCGAGTATAGAATCAAATAGAATTCAGTAAAGTATGGGTAGAGAGGCGAATAGGGAGGCGAGTGGAAAGATGAATGTAGTGGCGAGTAGAGTAGTAGTGGAGAGTAAATAGACGAGTGGGGAGAGTCAAGTAGAGAGGCGAAAAGAGAATCGAATGGATGGGCAAGTAGAGAGGCCAATGGAAAGGCGAGTATAGAGAAGAGTACAAAGTCGATTAGAGAGGGGAACAGAGAAGTCAGTAGAGAGTCGAGTATAAATTCAAGTATAGAGGCAAGTAGAAAGTCGAGTAGAGAGTCGATTATAGAGGCGAGTAGAAAGTCGAGAACAGAGGTGAGTACATAGTCGAGGACAAAGTTGAGTAGAGGGACGAATTTAATGCTCAATATCGTCGGATCAACACTAAGCGATAACCGACATCCATGCGGGCGGAGCCGCGGGCAACAGCTAGTAGGATACTAAATTAAAAAAGGAAAGAAAGATTTTAATGAAGTTTATTATATTAAAATATAATAATGGAATAACAATATATATTTTTAAAAATCTTCAACCCAGTACACTTCACTCTGTTTATAAACTGCTAAATTCATATCATTTCAATTTCCTACATTACCGCTATTTCGGTGAGAGCTCGAACAATAATTTGCTGTTTACAAGTGTTCAACTTTTTAACTAATCTCACATACAAGATGGTCCTCCTTACTTTCTACCCTCCATAACTCAAGTATATAATTACTTTGCTAATAGATTAGTCTTAGCGAGTAATGCTACGAAAGCAACGAACACAGCACTACCTATATATTTTTTTTGTAAAATATTTATGGTTTGTAAATCCATTTTTTAGTAGTTAGTTGAAAATAATTTTATTGTAATTTTTTTTAGTGTAAGTAATCATCCATAGTTCCAACGTGTTTCATTATTTTGAGATTTTGTGTTGGTTCCATTCTACCACTCATACCATACTCACCCATTTCTACCATTTACAGCGCGGTTTATCGGGTGAGGAGGGCAATACTTAATACATAGATTACGTCTTGGACTAGGATCAAGGATGCGTCTTGGACAATTCGCACAAGTGTAGGAAAGTGGGATATTACAGTGAACTGTGACATTTCGTGTTCGTTCCAAATCTCCTGGGGGAGCTTTCAGTAAAGTCCCCACAACTTTAATGAAGCAGAAATCATCACTCGTCGTCATCGTTATGGCAATCATCACTTATCGTCATCGCCATGGCAATCATCACTCATCGTCATCGTCATGAAAAGTGAATAAACAAAACTAAATAAAGACATGGCTTAAAGGTCTTGTAACCAGGCCAAAAACTTAAAAAAAAAACTTAATATCGGAGTTTTGGCGCGAAAGCGGGAAAACGCACATCGCGGTATTATTTTATTTTTCGAAATTGGTGTGAATTCGAGTTTTTATGTGTAAAAATGGTGGATTTTTAGACATAACGTCTTGGACAATTCGCACAAGTGTAGGAAAGTGGGATATTATAGTGAATTGTGACATTTCGTGTTCGTTCCAAATCTCCTGGGGGAGCTTTCAGTAAAGTCCCCACAACTTTACTGAAGCACAAGTCATCACTCATCGTCATCGTCATGGCAATCATCACTCATCGTCATCGTCATGGCAATCATCAGTCATCGTCATCGTCATGGCAATCATCACTCATCGTCATCGTCATGACAATCATCACTCATCGTCATCGTCATGGCAATCATCACTCGTCGTCATCGTCATGAAAAGTGAATAAACAAAACTAAATAAAGACATGGCTTAAAGGTCTTGTAACCAAGCCAACAAAACTTAGAAAAAAAAAATTACGTCTTACCAATATTATCAAATCACTTATCAACTTATTAACATACGTTTGTTTATCAAACACATTACACAATCGGATATCCCAGTATTAATTTTTATTACAGCACAATGGTAATACAAAGTTGTTCACATTTTATTTCCAAAAGGATATTTTCGTCTCATTATTTCCAGGTGCGGCGTATTAATTATGTGCAAGGTCAGGAACCAGAACCAAAAATTAGAGAATACTTTTATTATATTGATCACCAAGGCATGGTAAGTACCCACCTGCAGTTTACTTATTAAAATGATATGTTTAGGCTAATTGGTGGTTTCAATACATTATGTACCAATAATTTACTTAGGCCACAGCCATGGGATACACTTGCCATCAGGTGGGCCGTGTGCCTGTCTGCTAACTAAGTGGTATTAAAAAATTAATACCGTACATGATACCTACCTAATTACATTTTGTTTTATTACAGCTCTTTTTAGATGACTCCAAAATGAAAAATTTTACTTCATGCTTTAAGGAAAAAAAGTTTTTAGAGTTCTTTTTCAAAAGGATTCGTCTGAATAATACGGGCAGATACGAAGAATTTCCCTTTATCTCACTGTGTGGAAGAGAAAGAAACTTTATAAGATGTGATGATCTCCCTATAGTTTATACAAATATTGCCCATTTGAATGGAAATGATGTCCTGTGTTATGGATACGCAGGGGATTTATTAACTTCAAAGTTTGAACCAGACAAAATTTTTATGTTGCCTTCCACTGGTAGAGTTTATCATCCAGCTGATGATAAATATGGAGGAGTGGGTTTAGTAAAGTCTAAACTTGCTATAGAGTTTAGTAAATATTTTGAATTTAATAATAAAGAAGTACAATCTCCTACACATTTTAAATGGCAAAGTAAAACATATGAATTAGATCAAAACTGGTTTCAGGAAAAAGTATCAAAATATAGATTGAATATAAGATCTAACTCGGAATGAACCATATATTATTTTGTCATCTGAATTATACCTATTTCCCTTTTCAAAATAAAATAAACCAAACAAGTGATATAACCGATATAAATAGCTCTGGAATAAAATTGTTTTCTTTCATATGAATATAATAGCAAACAAGCACTATCTACCAAGTATCATAGTGGCCTATGAGTGTTTACAACACTATATGGCAGCTTTGTGCCAGTGTTGCAAGCACTCACAGGCCACTAAAAAAGAATGTCACCCCTCAAGTTATTTATAGACATAGTAAATATAATTTAGTTATAGAGAATGTTCCAATACTCACATATGGGCTATAAAATTAATGTATAACACTCAGGTGGCAGAGAAGCATACAGCTCACCTGATGCAAAGTGGTTACCATTGCCTGTGGATGTGTTCAACACCATGGGAGCCAAGTTAAGGAAAAGCACACTCATAATGAGCCAGGGACAAAGGAAATGCTGTAAATTAAAGTCTCTCCAGAAGCAAATCTTTGTCTACGTAAACTTATAAAATTTATTATAACAAGTATGTTACAAAAATAACATTTAGATATCTTACATTAATTTGGTTGTACTAAAAGAAATACAGATTATTATCACATGGTTATGGCTAATCAAATTGTATTATAATGATATAGTGTACATATACAAATTATGTATGTATATTTATAAGTAATTTATTGCATTTATGTTTTCAATTAAGTAGTTTCTTCTTTAGAAAATGGTTGAAATGAACCTTGTTGTACCCAAGATATCCCTTGGTTAGCACATTCATTTGTTGGTGTTTTGAGCATAATATTTTTTGCATTGTCATGAACATTAGGATCATATGGCTTAAAAGTTATGTAGTGTTTATCTTCTGTAGGTGGGTCATCATAAATTTGATCTATGCTTAACACAACACATTCTCTTACTTTCTCCATAAATAATTTTTTATTACTCTTATACCTGGGAAAGAAAAAAAACATTATAGAATGCTAGACATTTTAGTACGTAACATACAAGACTATTAAGAACTAAGGCTGTTCTCCATTCAACAGTCTTTCCAACTTCAGTTTCTGAATGTTATGTTCTTAATAAAAGTTTTAATACTTTTGAATTGGACACCAATAAGGATAATTGCTAACATCCAAAAACACAAGTACAGTATGTTCTTAGTTATACTTACGCAATGGAAGCTTCAACATTGGCAGGCACTTTAACATTTAAATTATGAAATATGGAATATAAATACTTCAATATAAGCCAAATATGATGCTGCTTTTTATCCCAGTGAGGGAACACTTCAGTCAAATTTATTACACCTGTATTGGCATCAACAGCAGGGTGATACAAATGTGATGTGAATGTCAATACCTGAAAATTGCAATTATTATAATTTTTATATCTCACAGTATTTTTTTATGCTTGTTACTAATACAACAACATAGAGAACAGCAAAATTACTCACAGGTACCTCTTCCTCTGGAAACTTTTCAGGTAATGTCAATGTGAATCTAAAAACTCCCCCTTCATAGTAATCAGATCGCACAAAGATAACTCCAAACCACACTGTAATATGAAATTAGGAATTATAAGAACATGCAATATGATAAAATTTGACATGGGGTTAATAATACTTACGAAAAGAGTTTTCATAGGATGGAATTACGTAGATCCCTTGTAGATTTTCTGTTTGCAACATACGACTGAAACATTAACATATATAGACACTTAATGATATCCTCAGTGTTGATATCTCTAATCTATGTAGTGTAGTCCATCCAATAGCCATTTATAAAGGCATAAAATTAAGGTAAACAAGTTTACTTACTACTCGGCCATGATAATACATTCTTGATGGTACATGGCATGTAAATCTTTTTCTTTATAATTTTTTGAATCATCGTTCATAATTCTACAGACCTCGTTTTATGTAAAACTAAACTAGGTGCATATGTATTTGTATTCAAATTATCAGCTGTACTTATTTGAGGCTCGCTGTCGAGGTCGACTCTAATCGAAAATATGTGAATTTATGTTTTGTGAAGTGAGTGAATAACTTTTTGTCTTCTTTTTGTCCTTGCTTCATGACAATCTTGACGTTTCTTCAGCAATGTTGCCATGGCTCCAGGCAGGGCCAAAGACACTGATCTCTATAACTAGGTCAGTGGCCAAAGAGAATGGGAATGCCGACGCAAAACTAATTGTAGATGGCAGCAGCATATGACCAAACAACAATAACCAACTGTTCTGTGTCAATAACAAACTCATAGCTGTCACTCAGATTTTGAAGAGACAAACTGAGACAATGAAATCTACGTAGATGACACTGATGACAGCTAACATCAAAGAGTATGCTAACATTCCCAGATAATGATGTTAATTCGGCATGTCCACACGATTTAACTAAACTAAATTAAAAATCCTCTAGTTTTAGTTTAGTTCAACGCTTAGTTTATTCGGTTTGGCTATCGAACTATAAATAGTGCATACATTTTTAGTCAAAGTCACACGACTAAAAATAAACCCTTTGAATAAACCCTATAATGAATAAACCCTGTGAATTCAATGAACGAATGACAACATGATTATTATGTATAACGAATGATTGTAGTGTCACTGGGTCTCCACTACGAACAAATTTTATTAGTGACTTATAAAATATTCTAGATGGCGTTGTGTATCAATTTAACATTAAATTCTAAATGAACAAGAATTGAATCCTATAAATATTATTTTTTCATAAAACTTTAATATTTGTTCCTCATAAACATAAAATAATGAACTTTTAAACCTAATTTCGACAATTTGTTATAATTATGCAGCGCCCTTCGCGTCTTTTATCGGTACTATAATGATACTACCGATACTGTGCACTAGGTTAAACACAATAGATGGCGTGTTATTCAATTCTCTATATTTCACGGCTGTTACTCAAACAAAAAACATATCGAACGAGATTTACTGCAATTAACAATTGATGAGGTTCTTTTTTAATTATTTTAGAAGTATGATTAAAACTAACAATTAAAAAGTTATTTCTGTTCTGCATTTTTTTAACGTACCACCTTTATTGTTGAAGAAAACCGCTGTTTTTATAATCTACGAAATTTCGTTGGTATCGCCCTTTGTTCCGAACATACACCGCCGTCAACTTGAGTGTTAGGGTTGTCACTTTGTCAATGAAAATTAAATAATCCTATAAAACGTTTAGAATGCTTATTTATTTTTAACCCCCCACGCGAAAAGGATAAGTCATAATAATATGATTTGTTTAAAATTAAAAAAATAATAATAACTCTCCCCAGTGTTCTAGGGTACATTTTTGTTCCGCCAACTGACCTCCGCCCCCCATGAGCGCGGGCCTGAGTGTGACGGGTGGAGCCGCCCGTCATCCTAGCAGAAGCAGGCCACGGTGGCAAGAAATAAGGGGAAATTAGAAGGCACTTGCATAATACCTTCTGAGGGTGTCAAAACTGTCAAACTAGGGACAGCATTTTGTAATGGCGGTCACTATTTTATGGATTGCACCCCAGCTTACCATTAAGCGGGGAGCAGTCAATTTGGTAATCGAAATATTTAAAGCAATTTAAACAAATTAAGAAAAATAACGCTCCTGGAGCGCGCGCGTTCTGTAGGTAATACTAGGTTAGGTAGGTAGTACTAGATAGGTAGGTAGTATCTGCTTCTTACCTATTAGAAATAACAAGGGCTTTTAAACATGCTGAGTACGGATTTGAAAAACAATTTAAATCGTGAAGAACTCCTATGGCAAGACCAGAGGTAATCCTGCACGTGGTACCGCCTGCTTTTTGGTCTGGCTCCCTAAGAAACAGACGTAACTAAAACCTCGGTCGAAGCCCCCCCCTTTTTCCACTGCCCCACTCCCACCACGCCCAGTCCAATAATCCCATCTACTTCCCACTCCACCACCCACCTCCATCTCAAACCGGCAATCCCGGTCAAACCAAATATGAGCGCTCATGAAAAAGAAGAAATACCCCAGGAGGGTACCGGCCATGCCGGAGAATCCCTCCTTGCACCACTACGTGGTGCAAGCTGTCCCACGTATTCTGGGGGGGACACATCAGCGCGAAACACCGAAAAGACCAAAAAGGTAAGCCCATGCCCAGAGGTAAGAACCGGGAGATCCGTATCGGAATCTCTAGGTGACGGCCTCACCAACATGAGCATAGGGGAGAACAAAACAGAAGCAGGCGAGTGGACCACCGTCAAATATAGACGGAAAAGGACCCGCCGTAAGAAGACCTCAGCGGGGCCCCCCGGCCAGATTCAACTCGGCGCGTCGACCAGTTCGGGAGCGACGACCGCGGGTGAGTCAGGTAAGAGGGCCAACAAGATTAAAAGACAGGGTACTGACCCGGAGGAGCAAGCGCAGCGTCGTCCCACAAAGCGACCGAAGATTATTATTCAATCGACAGCCTCCGTGGCGTAGCGGTAGTGAACGCGGCCGCTACGCAGGAGGCGCGGGTTCGATTCCCGCTCAGTGCAAATATTTGTATGCATGAATATGTATATTTGCATTGGTCTGGGTGTTTCTATGTATAATATGTATGTATTTATAAAAAAAAAAGAACGTATCTAAGTATGTTTATCCGCATTCTAGATTCCATAACACAAGCTAGTTAAGCTATGCTTACCATGAGTCTAGATAGCGTTGTGTAAAATGTTGTGCAATATTTATTTATTTATATTTATTATCGAGGGACCACCGAAGCCCACTGCGGGTCAAGGTGAGCTCTCGGTCATCATCGAGCGAGGAGATGGGGCGACAGTAGACGATGCCACTGCTGCGGTAATTAGAACAAGGTTAGTAGACCTGATTGAGATTGCTGCACTGAGCGGAGTTAGTGGCCGGAGTCTGCAGTTCGTCGCCTCGGGCCTGGTGGCGGAGGGATATTTCCTGGTAAGTCCCAGGACCGAGGAGGCGATGACGTGGCTCCTGGGGTGCGACTTCGGAAAGCTCGACGGCGTGTCTCTCAGGCCAAAGAAGCTGGATCTCCACAAGGTGGCCATATGGCTCCCCGGCAACGCAGGTGGGATCCGTATTGAGCCCCTGGATCTGATAAAGATCCAGAACGGAGACCGGGAAGAAGACCTTAAGATATCAGAGTGGAACCTCATCCGCAAGGAAGTACTCCCTTTGGGAGTCCGACTTGTGGTGGGAGTTCCCAAGATAGCTGCACAAGACACATGGCTAATGTACCAGGCCACGGTCGTCTACGTCCGCGTGCTAGGTAAGCCTCCCCAGACAACACAAGCACCGGACAGGTGCATCTGCCCTGTCCACAACAAAAAAGCACCGGGTTCGGAGCCAAGCAGCAGTACCGATCAGCCCGCTGCCCCGAAGGTGGGCACAGCTGAAACAGGTACACCGCACCTAAAGCGCCCCAACCCAAACAGCACACAACAGGCGCCGCACACACAGGTGGCGTTGGTTGAAGGTGGGGGGACAGACCCCCGGCCGGGTCCCTCGAAGGAGGTACCGTCCGGGTCTATGGCGTCCCGCCAACAACCACGCCCAGACGTCAAGGCACACCCCCTCCCTGCAAAGCGCAGTGATCGGGCTCCTCCTCCAAGCGTTGCAATACTGCAACCGCCTTGGATGGAGAAGAGCCCTCCTGCGTAATGCAGTCTAAGGAGGGAGCAGTAACACACACCTTCAGACACACACACAACACACACACACACATGCACACTAACAGCAACACACCAAAAACACACACACAAAAAATAAGAATAGTTCAAGTTAATCTCCACCACTGCCGCGATGCAATGATTGAATTCTGCAGACACGTGGTAGATGAGAAGATAGACATGGCCCTACTGCAAGAGCCATACGTCGTCAAAGGACGTATCTCCGGGCTGAGCTCCCTGGGAGGTGAAATCATATACCACGAAAATGGTGAGTCAACACCCAGGGCATGCATATACGCCAGCAGCAGGGTAAGATCATTAGGACTAATAAAGGCAGATTGTTACAGTGACCTAGCTAGCGCCACAGCAACAATGCAGTTCAACACAGGTGACAAAGTAAGGGTGCTCATAGTCTCCGCTTACCTACCCAGCGAAGAAGACTATAAACCACCATCGCCAGAACTGGAAGAAATTACAAGAAAATACCACGGTAAGAATATTCCCATTATTCTAGGTTGCGACGCCAACGCCCACCACGTGGTATGGGGCAGCACCAACTGCAATAAAAAAGGTGAATTACTCTTAGATTTCTTTAGTTCAGCAGGTTTTGACGTACTGAACGAGGGTAACACTCCGACATTCGTTACGAAAAACCGGAAAGAGGTGCTGGATATCACGATCGCCACCGAAAGGATCAGCCAACACATCTCAGAATGGAAAGTGGACGAAAGAGACTCGAAGTCGGATCACAGACGGATAATCTTCAGTGTGGGAACCGAAATCGAGAAAACCATGACAAGAAACGCGAGGAAAACTGACTGGACGACATTTGAACAGCATATGAAGAAGTGGAATCCAGCAGACCGCAACTCGATAAAAGATATCATAGATATAGAAAAAGAAGCCAGCCGACTGGATAATGCCCTCAGGGAGGCGTACCACAGGGCATGCCCACTCAAGGAGATAAAACCAGGAAAAGGCCAACCATGGTGGACAAGAGCACTAGAGAAGAAAAGGAAAAAGACCAGGCGAGCCCTCAGAACAGCACTTAGAAGGGGCGACGAGGAAAGCTGGCTGACGTACAGGAGAGAAAGAAACCTTTTCAAAAAAGAATGCAGAAGGGAGAACAGAAATGGCTGGAAAGCGTTCTGCGAGGGTATCGAGAAATACCCTGACGCAGCGAGACTTGCCAAAATGTTCCCAAAAACCAGCAACTGCAAATTTGGTAGCATTAAGCAAGGGGACGAACTCATATCTGACCCAGAAAGAATACTGGAAATAATGTTGGAAACACACTTTCCAGAAAGTGAGGAATACGTAGGCAACGAAACGAGTGCCTACACAGAGAACCCGGAGGAAAACGAGGTAAAGACGATAATCACGAAAGAGCATCCGATCGTTCCAGCCATACAAGGCAGCCGGGCCAGACGAAATCTTCCCGGGAATGCTCCAAAAAGCAATAAAGTACATAGAAGATGATCTTCTGGAGCTATACAACTGCAGCATCAGAATGAAACACATTCCTAGGAAATGGAGGGAAGTACGGGCGGTATTCATACCAAAACCCGGTAAAGAGACGTATCAAGAGGCCAAAGCCTTTAGATGCATAAGCCTATCCTCATTTCTACTCAAAACCCTAGAGAAGATATTGGATAGACTAATAAGAGAACAAGTCGCCGCAAGCGGATCTCCGCTCCACCAGAACCAACATGCGTACACGGAAGGCAAGTCCACCGAGACCGCCCTGCATAACTTGGTCAACAGGATACAGAGATCGATAAGCAACACAGAATATGACTAGCATGCTTCTTCGACGTAGAGGGAGCCTTTGACAAGGCGACCCCAGTCTCAATTGAGGAGACACTAAACCGCGAAGGCATAAACAAAGATATATCAGGTTGGATAAGAAACATGCTGAACCAACGACTGATACAGGCTGAGTTAGCGGGAAAAACACGCATAGTGACAGCAAGGAGAGGCTTCCCCCAAGGAGGATGCCTATCACCCCTACTATGGTGCCTGCTAATAGACGAATTAGTAAACAAGATAAACAGAATGCATATATACACACAGGTATACTCTGATGACGGTGTGCTTCTGATAACAGGAAAGGTCCTCAGTGTCATATGCAATATCATGAACAAGGGGATCAACAAAGCACTAGAATGGTGCAGGAGTAAAGGCCTGGACCTAAACCCGGACAAAACAAAACTAGTCCTCTTCACGAGGAAAAGAAAACTAGGACGAGCTGAACCAGTAAGACTTGACGGTCACGATCTCGAAAAGGTAAAAGAGGTCAAATACCTGGGTGTGACACTGGACAGCAAACTGACATTCCAGACTCACATAAGCAACGCATGTTCGAAGGCCAAAATGGCTATGATGCAGTGCAAAAGAGCTGTAGGAAAAACCTGGGGAATAAGACCGGCCATAGTACTGTGGATATACAAGGCCATAATTATGCCCAGAATCTTGCATGGAGCCCTGGTATGGTGGCACAGAGCCAACATTGGGAGCAATAAAAAAGAACTAGACAAGGCCCAAAGAATGGCAGCACTAATGACCACGGGTGCAATGAGAACAACACCCACTGCCGCGCTAGAGATAATACTAGGACTAAACCCACTAGACCTAGAGGCAAAAAAGAAAGCAGTTGAACAATGGTTCAAACTAAGAAGCATTGGCCTCTGGACAGCAAACTCGTTCGATGAAGGCCATGCCAAGATTAGTCAGGGCTATGAAGACAAACTGTCAATGATTCTCTCAAACAATGACCTAATCAAGAAAGAGAGAACCTTTGACAAGAAATACAGAGTACACATAGGACAGAGAGACGACTGGAAGATAGACACAGATGGCATTGTCTGTTACACAGACGGCTCCAGAAAGGCCACAACGAAGCTCTCTGGCTCCGGAGTGCACATTAAATGCGAGGACGGAACAGAGATAAACAGCTCAACAACATTGGGCAAGTATGCAAGTGTATTCCAAGCAGAAATCTTTGCCATCAAGGAGTGCGCGGAAATAACAAAAGACCTGAATGCCGAAAAGGTCACACTCTACAGTGATAGCCAAGCGGCGCTGAAAGCCCTAGGCAAGATAGAGACCACCTCGGCAATAGTAAAGGAGTGCAAAAAGGCGTTGGAAAGTCTGGCTAGAGCAACCGACGTGACGATTGCCTGGGTACCCGGACACGAAGGCAATATGGGCAACGAGGTAGCCGATGAGTTGGCCAGGAAAGGAGCTGATGAAAACCAAGTGGGCCCTGAACCCAGGCTGCCAATAGCCCACAAAATCACCAAGGGAGTCATCAGCAGGAGCATAGTGGCAGAAACCAATCGAAGATGGAAAACATCACCTGTCATGAGACAGTCGAAGGTGTTCATAAAAAGCTTAGACACAAAAAGAACAAGCCAACTGATGAAACTATCCAGGAAAAACATGAGGCTTGTCGTAGAAGTGATAACGGGTCACTGCCGACTGAACAGGCACCTGACACTAATAGGAGTGAAGACCGATCCCAAATGCCCGGAGTGCATGGATGCCAAGGAAACCAGCATCCACCTGCTGGCCGAATGTCCCATGTACGCGCTGAAAAGATGGGAAATCATGGGAACGGATGAACTAGATCTCGAAGACATTCCCAATCTGAGGGTGGAACAGATTGTAAGTTTTTGCAAGGAAACAGGTAGGTTTGACGAAACGCCGTGATTGCCGGGCACCCCTATCCGTTACAGGATAAATAGGGGAAATGGGTGAAATGGCCCACACCGAAGGGCAGATCACCCGTCCGGAAACGGCGTCCCCTGCTGGCAGTAAGTAAGTAGTAAGTAAGTATCTACTGGGGTTCTTTCTGAGTTGGTGTAGTGTAAATAATGAATTTATATAATTTTGTCACAGGCATTTTTACAGTTTCCTCTGGAGTTAGAACTCTTTAAATTACTTTTTCAATTGGTAAGTACCGGTTTTTGGAGCTTAGGCACCCGGTGGCCGACGCCCGACTGAGATTCCGTATCCAAATTAGTATTCTTTCTACTTTTGCACAACCCTGGGTGACCGTTCTTAACATTTCAAGTTTTAAGCGATATTAGCCAGGTCGGTTTAAGGATGGGTGACCGTGAAAATAACAAGAAGGTAGGTAGGTATCTACCTAATACCTTTTAGTTAAACGGCTTTATTAATTGAAAGTATGACATCTCAGGCAGGTATATTGTCGTCCGAAAAGACACACGCCTTCTTGCTTACCTACCTACCTATCAAATTTAATATCAGATCAATTACTCAACAGGAATAGGGTAACATTTATACCTAAGTACATAAAGCGAACTTAATAAAATGTATCTACATCAAGGTAGTCAGTAGTAGTACCTACCGCTCATACAACGACACACGGCGACGAGCCAAGCGAGCGGATGATATACCTACCTATAACGAGCTCCTATGAGACGACTTTCTCGCTCGCGCATACGGCCGCTCGCTTGATCGATTCATCCTATCTCGCTCTGTCTGTGCCGCCAGCGCAACAATAGTATCTGTCTGCCAGCCGGTGCATTTTAAATTTCTACACGAATATCTATGGCAATCGTTATAGGAAGTTGGATCCCTTCGAAGACCGATGTCAAATCTCTCATAGGATTGGTGATTTGGTGACCATTCCTCAATTTAAAAAAAAAAAAAAAATTTTGTTGAAAGATTCCGTTAGCTCTTCTCTTGGGTAGGGCAGTAGGGGTAGGACCCGTAGGTCGTCTGTCAGGTAAAATTTAAGGAGTCCGAGTCATTTTGACCTATTCGTACACCCATTGATTAATGCATGCGACTCTGACGCAATTTTTCTTCTTGAGGATAGTAGGTCAAACGGCAGTCGCTCATGTAAAAGTCAAGGGGCTGAGTCATTTTGTGCTATTCGTACCACCCACTGATTAACGAATGCGGCTCTGGTGCAAATTGGCTTCTTGAGGATAGTAGGTCAACTTCAGTCGCTCATGTAAAAGTTAAAGGGCTGAGTCATTTTAAGCTATTCGTACCACCCACTGATTAACGAATGCGGCTCTGGTGCAAATTGGCTTCTTGAGGATAGTAGGTCAAACGGCAGTCGCTCATGTAAAAGTCAAGGGGCTGAGTCATTTTGACCTTTTCGTACACTCTTTGATTAATGCATGCGATTCTGACGCAATTTTTCTTCTTGAGGATAGTAGGTCAAACGGCAGTCGCTCATGTAAAAGTCAAGGGGCTGAGTCATTTTGACCTATTCTTACACCCATTGATTAATGCATGCGACTCTGACGCAATTTTTCTTCTTGAGGATAGTAGGTCAAACGGCAGTCACTCATGTAAAAGTCAAGGGGCTGAGTCATTTTGACCTTTTCGTACACTCATTGATTAATGCATGCGACTCTGACGCAATTTTTCTTCTTGAGGATAGTAGGTCAAACGGCAGTCGCTCATGTAAAAGTCAAGGGGCTGAGTCATTTTGACCTATTCGTACACCCATTGATTAATGCATGCGACTCTGACGCAATTTTTCTTCTTGAGGATAGTAGGTCAAACGGCAGTCACTCATGTAAAAGTCAAGGGGCTGAGTCATTTTGAGCTATTCGTACCACCCACTGATTAATGCATGCGACTATAGTGCGATTTTGCTTCTTGAGGATAGTAGGTAAAACGGAAGTCACTCATGTAAAAGTCAAGGGGCTGAGTCATTTTGAGCTATTTGTACACCCATTGATTAATGCATGCGACTCTGACGCAATTTTTCTTCTTGGGGATAGTAGGTCAAACGGCAGTCACTCATGTAAAAGTCAAGGGGCTGAGTCATTTTGAGCGATTCGTACCACCCACTGATTAATGCATGCGACTATAGTGCGATTTTGCTTCTTGAGGATAGTAGGTCAAACGGCAGTCACTCATGTAAAAGTCAAGGGGCTGAGTCATTTTGAGCTATTCGTACCACCCACTGATTAATGCATGCGACTATAGTGCGATTTTGCTTCTTGAGGATAGTAGGTAAAACGGAAGTCACTCATGTAAAAGTCAAGGGGCTGAGTCATTTTGAGCTATTTGTACACCCATTGATTAATGCATGCGACTCTGACGCAATTTTTCTTCTTGGGGATAGTAGGTCAAACGGCAGTCACTCATGTAAAAGTCAAGGGGCTGAGTCATTTTGAGCGATTCGTACCACCCACTGATTAATGCATGCGACTATAGTGCGATTTTGCTTCTTGAGGATAGTAGGTCAAACGGCAGTCACTCATGTAAAAGTCAAGGGGCTGAGTCATTTTGAGCTATTCGTACCACCCACTGATTAATGCATGCGACTATAGTGTGATTTTGCTTCTTGAGGATAGTAGGTCAAACGGCAGTCGCTCATGTAAAAGTCAAGGGGCTGAGGCATTTTGTTTTGAGTCGTTCGTCGTGCCGGAACAAAATGGCGAGAGTAGGGACCTAGTCATATTTATTCGTGTTTATAGGTGCATAGATACCTACATACGATATTTACATATTCTTGTCCCATTCTAGGTATGCCGACGTCCCACGTCGTTCATAAGTACTTATGTAAGGCGGGAGTGCTTATGTCGTACTCGACATATACGCGGTGCATCCGCGACGGCTTAGTCGGTTCGAGTTCGAGTCCGACATGTCCACCGACCACCGCGCCGTGCCGCCGCGCCAGCCGCCGGTGATAACAGGTATGTTGAACTCGACTGGATATACCTACTCTGGCATGAGGTGTGTGTTTTTAATCGGTTCGAGTTCAACATAACCACCAAAATGACACCAAATTCGTACTCAGCACACCTACTCAAAAATAAGTTAGACCATACCCGTATTGCAATTTTGTATAAATTGGACTTTGATTATCGTCTAATTCATACTCAGCATACAAGAAATGTGAAGTAGTAACTCGATTGCATGTTTGAAGATGCGATCTATATTATTTTACCTCTTTGGTATTTTATATTATTAATAGCTGTCGCCCGCGGCTCCGCCCGCGTGGATGTCCGTTGTCGCGGACTGGGGTGTGAAAAATAAATAGTAGCCGATTCTCAGACTTCGGTCGACCCGTTTCGGAGGAGTATGGGAATTAATTATTTATACTTCTTGACAAAATATAGTACACCACCATCTAGAAGCTATTACTGCGAAATGTAGACTGAACCTCTGGATATTTCGTTGACATCTAGTGGCGAAAAATAATATTTAAAAATAATGCGCAAAATAGCCCGAGTTATGATGGTCTCATTTTTTTGTATGGAATGGGGTATCTGTACTTTAGTATTATGTTATCTGTGCCCATATTGCAATTTTCTACTGACAGCGCGGCGGCCAAAACTGACGTCAAATTCGAACTCAGCATACTCGAAAACCCATAAGACCATACCCATATTGCAATTTAGCTAGGACACTGTGGCAGCCATATTGAATTCCAAAAATGACATCAAATTCACACTTAACATACTCAAAAACCTATTAAACCATACCCATACTGCAATTTTCTACCTACAGCGCGGCGGCCATATTGGAGGCCAAAACTGACGTCAAATTCGAACTCAGCATACTCGAAAACCCATTAAACCATACCCATATTGCAATTTAGTTTGGACACCGTGGCGGCCATATTGGATTCCAAAAAATGACATCAAATTCACACTCAGCATACTCAAAAACCTATTAAACCATACCCATATTGCAATTTTCTACCTACAGCGCGGCGGCCATATTGGAGACCAAAACTCAGCATACTTGAAAACTCATTAGACCATACCCATATTGCAATTTATCTAGGTCACCGCGGTGGTCATTTTGAATTCCAAAAATGACATCAAATTCACACTCGGCATACTCAAAAACCTATTAAACCATACCCATATTGCAATTTTCTACCTACAGCGCGGCGGCCATATTGGAGGCCAAAACTGACATCAAATTCGAACTCAGCATACTCGAAAACCCATTAGACCATACCCATATTGCAATTTTCTACCTACAGCGCGGCGGCCATATTGGAGACCAAAACTCAGCATACTCGAAAACTCATTAGACCATACCCATATTGCAATTTATCTAGATCACCGCGGTGGCCATTTTGAATTCCAAAAATGACATCAAATTCACACTCGGCATACTCAAAAACCTATTAAACCATACCCATATTGCAATTTTCTACCTACAGCGCGGCGGCCATATTGGAGACCAAAACTCAGCATACTCGAAAACTCATTAGACCATACCCATATTGCAATTTATCTAGGTCACCGCGGTGGCCATTTTGAATTCCAAAAATGACATCAAATTCACACTCGGCATACTCAAAAACCTATTAAACCATACCCATAATGCAATTTTCTACCTACAGCGCGGCGGCCTTATTGGAGACCAAAACTCAGCATACTCGAAAACTCATTAGACCAAACCCATATTCCAATTTATCCACTATGGCCGCCGCGGTGACTAGGTCACCGCGGCGGCCATAGTGGATCCCAAAAATGACATCAAATTCACACTCAGCATACTCAAAAACCTAATGAACCATACCCATATTGCAATTTAGCTAGAACACCGTGGCGGCCATTATGGATTCCAAAAATTACATCTAATTCGTACTCAACACACTCAAGAACCCTCTTATCTGGCAAACGAGGGTATTACCCTTTTTTTCTTGCGAAGATCCGCTGTGGAAAAAGCCCGATTGCGAGTTTGGAGATGCGGTCTATACTAACATCACTCACAGTCAATCTTCTTAAATAAATAGTAGTAATAATGTGCCTACATATGTTTATTCATATTGTCATTTAGGTATGACACTTCTTATCGTTGAAAATATAGTACACCACCATCTAGCAGCTACTACTGTAAAACGTAAGCTGAACCTCGGGCTAAATTGTTGACATCTAGTAGCGAATATTAATATTTAAATTTAGCCCGTAAAATAGCCCGAGTTATGATGGCCTCATTTTTTTGTATGGGATGAGGTATCTGTACTTTAGTATTATGTTATCTGTGGTAGTGTCAGGCGTGGTTCACTCCGCGCAGTACATCCGTTATATACCTACAACGAAGTAGCCGGCCGAGCGGATTAAAAATTAGTCGAGTGTCACGCGCGCGCTCGTGTGAACGCTTGAGGTGTTTTCTATGCTCGCGCTCGGCTGGGATTTTATAAAAACATTTTTTTTCTCTCTTGATCGTGCCTACTACTGGTACCTACCTTAGAATGGACAAGAAAAGAAAATATGACAGACGATATTGTGTGGCGTTCGGCTGTTTGAATTCGAATAGAAATAATAATAAGATTTATCTTTTTTCTCGCTTCCCAAAGATGCTGTAAGGTAATTTTGCCAAATTAATAAATTTTTAAATTTTAAGGTACTTACCTACCTACCCATAACCCAACCTACCACTACTACTGTTCAAAATGCGTAACTAGACTAAAACTACTTATTTTATAGGTAGACCACGAAGTAGGTAGGTACCTAGCCAGCTAGATTTTTGAACTGGGAGGGTTATTGGATCGGACCCATCGGGGTCAACGTACTCCGCTGTCACCCGCCTCGACGTATTTTTCTTATTTCGAGTGTCCTTGACGGGCATTGCGCGTTGACTATAGGTAGGTAGGTACCACTGACGATACCTACCCTACGTAATTTCTGCAGTTCCAAGTTCCTTCTTTTTAAACAACTTAAAAAAAGGAGGAGGGTCTCTATTCGATTTTTTTAATTTCTTATGTTTGTCCCTTCATAACGCCGTCATTTATTAGTTCTTAACTACATAATATATGAACCTTCGCGCTCGAAAGCTACCTTATAGCTTATAGGTAATATTTAGTATTCTTTGTTTATAGTCCGAGAGCTGAAGTAATAAATTTAATAGGTATACAAATGAATAGCATAATATTTAATATTATTCACCTGAACATGATAATTAGATACTTTGGCGCACTTTGGCTAGTCTGACAGGTATATAGACCGAGAGCTAAGGTTAAGTTTGACAATACATGGTGGCCAGCTCTCCTGGCCAAAAAATTTGGCGCCCCATATTGAGGAGTATTTGAGCCACCCCCATGTATGTCCAGTGATTTTTACTAGCTTAGGAGATACGATTTTTGAAGTTATACTACTTTTGGCGCACCTAACCTTTCTCGGCGTGGCGATTATCAAACACTTATAAAAATTTTCATTGTATAGAGACTGGACTATGGCGACTGCAACGGGGACTGTTCCTGTGACGGCGACGAGCGACTACTACGGTGACTGTGCTCCTCAGTGCCCCGTTTGCTTCACTCTAACCAAAGACCATAAGCACATGTGTGTTTGCTCCGTACTGACTACCATTTGTCTATTTTATTTTAGTCGTCGAGAGTGGCTGATTTTAATAAGACGAGAGGACTTACTAAGCAAAGAAAATTTGAGAGCTAAAAGCTACGAAGTCTGCTCCCATCATTTTGAAGATTCTGCAATCAGGAAAATCAAACAACTGAAACCAAATACAGTTCCAACAAAGCTTATAGTATCCGAGAACCGAGTTCCTAACAATAATATAAATTCAAATACGAACTGCTTTCAAAGCGCATTCAATTTAGCTGGCGCAAATCAAAATAATTTACCAACATGATTTTTGGGTGTCGGCTCTCGGACTAGTTTAAGCCGTTTCGTGTTTGCGTCGTACGGCATGTAACTAAACACGTAAATGGTATGTTCAATTTAGCAAATACACTAAAGTGTAGTAGCAAAGAATACTAAATGTAGTAGTATGCTTATCGTCTTATGTTAAAATATGCGGACATTGTAGGTAATAAAATACTTTTTTCATCTAATACTAGGTAGGTATGTTTAAAGTTGTCATTTTCACATAAGTAGAAAAATAGTAACAGGTACATAACTGGACTGGTAATCAAATATTCATTTCTTCACAAGAAGGCAACCCTAACAGGCGTAAGAAGAGATAAGAGGTACGCGATAGAAAGAGACGAAGTAGTAGGTGAATAAAATTATAGGTACCTAATGTTGTGCGAGCTGAATTCCACCGTATTGCGTCGGAGCAAGACTGGAATTAATTAAATCTTCTTGCGCAGTGATCCTTCTGTACGTTAGTACTATTAATTATTCTGTGGTAGTGTGTTATCCTCAGAGAAAGAAAGTAGGTATAGAGTAATGGACGGCGTGGCCGAATGAGATAGAAGATTATTACCCTAAGGTCAATAGTCAAAGATTATAGTGTTGCTATAAAATATGATTTTACCCCAAGACTCGATTTAAACACTTACAAATTCTGTTTCTAAATTGAACTGAGGATTAAACAATCACAGCTAGACGGCATGTCCTCAAGATTGTGATTGTTATATAGTGAGTCTAGTCTTAAGTGTCAATGCAAATTTCGTAATTGAAAGCTGTAAGTTGTATTGACCGCCACTGCAGACCGCGTCTAAGTGTGACGCTTTACTTGGCAGGAAGAAAATTCATGGAATGAATAAAAAACGTATGTAATTGCTTTGGGTTCGTGGTGAGATGGCTGACATTGAAAGAAAACGACTTTACGACTTATTATTTATTTTGAGAGACACACACACTTGAGTTACATGTTAAGGAATGAATGTCGGGCGCCGGTACCGTCCGGGGACAAGGGCGCTATCATAGACAATCATAGACAACATATTTATTTTAATGGACAAATATACAACATGCCCTTTTTTCTTTAAGAAAAAGAAATGACATTTATTTCTTTTTTGACAATTGACGTTGACACTGGCTTTGACATATGACATATGAATATAAACAAAAAGATAACCTTACTTTTCTAAACAAAGTCACGTTAAACAATTAACATTAAATTATTTAAAATTACTGTGATAAAAACATATATTGAAGTGTTTTCGTGCAATTAATATAATTAGAGTCTACTTTTCAACATATTAATAAATTGAATTACATTCTATTAGATTACTCACAAATTATTGTCATGTCAATATTTAATTTTGTAAAAGTGTCAATTGTGTACATTATTACAGAAATTATAAATCCAGTCTTTGTATTTTCTTAAGCAATCTACCTCTAGAGCTATATTTTATTTCAGCTGTTGCATCGTCACTAAAAGTTAATACTGTGTTACTATTGCGACTTTGTGACGGTAAAATATTACTACTTGAGCTTGCTTGAGGTAAAGTACTTGTTTCAATTGTTTCAATAGGACTTGTAAGTATGTTTTCTAAATTATCTAAATTATCAGAGGACGACAATGATATAGGAATTGGATTCTCGCTTTCATATTCACTGTAGTCATGCAAACTTTCAGGTGAAACAATGGTATCATCCATATTTACAAATTCGGGTGACTTACATACATTTTGGGACTGACTTGACTTAGGACTCTTTTGTTTTTCTGTGTGACAAGAATAGTTTGATTCAAGCGACATAAATGAATCTGAGTCATTGCTAGACTCTTGACTTTGACTTTGATACTTTGACTTTGTATCAGGACTTGACTCACATATTTGAGTATAGAAGAATGTACAATTATCATCCTCCTCTTCTACAAAATAAGACTTTTTATTTGACTTATTATGTTTTTGATTAGATTGACTTGAACTTAATGACTGACTTGGACTTATCGACTGGCTAGGAAAAGTTTCCTTAAAGTGAACTTTTTTATCACTCTCTTGTAAGACATTATTTTGACTATTTGACTTATATTTCAATCGAATATGTTGGCTATTTCTACGGTAAGTAGTATTATTACAATCCTTGACAATAAATGATCTAGGATATTTTGTTTTTGATACAATAATTCCTTCAGTCCAAATTATATCTTTAGGATTTTTCTTAAAATAAATTTTGTCATTTATGCGAAATTCAGTATAACTTTTACAATTTTTATCATAATAAAATTTTGATTTTTGTAAACTAGTTTGTTTCTTTTGATAATGTTCAGAATGCGTAACAATCTTAGGTCGCAAGTTATTAATTTGACTAGGCAGTTTAGATCTTAAAGTTCTAGACATTAACAACTGTGCAGGCGAACTTAAATTATTCCTAGGTGTATTCCTATAGTGTAATAATCCTATGTATGGATCAGTACCAGAATAATCACTTTTTCTGAAAATATTTTTTACTATTTTCACAGAGACCTCAGCTAAGCCGTTAGACCTTGGAAAATGCGGACTAGAGACAACTTGTTCAATGTCCCATTCATACAAAAATTTTTGAAAATCAATGGAGTTGTATGGTGGACCTCCATCTGTAACTAACTGCTTGGGAATGCCGTGACGTGCGATGATAGACTTTAAATGTGTTATGACATTAAATGATCGACTATCTTTATTTAAATTGGCAATTTCGATGTAATTAGAATAGTAATCTACTACAAGTAAATATTTTTTACCTTTATATTCAAACAAGTCGGTAGCCAATTTTTGCCATGGATACAATGGTATTTCATGGGATAACATAGGTTGTTTTGTTTTATTTGCAGAATAAATAGCACATGACTCACACTGTCTAACTTTATTTTCTATATCCTGATTAATATTAGGCCAATAAACTACTCCTCTTGCCAAGTTTTTTGTCTTTTCAATACCTTGATGACTTTCATGTAGTATATTCAGAATTTCTGATCTCATAGACTGTGGAATAATAACTGAACTATTTTTGAAAATAATATCATTTATGACATGGATTTCCTCTTTGATATTCCAGTATGGTAATAACAAAGTATCACAATGTTGTTTGCAATTAGGCCATCCATTTTTATAGTATTCAATTAATTTCTGTGAAACTAAATCCTGTTTAGTATGAGACAAAAATTTTTCAAGTTTTTCTGGAGAAATGCTAAATTAGAGGTCAAAAAATTCACATGAATATTAATATTTGAGTCTAAATCTTCTAAAGAAACTAATTCTTGGTTAAAATTATTATCATTTATTGGGGCACGTGACAAAGTATCTGAAATATACATTTCTGAACCTTTTGTGTATGTAACAATTAGGTCGTAGGCTTGCAACGTTATCATCATACGTTGTAATCTAGCTGGCACTTCGAATAAAGGTTTTTTGAATAAAGTAACCAATGGTTGGTGGTCTGTTTCAACCTGAATAGGTTTGCCATATAAATATTGGTGGAACTTTGTACATCCAAAGACTATTGCATACAATTCTTTTTCTATCTGTGCATAATTTATTTGGCTTTTATTCAATGACTTGGAAGCATATGCTATGGGGTTTTTTCCATGCAAAATTACTGCACCTACTGCATTCTTAGAAGAATCGACTGACAACCTAATTGGTTTTTCAATATCATAGTGGACTAAAACAGGCGACTGACATAATACTGATTTTAATTTTTTAAATTGTTTTTCATGTTGGTCTAACCATTGCCATTTATTAAATTTTTTGAGAAGTTCTCTTAGAAGAGAGGTTACTTCTGCAAGATTTGGAATATAGGAACCTAAATAGTTAATCATTCCTAAGAATCTTTGAAGCTCTTTGACATTAGTAGGACTTGACATTTTTGAAATTGCTTCAACCTTCGACTGATCAGTCGAAACACCTTCCTTATTAAAAATATGACCTACATAGCAAATTTCTGACATACCAAATTGACATTTTGATTTGTTGAACTTCAAATTGACTTTAGAGGCACGCTCAAATAAAGATTCTAACCTTTGATTGTGTTCCACGACAGTAGACCCAAAGACCAAAATATCATCTACAAAGATAATTACACCAGGCAAATCTCCAAACAATTGATTCACAGTCCTATGAAAAATTTCACCAGATGAGCTAATTCCGTAGGGTAATCGCAAAAATCTGTATCTTCCGTAAGGTGTATTGAAGGTACAGAGATCACTACTATCTTCATCCAAACAAATAGTCCAATAGCCTGAACTAGCATCTAACTTTGAGAAAATTGATGCACCCGCAACTTTAGATCTTAAATCATCAAATGTTGGATACGGGTAGTAAGGACGTCTAATAGCTGTATTTAAATTTCTAGGATCAAGACATATCCTTAATTTACCATTTTGTTTTTCTACCAAGACTATTGAGTTAAGCCATTTAGTTGGTTTAACAACTTTTTCTATGACTTGTAATTTTTCCATACTCTCTAATTCCTCTTTAAGACGTTTTTCTAAAGAATATGGTATTCTACGTACCGGGCAAATTTAAGGAGGTACATTGCTATCAATGTCTAGATGAGCTTTATATGGTAAACAACCAAGACCCTCGAATGTTTTAGCATATTTAGAAACAATTTGTTGCACTGATTTGTTCTGAATTCCATAGATTCTTTTTACAATTCCAAGTTTTTCACATGAATTCCATCCTATAATTGTTTTACAGTCACATTCAACCACAACAAAGTACAATTTTGTTTTTATACCATTTTCAAATTCACAATCAATACATTTGGCACTAATTGTCCTGAAAAGGTGAATAGCTTATTATTTGTTCTAAAAATATTAATTTTACAATGAGAACAAGACATAATTTTATTCAATGTTTTCTTACTAATAACATTTGTATCAGCACCTGTATCAATTTGACATTCAAGTTTATAATCATTACAGTAAACATTTATCAACCAATCTTTATTATTATAATTAGAATTTTGAATAGAATTTATTATAAACTGATTAGAAAATACCTGTGGTTCTGCGTCATTGCATGAAATATTGCTCACTTTATGATTGTTACTTTTTCCTGGCTGCCTGAAAAAACAAAATTTTGCAAAATGTCCTTGTTTTTTGCATATTGAGCAAATTTTTTCCATTGCTGGGCATTTGTGTCTGTGTACTTGACCACATCGAGTACAGTTTCTATTCTGTGACTTATTTCTGTTGTTGGATAAACACAACTGATCTCTTGTTTTACTATTATTTCGAGAATGACTATTATTTCTATTCTTTGAATTATTTCTTTGTCGTGACCTTGATCTACCCCTATAATTTTGATTTTGTGTGATTCCTTGTATAATCTCATTTTTATGTTCATGATTTAGCATTTTAGATCTTTCTTGTGATAATTCTAAGCTCTTGGATATTTTTGTTGCCGACTCTATAGTCAAATTTTCTTCTTGTAGCCTTTCCTTTATATGAGTGTTTTTAATACCGATTACAAACATGTCTTTTATCAATGAATCTTTTAGATCTCCAAATTCACAAGATCCACTTAAATTATTTAAAATCGTTAGATATTCATCCGTAGATTCATCATTTTTCTGGTAGCGTGTAAAAAAATTATATCTCTCTACCGTCAAATTAGAGTGTGGACTAAATTTTTCATCAAATTTCTTCAGAATTGCCTCGAATTTGGTTTTAGTTCTGTCCAAATTGAAGCTATTAAAAATCTCTATGCCATCATCACCAATCGCATTTAGGAAAATCGCAGTCTTTTTATTGTCTGTAAATTTCTCAAATTCGTTCGCATCCATGAAAATTTCAAAACGTAATTTCCATTTTTTCCATTTACTAGATGGATCCTCAGTATTTTGAATCGTTAACGGTTTGAGTTGGACAAGAATTCCTTTGTCTGACATGACGACTATGACTTGTATTTTTTATTTTTTGAAATTCTTACTTTTGACTTACCCGCGATTATTTTTAGTTCCAACAAGCAACGTTTATGACACCACTTCTTACATTACTTCTTATATTACTTTAGACACCACTTTTGACACCACTTTTGACACCATGCTTTGGGTCCGTGGTGAGATGGCTGACATTGAAAGAAAACGACTTTACGACTTTACGACTTATTATTTATTTTGAGAGACACACACACTTGTTACATGTTAAGGAATGAATGTCGGGCGCCGGTACCGTCCGGGGACAAGGGCGCTATCATAGACAATCATAGACAACATATTTATTTTAATAGACAAATATACAACAGTAATCATGTGTAACCATTTATTATATGCACATCTTACAGCATTTAGTAGTTTTATTTACCGCATCTTTTACGTCCTAATTTTAAAAGTCCAAAAACTTATGTCATAAACTCGCAACTCATAAGTGTCATAACATTAATAATAAAAAATATAATTTAGTCCTAGCGATCGATCGATCGATTTACAATTTTCAACTCTCGGTTGCGACTAAGTGCTCAATTGTGACGACACTGAATTCCGGGTTATATGACAATCCGTGTCTAGCAACACTGAATATTTTAACCAATGTTGAAATTTCAATTAAAATGAGATTTTTTTATACCACTTAGGTGGCAGACAAGCACACGGCCCACCTGATGGAAAGTGGTACAATCACAATAAGAATTTGTTGAAGTGTGAGAGAGACAACTTCTTGTCAAAAAACATGTGCTCAAACGTGACCGTAAACTAAACCTCTGAAAAAGAAAACAAACCAAAACAACCAACTTAGCGGCATGGCAATGGGAATATTACGTGAAAAGGGAAAAAATAAATAAGTATGTCACGATCACAACAAAATCTAAGCCGTAGCAGAGCTACAAAACGACAAAGGGAAGAACAGGTGGAACTACGGGTCTTTAGTCGTTTCGCACCACGCATTTTCGAACCGCGGTTCGAATCGCCCAAGTACTATTTCTGAATAGGACCATTCACACCGCAGTGGTTGGAGCGGTGCGAATAGCCGAAAGTATCTTTTGGAATGGGTCGATTCGGACCACTGAGCGAAATTGTAGATCCTGATTTAAAGTCATAGAAATAATGTCTAATGATTTATTTGTACAGACGATGAGAAAAGTGGTAAGTGCATATCAAGTGTATAACAAGTGTAATATTAGTTTTATTTTTATAGTAAGACGGTAATGGTTTAAAATCACAGTTTGATCAACATGTTATCACAGATTAGAATTTACATAATGTTGTGATAATTATATCTAACGACAACGAGGTTGTCTTTGAATAAATGTCAGTTGTGGTCCGGTGCTTGGTGGTTCCATTGAATTTAGAACATGGTGACAGCGGTATTCGGTTTAATATTGTCATAATTAGCATTTTCATGCGCAATATTTGTGATTGCAATAGAGCACGCCCGACCTCCTGCGGAATTAGGTTTGGACGGCGCCGGAGGACCGGCTGGCCGTGCCGGGGTATGGAAAAAGTGGAAAATGCAATTTCAATTGTTCTTGAAGGCGTTAGGTGTAGACAAGGAGGCGGCGAGTGTGCAGTCTAGTTTGTTGGTGAACCTGATTGGCAAAAAGGGGTTTGAATCGTGTGAGACTATGGGGCTCGTTAAACGTCTTAGATCTATTCAGATTTCAGATTACAGTGATCTATTTAAAGGCTTAAGGTGTCTGCCATTCCAATTCCTAAGGTTTTGTTTTGGGGTAACCTGTGCTTCTGAAGTGTTTTATGCTAAAATATGACAACTTCTGAAAGACTTCGAAGGAGTAGAGAGTTATATTGACAACATAATTGTATGGGGTTCTTAGAAGGAAATTCACGATCAGAGGTTAAAACGTTTACTTGAAAGATCGAGAGAAATCAATTTAAAATTCAATAAAGAAACACGTAGATTTTTTGTGGAGGAAGTTAAGTATTTAGGGCATGTGTTTGATAAAAATGGAATGAAGCCGGATCCGGAAAAAATTAAGGCTATTAAAGAAATTCTTAGAATGTACTTGCGTGTGCATACCATCACCTTTTTGCATCTATTTAACATTGTTTACTATATTTTAAGTTAATCAATATATTTAGTAAGTAAAAAAGGTTACCTATCTTAATCCCGAATATCATAATCCCGAAAACGTTTGGCCATTTTTTCATAATTCCGTTTTTTCAAATTTCGAAGTTTTATTTGCCATATAATCGCAACTCCAAATTTCATTTGCCCATTTATTCATTTGTGCGACGTTTTATAATCCAGATGAACGATTTCCAGACACACGAAATCTAAATACAGAAAATCCACATGACCGTAATCCATATACACGAAACCCGAATATTTAAAACACAAATTTTTGAAATGTAGATAATTGATATTCAGAAAAACAATATACAGATTTTTAAACATAAAAATAAACCTCATATGGCGTCTACTAACTAAGCTCGACGGAGCCCCGCTTCGCGGGGCTCCTACTTCTGAGTGGTTTAAAAAAATAACCACGAAGACTAAGGCGGGAGCGAAGCGAAACGGAGCTCCCGCCTTAGTCTTCGCCGTAGTCTTCTAACCTAACCTATCCGAGTCGGATTGCACTGAGTCGGGGTGTTAACGATAATTAATTTCGATTAATTGATTTAGACAAAATGATACTAGGTGAACCACAAGTAAAAAGGAGGAAAAAGTATATACAAAAGGAGGAAAAACTGCAGAAACTTATAAAAATAAAAGAAAATTTAAGTGAAATTAAAAAATTAAAGTAAATTTCTAAATTACTTACTGTACCTAATAAATGAATCGTACAAATTTAGTGAGTTTTACTATACCTGTATATAGTTTAGCTGGAACACGATTGTATGGGAACCAAATAAAAAGATTATGAAAATTTGGTAATAGTTTATTTGGAAAAAAATTTTTTGAGAATCTGGATTATGACAATATGGGAATCAAAAAAATACTATTTGAAAATTTGTTTTTATTGCACCTGGAAATTGATTCATCTGGGAAATTAAAAACGGAATTATAGAAAGTTGTCATTCAAACGGTTGGTAGAACTTTTAAAAGACAGATGGTCTTTTAAAAGTTCTACCAACCGTTTTCGGGGTTTTAAGATTCGGGTAACAGAAATTCGATATTTCAATAGGTTACCAGTAAAAAAATTTACAGTGCAATAGCACCAATATTTTATGTAGCGGGCTTATGAGAAATGTAGATGATAAATTATTTTTTGTTATTTTGTGCCTGGTTGTACTTGTAAGGAATGTACAATAAAACTGCATGTCTTTTCTGTCCGACTTCACCTATCCAAAAAGTGAAACAATGTTCCCTATACTGTGGTCCGAATCAACCCATTACCAAAAGTTCTTGGGCGATTCGAACCGTGGTGCGAAACGACTCATTGAAGAAGAGCTCTTGGGCAATTCACACCGCGGTCCGAACCGCTCACGGTCCGAAACGACTAAAGACCCGAACTACTACTAGAGAACCTTAAAATAAATTTCAAACCCAACCTTTATTATTTTTACTGCTAGATCAGTTTTGAACAAATAAACATATATTAAGATGATAATTTTTTTTTCTTAATCTCAATAGCAAAATGGAGGTTTTCACTAAATTGAATTCAACTAAACTAAAAATAGTTTAGTCCTGTCAAATTAGGTTAGTTTGTGTTTTCCCGAATAAGAAATCGCAATTTGACGTGACTAAACTAATTATAGTTTAGTTTAGTCGGAATTTTGCCAAACCGAATCAACGTCATTAAGCAGTTTATGGAATTAACCACCGAGAAAAGACAAAGAACAAAGCAAATATGCAGGGTACAGGTAAGGAGAATCATCTCATATGGGAGAAAATTTGAAAAAGTATCTAGCTGTATGCGCTAAATAATACACACATCAACATGGTCTAGGGATATTTCAATTAAACTTAAATAATTAATATTCTATCAACTTTTTGTAAAGACACCTACACATTAAAATAAACCTTGTTTAATAATATCTATCTAATCTAATCTCTCTATCTAATCTCTCTCTAATCTAATATCTAATCTGATAATAAACTTTTAGATAAAGTTAATTAAAAAAAAATTTAGAAGAAGAGGATAAATAAACTCAGACAGAACTTCAATCTGAACTTTGTTTTTGAAACATCAAAACCTGAACGAAACAACTATTTTTTTATTACAATTGTTGAAAACTTAAAATTAATAATCCGTGGATCCACCTAAGACTCTTCTGACACGTCTGCAGCGGTTCTACATACTCAAAACAAGGGTGTCCTTGTCCAAATCCTGTTGTGAAATACTGTCCCAAGTCCTGCTAAGATACAAGAAAAGCTGGTTTTTATGCACAATATCTTCAGGAAAATTCCTAAGAGCTTTTCTCTGAAGCATATCCCAGGCATGCTAAATAGGATTTAAGTCAGGCATTGCGCATTGCGTAGCCCACGTCTATGTGTAATAAATATTATTGAATAATTTGGCAATGTTTTGTTAAATGGTTTTTTTTTGTTAGAAAGGTCTTGATCAGACTAAAAATCTTACGTTTGTTTGATTGCAATCTAGTCAAACTTGAACCGTATATATATAAGGGATACACGTAGGCGGAGCCGCGCACGGAAGGCTATTTATAGTTAAAACTTCGTAAACAAATCCTATAATCACAGAGGACAGAATACCAATTGGACCCAGTAGGTAGCGGTGCCCCATAGCTCCTACTTCCTGCTGTCCAAGTATAAATATTAGTGGGTAGTATCACAGATAATATAATATACTTCTTGTAGTGTACTAGCTGTTGCCTGCGGCTTCGCCCGCGTGGAATTCGGATTGCGGCTATAAATTGGGATGTTAGTTATCCTATCTTTTAAGTTGGACTATATTATAAATGGTTACAAAATTTTATCAAAATCCGTTCAGTAGTTTTGGAGTTTATCGCGAACATAATAATATATCGTGACATGAAATTTTTATATATATTATTATAAGATAAGCAAAAAGAAGCTTGAATATTGAATTTCATTAATTCATTGTACTTCCTAAGTTAAGCACTTTCAATGATCCAGATTTATATATAAGTAACGGCTTTCCAGATCTACAAACTGGCCTGTGTGGTGTAGTGGTAGAACATTCGACTGCTGCGCAGAGGGGGCAGGTTCGACTGGATGCATGAATATGTATATTTGCATTGGTCCGGGTATTTCCATGTATACTATGTATGTATTTACAAAAAAAAAGTATCTAAGTATGTTTTTTCGCATTCTAGATTACATAACACAAGGTAGTTAAGCTATGCTTACCATGGGTCTAGCGTTGTGTAGAATGCTGTAGATTTCTTTTTACTCTCATTCTGTTTTATAACCTGAGCAAACCTGAGTAACAATAGTAGATTATGGTATAAGTGTGTTAAGTTGGTGATTAGAATAAGTTTTTCAATTCATTTGTGAATAATAATAGTTTCAGATAGTAAACATTCCATAACGTTAAGGACTTCACATCAATCACATCATATATCGGACGCTGTACAGTATATGTGTTTACTAAGTAAATAAATCGTTTCTTCATAACTAGTACTTGTAGACATTTTAATTAATAAATATCTAACTAAAATTTCACTAGTAAAACTGGCGGGAACAATAAATGACTTTTTCTATTGGCTCACTGGCCACAGACTAAAAGAGTAAGCTTTTTCTTTTTGCCAAAGGCTTAACTCAAAATGCTTTCGAACTTACTAAAACAAAAACAAATTGAAGATTTGCATTGCATGTCTGTCTTTCTGTCTTTTTGAATTCTAGGTAAACTCTGGAACTGTTGCAGATTTGACGGGACTTTAACGAGGTATAAAGCGTAAATTAAGCTAATTTTATTTTAAGAATGGCGGTTCCTTGCATAAAAAGGTGAACGAATTCGCAGGTCTGTAGGTACAGTCAGCGTCCAAACGATCTTGACTACAAAGTCTCAAAGTGATCTTAACACCAAGGTATTAGAGCAAATCAAACTGTTTTATTGATTTAAATCGTAGATATTGTTGTCCTCAAAACAAACCTTAATCCAGACAAAATAAAATAAGGTAAGCGTGCATAAATTTGCATAGAGCTGATTATTGCTGGGGGTCTTAAAAATACACCAAAGGTCAGATTTATTGGATTCTCGCATTTTTCTCGTAAACGGCAAGTGTTATCGCAAAAGTTTGTAGGAAAAAAAAGACGGGTTGCACTCTGGGAGTGCCGGCAGAAGTGAAAACTTTTTCTTTCTTTCTTTCTTCGTTATATACATAGAAAAAGATAAAAAGAACATACCATACTATACCTATAATATAGTGCCAATCATAGAACCTATCACTAATGATGTTCTGCTAATTTTCTGTCAGAAGAAATTAAAAAATTTCAAAAAGAAAAAATAATTAACAAAAGTAAAAAATTACAAAAAGAAAAAATAATCACAAAATGATAATAAACTACAAAAAGGAAAAATAATCACAAAAAGTGTCAGAAGACCAGATTTGAACCCGGTACTATCTGAAACCATAAGGACTTACAGTTGAAGCGCTTACCGCTACCACTGGGTCCCCATTACGAACAAATTTTATTAGTGACTAATAAAATATTCTAGATGGCGTTATGTGTATCAATTTCACATAAAATTTTAAATGAATAAGAATTGAATCCTAGAAATATTATTTTTTCATAAAACTTTAATATTTGTTCCTCATAAACATAAAATAATGAACTTTTAAACCTAATTTCGACAATTTGTTATAATTATGCAGCGCACTTCGCGTCTTTTATCGCTACTATAATGAAACTGCCGATTCTGTGCACTAGGATTCACACAATAGATGGCGTGTTATTCAATTCTCTACATTTCACGGCTGTTACTAAAACAAAAAACATATCGAACGAGATTTACTGCAATTAACAATTGATTAGTTTCTTTTTAATTATTTTAGGAGTATGATTAAAACCAACAATTAAAAAGTTACTTCTGTTCTGTATTTATTTAACGTACCACCTTTATTGTTGAAGAAAACCGCTGTTTTTATAATCTACGAAACTTCGTAGGTATCGCCCTTTGTTCGGAACATACAACGCCGCCAACTTGAGTGTTAGGGTTGTCACTTTGTCAATGAAAATTAAACAATCCTATAAAACGTTTAGAATGCTTATTTATTTTTAACCCCCACGCGAAAAGGATAAGTCATAATGATATGATTTGTTTAAAATTAAAAAATAATAATAACTCTCCCCAGTGTTCTAGGGTAGGGTACATATTTGTTCATGGTAGTTCACATATTAGTACTTGGGTGAACAAAAGCAAAACGTTGAATTTTTGGCGCCAGAATGTATTTTGTCAAGTTTTTTTTTCGCTCTAACTTATCAATAAGGTTATTAAAATAAGGGGAAAGAAGGCACTTACATAATACCTTCTGAGGGGGTCAAAACTGTCAAACTAGGGACAGCATTTTGTAATGGCGGTCACTATTTTATGGATTGCACCCCAGCTTACCATTAAGCGGGGAGCAGTCAATTTGGTAACCGAAATATTTAAAGCAATTTAAACAAATTAAGAAAAATAACGCTCCTGGGGCGCGCCTGTTGTGAAGGTAATACTAGGTTAGGTAAGTAGGTAGTACTAGATAGGTAGGTAGTACCTACTTCTTACCTATTAGAAATAACAAGGGCTTTTAAACATGCTGAGTACGGATTTGAAAAAAAATTGATATTTGGAATATTTCTCGCATATTTCTACTGAAATAATAACGGTACGTACCTACTTTCTGCCTCATTTTTTAAAGACAACCTATCTACTGGGGTACTTTCTGAGTTGGTGTAGTGTAAATAATGAATTTATATAATTTTGTCACTGGCATTTTTCCAGTTTCCACTGGAGTTAGAACTCTTAAAATTACTTTTTCAATCGGTAAGTACCGGGTTTTGGAGCTTAGGCCCCCGGTGGCCGACGCCCGACTGAGACTCCGTATCCAAATTAGTATTCTTTCTACTTTTGCACAACCCTGGGTGACCGTTCTTAACATTTGAAGTTTTAAGCGATATTAGCCAGGTCGGTTTAAGGATGGGTGACCGTGAAAATAACAAGAAGGTAGGTAGGTATCTACCTAATACTTTTTAGTTAAACGGCTTTTTTAATTGAAAGTATCATATGGTATGTTGTCGTCCGAAAAGACACACGCCTTCCTGCTTACCTATCTACCTATCTTTTTTTTTTTACGTGCAGGAAATCCCCACGGATACCCACCCCTCCGGAGCCGGAGGGGGAGGTTATGTCGGACTCGAACCGACTAAACCGCACGCCGTCTCTGGGTCGTAGTGCTAGGCCGAAGGTGAGGTTGTCATGCGACATATCCCTCGCACCCCGGCTGACCCAGGGACCTATCTACCTATCAAATTTAATATCAGATCAATTACTCAACAGGAATAGGGTAGTCAATAGTAGTACCTACCGCACATACAAGGGTACATTGGGTAGGGCAGTAGGGGTAGGACCCGTAGGTCAGACGGTAGTCGGTCAGGTAAAAGTCAAGGGGCTGAGTCATTTTGAGCTATTCGTACCACCCACTGATTAATGGATGCGACTCTAGTGCAATTTTGCTTCTTGAGGATAATAGGTCAAACGACAGTCGCTCATGTAAAAGTCAAGGGGCTGAGTCATTTTGAGCTATTCGTACCACCCACTGATTAATGGATGCGACTCTAGTGCAATTTTGCTTCTTGAGGATAGTAGGTCAAACGGCAGTCGCTCATGTAAAAGTCAAAGGGGCTGAGTCATTTTGAGCTATTCGTACCACCCACTGATTAATGGATGCGACTCTAGTGCAATTTTGCTTCTTGAGGATAGTAGGTCAAACGGCAGTCGCTCATGTAAAAGTCAAGGGGCTGAGTCATTTTGAGCTATTCGTACCACCCACTGATTAATGGATGCGACTCTAGTGCAATTTTGCTTCTTGAGGATAGTAGGTCAAACGGCAGTCGCTCATGTAAAAGTCAAGGGGCTGAGTCATTTTGAGCTATTCGTACCACCCACTGATTAATGGATTAGACTCTAGTGCAATTTTGCTTCTTGAGGATAGTAGGTCAAACGGCAGTCGCTCATGTAAAAGTCAAGGGGCTGAGTCGTTTTGAGCTATTCGTACCACCCACTGATTAATGGATGCGACTGTAGTGCAATTTTGCTTCTTGAGGATAGTAGGTCAAACGGCAGTCGCTCATGTTAAAGTCAAGGGGCTGAGTCATTTTAAGCTATTCGTACCACCTACTGATTAATGGATGCGACTCTAGTGCAATTTTGCTTCTTGAGGATAGTAGGTCAAACGGCAGTCACTCATGTTAAAGTCAAGGGGCTGAGTCATTTTAAGCTATTCGTACCACCTACTGATTAATGGATGCGACTCTAGTGCAATTTTGCTTCTTGAGGATAGTAGGTCAAACGGCAGTCGCTCATGTAAGAGTCAAGGGGCTGAGTCATTTTGAGCTATTCGTACCACCCACTGATTAATGGTTGCGACTCTAGTGCAATTTTGCTTCTTGAGGATAGTAGGTCAAACGGCAGTCGCTCATGTAAAAGTCAAGGGGCTGAGTCATTTTGAGCTATTCGTACCACCCACTGATTAATGGATGCGACTGTAGTGCAATTTTGCTTCTTGAGGATAGTAGGTCAAACGGCAGTCGCTCATGTAAAAGTCAAGGGGCTGAGGCACTTTGTTTTGAGCCGTTCGTCGTGCCGGAACAAAATGGCTAGAGTAGGAACCTAGTCATATTTATTCGTGTATATAGGTGCATAGATACCTACATACGATATTTACATATTCTTGTCCCATTCTAGGTATGCCGACGTCCCACGTCGTTCATAAGTACATATGTAAGGCGGGATTGCTTATGTCGTACTCGACATATACGCGGTGCATCCGCGACGGCTTAGTCGGTTCGAGTTCGAGTCCGACATATCCACCGACCACCGCGCCGTGCCGCCGCGCCAGCCGCCGGTGATAACAGTACTCGACTGGATATACCTAGTCTGGCATGAGGTGTGCGTTTTTAATCGGTTCGAGTTCAACATAACCACCAAAAATGACACAAAATTCGTACTCAGCACACCTAGGTACTCAAAAACAAGTTAGACCATACCCGTATTGCAATATTGCATAAATTGGACTTTGATTAACATCTAATTCATACTCAGCATACAAGAAATGTGAAGTACCCGATTGCAAGTTTGAAGAGGCGATCTATATTATTTTACCTCTTTGGTAATTTATATTATTACTAGCTATTGCCCGCGGCTCCGCCAGCGTGGATGTCCGTTATCGCGGACTGGGGTATGTAAAATAAATAGTAGCCAATTCTTAGACTTCGGTCGAGCCGTTTCGGAGGAGTATGGGAACGTACATTGTGACACATTTATACTTCTTGACAAACTATAGCACACCACCATCTAGAAGCTATTACTGCGAAATGTAGACTGAACCTCGGGATATTTCGTTGACATCTAGTGGTGAAAAATAATATTTAAAAATAATGCGCAAAATAGCCCAAGTTATGGTGGTCTAATTTTTTTGTAAGGAATGGGGTATCTATACTTTAGTATTATGTTATCTGTGCCCATATTTCAATTTTCTACCTACAGCGCGGCGGCCATATTGGAGGCCAAAAATGACGTCAAATTCGAACTCAGCATACTCGAAAACTCATTAAACCATACCCATATTGTAATTTATCTAGGACACCGCGGCAGCTATATTGGATCCCAAAAATGACATCAAATTCACACTCAGCACACTCGAAAACCTATTAAACCATACCCATGTTGCAATTTTCTACCGACAGCGCGGCGGCCATATTGGAGGCCAAAACTGACGTCAAATTCGCACTCAGCATACTCGAAAACCCATAAGACCATACCCATATTGCAATTTAGCTAGGACACCGTGGCAGCCATATTGAATTCCAAAAATGACATCAAATTCACACTCAGCATACTCAAAAACCTATTAAACCATACCCATATTGCAATTTTCTACCTACAGCGCGGTGGCCATATTGGAGGCCAAAACTGACGTCAAATTCGAACTCAGCATACTCGAAAACCCATTAGACCATACCCATATTGCAATTTAGTTAGGAAACCGTGGCGGCCATATTGGATTCCAAAAATGACATCAAATTCACACTCAGCATACTCAAAAACCTATTAAACCATACCCATATTGCAATTTTCTACCTACAGCGCGGCGGCCATATTGGAGGCCAAAACTGACGTCAAATTCGAACTTAGCATACTCGAAAACCCATTAAACCATACCCATATTGCAATTTAGTTAGGAAACCGTGGCGGCCATATTGGATTCCAAAAATGACATCAAATTCACACTCAGCATACTCAAAAACCTATTAAACCATACCCATATTGCAATTTTCTATCTACAGCGCGGCGGCCATATTGGAGGCCAAAACTGACGTCAAATTCGAACTCAGCATACTCGAAAACCCATAAAACCATACCCATATTGCAATTTAGCTAGGACACCGTGGCGGCCATTATGGATTCCAAAAATGACATCTAATTCGTTATCAACACACTCAAGAACCCTCTTATCTGGCAAACGAGGGTATTACCCTTTTTTCTTGCGAAGATCCGCTGTGGAAAAAGCCCGATTGCGAGTTTGGAGATGCGGTCTATACTAACATCATTCACAGTCAATCTTCTTAAATAAATAGTAGTAATAATGTGCCTACCTATGTTTATTTATATTGTCATATATGTTTGACACTTCTTATCGTTGAAAATATAGTACACCACCATCTAGCAGCTACTACTGTAAAACGTAAGCTGAACCTCGGGCTATATTGTTGACATCTAGTGGCGAATATTAATATTTAAATTTAGCCCGTAAAATTGCCCGAGTTATGATGGCCTCATTTTTTTGTATGGGATGAGGTATCTGTACTTTAGTATTATGTTATCTGTGCCGCTACCAAGCTATTTATGGTATCTTGCAAAACAGATTATAACTATAGATAATGTTGTATGACGTCAGTCGTCGGTTACGGTCCAAAGGTCAAGGATCCTGACGCGAGTTTCACACTTTTTACCCATCCAACGCCGCTAAAGAAGTTTTCACTTCAAAAGTTGTAGATCATGTAATTACCTACAAAATTTATTTCACATTTTTTTTGTTCGAAATACTATTTCGGAAATATCCCCATTTCAAAATTGGAAGAAGTAAAATCTATCCCGTTAAAAATGTCAATACTTCTCAAAAACACCAAGTTTCTTTTCAGTTTTTCTCCCGTAAATAGTTCTGAGATCCATGTACCTAATACCAAGACGGTTATTAATTTATTCAGTCAGTCAGATACTTAAGGGACCATCTGTCTTAAGTTGTTACGTAATTATCTAACCTAACAAAATCTTATAGTGACCATCATATAGGTATAGTGACAATCATTAACTAATTTGTTCGTCAAAATCGATCTGAAGTCGACTATACAGCTAGATAGTAATAAATTACGGACCTCGTATGTAATACATCTGAAATTAATAACTATTAAGAGTTGTGGGCTTATGAGCTAGCGTGAACGGCTCAGGGAGGATGAGCACCTGATCATCGAGGGATCAGGGCGCGCGCTCTCAATTAGTTGGGATTATCCCGCACGTGCCGGATTACATTTTTCAATTCTTGCGCTCAGTCGTAGCACTTACCTGTGTTAATTACATTTCGGTAAAATATAAAATTGTGCGTAGGGTTATCTCCAAATAGACTGGAAAAGGATAATGAAGAGTCTTGTGCTTTTCAAATTTATAAGATAAGATAAGATATTCTTTATTGTACAACATAAAAGTATCTATTTAACCGCGATTTTTTCCAGGCAACCTTTGGACGGATAGAATTAAAAAAGATAACAGGGTAACGTTCAATTATTTTTAAAAGAAGAAGTGACATTGATATATAGATTACAAATATAAACATGTTATATATCACTCATATTTGAAATACATACATACTTAGATTGTCAATATAATCCCTATATAATATATCATATTTATGATATATACTACTCAGACTACAAAATATAAATATCAAATATAAAATTACATAGTAGGTACATATAGTTGTTCAAGCAAGGGAAGATAGATAATGTTCTTATAGCATTTTTTAAAGAATCCAATGATTGTGGTGGCCTCTAGTGATCGTAGAAAACTATAGTGAACGAATTTTCGTAGAAACTTGTACAGTGCAGTGGCCTTGCTAGTCTCAAATTCTCAGATGATCTTGGAAATCATATATATTAAATATTACATAGTATGTAATACACACACACACACACACACACACACAATTAGTTCCAAAATACATATAAATTACATTTTATAATACCCATACACTTATGAAGCGGCGAAAACATATTATCACTGAACAAATGCAGTTATTCATTTGCCGTTTTTAGAGTGAAGGTTTTGCCTAGTGCAAAGTCGATAAATGCCGTTATTTTGGCACCAACTGAAAATATAATTCTTACTTAAAAGTAGCTGCATAACCTTTTGCCAACATTTTTTTCAGCAGATTTTCTTTACTCTTTTTATTACAAACAACTAGTTAATAATGTTTAAGGCGCGTTAAATCTATAACGAGTTTTATGACAGCCGTTTTGTTCGTAGAAAACAGACGTTAATTCGAGGAAACATATGGATGAAATGGCAGTAGATACTCGGTTTCAAAGTGCCGCTGGCAGCTCGACGGTTATAAAACGCCGACATTTGATGTATCCACGCTCAGCAGCCCCGTCATTTAGGCACGTCGTATAAATAAACAGCTTTAAATGTTTTACAACTTCAAATCCCTAATTTAATGTGAGTTACGTAAACAATATCATCATTCGATATCCGACAATCTAGAATACATTAGATATAAATTATAATAGTATGAAAATACGTAGGTACCTACCCACGCATAAGTGTTTACCTAAACGATTTGATAACAAAAAATAATCAAATAGATAGATAGGTAGGCATACCTCGGGACATACCTATGTCTTAGACCTAAAATGTGCTCTATAAGGGCAGTACAAGTTGTGTCTTTTGAGTTTAGCACGGGGTGCTACGGCGATGGATCCTCGTGCCCTAGGACCTTGTTTGCCTCGCGACTTACGTCTAAGAAATGTGTCCCGAGGTATAGTTAGGTTACCTACCCACACAACTTGTTAAGTAAAAATTAAGTCTTAACATACAAAATGGACTAAAATAATTTAATTGCAAAGAAAGAAATATAGTAGACTAGCTTTTGCCCGCGGCTCCGCCCGCGTGGATGTCGGTTATCGCGACCAAACATAGCCTATGTCCTTTCTCAAGGTTTAATCCACCCCTGTACCAAATTTCATCAAAATTGGTTCAGTGGTTTAGCCGTGAAAGACGAACAAACTTTCCCATTTATAAAATTACTATGGATAGTTTAGTACAGTCAGCGTCAGAACGATCCTGACTACAAAGTCTCAAAGTGATCTTAATTCCAAAGTATTACGAGCAAATCAAACTGTTTTATTGATTTAAATTGTATTATTGTCCTTAACTTGGTTTTAAAATAATTTTGAGACTTTGTAGTCAAGATCTTTCGAACGTTGACTGTACTAAAGTTTGATATCATGTTAATAACCTTTAGCACAGATAACATAATACTCCTTTAGTAAGTAGATACATTTTGATGCTGTGTTTTGGGTCGTGAAGCCTCACGCAGACGCCTTGGACTCGGCTCACTCATGTGTGATACGAGACTGGTCGACTAACGTGTCTTAGCGAAGCCTTACAAACGTACTTAAAGTTGGGTATCATGTTCAAACTACTTTCTTTACCTATGTTATCTTAAAGTTCAAGAATTTTACTTGTATTATGGTGTTATTAAAACAAGTCCTAATTAGGGTAAATTTGCCGCTAGGTATTCCAGGTATAAGTGTTGCAGATATCTTTCAACTATTTACTACTAATACATATTTAAACCAGCTGTTGCCCGCGGCTACGCCCGCGTGGATGTCGGATTTGTTGACATTAATGATCACTGCTCCGCTCTCTTGAGTAGTAGCGTTATGATATATAGCCAATGTGTTATTCTGATGTATAAGCTATATTATTGTAAAGTTTCATTAAAATCCATTCAGTAGTTTTTACGTGAAAGAGTTACAAACATCCGTACATACATCCATCCATATTCACAAACTTTCGCATTTATAATATTAGTAGAATGAGTACCAACTTCCTAAAATACTTAAGTTATAAGAATAGAGTGAATCAATTTAAAGTGTCACAAATACCTAAGCTATTACTGGCTTAACTTGTTACATTTTAACTCTTAAAGGTATTACCGAACTATTCTACTTTCGAGGAACAGTAACAAAACAATAAATCACGATAGACCCTCAAGTTTATTTAACGACTTATTTCCGGTATTATTATAATGCCTTGCCTTGTTGTGAAAGTAGAGGACTAGTGTGCGAATTATTTATGTAGGTTTAGCTAAGTAGAAGCCCGTGCAAAAGCTTAGTTTTTAGTTAGATAACACTAAGCCACATTTAATTTCATATTCGAATTTTAAATTGACGTCATCAATCCCAGTGTGATGGGCTGTCTAGTATGCAATCATCGGTAGGTATGTTTGTATGTATCGGTATGTAACCATTCGGTAGGTTTAGGTACAAGAGAATAATATGATAAATTGGATACTCGATTGTAAAATAAGTTGTAGTTATCATAAACAAATAGCTATGAGTCGGTGCATCGTTCCCACGGTATGCGCGCGGATTACACGAAATGCCCTTTTGGTGCTTCGCTCCGACACTGACCTGAGCTTTTTGCGCAAAAAGAATGCTCCGATAAATCACGGGTTCATTGTGTGCCGCCTCTGGATAGCGTTCTCCGATTTATGCATTGTAAAATAGCAAGTTTTTTGTGGCATCGATCAGAGATCATGTCCAATAAAGAAGGTACCTGCTTAATTTTGACGGTCAAGGTGCCGTTCGTCCCAATATTAACCTGCGATAACATCAATGTTGTTCCTCAGATAATGCTTAGTTCCGCGTATAATTTTACAATAGCATGGAAAAAAGTAAGATTTCTTTTGAGATTGCTTGACATTAGATGCTTCTAGGGATTAAAAAAATATCTCGTGTTTTAGATAGTATCTAATAAGGATTGTAAAGTATTTCGAGACCGTAGGTTGTGGATATGAATTTTATTCCATGCGTAGATACAACGTTCATCCATTATTTTAAAACCTTAGTGGTAAAATCTCCAGAAGTCCTTTCTGAGTGGGTGCTTACAACATAAAAAGCATCTACTGCCAAGTTAAAGTTGGTAGGTCCACCGGTTAAAGCTCTGCGTTGATAACTTAGTCAGTCAGTCATTAAGATAGCCGGGACAAGTAATTTTATACGTATAGACAGATCACATTTTGTTTGATTGATTAAACATGTACGTCTTATATTTTTAAAAAGGATATTTGTTACCGAAATTTCTAGCTTAATATTTATTACTAGCTTACTAGCCCTCTCTAATCTAAGAGTGGGTTCACATCGGTATCTAGTGTAATTTCCTGGATTCGAGCCAGGGATCTCTCAACCGAACGGCAAATTCCTTAACCACTGAGCTCCCATGCTACTTAAGGCTAAATACGCTCTAAGTGTTCAGCGTTTGAGGGTATAATAAATCAAGTGACGTTTAAAACAAGCGTTCAACTTGTCTCGTGTTCAATGAGTGTGAATATAAATATATCTTTAGTTGGGTATATTGCATATAATGAGTAAGGGCGGGGTAGAGTGGAGCGGCTCAGGCGCCGGTAAACGAGCGTCGAGAACAGGTGCACCCACCCGTGTGTCACGGCTAGTGTGCCACACGGACAACGCTTCCCCCGACTGGCCTGCGCCAAACGAAACATGCGATCCAAGACTAATTAGTTTCAACTTCACTAGCGTGTAAACTTAGGGATCCACCACCCCAATTTTATAATTGAACGACATTAGAAACCTTGTCAATGCTTAGGTACAGATCGAGACAGTTAATTGTATAGGTAATTGACCGTAAAAAGGTTTCAATAATAGTTAGATATTTTATGTATTAAATATTTTCAAAAGGACCAATTCGCAAAAGAACTAACACTTAATTATCTTAGATTGCGCAATCCGACTTGGTTAGGTTAGGTTAGAAGGCTAATGCGGGAGCGGAGCCTTCGGGGTTCTTTTTTTGTAACCATGCAGAAATAAGTCATTTTTGTACATTTTTTTACCGAAAAATGTTAGGCCGTTTGAGAATTAGTCTTTTTGCGAATTAGTCCTTTTGAGAATTTGTCCTTTTGAGAATTTGTCCTTTTGAGAATTTGTCCTTTCGCGAATTAGTCCTTTTGAAACACGGTAGGCATTTTGCGAATTGAGCATTATGCGACGAATTAGTCCATTGATGGTAGGTAAAAATCACTTAGCTAATGATAATTTAATTAACACTCGAATTGATTATTTCAGATGTTGTAATCGTGGAATGTTCAAATTATTTTACTATGTCCACTATTGTAATAGTACACCATTAAAGTCTTAATAATAAATAAGACTATGACCCGTTTAAATACGTCAAGTTTATGAGCTTGTGATGCACTAACTGCGGACACAGTAACTACCTACAGGTTAAAACGCTATTTTATACTTTTCGTACTTTTCTTAGGGTATGTACTACCACTTGGGGTGATATAAAACCAAAACTGCAAATATAATTAAAATCCAGTAAGATTTATTTACATATTTATCACAATATATTTATGTTGCATATAAAATCAACTTAGAAATAAATAACATGTACCATCAACTGAACAAGAATGATAATAAAAATACCTAATTATAACTAATGAGACAATAAATCAGCAACTAACGATTGTATTCATTAGACGACATTTTAACTTTTACAGTTTGTACCGTTGCTACTATGTTTAAAATTGTTGTAGCACTAAACCTTGGTATAAATACTAAGTACAATCACTTTTAGGTATGTTCTATGTCACTGCAATACTTTCCCACTTCACTATAGCTTAGCACAGCTCGATTTCTAGGTAAGTATTATTAATAGGTAGTAAGAAAAGCTGACTGGATTTAGGTACATATAAGTACACTGTGGTACATTTTATAGATTTTGTAATCTCGAATTGAATAGTTTAAACAGCAGTGTTATTCGTTATTTATTTGTATTTGTGGAAAGTATTTAAGTGAAGGGTACCTGCACAGTATAAATATATTTATTCTGTGGTACCCGTGTGGTGACCATTGGACGCCATTGGTATACACAAGTTTACATTGTATTCGTAAATTTATTAAAAATGACGTGAATAACTACTTAATGAAAATTAATGTGGCCTAAAATATCACTGTCCATATAATTATGGAAAGGATATCTATGAAGTTACTTAGGTACATTTTCTTATAATTAATGTCTTATTTATCTTTTGTAGGAAGAATTATTAATAAAACAGAGAATAGTAGAAACATATTGAATATTGTCGTAATACACTTTTCTACACATGTATCTCATTACATACGTTAGAAACCTCACTTGATATTTTAATATACCATGCGATAAGTGAATATTGAAGGTAGAACGATATAGTACGTACAAAAACAATTTTGTTTTTAAATGTCTTAGAGTTAGTAAAATACGTTAGTACTGCTCTTTGCTTTATTATGCCTATGTTAGCGTGTTACTCATTCAATCATTTTTGTCGGGTAATTTCACAATGGAAAAGCATTGCCACTCACGAGAAGTTAATAAACACGAAATGAAGACCATAGCCGGAGTTGTAAGTATTCTTGTTAACTCTTCCTGCTAAGTTAAACTGCTTGTGTTAAAAACTTTGATGTTTTAATGCCTGAGGTTCAAAACTGCGATATATCAGTTGTAAGACCTACTTTGGAGCCACTTGGTGTAAAAATAATTAATTTACGACAGATTGGTAAAATAAAGATGTTTGATAAATGGTTTCCTCGTAAACTGAGGCTCTCAGAAAGTCACAGCGAGGGGCCGGCATCCAAGCTTCAAGTCAAGCTATAGTTTTTTCAACAAGATCTGCAAATGATGGTGGAGATATTATCAGACAACTGTGATTGGAGAATCATTGCTCATCATAGATTTCGAAGTTTTATCTCAAATTATTTTATTGTAGATAAGATAAAAAAGTAGTAATTAAAGAATATGGTATCTTTAACGAGTTTTTCACTTTTCTTGTACAATCTGCCCTTAAATTTGCAAACACCTTAGGTATTTTGATACGCCTGGCCCTTCTGCTGATTTGATGTGTTTCACACTCCTTCATTTCCAAAAAGTTAGGATAATCTAAAAATAATAGGACCTGATATTTCTACGTAGCAAGGTAGGTAGCCTATATTCGATTCTTACAAACATTAACTTAAATTGCATTAGTAAATAATATAATTAGTATTACAGAACAGTTATTTGTCATAGTCTTCACTTCGTCCGTATCTTCTAATATCTACTGTATATTTATTAAACTAATACCTAAGTAACTAAAACGATGTAGAATATATGCTGAGAGTAAGTTAGTGACATATTATAAAATTTAAGTAACATAGGGTTACCTGACTAATTCTCTATCTCTGGCAAATGTAATCGGCAAGTGAATTACGTTTATGAAATACTGAACTGCTATCTTATAATACTTGGTTTGTCTATTCAATGAATACTTAGCGTATAATATAATGTCTCTTTGACTTGGACGTTTACGAGATGAGAGCACCCTGTGAGTGTGGTTTGATGTGTACAGCATGTGTTGGGTGCGGGTGAGATGGGTGAGCGCCGTGTGGAGGCTGCCGGGGCTGGTGACAGCGTTGCGCGTGCACATGGGAATGTGCGCGTAGCTGCTCCTCACCATGTTCCCGGTACGCACGCTGCTTGTCCTCGAAGTCACGCAACCGTTGGTTGTAGCGATCGATTTGGTCACGAAGTGCCGCGTCTTCCACGGCCATTCGTTCTTCATCTAGCTCTAGACACCCAACTCCGTCCAGTCGCTCTAGGTCGATATAGCCGCGCCACCGCACGCACACGCCATTCATGATAAATCTTGAAACGATGTGTGCCTGATGACAAATGTTCTCAATTATAAAATGGCACAAAAAACAAAAACAAAAACTACTGCACCGTAGGTGGCAAGCGCAGAAATAGTTTATCAGTCACACATGGCTCGGAAGTGATCATTCTAAACAACAAAAAGTGAACAGGTAGATGTGGACGTGTCCCTTTATCTGCGCGTAAAGTTTTTGGGAAGCGTATTTAAAAAATGAGCCTATGTACGGCAGTGTGTTCTGTCAGGGCCTGACATGACATGACGATTAAGATTTTTTGCCCAGTAAATTTTAAAACTTCATAAACTGATATATCTAAATAAGCACCTAGTTACACCGTCTTTATTTTAATGTGTTCAGCAAAATTAGGTAAACTCCTATAGTGATGCTAGTGTCGGTTACCAAACAGAAGGACACATCGACAGAAGGCAGACGAATGTCGATCCAGATCGCGTGCTCGCTTTGTTCCGGCATCCGCTTCAAACAAACCTTTAATTGTGCCAGACATTCGGCCAGGATGCAATTTAACTAATAACAAGTTCGCTTTTCTTTCTTTTAAAATATTTAACAGAGAACTGACGCCTGCCGTATGTTGGCAATTTACCGCATCATACTGTTGCAGAATATTACGACTAGATATAATAGATTACGATTTGAGTAAATTTTGCACAATAATAAAAAGAAATATCGTAATCAATAATTTCAAAATCAATCATGTACCTATTGTTTTACATTATAAAAAAATTTGCATTAGGTAATATCTGTAAGAAAGGCATTATGACTTCTAGCAGCAGATTAAAAAAAAAATAGACCATTCCATTTATTGATACTAATGTTGTCGACCTATTTGCTTGGTAACTCTATGGTGAGTGTGAATAATTAGTGTCTAGACACAGGGTCATTGTAGGTAGGTAGTTGTATTTATCTTGTGGACATTGTAATCGGTAGTGAAATTATCCTTGGTGGATGTTCCAATATTTTATTATGTACCTAGCATGTGTTATGAACAACTATTAAGGTATAGGTGCCAGTAGGTACTGCACCTCGAATAAAGAAGGTGCCTAGAAGTTATTTAGATGTTTTCAAATGAATCTGAGCTCAAACTCGTCGGTTATAGATACTAACTATAGAAAAATCAAGCCCCTAAAATATTTTATACCAGATACCCATGAGTACCTATATTACTTATGTCCAAATAACATCGATAACTGTAAGAAACTAAGATTTGACGTCGAATAGAAGAAGAGGGTAAAAAATTTAACTAAAATTACCAGCGGAGTATGATTTTACTTGCAAATAGTAGCCAGCAAGTAGGGAGGCGAACAGAGGCGACGGCGACGTCGGTGTCGGCCATGATGGTTGGGTGGGAAGGGCGTCGGGACGCCCACCAATCGTGGAGCGTTCCCAGTATTGATTTCAGGGGAAATGTTTTTCTCCCCTTCACAAGGGACTGTAATTTTAAGTACAAATTTTCCCGTTCCCCTGCGGACGCGTGCATTTGGCAATCATGAGCAGTAATCCACTTAGTAGGATCTGCTGAAATATATATTACTCCTTTTTTATAGAAACATCAAGTCAAGTTCATATCTGCTTATATTTGCCTATATTAGGGTAAACTTATTGAAAATAATTGCCATATACTAGGTATAATACAATAATAACATAAAACATACTATAATACAGTACAGTACATACATATATACTATATTTTGTCTATTAATATTTAATCATTAATTTACCCTAATAATTAAACCCACACACATTAATTTACGTAATTGTTATTGACTCGAGCAATCTGGAATTCATAGGAAACCTGCCGAATACATTTTATCGCCGTCGAATATAAATCTAAATGTACAGACGAGTACGTTGAAGCATAATGTAATAAAACATCGTTACAAGATGAGGGCTAGTGCACACTCGAGCGCTTTGTTAAATGAACCGAGTGTAAATAAATATAAGTATTCATACAAGAGACCAGCGGGTGGCCTCTACGTTGTGAAGGGGCTAAATTCAATAAAACGTACATCAAATGTATGGGCTCTCCTATTGTTATGAAAAACATGAATACATAACGATAGCATTACATAGTAATAAAATAATCTCGAATATATAACCTCATACTCGTATTGCCCAAGGGGCTAAGGGCGTAAATAATCACACTAAACCTATTCAGTATGTATACAAATTAGAATGAAATAGGACAATAAGTTTAATATTTCGAGTTTACAAGAGTTTATCTACGGCCTTACGTCCTTTGAAAATATTAACGTGTATATACACAACGTGAAAGTTTACCGACTTATTACTGATATGGCGGAAAAACTTCAACCAAAGCACAGTCTACATATTAACTTGACAGCCTCCGTGGCGTGGCGGTAGTGAACGCGGCCGCTACGCAGGAGGCGCGGGTTCGATCCCCGCTCAGTGCAAATATTTGTATGCATGAATATGGGTATTTGCATTGGTCTGGCTGTTTCTATGTATAATATGTATGTATTTACAAAAAAAAAAGTATCTAAGTATGTTTATCCGCATTCTAGATTCCATAACACAAGCTAGTTAGGCTATGCTTACCGTGGATCTAGATAGCGTTGTGTGAAATGTTGTGGAATATCTATTTATTTATTTATTTATTAATAAAATATAAATTTAATAAATTAATAAATTTAATTTGATAATGTGTGTTTACTGATAATATGTTTACTCTGACTAAAGTAATGTTGGATCGGATGCGATGCTATATGCACCACCCGAAGCGTCGTCGTTGAGAAATTGGCCTTACATTGGAGGCAATGGAAATTGTAACGCCTTTTTTGCCAGAGTAGAAAATCTATTGAAGTAACATTTTAAAGCAGATTTTTACGACTTTTCATATAAACAACTATAAATGTTTTCAATTAGCCTAATTTTCTGTCATGTGCTGTGTGGTTCCCGGTGCACTAGAACTGGGTATCAGCTCATAATGACAACTTCCTAAAATGACAACCGGACGTAAAAAAAACAGAACACTTCTTAAAATGTCCACTTCTTAAAACGACAACTTCTTACAATGTCAAATTCGTATATGGTCAACTTCTCATTATGACAATTTTTTTGTATATATAATTATTGTGATAGCTGCGCAATCCGACTTGGGTAGGTTAGGTTAGAAGGCTAAGCCTTCGTTCTTTTTTTCTATAACCATGCAGAAATAAGTCATTTTTGTAACTGTTAATAAAACCTTTATCTTATTTAGTATATCTTTTTTGGAAGTAGAAACAAAATTAAGTTTCTGATATTACTTGTGTATTAAATCACTAAATATCTATCTTCTAAAAAGTTGTCATAATAAGAAGTTGACCTTATACGAATTTGTCATTTTACGAATTTGACCTTGTAAGAAGTTGTCGTTTTAAGAAGTGGACATTTTAAGAAGTTGTTATTTTAAGAAGTGGACGTTTTGCGTCCGGTTGTCATTTTAGGAAGTTGTCATTATGAGCTGAAACGGGCTACCCCATCTCTTTCTCATAGTTTTGTAGGAAGGTAAGAGATGAGGCTGTTTTCCATGCAACAGTAAACACAGCCCAAGACTATGTGCCCGTTTGATAGCAATTGGCTCACCCTAGGAGGACCGTAAATCATAGTTGGCGAAATGTGGGTGTTAATACCCCTCAGCCTACATCTTCGGGGATTTGTGTATTATATATGTAATTTCTGCAACATTAAAAATCCGATGCTATTTCACCGTAGTACAAGAATCAAAACTGGCAATAGAATCTTAAAAACTATCCCTTCAACTGTTTGGTCATCAGTCATTTAAAGTACTTTTGTAATGATAATTCTATCTACAAAATTAATACTCTCATATGCATCAGCACGGACATTAGGTGAACCAGAATATGTCTTCATGCATACATTGTCATTCGGTCACTTACTCGGTGATGGTATTAAGTTGCTGTAGAGCGTGACTGGCGAGTTATAGGCGGTGTTATGGCTTTACATTTTCTCATTAGTTGTACCTTTACAAGTTATTTATGTCTTAATTTTAGTTATGACAATGTGGGCCGGAAGTTTGGTATGTTGATGACGCGTGAGTACATCATACGATATCTGGTGATGGTTGGGGCTATTTGGTTTAACGATCTTATTTTCAGAACTGTTACAGAACAAAATTCGTCATTCACATGCTACTTTTTGTGATGTGGGTACATGTAAATTTTAGATTTTATAGAAATAAGTTTTAATAGATTTTTGAGATGTAGGCTTTCAATGAATGTCGGTTGGTGGTACTTTATATTTACGGTGATCAGACTGTTTCCTTTATGACCATACAGACGTTTTGATGTCCTTACTGGATAACCAGTAGGTAGGAGGTATTCCCGTCGAATTGAGCAGTCCGACGTTCCGGTTCTTCCTTGTGAGGTACGGAACTTTTATAAGATCAAGCGATTCTTCCGTTGCTATCAAGACTCTTTCCTCAGGAACGCTAGTAATCAAGTCGAAGTTAACATCAAATATTCAGGTCTTCAAAAAATCTGCTGCTATTGCCGTTTGTGGTGCGTGTGGCATAAGTTCCCCACAATTCAGTTTCGTAGTGCCCAACTAGCATTTGACTGATTTTTTTTAAAGAATCACCGAAATGTCTAGTATTGCATCTAACCCTTGCGGTTCTCATCTCTTCACTGCAACGCCAGCTTCTTAAATCCTTAATCACTAAGTTACCGACGCTCTCATTACTTTGCTTATATTGTCTTTTTATATACCTTTACTCGCGTCTATCTCTGAAGGCATAGGCAAAGAAGAAATAATGGATCACTATTTGTCACCTATGATATAAGCCCATTGCCATTTATTGGACTTTACAGAGAATTACCCAATAATAAACCACAAGCTGAGCTCTGAGGTGGACATTTCATCATATTTCCTACTAATATACTAAATGTGAAAGTTCATGAAGATGTTTGGTACATGACTGAACGTTGAAATAGCTGAATAGTTTTGTGCAAGATAACTCTGGCCCACGACGCTGACCACTTGCTCGCAAGACCCCTTTATTAATAACAATACGCAGAAGACGCCTGCATCGGCCCACCATACCCATCTTAATATGGGAGCCTATCTTTTTTTATACACATTCGGCAGACAAGGACACGGTCCACCTGATGGAAAGCGGTTACCGTGACCTATGGATGTGTGCAACAGCAGGGGAGTCACACTCGTGCTGCCAATCTTGTAAACACAGAGAGTTTCTAAAAGAAAAAGCAAGAATAGCCTCTGGTTTTCCCACTTACAGCACAAAAACTCTCCAGTGAGCTCTGGCTACCATACTCACCGCCGGGAACACAACACGAGGTTTTTATGGCCGCGGTATTCTGTAGGGCGGAGGTACTTCCCCAGTCGGACAACTCAATTGGACGTAAATACCGTCGTGTACTACCCCCTACATATTTTATAGGCTAGGCTTTTTGAACACCATTTGGAGTCTATCTATAGTTTTACAGAAAGCAGAGTTTTGAAACAGTTTACCTTTTACCATATTAAGAGTTTACCTTAGCATAGTAAAAGGTAAACCGGTAAGACACGGGAACCATGTGGATCTAATCGATTCAATAACTACAACCTATCCACGTCCAGATATGTATTTAATCGCACAGTGCTGCGTTGACTGTGCGTGAGTAATTCACCCGAGTCTCCATCTTGATTGTATTTTTGAAGTGAAAACTTCTTTAGCGGCGTTGGATGGGTAAAAAGTATTAAACTCGCGTCAGGATTACTTGACCTTTGAACCGTAACCGACGACTGACGTCATACAACATTACAACAGCTACAGATTGTTTATTTTGTTAGGTGTGTTAAGAAGCTTCGTGGCTTAGCGGTAAACGCTTCGACTGTAAGTCCTTATGGTTTCAGATAGTACTAGGTTCGAACCTGGGCCTCTGACACTTTTTGTGATTATTTTTCTTTTTGAAATTTATTACTTTTTGTGATTGTTTTTTTCTTTTTGAAATTTATTACTCTTTGTGATAAATTTTTCTTTTTGTAATTTATTACTTTTTGTAATTATTTTTTCTTTTTATAATTCCTTAATTTCTTCTGACAGAAAATTAGAGATAGGTTCTATGATTGGCGCTATATTAATGGTATGGTATGGTATGGTATGGTGTGATCTTTTTATCTTTTTCTCTGTATATAACGAAGAAAGAAAGAAAGAAAAAGTTTTCACTTCTGCCGGCACTCCCGGAGTGCAACCCGTCTTTTTTTTATACCACTTAGGCGGAGACATGCACGCGGCCCACCTGATGGAAATTGGTTACCGTGGCCAGTGCCGTCCGTGGCCTATGAACGTGTGCAACACCAGGGCCGGGGTGGTGAAGCAAAAAGCAAAGCTTGCACTTTGGAGCCGGACCAAAGGCCATCTTACGCCATTTTACGGGAGCAACCGACCTCTGACTTCGCCTATCTCCTGGAGTACATTTTTCGCACTACGTTCGTAGTGAGTGAAATATGTCAGAGATTACATGTAATGGATATTACGCCTACATCAATGGGAACGAGGCGTAACTATATTGTACGTATGTAAATAATATAATTTTTATGAATGTTTAACACAACTAGGTGCATAAGGATTTGTCTTATTAATTTTCATGTATTATTAGGTATGTACCTATTACCTACTAAGGAATTTAAAGTTTCTAATTTATGTAAATCACAATTATATTTGTAACATAATGAACAACATCGTTGGATACTTACATTAAGAGTGAGTCACTGTGCGAGTAGGTATCTACCAAATAGATTCTTTTACTCTGCGGTGGTGCGTCACGTCACTAATGAATTAAACTAAAAAAACAACAATATTTACCTTGCCGCTCTCTTTCTGGAAGTCACAACCTCGGTTATTGTAGGGCGTGTGGTCGAACACCAGCTGCAGGTTGGTGCCGGTGGCGGTGAACGCAATCTCCGTGTGCCCTTCGCGACACCCGCTTTGGAATCGCATCTGGCGCTCCTCTGGGGGCCTGTCGCGGTAGCCAGTGTACCTCACCTGACAAATACAAGATTATTTCTGTAATTCACTACAAAAATGACGCCATTCAATCAGTAATTTATACGTTTCTAGAATATTCTGTTCTAATAGCCTAAATACTTAAGAAAAGAATTCAACGCGCTATAACCCAAAATACTACTTTTCTAATAAATCATGAAAAAAAAACGTACTTAGTTAAGTATGTTATATAATAACATATTACTTAGCTCAACAGTATTGGATAGAAGGAAAATATTACGAAAGGAGTGATTACGGTTTTGAAACTAATGACTAAGTTCGTAGGTAGGTCGTTTTCCTGTTACAAATGATTCAATTACGCGAATAATAACGGGGTATTTAATTAGTTCTCACTTAAATATTCACCAATATATTCTTAAATTAAATTGAAACACATACCTCACTCTCTCTGCTCAATCGTTTGAAGAGATCATCAGATTCAAACTTTCCTTTTTGATCAGGGACTACCCTCGGCATTTTGAAGATAAAACGCGGTTTGGGTTGTTCGTACAGACCAATGGAGTCGAACGGCAACATGCCTGCCAGAGCGGCGGGATCACTCATTGCGTGCATCACAATACGACTACAAATGCACTAGGATACTATTCACCATCACTTAACACGCGCAACAAACTGACTCAGCGGCGATGATTCAAATGTGTCAGTTCGCGGAACTCGCACTCGAGCAACACGACTACCTTCAACAGCGACAACAGCGTACTAAATGAACGTGTACGCAAAGGTCCGGGTAGAATTTCCACAAGGGCGGAGTCTCTGTATGGTGGGGAGCGATGGGGAGCTACGGGCCAATGACGGCGGCTTGCGATGCCGCCCGACGCCTTCTTTACGCGCTTTCGGGCGCTTCCAAGCGGAAAGGGGGATTTTCCCCCCTTGACATTGTACAAAATAAATACTGTAAACGACAAAACACATGAATTTATAATGATGGGCATTATCCTCTCAGCGTTTGGAGTGTTTTATGTATTCGTATCAAATCCTTTGTTCCTTTGTAACGAGATAAATGTACGTTATGTATAGTTTAATAAAGGGGACTAGGATCCCAGGATGTGATAGAGAGCATGAAACATGATATTTTTTTTTGTCATGAAAGCTGCATTTATTGGACGCCCAGTGGCCTAATTGTATTCCACCCATTATTATTACTACACATAAGTAACTGATACCGAGGTGGAACTCAGTGCTAATCTCTTGCCCACAGAGGCAATATAAGTACCTACCTATATTAACGTCATATTACGTAGTATCTTTTTAAATAGTATTTTGATTTTTATGTATAATGCTTTTTAGTTGACATAGGAGAATTCTACTTTCATGGTCCTGAGACTCAATAGCAAAAACATACATGTACTTAAGTCTAGATTTTTTATTATCATTTTGATTTGTCAGTAAGTAAGTAAGTAGGTGTAAGTCTAGATTTTGTCAGAATTATTTGCATTTTGTGCATCACGATCAATCTGATGCTGTCTGTACTTACTAAACTAATAAATACTACACTATTGCAAAGATTATAGTACTATTATCACGCAAAAACCGCGCCTTGTCGTGGAGTTGCGGAGGCCAGCCCGTGATACCATACCACATAGTAGTATCAACTTCAATTCTTAAATCAGAATTAAGTAGATATATTTGCCTTTCATGTTTTGTCATCTACCCAACCAGTTACCTACCTCAGACTCTGGTCTTGGTTCTTTCAAATAGTAATTCTGATTACTATTTAGCTTCAGGGAATGCTGAACAAAACTGCTATATCAATCAATCAGTCAATTAGCCCACTGTCTCTATTACTGTAATCAGTTAGAATAATGTTGTATTATAATGATCTTCACAGAGGGATCCGTGAAGACCATGAAGATCTCCTTACAAAATACTGTCTGAAGTTCAAAAACAGTGAAACCCAAAACATTCTGAGTAGTCGTTATCGGTACTCATCCAATGGTTTATTTGAGAATGCATTTTTCGTGTTCAAATTGTGGTGGATTAGACAAACATAGTGTCAATTAGCAGATACACATCTAAACATTTGGATACAACTAAATCTTATACAACAGAACAATTACCGACAGGCGAACAGTTTAATTTGTTTGTTGTGTGACAATAGGCGGCGGCACTTTGTGAAATGTATCGAGTGTTGTTCAAAGTGTCCATGTACGATCATTCCTCGATATAATCAATGTTAAGTGTTGAATTGTTACTGCCTTTTATTCCAAAAATATTATTTTACATTGCCACTCTTTTTTTTACTATTTTTTTTATCTACTTTTGTTCGGAAAGGCTCTGTGAACGTCAACTTAAACAATGCTGTTAATTAATATAATTAACACTGTAACACTGCCCGCCGTTGGGATCTATCAGACTGTAAGTACTTTTAGACCTGTTTTATTCAGATATTCAAGGGGATGATTATGGCTTGTAAAGATTATATGATGCTCATTTTCATAAAGATCGTCCTATTTTTAACAGTAAATGGCATTCGTTTATGTTCGTATAGTATACGAAATATCATCAAAGCAAACGAGACGCCTAATAGATACGGAACTGTAAACAATAACGGTCTTCGTACTCCTAAATGGCTTGCACTTTTTTATTTCACGTGGCACCTTTCTAGAGTCCTGAAAAAGGTAAACATCCGCAAAAAAAGCACTCTGTTTGGATAAACTTAACACCGAACTAACGGACAATACAAAGTTATACCTAGCATTGTTGGGCGCATAGAATTATTAACGCATTGATTATTGTAAGGTTGGGAGCAATAAAACTTTTCCAATTGAAAAAAGGAAACGTTATTATGATTATTGCTACGTGCTCACCATCAAAGAGCATTCACATAAGTGGCTCAATAAACGAATCTCAAATATTGCAATTCGTCACGTATCTGTTTTGTAGCGATGTGACGGCCACGTGTCGAGCGTTCCGACGCAAGCCGTTTGATCCTTGTGCAATCCGCTAATACCTACGTACCGCTTGAGAAGAGAGCAGACAGCGTGAGCTTTTATAATATACAAAATCTTTTATCCTGACTGGCTGTTTGATCAAAGCATAGACAAAATTACTATACCTTGGTTGAAAGTAACAAATATTTAATTTAAATCTTCTTATTTTGCGTAGATATTTATTTACTTAATAATATTCTTCTATCATCATTGCTTAAGACTTTAATACCCATAGACCCATCGTTTTTTGAATCATCATAGGTAGGTTTTCGTAGTTAACTCCGAATGACATGTTTACTTATATCTATGTATGTCATTGATATGTATGTAATTACTTTATTCGTTATTCATTCGGTCACTGTAATCTCCTCTTCCTATGAACACATATTTCACCAAATTTCATACCATCCAGAACAAATTCTGAAATCATTTAGATGTATATTGAGACGGATGTTAGTGTCAGTACCTACGTTATTATAATATTAATCCGAATTTGGGGCTAAAAAATATTAAGGTGGGTATCAAAAATAATAGGTTGATTACTAGCTAAAAAAATCAGTTGTAAGCTTTCTTTTAATTTAAACTGGCAACGAGATTTTGTTTTGGCAACTAAAAATATCGTTAAGCGGAAACTTGACGGCAAAAATATGCTTTCTTAAATGTATAATTTAAAAAAGCGTGCGGTTGTATTTAAAGTGAACTGACATGAGAAGAAAATAATGAAAAAGGTCATAAAAATCATACTTTGTGCGACATTTTAAGATCTCTAAAAAAAGCAAATGGTGACACGCAAAAAACTAATTTTTCGTCATTTCTTGACTTTTATTATTCTTAAAATGGCGAAACATTTAACATAAATAGTTATTTAGAGTGAACCAGGTAGTCGGAGCTAATGATCGAAACAGGAGATTCATGTAATACCAAGTCGGTTATTAATTTATTCAGTCGGTACTAAAGGGGACCTTCTGTCTAAAGTTGTTACGTAATTATCTACACTAACAACATCTTATAGTGGCCATATATCAATATATAAAATCTTTAACGTTTTAAATACACTATACACTAATACACAATTACTATAGATAACATTGAGCCTCACAGTGTCAAAAACAGACTCAAATCACATTACCTATACTCACTTGTTTAATGTTATTAAACACCTAAAGCATCAATTATAAACCGCATAGGTTTTCTGTAATGCTTACGTAAGATACATAAGATACGTAAGATAGATAATTGTAACTGATAAAAAAAAAATATTGACTCGGCAATCGCATGAACACACAATATAACTCACAAGTAATACATATAAATTACATTATTTAGTGCGATTGCCAATTATTGCCACTTTGCTACAGGAGAACCAACCATTTCAGAAGTGATGTGCTAAGTAAACGAGGCAAAATGAGTACCTGCCTACGACGATACACGCAGTGGCCCTAAAGCAGCTGCGGCAGCAGTTAAGAACTTTTTTTTTATGCCCCTTAGGTGGCAGACAAGCACACGGCCCACCTGATGGGAAGTGGTTACCGAGGCCTATGGACGTTTACAACACCAGGGGCATCACAATCATGCTACCGACCCTGTAGAAACATTCTAATTCCCTTTTTGAAGAACCCCATATTGTAGTCGCTTGGGAAAACCACGGCAGGAAGTTCATTCTACAACCTTAGCGTGCGTGAGAACTACGGAACAATATAAAAGTCCACAAAATAATTGATAGCTGAGACCCTAAAAATATCTAAGCACCATGATGGACATATCGTGAATGGAGATCAATAACAATCATGTCACAAATCAATGAAAACTATGGCAAAATTGTGTGAATTAGGACTATGCATCCACCAAATTCTCTGCTTAGTAATTTTTCCTGCTCTTAGACCTCTAGAGGGTTCACAGGACAGAAAAGATGTTTGCAGTGATGAAGAGGCAACCGCTGAAACTGAAACTTATTTTGAGGCTAAATACAAATCCTACTATAATAAAAATATCGAATTATTTAATGATCGCTATTAATAACTGTATCACCCAGTTATTTTGATTTTTAAAGCCTAACAAACCTACGAACTTTTCAGCCCAACTGTTACGTATAAATTGAAACCCTAATATCTTTTTATACATAGTTTACTAGAAAAGCAAGTTTGGAAAAAGTTAACCTATGTTAAAGTATGTTAGAAGCTCAGATTTTCGTATGATAACATTATGTTTCAGAGAGGGTTCTTTGCTACTTTTTTATAAGATTTTGTAGGATTTTTCTCGAGTGAAGTCGGGACGCAGGTCGCTATTTATACATGACTATGTGAAATCGATATACCTACTCGAAAAATCTACACTTATTTTATATTTGTTATGGAGAAGCTTTTTACCTACTATTTTTCCCGATTAAAAAACCATGGAGGGTACTCAGTTAGTTTATTATAAATACATATCATTGCTTATTGTAATAACTTCTACTGATAATGTGGTTCCCACAAAAACATTCCCACGCCCACTATGTTTTACATCGTCCTTGTCTATATAGGTGGCAGATAACAATGTTTTAGGGTTTTGTAGTTCAAACGGTAAGTTTTATATTTTCGCCATATCAGTTTTGTCTGTCAGACTCATTTTACTATTCATCATCGGATTCTTCCCTCTTGAGGTTGGGGAATTATAGCAGTCGCTACCTTATGAGTTGTTGTTTTCCTAAGCGACTACAATATTATTAAGGGTTCTACAAGAAGTGCATTAGAAGGTTTCTTCAGGGTCGGCATTGCGAGTGTGCCGCCCTTGGTGTTGCACACGTCCATAAGCCACGGTAGCCACTTTCCATGAGGTGGGACGTGTGTTTGTCTGTACCCGATCCGAATGAGTAAATAAATAAAGATTAGAGAAATAAGAGAGCAGATCCCGAGGGTCAAAGTGTGAGCTGTGTAAGCATTTTATTCACACTCGGATGAAGATGGTAGACTATTTATACTATATGACATTTTATGAGCTTTATGAAATTTTAAAGATGATAAAAAAGGACTTAATGTACGTCCAAATGTTAGGGTGCCGGAACTATTGATCGACTCAAAACCGTTTCGTTGAACAAACTAAAGCGCTAACATAGATAAGCTAAGGCTGTGGACTGCTATAAGGTTGATTGATTGAAGAATATTTCGTTACATGTAAGTTTTTTGCGCTGTTTGAGTTTGAACGGCGAACGCTAGTTCCATAATGGTTGTTATTCATTACTTAAGGGAATATGCTGTACCTACGTGGTCATGCAAAATACCACCAGAGACGTACACTAACGAAATGAAGATGCTTAGATGGTCCAGTGGAGTAACTAGACTCGAAAAAGTACGAAACGTGTACATTAGAAGATGTTTTGAAATATAAGCTCCGAGAAACTCGCCTAAGATAAAACGGACATATAAAGCGAAGAGAATCCGACCATTCTGTGATCCAAGCATTAGCCGTACCTGAGCAAACTGCGGCCACGGTCGACCACTCGCCACATGGCTCTCAACTGTGACCCGTGACTTGAAGACCCTCCATATTGACGACCAGACAACCCAGGACAGAGTATCCTGGCGCTGAGTAACAAGGAGAGCCGACCCCAAAAAAAGGAAGAGGCAAAGAAAAAGAAGAAGTAAACACTGTAGGTACGTAGTCCGGTACTAATGTGGTTTTATTTTTATATACGAGTAGAGGTATGCATCTACTGATCACCTGCCCCTCTAGACAAATGGCAATTTGCTAGCCGGCGTTTGGTGGCATAGAATGACGAATGTATGGGATTTGACGTAAATGACAGTCTTTAACACATGTCAAATCCTATACATTCGTCATTCTATTCCATCAAACGCCTGCTAGCGAATTTCCACTTGTCTAGAGGGGCTGATGTCACAATGACTTCATTACTTTCTACTTCAGGTGACCCCATCTAGTTCAACAGGGCGGAGTTGTTCATATTACCTGTAATATGTACCCACTTATTTATCTATGACATATAATAACGTGTTGGAACAAACGTAGGCTATAGATAAGTTAATAGCCAACTTCCTTGTGAATAAACAGAATAAATAACATGAAAATGTGTGAGGATGGATGTAGGAAGCTAGATGTTATAGTCTGGGATAGCACTGGTTTGGTCTGTATAACTTAATAAATGTGTTTTCTTTCTTTACAAATTCCACCAAATAAATATAGTTTGTGCCTATTATTCAACTCATGACGCACTTGATAGCAAGTTAGCCACATCCTTTTAGATAAGCCTATTTTAAGTTATTTTACCGTGTATAAATAAATTTATTTACTTAATTTTGCGCTGGATGCGGGCTTCTTTAGATCGGTCGTTCTGGAAGTCCATAGGAGAGTCACGTTACTTGTAAAAATATATATTTAAAAAAAAAAATGTTAAACAGTGGACTATATGCGGCTGATATGATGATGATGATACCACAAAAAATTGTTTATCAATCATATTATAATTTTTATTTTGAGGCCCCGTAGGGATCAACAAGGCTCTGGTGCAGATTTACCTTTTCGGGTTGGCAACATTAGACAGCAGTCACTTTCACTAAAGTCTGAATAAACTAATAAAGGAAGAACAGGAGATCCGACCTTGGGCTCCAAAGTGTGAGTATTGGATAGGACGGATTGGCGTTAGGTCGAAGAAGATAACGTATCAACTTACACCTATATTTTACAATGTTATATTGTAAAGGTATGGGCAATTTTGTAATAGTTTATGAGTTTATATATAAATAAAAATATTTTTAGATAATTAAATAATTAATTAATTAATAATTTATTTTTATATTTATGTTATTTGGAGCCAGTACGCCAAATCGTAGGTAGTGACGAGTGGTCCATGTACCTCAATTTCTGCCGGCTTTCCAATCGGTCACCATGATGCATGAAAAACGAAATCGACGTAAGGTTATTTTGCTACCGGCTTCTCTTCTCAAAATTATTATGTACGCAACGCACCCAGAATCCTTCTGGTGTTTCAGGTGTCCATGGGCGGCGGTGATCACTTACCATCAGGCGATCCGTCTGCTAGTTTGCCTCCTAGGTCATAAAAAAAATACCCTTCACCCCGGCTACGTTACTAATTACAGTACTTCACTTATGAACGAAACAAACACTAATCTAATGATACTTGGGCTTTTAGGACGAATCTAACGATAAATATGGGTGAATTTCAACAAATGCCATATTTTTTATCATATCGGTGAACTTTTTCATTTATATGCTTTTTGAATATTTTTCAGGTTTTATGTAATCTTTACGATATCATATATCCCCAAATTTAATATCATCAACGTATCATTTAAGATTAAGGAGAAAATTCAGTTTGAATTTTGGTTTCCACCGACATGACAAACCGGCACCGATTATTTTTTCTGTACACCGATATGATAAGTTTATCCACCGAAATGATATGCATATCCAGCGATGTGATAATATATCCAGCGAAATGATAATCTATCCACTTTTGAACGTCATAAAGGAAATAGTTAGAAGGTACCTCATTTTTACAAGGGTGACTTAAAACTGAAGACCTGATCTGAAGAAGATCATATCCAACGAGAACTGAGTTCTTGGAAATCCAATCCATACTAATATTATGAATGCGAAAGTAACTCTGTCTGTCTGTGTCTGTATGTTACGCTTTCACGCCTAAACCACTGAACCGATCTTGATGAAATTTGGTACAGAGGTATATTAGAGCTTGAGAAAGGACATAGGCTACCTTTTATCGCAAGAAAGGGGGTTTAAGGTAGGAAATAGGGGATGAAAGTTAGTCAGTTTTGTAGATATCCTAATGAAATTTGGTACAGAGGTGGAGTAGAGCTTGGAAATGAACATAGGCTACCTTAATCGCGAAAAGAGGGGTAGAAGGGGGGAGTAGGGCCATGGGATGAAAGTTAGTCAATTTTGAAGATGTCCTGATGATTTTTGATACAGAGATAGATTAAAGCTTGGAAACGAACAAAGGCTACCCTTTGTCGCGAAATAGGGGTTTAAGAAGGGGGGGTTGAATAGGGGATGAAAGTTTATCAGTTTTAAATATATACTGATGAAATTTGGTACAGGTATGAATTAGAGCTTTGGATCGAACATAGGCTACCTTTTTTCGCGAAAAAGGGGGGTAGAAGGGGGGGAGTAGGGCCATGGGATGAAATTTTATATGAAAGTTCGTCATTTTGAAGATATCCTAATGAAATTTGGTACAGGAATGAATTTCAAGCTTAGGAACGAAGAAAGGCTACCTTTTGTTGCGAAAACGGGGGTTAAAGGGGGGGGGGGGGGATAGGGGGTGAAGGGTTGTCGGTTTTGAAGATATCCTGATGAACAGGGATGAATTAGACCTTGAACCCGGATATATGCTACCTTTTATCACGAAAAGGGGGGTAGAAGGGGGGAGTGGGGCCATGAATGTCATTATTTTCGAAATTTGGTACAGAGATAGGTTAAAGCTTGGGAACGGACATAGGCTACCTATGATCGCATAAAAGGGGGTAGAAGGGGAGGAATATGGCATTGTGATGAAAATTTGTCATTTTTGACGATATCCTGACGAAATTTGGTACAGAGATAGATTAAAGCTTGGGGACTAACATAGGTAACCTTTTGTCGCAAAAAAGAGGGTTGGGAGGGGGGGAATAAGGGATGAAAGTGTGTTGTGTATGTGTTTATATGTATGTTCTATTTTTTCTTTGTATACTTAACGAAATCACTCGAAATCTAACGATATGATAAAACGACTCACCGAGATGATAAAATGATCTACCGATATGATGAAGCAATCCACCGATGTGATAAAACTGTGCATTGATCATGAATCAAAACACCGATATTAGATGTAAGACACCGATTGATTTTTTCTTATCATTTTCGGTGTAAATTATCATATCCGTGGTAATAAAGACCACCGATTACAGCGATATGAGAACAGCGATGTGAGAAATTACACACTTTTTAGAAAATTAGAAAAAATGCATAATATCTAGGATAAATTCAATAACAGTCAATGAAGCTAATTCACTCACTACCCCTATTAGAACCAAATAACAATAATAAAACTGCTCATTACTCTAGAAAAATGCAACCACCGATAGTATAAAATAATTGTCCGGGAGCAACTTAAATGGCATACATACGTTATTGGCTGGAATATGCAGCGATTTGACACCCATCCGTCCTGACTGCGCACTAGCAAGCACTAACTAGAGAAATAAAATTGGGGTGGGGACACTGTCGGACCCGTCGATGTAAAGTAAGGTGTAAATTACTTTTGTCCAGCGATATGAGAACATTTGGCAGGACAAGTACGTTTGCGCCTCTCAGTAAAAATAAGCGTTAATTATGTAATAAAATATGCCATATATTACTAAGAAAACTAATATTCTATGAAATATAATAATTTATATACCTAACTTACTTATTTTTATTAGAGTATAAGCTTTTTTGCTTGTAAAAAAAGTAGAGGGACAGCACCGATGTGAAAAAAATAGAGGTTTATGTATTTATTTCTACCTTTAAATATAGTTCTAGCCAAAATATATTTTTGCCACAACCCAATAACTACCTATTGAATACTAAAAAAAATAATTCAGAACAATATTCCTTTTTTCAAATACTAATTTCACCGAAGACAAAAAAAAAAGCCATTTGGGAAATTCACCCATATATTGACACAATTTCTTTACGCTTGGACATGCTTTTTCATATTCTATAAGTAATTACATATTATTCAATTTCACAAACATAATCCAGTTCTGTCATTGTTAGCATATCACTTCTATTATTTAAACAATTACGAATTGCTAACTTAACAAATGGTCTATAATTCTCACCTTCAGTATTACAAGTTTTTGTGGACCTGACCAATAAATCAAAGCATTGTTACTCGCCGCCTCATTTACATATTTACACAGTGACAATGACCGTGGAGACATTTAATTAATTGATTCATAAACCTTTTCATAGTTGTAGAGCAAAAAGTACACATTGACCCCTGAATAAAACAAAAAGTACAGAACACAATAAAGAAAGGGTTACAACGTGTTTCTATTAACATGTATTTTAATGTGCACCGCTCGGGCAGTTGACTCATTTGTTACGATCTTTTATTTTATTACCACCCTTCGGAATTATGTTTTTTGTTCCTCCATTTCTTTGCTAGTTCTGTTTAATTAAAGTTATAAAATTTTAATTTGTTTAATCTATTGTGACTGTTTTTGTAAACTTGTGTTTAAATATCTCAGACTAATTATAAAAGAGCAGCGTTTCTAGCTACGTCTTCAGTTCACTACGAAGCAATAATAAACAAAAAATATTGTTAAAAACATTTGCAGAGTCTTATTTAAAACATTTGGTAAGTAGATATTTCTTCTAACACTCAAGGTATCATTAGCCAAGTGAGACAATCACCAAGGGTCCATATTCTATATTCCATATTCCCGTCGGATTCCCTTCTCGGGGTTTAATAACAATGACGTGACTTACCATTGACGACATATTATTATGTTTGTAAATTATTTTATTTATTTAAAAGTGAATAATAATTTATCTGCAATAATGTAATGCATATTTTGAAATTCTTATATTAGTTTTGTTCTGTCAGTGGCTCCCGCTTCTTTCAAAGACTAATTTCGTTTTCCTGCATAAACACTATAGTCATAGTTTTTACTATAGACTGAATATCATTGCTAATATGTGAAAACTTAATATGCGGCAGTTTCACCGAATTTTCACTGATCACATCCAACCTAAGTCGTTGTAACACTACTATACTCAAAATACGTTTTACAATTTTAATTAAAAGGTACTTTCATTCAACTTGTGAGATCAGTTATAAGCAGGGTTTAGAAGACAACCATGAGCAAATTCAAAGACAGTGTTATGGTAGTTTCATTAGAACCCTGCCGGCTGACAGAAGATCCTCTGGACGGTCATAAAACGGCAAAGAAGCCGTCAAACGTTGTTTATGCATGCAATTCCGGTCAACGCTTTGTCTTTTGCCGCGCGGCCTTCGGACGACACCCTAATAAAAGGCGTGGCAAAAACTGCTCTAATGGGCGCTGATCCTATTTCAAAGCAATAAAATGCAACAAAATTAGCCTTTGTTAAATTTAGAACTGTTAACGTTTTAACTGCAGACATAGTTCCGGACGAGTTCGACCGGCCCGAAGTTTGTAGGGACTAGGGACCATTGTTTTATAGGCATGTAACTTTCGACTATTCTCTTTTTTCATGTTATATGAGGGGTAGAACGGGTAGCGGTTCTGCTCCGAAGTTATTTATGTTCAAATGTCTTGCTGTATTACACTCTTAATGCTACGCAATAAATTGTTTTAGGACACTATTTCTTTATTTGCTTCAGGCAGTTTGCATTCTTTACATTATTCGAAGAACCTTAGCTTTCGTTGTACTGTAAGAATATTCATTTAATTGGCTATAAATCATATAGGATGGATGTTTTTAATAGACTCCAATAAAATATTTGAATACTAGCAGTTGCCCTTACCAATTGTGAAATACCGAATACTAATTCTCGTAATATAAATATGTACAATATTCAGTCTCAATCTAATCTCAATCTCCCAAATGTCCCTGATGGCCAATGCTCGTAAAACAATTTTTTCAAAGTTAGGCCTTTTTGAGCTTCAGTTCTAAGTATGGGGAACTCCCGAAATTCATTGTATTTTTTTTCTATTTTTGTGTGAAACTTTTAATGCGGTTCACAGAATACATCTACTTACCAAGTTTCAACAGTATAGTTCTTATAGTTTCGGAATAAAGTGGCTGTGACATACGGACGGACAGACAGGCAGACATGACGAATCTATAAGGGTTTCGTTTTTTTGCCATTTGACTACGGAACCCTAAAAATATCACGATGTCGATGTTTTTCATTAAAAATTGTGTTACGGAAAACAATTTTAGACATTTCATCTTATTTTGGCCAATCAAAACTGAATTTTAGATTATTATTAGTAGAAATGGCCTCCTGATCCTATTTCCACGACCTGGGTACAGTCAGCAACAGATCGATTTTGACGAACAAAGTACTCAATATGACCTTAATACCTTGGTTTTCTTCCCTTCCTGTTGACTGATCGTTCTGATATTAGGTACACACCTTTAGTTCGGACGATAATACAATTTAAATCAATAGAACAGTTTGATTTAAATTGTATTATTATATTGATCATTTTGAGACTTTGTAGTCAAGAGAATTCTGGCGCTGATTGTACAAGATTTTATTAGAATATACATGAAATTAACAATGGTAAAATTAACTGACGTAGATATAGATACTTAACCTACTAACTGAATAAAAGTTTGCAGAGCCTACATGGATAAGTTACCATTGAATTGCTTGTTATTGTGAGTGAGTCATTAGAGCTGCCATCGAATACTAATGTGTACAATGGAACCGGTTTGGTTAGTTCCGTTTACGTCGACTCAAATCACCAACGTCATTAAATGTCTGACGTGATGTGACGTGCATTCGGGGACTTTCCTTATATTATTATTATCTTCTATCAATTCTCAAACTTATCATAATCATCAGAGAGATAGTCTAGGTTGCATTTAAAACTTCGATGGTTGAAGCTCCTTCTCCAACTCTTATTTCCATTTGGCTTTCATGCGTTAAAGCGACTGCCGTCTGACTTCCCAACCCCGAAAGGAAAACTTGCGGTACAGCCTCGGCCGATAACGTGCAGGTGAGCTTAGTTGAGGTTCGAAGAATAAAAGTGAAAGTTTGCTAAGGTGTTTGGTAGGTATTTGTGATGGTCAATTGTGCTCTAAAGGCTGCACGAATCTGATAAAATTTGCAGTACTGGTACAGGAATAAATAATATAGTCAGGAATAATACATAGGGTAGGTAATTTATTCCGGGAGTAGGTAGGTACCTATGGGTTGCGAAAACAAGACCAGAATCCAACGCTGGCAGAGCCATGGGCAACAGTTTATTATACGTAGATATGGAAATAAATATAAATGGTCTCGTACAAGCTATACGTTACGCACACCAAGTCTAAGCACAGCGCGTAATATAGGTTTTTTCTTATACCTACCACTGAGGTGGCAGACAAGCACACGGCCTACTTGATGGAAAGTGGCTACCGTGGCCTATGGACGTACACCAGGGGAGTCACACTCGTGCTGCTGACACTGCAAACACATAGAGTTTTTGTGCCGTCAGCGTAGAAGACAAAGCAGGAATAGCCTTTGGCTTCCCACTGACAGCACAAAATCTCTCCAGTGATCTCAGGCTACCCTACTCACTTACCGGTTTTAGGGTAAATATTGTAACATTATTAAGTGCCCATATCATTTAATATTATTCATAATATACAATGGCATAATAAATACATTTAAATAGCACAGAGTAGTATTTCTGACTATATTTACTATATCCAGATGATTAAGTAAGAATCCGGTTTTCGCCAAGATCAATATTTAGACAAGCGTTGTAAAATGTGAAAGGTTTTAAAAGGCTTGCACCGTGCACAGTTTACCACGCAGGCAGTAAGTACAGTCATACGGTGTAAGTACGTAGGTTCAATAATTTAAAATTCGTTTTGGAATTCCCTCCATGTATGGCGTGTCCTCGTCAATAAGTTGGTAATGCTTATTCATTGTGCCATTGACATGAGGTATTGTGTGTCAATGATCTTCGTATTCACTGACTGGATACACTTTTGCGATATGTTAAAATTATTATAATTAATTCAATCAAATGATTTTTACTTACAATGACTTGTTCACTTTACTTATTATCGGAATGTACCTACTTTATGTGTTTACTATTGATTAGTTTCTACTTTGTGGTACTTATTTGATTTTATGTCCAATTTGATGATAATGTAAAACGCCGAAAGCTGTAATTTTGTTGTAAATTCGCTACCTTTTATTATCACGATAATAGGATGCTACGTTTTAGTGCGAGTTTCATGCTGGCACCTCAGATATCATCTAGATTTCAAGGAATTCCTTATCCAGATTCACTACGACAGTTCAGTGATTTAATCGTATAGAGTAGCAAACAAGGTCCATCAATGCTGGTGTGCCGCAGGGAAGTGTAATAGGTCCGAACTTGTACCTATTGTACACAAGTGATATACCAGCTACAGAATATAATCCTATTGCCACTTCTGCCTATGACACGGCTATTTTGGCGATAGGTGATAATCATGAAGAGGCTGTGGGACAAGTCCAAATAGCGGTTAATCAAGTACTAACCTGGACTAAAAAATGGCGAATTAGGTTAAATGAAAGTAAGTCGATTCTAGTTGACTTCGCTAAAAAAAAAATCACAATATTTGCCTGTATTTATTAATGGTCAACAAGTTCCATACTCTAATACGGCTAACTATATTAGTATGACTATTGACGCTAAGTTGCGCTGAAAAGAACACGTCAAGAAAAAGAGATCTGAATTGAAAATACGCTACCAGAAAATGTAATGGCTACTTGGTAGACATGTATGGACTTACGGTATTCAACTCTTCGGCTGTACCGTCAGATCATCCAACGATTCTATAACAAAGTACTCAGAGACATAGTTAATGGACCCTGGTACATTCGGAACTGCAATCTACATCGAGATCTAAAGATGAAATTCGTAGACTGAGTAATTGAAAATTATGCAGAAGGTCACGACAACAGACTTCATCACCATGTGAATGTTAAGCTATGCAGCTTCTTGACATCACTAATATTCTATAGCAGGACGGAACCGTGCGAGTTAGTATATTTAGTGACAAATAAATAAATGTAGTGATAAGTGCTACTTACAAAAAACACATGAACAAACTGTCTTCGCCTTAATAAAAACTAAGTACATCGAGATCTAAAGATGGAATTCGTAGACTGAGTAATTGAAAATTATGCAGAAGGTCACGACAACAGACTTCATCTCCATGTGAATGTTAAGCTATGCAGCTTCTTGACATCACTAATATTCTATAGTAGGACGGAACCGTGCGAGTTAGTATAGTGTTTAGTGACAAATAAATAAATGTAGTGATAAGTGCTACTTACAAAGAACACATGATCAAACTGTCTTCGCCTTAATAAAAACTAACTAAGTGTTAATAGACACATTCTTAGAATTATATTTACGTAGTAATTTATGTGAAATTTGTTTACTTATAATTAGCCAACAAGGCTAGATTGTTATAAGGAAGCGATTCTTATTTGTTCAATGATTAATTACATTTGTTTTAGATTTTTTAAATATTAAACCGACAACTAATTTACAAGAATATAAAAGATGGGTCTAATAGTTTAGGTGTCGAAAAATTCCTCTCTTCCTCCTATTACAATATAAATAAAGTATTCACATTCGGTACTTTATTAGAAAAAAAAATAGCAAACAATCAAATATACATACTTAGTTTAATATCTGCCTGTAATAAACCTACTTGGAATGATCTTCCGCAATAAAATTTGCATAACACATTCTGGCGAAAAGTGACTCATTCATAGAAACATTTACTGACCTTCGGGTTTTTAAAACAGTTTTCGCCATTTCATTACACTTTTTTAATTTCAATAATAAGAACAGCTAACAAAACTTACCTACTTTACTTCCCAATCTATCAATAAAAAAATGGTAATGACATAGGTAAGGTAATGTCATCTAAGTATATTAGGTAAGTTATATAAGTATAAATTAATGTATTGTAGTCACAGCACCGCTGTAACGAAAATTTTATTGCTAAAAATGTATTTTTAAAATACTCCACCTCGTCTTTTTTCTTTGCTTTCTGTTAAGGTGCGTTTAGACCAAAAAAACATAGAGCTAGAGCTCATGAGCATTCTTACTTTTTTAAATCTCTACTTCATTTAGAACTTGTTAAAATCAATAAACGAATTCCATCCATATAGACCTTTGCCGTCAATCTGGACACTTGAGGGTTAAAAATGAGAGTTCAGGAGGAGTTCAGCGTTTACGTTTATATAGCGTTAAACCTGTTATATACCTCTTATATTACCACTCTACAGTAGGTTCTTGGTGTCTAAAAGTTATAAAGGTAGGTGTTACTACCACAAAGTTCAGGTTCTCTAAACAGGAACTTTGCAAACATTTCTTTTTCAGAAGACTAAATTACTTGAGAAGCTCGAACGACAGGTAATATCAGACAGATTATTATGTCCAAATATGACAAACAGTAATGTGTTACTAAGGCATGTACCAATTTTTATATATCTTTTAGGAGTAAAGTAAACAAGGAAAAATCTCTGCAAAATAACGTTTATGTATTATATTTCTAAGAAATAAACCTCGCCTCGTCGCATCAAACCTCCAACGGGTCTCGCTTGCGTCAAAACAACATCGGAAATTCCTTACCGTGACTGTCTATTTCGGACTAATATACAGACGCCTAGCTCGTAGCAAGTGTTACGCACTGCGTCATCGATTGCTTAACAAATAGAACCAGTCGTATAAACCTACTTGATATTGTTCTATACAAATCGGGGTTTTACCGTGAGCCTTTTACATACATACATACACGCCTTGTAGTTTCTATAGCATATTGTTATTCAATTACGTGTGGGTATTACAAGACTCAATTGATTTTTTCGGTGATCAAAAAAATCTATTAGTAGGTTAATCGCATTTGCTGTTATCGATTTATTGAAGTTATCAACAGAACGTAAAGTATCATTAATCATCGCTAAAACATTCTCCGGGGTGATCGCTTACACGTTATTACATAAAGCTTATTTTGTTGCAAGCGGACGGCACCGTTTATAAAACGTTATCTTCAAATGAACACAATAACAAGTTTAATAATAGGAGTGATTAATGTGCTCACAGGATGACGTGCACTTTGCGCCGAGGGTTAGAGAGAGGCGCGAACACGACACTGCACAACATCGCGACGGTTGCGAGAGCCGGCCGGTCCCGCACTCCCGTCCCAAATGACCAGACATTATTTAATTGAAATAGAAGTGAAAGGGTGACAATTGTAATAGAAAACAAAAAAAAGGGTTGCGTTTTTGCTAAAACGACGCGATGAAATATTGCGCCAGCCGTGCATTGTAACATTTGTTCCTTACTGCCTACTTAGTTAAGCTGTTACGAGATTAATGATATGGAAATTTTTATGTTATTCTTCCTATATTTTTGCACATATGTACTGTACCTCTAGGTACATAGTTTTCAGTACAACCTAAATGTATTAAAATACAAATTACACTGGATATAGCTACATAGAGACAAGTGAAATACAAATAAAGTTGCTAAGAGCAATGTTAAAGAAACTATAAATCACAGCTAAACGAGCGAGTTGTTTACCTACTTGTTTGACTTAAACTTCTTGTAAGGCTGTTTGTGTAATAAAAGAAACGGATTCGGGCTTGACATTTGCTAACTAATGATTCCATGTCACAATGCGTCTGCTCGCTCCCTGTCAAGCGACTTTAAAAGGCCTTTGTAATCAGAAATTTTTAACACTTCAATGTTTGATTTGTGCGAATTTGCGACATTAAGAAAAAAAGTACGATTGATATGTCACGTTTTTATTGTTGTTTGTATTGCTACCTGAATCTTACATATCCAAAAAAATAAGGGTAGCGTGTATTGATTGCGCGTCGACAGTTTGGAGCCTTTCACGCCGCTCGACGAATATCTATGACAGTTTCATGGAGAAGTCGTTGACTTTATTGTATACAAAAATATCACGTCGACCGAATAATTGATGCATGCTCATTCGCAGAATCTCTATTAATAATATAATAAATCTTAAAGCCGTACAATCATTTTGTCAACTTACTTACTTTACATCCTAAGGAAAATAAAAACAAAACTGTAGTAACAATGAATTAATATTTAATATCGAGGCATTACAGGGTCGGAAGGGCATAAGGCGTGAAATCAAATTGTCAACGCGGACTCCAGTGAACATATTGATATTTTAATTAGATTTACAAAGTCGTTCCTCGCAGTTCCGTGGGCAACACCCAACTCTTTGAGCCGCTCTAATGGCACCCCGCGGACTTTATTTAAGGGTTGTCGGACCCCGCTTTGTGCCTCCTCAATATTTACTCCCAAATGCATTAATGTAACAATACTTACTTGGTTTTTTAAGTTTTCGTAGCAGCTTCCGCGTTATCGTTTACAAAAGCTTTGGAAATGTCACTCACGGCGTAATTATAGAGCAGCGCAGCAGGTAGTCTACAGACTAAGCGTAGCGACTATGAACAAAGTCATAATTGCTTTTCATTTAGTAGTGTAGGTTAAAAAATAGTTTTTTAACGCGCCTTTTGTTGTTATAGTAACAAAATTCATAGAAGAAATAATTACTTGTTCGACACGACATGGTGTTTCCAGGTATTCAATTTAATCTCTAAAAAGTTTCGAAGTAAAGTTGGTGTTATTACCATCTTATCTTTGTCATGCGGAATAAAGGATTGATGAAACGAATTATGAATTTTTGATTGAGCTATCAAAATCAGAAATTAAGAAGTGAGCTTAGTTAGTTTTAGACTTTTTCAACTTTCAAAAACTGGCGATTTCTGCTAGTACCTACCTACAAATATAAATTTGAACTGGTTTAAACAAAATTAGAATACTATATTTTGTTTGTCCAATATACGAACATCGCCCATAGATCCGATGCCCGTGTAGAAAAAAAAACAAAAGGCTTTAACAAAAAAAAAATGGAAAGAAGGACACTGCAACGCTTGCCAGAATTGGCTAGTTAAATATATTTGTTTTCGTCGAAATGAGGATAGAATGCATATTAGGTGCGGAAAAAATGCCTAAGTACACTTATTTACAAAAGCTTTCTGCACTGTTGTAATGATTTCAACGTCAAAAAATAAATCTTAATAACTACCTTACATTAGCTGCGGATAAAGTGCCTATACAAGTTCAATTATTTACAAAAGTTTTCTGCACTACAACGGATAACATTTTATAATAGTCCTGAAGAAACCGACCAAGTGCGAGTCGGAATCTTGCACGAATGGTTCCTACCTACCTACCTAGCATTATCTAACCACCATTAAAATCAATTTTTTTGTTGTATCCTATACAATCCTTAAATACTTATTTCATTTTCTTTCTAGTTTTTTTAATATAGCGGCAACAGATATGCATCATATGTGAAAATTTAAACTGACTAGCTCTCATGGTTCATGCGATACCTGCAGCCTGGTGACAGACAGACCGACCGACAGACAGACGGACAGTAGTATCTTAATAATTGGGTTTGCCCATTGGATACGTAACCCTAAACCTATCTACTAGTAAACTAATTTATACTATGCGTACAAACTTGCTCATAAGTATGTTTGAAAAGGTGTAAAGAAGTAAACACAAACGACTGTTTTGAAAGAAACTAATAAAATCGCCGCAGATGTAAATCATATTGAACATTTGCACCTCAAAACAAAACTGCATGAAACAAACATCTGCAAAATTATTTTTGTTCCAAAACAACACGATCAATTTGTCCGAATATGCAATGAGCAGAGAGCAGGAGGGTGGCGGAGTCCTACTGCGAGCCCCGTCGCGCGCCGTCACTTCACGCAGAGCCGTCGGTACACAGAACTCTAATTGACACACTAAAATGCGTCATGTCACATAAAGCATTGATTTCACCGTACCGTTCCCTGTCTGCAATATTTTATGACATGTGAAATGTTAATTTATATTCTGTGAGTCTATTAAAATTAGTTTGCAGCTGATGATCAAATTTAAGTTTCTACTCAGAATTCAGAAAATTCAAAATTGTGATATAAATTTATGACTGTCCAAGCAGTCCACTAAGTCCAGGTAATCCATTCAAAGTTCGGCACCGAATCGGTATTCGTTCAAAATTTAAACAGTGCATAGCAAAGTACAGTACCTACCTTATGTAAGTTTGTAAATTAACCAGGAAGCCTCTAAAGAAGAGCCTGACTGGAGGAGAAAAAGCCAGAAATCAGACTCCAAACTCCTTGGAGTGTGACATCTTGATGTAATCAGGTGCAGCACTAAACGGCTATTTGATATTTATTGGTTATGTTGTCGGCTATGTAGTCATCATGTAGCTTATCGATTTTCTAAATAATTCTCCCCAGATTTATATGAATCACAGAGTAAGAATGACAATGAGAACATTATTAGGGAAAATACTTTAAATATTTCGATATAAAGAGATTTTTTACGTCATAACCCTCTGGTATACAATCGGCATTTTCCTCGCCCCACGGCTGCCCGAGGCAAATATCTGCAGAATGCGTGTAATTATTTATTTGCTCGGCAAGCCCTCGTGCCCCTGTCCACTCATTCATTCAACAGCCAAACAAATAAACGCAATAGGAATGCAATAGTGAAGCAAAATATTAGAAATGTGGAGTACCCACATGTTTTATCGTTAAGTAGTTCAGCAATCGAAAGAGTCATTGCAGGTGTTTATTGTGTACTGAAATAGTTATTTGTGCAACAAGTGAGCAAAATAGATTTTTGCAGCGGGTGCTGATTTTGTCTCCCAAGCAAACGAGGGATTCTAAGATTGAATCACGAGCGTAGCGAGTGATTCTAATGTAGAATCTTGAGCGTGGCGAAGGATTCAAAGGCACGAGATGCAAATAATTTTGCTCTCGTGTGACACACATTACTTTTCACTTCAGTAGCGAGAACACATAATAAGTATTACTTAGAAGATGTCATAATGAACATGAACAGATAGAAATAACGTTTATATTTATTATAAATCAAAATAATGCTGAACATTTTCAAAGTTAAAGGTGCAATTATTGCAGTTCTGCAATTTCTGCAAATTTTATCTCTCGGGACTTCTCAGGAAGGCAACTAAATTCCGCATTAGTAGCTTGCTATTTCAACTCTTCTGGTGTTGAAATCTCAAACCATGGATTTCAATAGGCTCATCTTTTATGATTATTTTAATAGTTTTAATCTTATTCGATACTTTACTTTCTATACCCGCAATTTTTTTAAGGTGCGTTCAGAGACAACGTCTTTGATGTTTTATTTTTCAAATATTGAAAATGGAAATAATTTTATAAATTTATAAATTGATTATATTATATATTTACTCATTTTCGTATACAATAATAATAGGGGTTAAAGTATGAAATTGCCGTTTCATTGTAATAGGTACTTCGAATTGACATAGAACCTTCATGGTTTGAGATTTTTGAGTGAAACTTTTTCCACATGGTACCTATGTAGTTCTTCATTTAAAAATGTGCAACATTCGATTATCGACTTTCAGTTGTTTTTTTTATTCAGCTTAGACAAGAAAGATGGATACTTCGAAAATTCGAGTGATTTTTGATTACGAGTTCCGACGCGGAACTAACGCGGCAGAAACAGCTCGCAATATCAATGTTGCGTTTGGAGAGGGGACTGCTAATGAACGCACCGTGCGATTTTGGTTTAAACGCTTTCGTGATGGAAACTTTGATTTGAAGAACGAACCACGAGGAAGGCCGTCCACACAGGTGAATAACAATGAATTGAAAGACATGATGGAAGCCGATCCGAGCCAAACTATCCAGGAATTAGCTGCATGGTTTAACGTTACCTTACCAACAATATTGACTCATTTGCGTCAAATCAATAAAATAAAAAAATGTGAAAAATGGGTACCTCATGATTTGACTGATCTGCAGAAAGAAATGCGTGTTGAAACTTGTGTTGCCTTGTTGAATCGATACAGAAATAAAGGAATATTGGATCGAATTGTGACATGTGATGAAAAGTGGATTCTTTACGATAACCGTAAGCGAAAAATGCAATGGCTGACCCCAGGTGAAACGCCACAACAGTGTCCTAAAGCAAAGCTTACCAATAAAAAGGTAATGGTAACTGTTTGGTGGTCTCAGCATGGTGTTATTCACTATAGCTTTCTACGATCTGGTCAAGCAATAACGGCAGATGTCTACTGTGCCGAACTCCGAACAATGATAGCAAAACTAGCAGTGAAACAGCCCCGACTCATGAATCGATCTTCACCATTATTGCTCCATGATATCCATGACCTCATACAGCACGAGAAACCGTTTTAACTCTACAGGAACTGCAATTAGAAACTATCCGTCACCCTCCGTATTCGCCAGACCTTGCTCCAACAGACTACCATTTTTTTCGTGATTTGGACAATTTTCTATGTGATAAAAAGTTTTCTTCTCAGGAGGCAGTACAAAATGCTTTCACACAGTTTGTCGAATCTAGATCACCAGAGTTCTATCGCAAAGGCATAAATGACCTTCCTACTAGATGGCAGCAATGTATAGATAATAATGGTAATTATTTTGATTAAATAAATACGTTAAATTAAAAAAAAACGAATTTCAATTTGTCAGTACAAATCGGCAATTTCATACTTTAACCCCTAATACATTAAATCGGCCATTCTCAAAACTCTTTTTTTTTTGCATGCGCGGGCCTGTAGTTTATTTATATGTAGCATTAGATGAATGCAATTTTTTTTAAACATAGTTCATACTTTTGTTTACAGGTATTTTGGATATTTTAGTTATAACGGTTCGGTATCTAGCTTATTTATTTTTTACAACACTTGTTCTCCAATTACCGTATGCTGTCCGGATCCTATCTTAGCGGGGAAACTTGCGTCTCATTTTAGCTAGGAATGAATTATATTTGTGATAATCACAATATTCAGTGGCCGAATATATAATGTTTAGTATAATAAAGTAATTTATACACTACGACCATACTTTTAATTTATACACTCAAATTTCTGAATGTCCTGTCGAACGGTATAATTCACGTGGCCATTCCTTTCCGGAGTGCTCATTCCTAAACTTCGATAGATCGCGGCATCACCGTTACATCAAACGCGAGCGATTAGTGTCGCCGCGGCACTCGAACAGAACGGACGAGAAAGTGTTGCTGTTTCTGTTCGTATTGCACGTAAGTATCTAATTGCCGTCCCTTTGGATTTCAAAATATATAATTCTCGTTCCTGTGTTTATTAAATATGTTTGTTAACTTACTGTGTTGCTGTTTTTTGTAATGAACGTACCATGTGGCCTTAATGTATAACGATATTCCTTTATCTGCAATGAAATCTTGTATTTTAAAATAAAATTAAAATTGCCCTTGTTCTAAGTACCGTGGTGCAAATTACCGTAGCTTTTCTAATTCCCGTAGTATAAAAATTATAAAAAAATCAATATTACAAAAAGTCCCGTACTTACAAGCATTTTCAGGGTTTTTTTTAATGACATAGGAGGCAAATAAGCAGTCGGATCGCCTGATGGTAAGCGATCACTGCCGCCCATGGACACCTGAAACACTAGAAAATGCGTTGCCGGCCTTTAAGGTGGGAGTACGCCCTTTTCTTGAAGGTTAGAAGGTCGTATCGGTCCGGAAATACCGCAGGCGACAGTTCATTCCACAGTTTACCTAGCTGTGCAAGGCAGGAAGTTTCTGGAGAAACGCACAGTTGAGGACTGCCAACCATCCAAGTGGTGAGGATGAAAATGTTGTCGCGTAGGGCGATGGCGGAAAGATGCGGCAGTGATTAATCCGAACAATTCCCCAGAGCACTCCCCGTTGTACATGCGATAGAAAATGCAGAGCGAAGCTACATCTCTACGCAGCGCCAAGGGGTCAAGCCGATCCGGAGTACGGCAGTCGACAATTCGAGTCGCTTGTCGTTGGATACGGTCCAGAGGGGCAAGCTGGTACTGAGGTGCCCCTGCACATAGATGAGAACAGTATTCCATGTGAGGGCGAACCTGTGCCTTATAGAGCTGAAGGCTGTAGGCCGGTGTGAAATACTGTCTTGATCTGTTGAGCACACCGAGCTTCTTTTAGGCTAATTTGGCCTTACCCTCTAAATGGCCGCGAAACTGAAGATGTCGACGCCAAGTATTCCTAGACAAGCTGTGGCAGTCAGGGGAGTGCTCTCAAAACGTGGTGACACGACAAATTCTAGCTTTTTGCCATAAACGCGCAAACTTGTGTGTCTTGGTAGGGTTAAATCGGACTAGGTTCGACCCCATTCAGATACTTCTTTTAAGGAAGTCTCAATTTCGGACACAAGATTGTTTCGGCTCTCGATGACGTTTTCCCGAGAGATATTGGAGCGGCCTGAGTAAGCAGCATTACCCGTACTATCATCAGCATAACAATGGATGCCGCTGATTTGCAGCATTTTTGCAGCAGGTGACAACACACAGCCTTGGAGGCCACCAACATTCACATACATGGATTCAGAGCATTCACCGTCAACTACGACCTTAATGCTTCTGTCTACTAGGAAGCTACTGGTCCATACACACAATTTCTCGGAAAGCCCATAGGATGGTAGCTTCGAAAGAAGTGCCCCGTGCCAGACGCGATCGAAGGCCTTGGTCAAGTTCAAGCTAACGGCCAATGCTTCACCTTTTGCCTCGATCGCCTGTGCCCAATGATGTGTCAGGTAGACTAGAAGATCACCTGCCGAGCGACCTTTATGGAAACCGTATTGTCGGTCACTAAGCTACTGGTAGTCCTCTAGGTACCGAAGGAGCTGGCAGTTGATAATGGACTCCATTATCTTCGAGAGCAAAGAGGTTATGGCTATTGGCCTGTAATTGGACGGAATCGAGCGGTCGCCTTTTTTGAGGATCGGATGCACCAAGGCTGACTTCCAAGAAGTCGGGACTACCCAGAAGAGTTAGAGAACCGAAAAAGAAGCGTAAAAACTGGTGCCAACTCAGGAGCGCACATCTTCAGCACAATCGCACGGATTCCATCGGGCCCAGTCGACTTATGAGTTTCGAGAGAACGAAGTGCTTTACGCACTGAGCTTTGGTTGAGCCAAATATCCGGCATACAGCTCTCGCACCGCGGTATAGTCGGCAGTGCGCATCCCCCGTCATCCAAAGACGAGTTGGACGCAAAGAGTTTACCCAGGAGATCGGCTTTGTCTTTTGCGTCGTGGACAACGATACATTGTATCGTCACTCATGTGCAAAGGTGGAAAAGACGGCGTGCAGAAATTTCCTTGAATAGTTTTAGCAAAAGACCAGAACGCACGAGATCCCGAAGGGAGGCGCTTCAATTTCTCGCCAATTCTACCAATGTGCAGTGCTTTTGCTCTGGTAATATCTCTTTTGAAGGATCTGGGTGCAAAGTTAAACTTCTTTTTAAATTCGCTAGTGTTAGCGTCCCGAACTGCCGCTGCATCTACCCAGGCTTTGTAAGACTCTTGCTTACGGCGAGAAGCCTCTTTGAAATAATGACTAAACCAGGGTTGTGATTCGACACCAACAGGAACTGCAGAGGGCGGAATGAAAAGCTCCATCCCCTGTAGCACCACGTCGGCAACAAAAGTACTTTAAAACAATGTTGTTTTATTTTTATATAGTCATATTCATTCATTTGTGAGCAATAAAACATAATAATCCTCATATTATGTTTTATTCTAATGCAGTTGCATCGAAAAAATACCTTAAATATTGCAACTTTCTTTAAATTGTTGTTTTTCTTTTGTCTTATTTAATATTTACACAAATAAATAATTACCGTAGTCGTCAAAAATACTAATTCTAATTACCGTTTCAAGTAAAAAAAAAAAAAAAAAAAAAACTCGAAAGGTACTTACATCTGTATAGCGCCACTTAGATATATTAACAATAGAGCTTAGTAAGGATCATATAACATATAAAATGCCTGCAATAAACGAAAAAAAAAAATGACTACGGTAATTAGCCTGAGAACACCATATCATGAGAATGACCGAAATAATAAATAATTGAAATAAATAACATGGTTATCCATTTACAAATACTTTCCGATTTCGTTTATTTACGCGATTCAGAACGACTATTCTTTGGGGACGAATTTCGAAATTCGATCATCAAATTACTTGTGTTTGTCACTTGCTCTTTTTTAAGGTCGGGAAAGAGACAGAGTGCAGTGTAGTTCGAAAGTTTTCCAATTTTTTTTGAAATCTATTTTTGGTACTCTTCATTAAAAAAAATTATTAAAAAGTTACTTTGTCTCACGTAGTAAGCAAAATCGCATTTACTCACTGTTTTTACGCAGCAAGTAAAAGTAAAAAAAATATTATTGCTTAGTTATAATTTAGCCACTGACAAAAACAACGAAAACCAATGGTGAAGCCTGAAACACTTAAATTATATAGGGTTCCTACACAATGTTTCAAAATATAATTCAGACAAATAGTTATAAGCAGCACGTGTAAAACATATTTGTTCGAATGCTGCTGTACCTAGTATGGACGCCATACGAGCACTTTTTTTTAACACATGAACTATATTGGATGATACTTCTTGATCCGAAGCTTTCAACTTGGAGTCTGAGGTCCGATTTACAAGTCCAAATGCTGATTTGGCTGAACCTCGATATTTCCTGTGAAGCAACTGCCATCTGACCTGCACAACCCAAAGGTGATATCGAAGGATTGCAGCTAGACCAGTTGCTGGACTTTTTAGGGCTCTAACTTCCCGTACTACTGCCCTAGATGTTCGTATAACGTGCTCTCTGAGGCACGACCAGACCAATTCAAATACCCATATTCATGCATACAAATATTTGCATTGACCAAGGATCGAACCCGCACCTACTGTGTAGCGGCTGCGTTCACTACCGGTACGCCACAGGGCTGTCTCTTGATCTACATGATGTAGCAGTCGGTTAGTCGTATGAGCCCCACATGTTTGCGACTAAACGATTGAAGGTAGGTTTCGATACATGCGTACAATCAGCATTGAATTTTATTGTTCTAACTTTATTAATATCTGCCTTGTGTTGATTTTTAAAGCGTTTTCAACATCCATCGGCATCACCCTTTGTTTACAAATGGAGGAACACGATATTTTATAACCGTCTCAAAATTTTCAAACACGAATTTATGGTCCTTTATAGCTTTATTACTATGCTTCAATAGGAGCAGCAGGTAGGTGTTGGCTTCTTTAGTTTTTTTCACTGATAAAAGAGCTTAAACGGTATCGTTTTCATGTGAGCTTTAAAGAACGAATACAACAATAGCGTCGTATAAAGCCGGAGACAAATACAACCCGGTCGCTACTATTTTGACATTTTAATTTCACCCTTGCTCAAAATCCATTTTCAATGGCGATAGATGGGGGCGCGACGTGATGTTGAGCTCTCTTGATACATGTATCACAGTCGCAGGAGAGACTTGATTGACGTTTATCGCTCGGATTAAAATACAATTAAATTTAATTTTAAATTGAGCACAAATTTTATATAACCCTTTACAGGATTCAGATGCGAATAATAATATTACACTGCGAAAAGTATCATTACCTATGCATGTATGGCATTTTATAACTTTTCAGCAGAATAGTGTTCGAAATTGTGCAAACTATTGACAAAAGGTTGAAATTTATGGATGGAACGACTGTTCGGTTCGATGTCCTCGATTAGAGGTAATTTGTGTCAATCACTAGCCTATTGTGCCCAAAGCGCAGGCGGAGGTGGCCCATGGCTTGCTTTGGACCGGAACATTCGCTCTAATTAAACGCCGAACCCCTATTTATAAAAGTCAATCTCTGGATTAAAATTTGACGTGAACGAACCGTTCCTGACTATTTTAATGGTCCTTTGTACGGTCTGCTATTAGAACGTCGATCTTTGAGAGATTAGTTTTCCCTTTGTAATCAGTTTCCTAAACAAAATTTACAAAAGGCCATTTATAATTACCATATTCAAGTAATGTAGGTACGTTTTTAATCTAAGAGATTAGTTGCTATATATCTAGAACATCGCGTATTGGAACCACTGCATAGTATGATGAAAAGTTCCCACAGTTCGACTTTGAAGAACGAAAATCGAAACTATAATGCTTTTCACAGCTAACCCCATGATGTAGTTTCATCGCAAATAATAACTTATTTTATCGCCTACACAAAACCGATTTCATGTCTGAATTTGTTTGCATTTTAGATTTGCACAATTCTTGATTTGCGGTCTATCACGGATTCTGTTTAGAATTAAAATATGTCATCTCACTTCCACAGATAGTGTTCAGTATATGTGGGAAAGAGACCGAAGTGTTAAAGCGGTAGGGTTTATATGAGTCAAAGTATGAGTGTGCATTGGATGCAACCCCTTCATTGTGCCTGTGACTGGTAAACGGTAATTTGATTTCACGCTAGTCCAATGATTAATGCCCATGCCTTATCGCTCCATATTTTACCGATTTAGACCTATATTACAATTTTTTTTTAAATTTCTTTATAGGATGCGAAAATTTGAAATAAACTAGGCTGACCAATGTTGTAAGTTAATCAAAAAGTTTTAGGAAAAAGAAAAATACCTTGTCTTAAGAGTAACCCAATCGTACCAATGGTTGGCACCCGAGGGCTCCCACAAGCCACAAGGTTAGGCCGGGTACTACGCCAGAGTGTGCAATGATGGAACATGGCAGTCAGGTTAATCCGGTACGAGAGGCTCCCGTGTCGCTTCTTTAGTCAGTACTCGATGATGAGTTTAACCACCTACTACGGTATTTTCTGGGAAATTATCTCCCTAACACTTAACTTACTTAATATGAAAAAGTAACTTAATAGAGAAACTGTGCCGAGAAGGGTGAATCCAATATTCTAACGATTCTCTAAGATATTATTGTGATGGCTTTGCAGGATTACTTTACCAATACGTATCTCTGAGGCCCAAGCCAACTACACCTACAAGTCGGTGGACCTTTCGCTTGCAGGTTTTCTTCACAGAGTTCCTCTCAGACGGTGGTTTCCAGAAAAACTGATATACTAATCAAAAACAATAAGTAAACCTTGGAAATCGCTATAGGGACGATAATGAATTTTGTACGAGCCATCATCTGCGTCAGCATTTCATACGCTGTATTTGCCTAACTATAATTTATATGTTTACTAGTTCTCAAATTGCCGCACCAGTTCAAGCACGTAGGTTATGGTACAATTAAATGTTCTGAAGTACGAGCACTCGTACATATGGTCCTTTGAGCCGGACATCGTACAAATTTCTTGGACATTCTTGGATATATTACTTACACGACCAAATGTTATATGAATGTGTATTATTTTCAATTTTTTTGTATCTACTGTGATCATTTCCCTAATTATGTTATTCATATATGAATGTTAATAGAAAGTGCCACGTGCCCCGTTCGTGCTCTATAAAGAGACAAAACGATATCTGCTGTTTGATCACCCTTTAGTTTTAATTTCTTCGTTGACATTTATTTCACATGTAAATGACTCAATTAACAGAAATAGTAGGACCGATAAAATAATAGCTTTAATTTTATAAGGTATTAATAATGCAATTAAATAATAATGTAGGGTGTAGTGCGCGCGTTAGCGATCACTTAGCTGAGTTGCTCACTTTAGATGTGTAGAAAATAGGCTATCTATTTCCAAAATAGCTGATGATAGTTTAAATTGGTCGTGAGTATAGACTTGTTGCATAAGAACAGTAAACCATAATCCATAATTTATGATAAATGAGGGAAAAAGTGCAAATGTAGCCAAGCCACCTACCTGTGCGTCTTTTCTTTTTATTTTGAGTAAAGTAGATGCTTAAATAAAAACATCATCATCATCATCAGCTCTTATCCCAAGTTTGTTTGGGGTTGCAGTCATCTCAAAACCTTCTTAACCATATCATCTTTCACACAGTTCATCCACTTCCATAGGTAATGCCTGCCTTACCAGGACAAACGATTTCCTTGTAGGTTTTCCGTAATTTGGTGCTGCTTTCAGACTTTCTCTAATATATTCATTCCTAATCTTTTTTATTCTTGTCACAGCAAACATCTATCTCAACATTTGCATCTCGACTACATGCAACCGTCTATCATCCGACATGTTAATAAATAAATAGGTATTACACCCAAATTAGATATTTGGTGTAATGTGTTTTTTTGTTTCATTAAACGAAAAAACATTACTATTTATATCTTTGATATATATAAATCTCGTGTCACAATGTTTGTCCTCAATGGACTCCTAAACCACTTAACCGATTATAATAAAATTCGCACACCATGTGCAGTTCGAATCAACTTGAGAGATAGGATAGTTTAAATCTCAAATTATAGTCCGATTCGCGATAACCGACATCCACGCGGACGGAGCCGCGGGCGACAGCTAGTTATATATATATTGTTATTATTTATATGTATAATTCGAGGTTACTGCGAAAGCGGCCCAATCGAGGGCGGAAAGCTCGGAGGCATGCCCACGTGTCCACCTGAAGTTTTTCTAGCTGGGGGCACAATGGATAGCAGGCAAGGGTCGGGCTGGCACCCTAGCAGAAAGCAGACCTGCTCAGCGAGAATCCGTCTTCGTTCTTTCAAAACCGTAGATGGCCCACGGTCAGCCTGAGTGCGATGAAAATGGTAGTGGTCGCAATCTAACACCTTAATTTTAGTTGCAGTAGTTTGCGACCACCTAATTTTACACATTACACCTGCACCGGGGACTCAGGAGTCACATTAGGAGGCGAAAACGTAGAAGAGTGACCCCAGGTTCAAATTTGCAAGTTTTACAATTTGGATGCAACGGGAATAGTCACTGGGATGATGATGAATCTTGTACTGTTTTCTGTAGACGTTTCGTTTAATTCTTCGTTTTTGCTAGGTTTGAAATTAGTTCCCATGAAACATTTATTTCATAAATCATCAGCCATTTCTTTTTCAACACTTATCTATAGATAATTCTAAAGTGGTGTAAAAGCAATAGAAACAAAAGCTCCTTTTTCGCATCGGGCAGATGAAAAATAATTAATTATCATTAGCTTTTTAAGTTAGTGAAAATATTTATTGATCGCCTCCAACTGCCTGTAAAAATAACGGAGGCGTGTTGACTTCGAGCGCACGCGTGTTCTCTCCCCAGCCAGACTCACACACGCTGGTAGACTAGACACACTGTGAATACTTCGAATATAGTAATATTAGCTTTGCCCGGGGCTCCTCCTCGTGGATGTCGGTTATTCGCATCAAACATAGCCTATGTCCTTTCTCAAGGTGTAATCTATCCCTATACCAAATTTCATCAAAATCGGTTCAGTGGTTTAGGCGTAAAAGACGGACAAACTAACAGACACATACATACACTTTCCCATTTATAGTTTAGATTAGTATGGATAGGTACCTACTCGCATAAAGAGATTTAAAAGCTAAAAGCATTTACTTTTTATGATTTTCTTCTGAATTAAAATTAAAGCCTAGTATCTAAGAATCATGTAGCTGCCGAGTATCCGCCGAGTAATGCCGAGTATGATTATAAAAAAGCTTATATAGGTACCTACCTATTTACAAAAATTCCGTTAGTATAGCACCATGAGCATCGTACGGATATCTAACAAAACAATTCAAGGCTGACGACTTTGTACACCTGAACGAAGCCGGGAGCAAAAGTTAGTTCAACATTAAATAAAAAGTATGGTTATTCATGAAAGATACTTAATAGTTTTAAAAGTTTACATGGGTAGGCTACTCAAACTTTTAATCCTCTTAACAGAAGAGATTGTCTCTTTTTTAAGTTGTAAGAAAAGACTCCTAATATTCTCATGCTCGTGTATGTGTCTAAGTAATCAAATAACGTTAATACCCATCTCAATCCTGGGATAATTCCTTTGTTCGCCAGTTTCGCGCTCCGCTACGCCCTCGCTCAAATATTTGTTTATCTCAATGCGCCTACTTTTATCGCTATCAAAGCTATTGTTGAATTTCACCATGTTTTTTTGGATAAAATGGCTTTTTTATCGAAAAAATACTTTGGACGTGCAAGCACGTGTCGCGTGATCGATCACCGAGCAAGTAGGTACGGTACAGAGAAGGTATGAAGATATTGGAGATAAAAAATTAATATTTTTGTATTAAACTAGCTATTGCCGAAAGCTCGACTTGTGAGGTTACTGAAATAGTCGTTAAATTTTATGAAATTTTCTTCATTTTTCTTTTCTTGAGAACCTTCTACAAAGCATCCATACTAATATTATAAATGCGAAAGTAACTCTGTCAGTCTGACTGTCTGTCTGTCTGTACGTAACGCTTTGACGCCTAAACCACTGAACCAATTTCGATGAAATTTGGTTTAGAAATAGATTAGATCTTGAGAAAGAACATAGGCTATGTTTGGTCGCGATAACCGACATCCGCGCGAGCGGAGCCGCGGTCAAAAGCTAGTTATTAATAAAATGATGATGAAATCGTAAAACTTTCAGTCTCAAGGTATGGCGTGACGTTAACAGGCATTTGTCAGAATTTATCATTAACTCAGTTTGATATTTCATTTGTTTCAACTGTTTCAACTGTGAGCTTAAAAAGCTTACATCGATCTGTGCCTATGCTCAATTCACGCTTGATCCCTAAGTGCGAACATCTGTATTTGCGTATGGCGCTCCCACTCTTACGCCTATTGATACAAAGCTGTATTCAAATAACTTTAATCGCTTAAGTACACAAATCCATTCTCGCTACTAACGAATTATAATTATTCATAGGCGACGCCGACAGCAATCCTTTCCATTTACATTATTGTTTGCATATCTAATACGTGTCGATTTTTTAAGTAAAAAATATTGCAATAGCCATTGTAAAAAATAATTTTATTAATATTATAATGTACCTACCTACTTACTTACAGTATTAATTTCACTGTTATCGATATTCACTAACTCTGAAATGTGCTTTTCGGGTCATAAAACAATAAAATTATCTAAAAGTGAATCGGAATCGCTACTATTTTCACACATCTAATCGCAAAATATAAAGTTATCACATAGAATAATAACTATCGCGTCACGAATCATAAAATAAATTGATGTAACAATAAGTATCAGTGTTGTAAGTGTAACCATTAAACCCTTCCATGCAGTTTTTTATTGAATTCAGTCGAACGTGTGCGTTAGGTAATCAATAAAATTATCCGAACTCACGCTTCTCGGATGCAATCGCTTGAAAATGTTAAAGCGGGTCGCTTCATTTCATGCATGGCGTAGCAGGTCGTCCCGTGACATGTTCTGCTGTGACGTGATCACATGGTACCGTGTACTCTGACATGTCGAGGTAGGTAGATAAAAGTGCCCCTCAATACTTTATACGCACCATTAGGTATCACTTGGCTATCACACCAACATTAAAACACTGTAGAACGCTCTATACGTAACTACCTAGATTTGTAGTAGCAGTAGCCTACCAATTTTACGTTAGGTATTCAGTTATTTAGTTTAGTTTTTATTTAAATTACTAGCTTTTGCCCGCGGCTCCGCCTGCGTGTATCTCGGTTATCGCTATTATATCGGTTATCGTTATAAATTGTAGCCTATGTGTTATTCTGATATAGCGATATAGATAGAGCTATATTATTATGAAGTTTCATTAAAATCCATTCAGTGTTTTTTACGTATAAGAGTAGCAAACATCCATCCATCGATTAATCCATACTTACGAACTCTCGCGTTTATGATATTAGTAGGATTATTTGTTGCCCAATCTCATATAATTTCAGGGGGATTTCAACTAACACATTACGGCTGAAAAAACATGTCTTTAATGTTTTTTAGCCTTAATGAATTCGGAACACAGATTTGTTTTTACAGTTTCTTTTTTGATATATTTGATAGAAAATACGTAAAATCTTATTGATAATACATTACCGTCAAATAACAATAGGCTTTTCATTTAGACCAGATGTGCGATAAACGTTATCAAGAGGGTTAACCGTGACCTCATAAAAAGCGGAATTTATTACATCTCACGACCCTTGCCCCGAAACTAAGACAGCGGAGAAAATAATAGAAAAATATCGTAATTAAATCCAACCCTTCCTGTCGTTGCGCCTTTTTGTTGAGGGATAAAATTGGAGCGAGGCGCGCGTGACCGATGCGATGATATAGTGAGGAGCAGGCCAGCGAGGGCGTGTGCGCCGCACCACGCGGCCTCAGCGGCTTGAGCGATCTTTAATGACTATGTTACCTCGTTATTACAATGTTAACATATGCCGGCGATGATTAAGTCCCATCGATAAATACTCATCCGCTGTTATAATTTTCACTAATGGAATACCAGTTTAGTAAATTATACACTTTGAACTTATAAGAACTTAAAAAAGGGATTGTTTATTATCGTCATTGGATGACAAAAGCGCTGATATTTTCGGCTTTTATTTTAGAGGATGTACCAATTAAGTGGATTGAAATATCATTAGTAGTTTTCCAAGAAAATTTAATACCTACCTATTTTATATTACACAGTTAAAAGGGATTTCCTGCCGCGGACTCGTATTGCAGATTGTTCTCCCAGAATAGTGTTCTCAAGTGATTTTAGAAGACATACTCCTTCTTCATACTGCCTTTAAAAATGGTATAATACTTACCTTTAAACATTTTTAGAATCCAGCATGCAAGCATTCATGTAAAACCCAGTGAGACATATGTCTTTTTTACCTTAGTGGAATAAAATAAACAATGGGGATAATGGATTATAAAACAACGGCAACAAATTATCTAGCTTTTGCTTCTGGCAAAATTTTGCAACATGGAGCTTGAATACATCCTCAAATGAATGTATTTCAAAATAAAGGATGATATGCATGCCCACACAGTGTCATTACCAGGAATACCCAAGATTGTGCGAAGTGGCAAATGAACAGTTGGAAAGCCGACTGTGGGCTCCGATGGATGCAATCGGGACATAACACTGATATCGTGATGACGGGTAGGCCTAAATTGATGCCCAAGCGGACAAACGCAACGCACGTTCCAAAAGTTTACCCGCACCGACCGATGCACGTAGACGTAGAGCAGGCTAGACTTACTTATATAGCCTCGCTTATTTCTGTTCATCCTACTATTGTGGTTAATGTGATGGTACCTGCTTCTGGCAAATAACAGAAGCTTAGGCTGCGGCTTGGTGCGGACGTGACGAGGCGGGGTCACAGAGAAACGTGGCCCTCGAACCATCACGTTTTATATTGCTTACAAAGATGAAGCGTAAACTGGCAGCCGATTATGATTGCCATAATCTTTACCTTTACGCAGACCCACATAATTGTCTTAGTTGATTAAAAAAAAACAATTTTGAAATAATGACATAAGTTTGGTAATTACGCCGTATTTTGATGATTAAAGTAATGCAAAAAATTTTATCTATCAGGGATCACGGTATACAGTGTCCCTAATAACTTTTTTCGAATCTTTTCGTCATAGTTTCGAACCCTTATAAGCTCTATAAATCCTAGGCAAACCCATCTTAGTCGTACCTACTCTCATTCTTCTTGACGACGACACAACTTGCTAAATTAAAACACCGTGACTGTAGTTACTTGAAGATCCTAAAGAACCTTCAAAACCCATTTCTATGTTTTTCTATGTTGCGATTCTCAATTACGTTTCAAAAGACACAATTGTTAACTAAATGTATTCAATGATGGATTTTCTTTTATCGAATTACTGACATAGAGCCAAACATTTCAATAAAAGTTTTTATAAAGACTTATACAATGGATTATATGTGAATAGGTAACATTACCTTGTGTCATGATATGCCGCCTCGCTTTTCCCGCCCACTGTAGAATACTGAACTCAAGTTACTGTCGCATAGAGGCAGTTTTTGATCAAATGTAAAGCAGCTCAACGGGAGAGGTGCGATGCGCAACTTTGGATACTGTTTGTTGTTTGTTAAAGTATGCGTGAATAAGAGATCTTCAGACAAGTATTGATTGGTATTCAATGGCTGTGCGATGAATGGCCCTTGACAATACGATCACTCTGCTACTTACAGCTTACAGCTACATTTATTTTATTGTGAAATTTAATAATAACAATATCACTTATATTGTAGGCTAACGCCAATTTGGTCAATCTATTATTTTTCATTGAGAATAAATATTTATAGTCCAATCTAATATGCATCTAGCCAGTCTTGTAGGTCTAATATGGTCTTAAAGTTGCAATGTGTACCCATTAGTTATACCTATCTAGCTAAGCTCCTTAAATATTTATAGATATTCTTAATACCTATTATATATACTACATATTCCATATTATGTGAAACTAGCTTTTGCTCGCGGCCCTGCCCGCGTGGATGTCGGTTATCGCGACCGAACATAGCCCTATATCCTTTCTCAAGGTCTAATCTACCCCTATACAAAATTTCATCAAAATTGGTTATGTGGTTTAGGTGTTAAAGACGGACAAACAGACACACACACACACTCTTTCCCATTAATAATATTAGTATGGATTATTATACTGATATGCGTAGTTGTACTCACCAGCACCAGTACTTACTCTAATCAATATTTCGTAGCAGCTTTTAAGCTTCTAGCTAGAATCTAAGCAATAGATTAATCTAAAGAGATTGACGTGTGAGGTTAAGGCGTTCCTATCTATATTATGTAGTTAAAGGCAGTAGACAAAACACGTAACATCACAATTATGTAGGCAGGAGTGTTCAGTGAGCAACAGAGTAGGCCATCACGCATCACCGGTCACCTTGCAACGTGCCGCCGACGCCGTCGGTGGTCCCTCCATTCGATGTCCATGGAGCTCGTCCACCATTCTTTACTTAAAGCTTTACTTTCAAAAACTTAAGGATCAATGAAAAGTGTTCATTGTGTCCAGTTGTTATCCAAATCTCAATCGAGTGCATTCTAGCGAGCTACTTCACTATTGAGTTGGTAGAATTGGCAGACATAGCGACGTCAAACTATTGTTGTGAATTGTTAACGTTATCCGTTCAATTATTGCTACATCAAACTAAATCCGTTTAGTTGGAAATAATTCTAGTATTGTAATCATACAAATAAATAAAATTGAAGTCGCTGTTTGTAAAATAATAGTTTTAAGTATTAATAAGAGCTTTTCAACGGGATTTTCACTAGCATATGCCTGATAAAAAAGGCGTAATTCATCTAGTTGTATTTAAGAAATTATAATTAAGTTGCGCGCAAATAATATTAAAAACTGAACCTTCATTCGCATGGCAAAGTCGCAGCTATAATATCATAAATGTAAAAGGAATTCTAATGAGAAAGCCTCTTTGGCGTAGCGGTAGTGAACGCGGCCGCTACACAGGAAGCGCGGGTTGGGTTCCCGCTCTGTGCAAATATTTGTATGCATGAATATGGATATCTGCATTGGTCTGGTCGAACCTCGTAGAGCACGTTAAGCCGTCGGTGCCGGTTGCCATACGAACACCTATGGCAGTCGTTATGGGTAGTTGGAACCCTCAAAAAGCAAACAACTGGTCTAACTGCAGTGCTTCGATATCGCGTTTGGGTTGTGGAGGTCAGGTGGCAGTCGCTTCACGGAAAATATCGATGTTCATCCAAATCCGCAGTTGGACTGGTAAAGCTCACCCCAGACTCCAAGTTAAAAGCTTCGGATGCGACTGGGATTAACGTTAGGATTAAGAAGCGGAAGAAGTGAAAGGAACTCTGATTGTTTATGTAAGTAATTGATGCGTTTTTGACAAACCATTGAACCGATTGCTATGGAACTTGGCAAGAAAGTGGTCTAGAACCTGAAGAAGTACTTAACCCAAAAGTTTGGAGCACTTTTGGGTTAAGTACTTCTAAGTAAGTACAACCAAAGCTGAGATGAAAAGTTAATTTTTAATTAAAAAAAAATATACTAGCTGGTATCCGTGGTACTACCAGCTTGATCCGTTCAGCCATCAGTACCAAACATCCTTAAATCTTCATAAACTTTTATATTCATAATATTACTAGGAACTCGATGCGAGTGAGCGAGGGTTGACTGAGCAGAACAAAGGGAGTTAGCTGTCGAGAGGAGTTCGTTGGCGTGTTCGGCGCACGCGCCACTTGATGCTCGTTAGCGACGCACTCGCATCACAATGAACTAAAACAATACGTTACCATTACGCTAATTGCACAAAGGCCACACACAACCATTGGTTTTGTTTTCACTCAGCTATTATGCACCCCATAATAATCTTTGTTTGCCCATCATAGTTGTGAACTTGTGACATACAGTTACCTACCTTTCTGCTATTAATTAACTAATAAGCATACACATATTGTAGGTACCTTACTATCAACGGTGACTATTTGTTTCCTTCCTTATAGAAGGTTCCTAAGTAAAGAAATAAAATTGTAGACAAAATTTAAGAAAATGTGAATCCTTAACAACTTTTTCAGTACTTATTCAACGCGAATACCTTCCTAAACAAGACAGAACTTTAAAGGTGTACAAGGCCCTACTAACGTCTTATTTAACCCCAAGTCACCCTCACCTTCACAGCACAGATGAGGTAAGTAACAAGTCGCTACAATTAATACATAGCATGAAACAACGAACAAGGCTCTGGTACAGGTATTTCTCTCGGAGTTTGTAGGTCAGACAGACAGACGCCAAAGTACCAATGAAAAACCATAAGTGAACTTCGCGCTCCAAAGTGCAAAAGATACAACTGAGAAATCGCTATGCATATGATGATGATGAGAGCTTTTGTTCACAATTAGAAGAAAATAGTTTTCAAGTAGCAGGAACTTATTTCAAATAAGAACCAATGAAGTAGATGTCCGTTGACTTACCTGTCTAATAATTGGTTTTTTGACTGACGAGTCAAATGAGTTACTTTTTACTAAACGTCAAAACGGTAAGTTACAAGTAAAACTGTATGAAATAATTTTTTGTAACGTCATAATATTTAATAGCTAAGTTATTCACTATTATAGGTTGGAAAGATTATAAAATTAAATAAATACGATTTAAAAAGAAACCACCTCACGTTCACTCTTTTACTATTCTTAATTTAACAAGTTCAGCTAAATAATTTATTTTAACTACAGGAAGACACCCAATTGTTAACTATTGGTAACCAGTTTAACAATTAGTGCTACAGACAGTTATATTGCACTTAATCCACGTCAACCGGCCCATTGTACGAAGGAAAGTGGAGGGACACACGCCAATATGTCGGCAATTAAGAACCGGCGCAGGCGCATTTGAACTGTTAATGTGTCTTTTAACATGTAGAGTGTAGACCCATGTGGCGTAGCAGCGCGTAAAGCGTTTAGAGGTTGCGGATTCGATTTTCACTCTGTGTAGGAGTACCCAACGGAAATATTTGTGCTATTGGCTGTTTCTACGTATTAAAATTATAAGTAAAATAATATAAATAATTATGAAAATATTTTATCAATCTAACTGTAGCTGCCGTAGTAGTAATTATGAGCATAGTTCTGTTTTTTAATTTCAGATAGTAAAATGATACCTATTACATATGTTGCCGGTTTATTGCAATAAAAAAATAGTCATGTGCCACCAGTATCAAAAGCTGTCGATAAAGTAAATTTAGTACAGATTTTTGTAGGTTATTTTATAGTTAGCGTATATGGATATTGCACGAAATTAAAAAAAAAATATTTTTTACTTTTTTCTTAAAATATTATAAAGATAAACCACTTGTATCTAGGCCACAAACATTGTCGATAGTTTCGGGTCACTAAGCACTAAAAGCTGGTATCATTGTTTCACAATTCGACATTTGCAGTTATCAATTTACTATCTGAAATAAAAAAACGAACTATATGTTAAGTACCTACTCATAATAATTACTACTATGGCAGCAGTTCTACTACCTAGGTCTTCCTGTTTGTCGGCATTCTAGAACCCTTAATACAAGCTAATTAAACTTAAATGTTAGGTTTTTTTTATACCACTGAGGTCAACGCACACGGTCCATCTGATGGAAAGTGATTACCGTGTCTTATGGACGTATGTAACACCAGGGAAGTCACACTCGCGCTGCCGACCCGTAAAACACAGAGAGTTTATGTGCCGTCAGTGTAGAAGACAAAGCAGGAAAAGCATTTGGTCTTCCTACTGACTGCACAAAAACTCTCCAATGAGCTCTGGCTACCCTACTCACCGCAGGGAACACACCACGAGGTTATCATGGCCGCGGTATTCTGTAGGGTGGAGGTACTTTCTCAGTCGGACTGCTCAAATGGACGGAAATACCGTCGTGTCCTACCTACTGCCAGGTAGAATGTCCTAGAATAAAAAAAAGAATAAATCGTGGAGGGACACACGCCAATATGTCGGCAATTAAGAACCAACGGGCGCATTCAACTGTTAATGTGTCTATTAACAAATGTAGTTGCCGTGTTGAAATGTGCTCGTAAATTCCAGCGTCACTCGAGCAGTTGGCCCGCGTCGTCGTTATACATATATCATTCTGTTCTGAATAGTCTAAACATTATCACTTTTCTTTTATTTATTTTAATGCAAGTTCCTTGTTTTCAATTGTGATAAACTTTCTAGTCAGAATGTAAGTGAATGTAGAAGGAAGCTGTAGGCAATACTGTAGGTATGTATATAGAAACTAATTTACGAAAGTTAGTCCCGTTGGCACCCGAAGTTTTTATGTATTTATCATCCAAGGTTATTTATGGATTTTACAATCTAATAAATAAATGATTATTTAGTATATTATATTATAATTTAACCTCGGCATCCGATTTCCGCATACCCCGTCTCCTTTTTTATAACTAGCTACCTACAGCTCCAAATATTTACATAGCACATAAATGTGTACCTGGACCTGCATGAACCCAAAAAAGTTGCATTCCTTTTTTAAGCAGTTGTACAAGTAACATACGTAGCCAGTACACAATATCAAATGAAGCACGAAGATACTTTCTTCGAGCCAAATTATAGATTGTTTTAGAATTATGAATCGTTTTAAAGACTCTAATCAAATTCGTACATTATATCACAGATAATATAATATAATTCTTATTATATGAACCCAGAAAATGTTACAATTCTTTTGCTGTTTCCTGCGGCCCCATCGGCTAGAGATATCGATCTCACAATCCACAGAAATCTATTCCCTGTTTACACCAGGAAAGAAGGAGGTAGTAAACCAATGTGCTAGAGTATAATAATCTATGCAGATTATAAGCTATCTCTAGGTAGGGATTTGCTATTATAATCAGTCCCCCTAGATATCTGGCAATTCGATGGGATTGACACGTATCTTGATGTTTATGATAGTTGCCGACATATGTCAACCCCATACATTCATCATTCTATTCTATAATTTGCCGGCCAACTTGTCAAGGGGTGCTGATCCAGATGCGTTCAGCTGTTTTGGCATGATTGAGTCACAAAAATCTGTATGTCGCTACTTTACGCAATTCAATTTTACTGTAAAATTAAATTACAAAGCAAATTATCCAAACTGTAATATATCATCTCTTCAAATTATTTGCTTAGGAATTTATGAAGTTCGACAACAGACTAGAAATTGCTCCTGAAGGTATTAAAACAACATTCTTCGTTTGCGTCATCTGTCTCTGGAAGCAATATATTTGGTGTCAGGCACTCCGGCAACCCGGGGCCTTGCCGCCACCCGCGCACTGGCACGCGCGCCCTTCAGAGACGCTTTGAGAGCGCGTTTTCATTAGCTAAATATGTTGTGACGTGACGTGACCGGTAATTCATATTTGGACGACTATCATATCTAGCAGTTTCCCATTAAATATGAAAAATTATTTGACGAATATCAGCTGTTCCTATCGAGTCGTGACCACGAGAGGGTAATATGCGTGCCAATGTTCACCATGGATGCCCAAAACCGTGATAAATGAAGGAAGAAAAGCCGGAAGGCGGACCCTGGAGTCCTTGGATGATTAAATCGTAATGACTTTTATTAAGACGGAACACGACGGCAGCACGGCGACTGGTATACTGGATATTTTATGACTGTCATGCTAGCCGTTCTGTGTACCTTAAAAATCGGTCTACACAATAAAAAGGTCATTGACGAGAGTGTGAATGCCTTCATTTATGTAAATGCACCAGCGGCGTTATCTATAAACTTTATAACTGACTATCTGTCGCTAAGATAAGTATAGTGGAAACGCGCCCGGGTACTAATAACTTAACCCCCTTTTGTTTTTCTACACAAAGCGCTCAGTTTATTTATGAGATCTACCGATTATGCTCTGACACGCGTCCCGGCCTAATCGCTCTCAACTCAACTAAATAAAATCTCTTAAAATATTTATAGAGCTTTGTTCACGGTACAATAAATCCTAATCAAGATGTTTTCTTTTAATTGGTGCTTAATAGGCTTCAATGCCTTCCTTCATCGATGTTAATTTGTTGCCAGTTAGAAAATAAAACTTAGGTACTGGTATCTGCTCGCGAGGTAATGTAGTGTAGAACTAATTACTATATGTTTGCGATACCTTCTCTAAAATTATCCTAGTGGTGACGGAGAAAGAATACAAGTGTTACCATTCCATCTCATCCGAAGGGTGGTGTAAGAGGCCAAACTTCCCAACATTGGGAGAGGCCTATGTGCAGCAGTGGACTACGATAGGTAAATGGATTGATTGGTTCTGAAATTGAAATAAGTATGGAGGAGAATTAGTGAAAAATGAAAAACACTCATCATCCAGTGGAATAACACGAATATTAACAGCCAATGATTATTATTTTATTATGATCCCAAATGTCTCCAAAGGTAGTAGTTTAGTCACGCAATGGTAGTAGGTAATCGTCAGGTAAGAGTATCATAATATATAATCATCATGGACGCCCAAGATCGTGCGAAGTGGAGGAGGAAGGCCGGAAGCCAGACCCTGAGCTACGAGGGCACGTCAGCCTCAGATGCAACCAGGATAACGTCTATATTTGGATGATGATGAATATATAGGGTGTCGGTTCTTTTACCGGGTGTGGCAAGCGAATTTTCGAAAATGTTTGAATTCCGTTTTATTTCTTTTTAAAAATAAAGTAATGTTTCCTTTGAGCGAAATGCGCTATCTTCAGTATTAAGAGTACGTCCCCTCCAGGTAAAGTTTAAATCTTCCACCCTGTATAATGAAAGTCCTAAATACTTATGAGTATGTATAGGTTTATTATAACAATAGGTACATAATAATCTAATCCACGTGATATTGTAGGAAGCTTAAATACAATTTATTTGTACCGAGTTCGAACTAATTCTATTCTCTCTTGAAACTCAATCAGTGATCAAATATTTCAATTTTATTTTCTGACCCTTTTAATAATTTTTAAGCCCCAGTAATGAGATGCTACGCTACGAGTATAAGCGGAGAGTGAAGTGGCATTCATTGAATTGTTGAAAATATTATGGCTGTCATTTCATCGAATTGCATACGAAGTGTCGCATTGCTTGTCATTTAATATGCAACATAAAGTAGGGTGACACATTATGAGTAGTGAACGGACTATTGTCACCAGTCAAAACAAAGCTTCTAGATTCAGATGAGTTGTCAATGGCATTTAAAACTTGAAATATTATACTAATGTCTTTCTATTGCTATTTGGCTAGATTTGTTTCCGATATTCTATTCTACAAACGATTGTGCCACCTGTCTAGCTCCACTGTTTAGGTAGGTGATGGTCGGCAAAAGTTATCCAGATTCATCAAAATTAACGACTTCGAACGCGAGGCCCTCCGTCGATTAGTTTTGATCTAATAAAAGCACTCATCCCATCACTGCTCAGAGTTCTGATTGCATGTATTAGCTCTAGAATTACCACAGTTATCCAAGTAACTGAGTAAGATCTAAGGAACCAAAACTGATATATTGAGCCATTCGCGGTAACGTACTAACTAACTAACTTATTGAACACCTAAATTTAGAGATAAGTCTTTACCTATATGATAGGCAATATTATTCATAATCTCTTATGTTATGAAAACCTACCATCCTAACGATAAAACCTTTTCGATAAAGAAAAATTTGGTCCTGTACTTATTATTAGTTCTGTGAACAATAGACCTCGCGATTACCCTTTGCTTTTTTTTCTGAAACCCTTAATGAAATCTGGTATCCTTAAAAAACGATACGTATCTTCTTATTTACACAGCCCCTGGATATTTCACCGAAAATAAAACTCGCAACCAAAGTTGAGTTTTAAATCAAATTACATGTGTGCCAAGCACAGAAATATATCGAGATATCGATAATATTTCTGTGGTGCCAAGATTGGTGAAAATTGACCTGAACTGACAAACTGTCATAGATACGGACAAAAGCAGAATCGGTCATCTTGTCGAAACGGAAACTCTCGCTCGTTTTGCTCGCTCGGTGAAAATGTTAAGTTACAAAACATAGAGGACTAGAATGAGTCCTTCCGATAAGTGCATCGTGGACAATACCTCCATTCTTTCTTTAGGGGAAGCTTGGATACTTATGGCGCATACTTTGTGTGTATTATCCAGTTTTATTCACAATATTGAAGTGCTAAGGCTAAGGCACTTTCCTCCCATTCAGATCTCAACTTTTTTCCGTAGACATTGTAAACTCCAGACGCATTTCCTTTAGGAACTAGGTCCTTTCTCGAATTTTTTACGTTTAAGTATTTTGTCGTTCCACTATTAAATACCCAAGTGGCCAAGAAGAAACTCAAATTCATACATACTTAGTAGGTAACTAGGCTTATTATTTTCATAATATTTTTTATACCATCTCTAGGCTGTCAAGTCTCTAGTATGGGTATATTAATATTATTATTTTGTGCACACTTTGAAAGCTCTATGTTGTGTAACCGTAAAAGACCGCAACAGACAGTGTTCTAAAGATAATTTAGAGTGTTTTAAACATTGAAGATGCATACGGGCATGGAAGAAGAGTTTGCGGTTTAGTCGTACGCGTCGACCCGCGGTCGACAACGTCAAATGCATCAGCATTTCCGTCGACTTATAATTTCGCGGTTTCTTTCAAATATGCGGATTTTACTCTTGGTGAGGGAATGTGGTTGTAAATCAAAAATCTCATCAGGCCACCGACACATTGCATTCAGATATGAGTTGTAATTTGTTTTTATTTCCCTTTAATTCAACGCATGATGCATTTAATTACATACAATCGCCACATCTAGCTATAACCTGATGTTTTCAAAATGTTTTCGTAATTAGTTAGGTAGGTATTTTTTTAATTTGGCCACTGCTCCAATCTATTTTTTTTTTTGACTTTTATTATATTTCATGTACGAAATGCATTGGTGGACTTAATGCCCTAATCATTCTCTACCTGTCAACCATCAAACACGGGCAGAATGTAGTCTAGTCTCTCCTTGCTCTTTGCTTCTTGAGCACCGCCGGTGTTGCAAAGCGGCAGAGCAGAGTACCGTGACAGCATTTCTATCGAGTTTCGCGTGGGCCTAGTTTCGGCAGTCTACACGGCGGCGGCGCGGCGTCTCCTCACAGCGATCACGATGTACTTAAATCGCCCGTCACCATGCACTGTTATCACAGAGTAGATAAGTAATGGGTATCTCGGTAGGTACTGCATAATCGTCAATACCTAACATTCTCAAATCCCCCCTACTTATCAAATATTTAGGTAACCATAGGTAACTTGAGAGTATCTGACATTAGTTTTTTAAACCGAATGCCACTGTCGAAAATTAAATTTAATGAGCGTGTGAATATTAGGGGAAAGTAACCAAATATGGAATAGTATCCCTAAAATGGAATACCACCATTTCTCGGAAACGAATACTCCTAGTTGCAAAAGACAGTGATCTTCTGTCTCTTTCCATCATTATCTTCGCGTACAGGTTTCGACTTGACAGTCGGGTGAAAGTATTGGCCGCGGTGAGAGTGTTTTGTTTTGACGCTGCGAGAAAAGTTTTTAAGGTATGTAAAAACTAAGTATTTCTCTCAAAACGTGATTTTAAATAATATTGTATATTATGACTATGCAATGATTACATGTTTATTTGACTGTTTTCGAGGTTTTTTCTTATCTGATTGTGTTTAGTAATCTGATATATCTGATATACGTAAATTTCCGAATATGGACAGTCCATGGGGTCTAAATATGGACTATTCCAAATTTGGATATCAAAATATCATCTGGCTAGATTTCAAATTAAATATTTTGGTTTAAGAATGGTGTCTTCGAGTCCAAAAGGAAAACGAAAAGAATGGAACACAGATCACATGACAGAAGCTATACGAATGTTTAGAGAGAGAAAAATGGGTTATTTCAAAGCAGCAAAACACTTTGATGTACCAAGAACCACTTTGTTTCGATTGTGTCAGAAAAACCAGCTACCTCCTGAAGAGCTGCAGCCACTAAATTAGGAAGAAAATCTGTTTTAGGTGATCAGCTTGAAAATCTACTAGTAGAATATATTTTAAAGATGGAGAGCAAGTTTCATGGTTTGACGAGGAATGGTGTTCGTAGAATGGCGTATATGTTGGCTAAACGCAATCATTTGGAGAATTCATTTGGTGAGTCCGGAGTGGCTGGAAAAAAGTGGCTAAAGCTATTTTATTCGTGCCGGTTAAAAAAAGAAAAATTTCTAATAGAGGAAGAAAATCAACTATTGCTGAAATAACATCTTCTCCATATAAAAATCAACTCATTGACAGTCATAAATAGAAAAAAGAAAAAGACAATAAATTATCAAAGCCAAAAAAAAAAACAGAAAGGAAAACAGTAAAAAGAGAAAATCATGTCTCAAAATAGTCCCATTGATTCTGACGATGAAGAAGAAATACGTTCTGACACAAACAGTGAGCCTGATGCCGTCATAGGACTGAAGATGCGGAGTGTATGTTCTATAACAGCCTGTTTCTCAAGATACTCGAGGAGAGACATCTGGGCACATGGTGATTGCGCAGGTGCAGAGTTCGATACATGGATATGTGATTTTTGCAAATAACTTAAGTAGGTACCTTTTAAAATTGACCAAAGTTCCTGTATATCTCATAAAAGTAAAGGTTTATGATTCATAGTTTTATAGTAGTCCATATTTGGGTACCTATTCCGTCATTAGGTGCCTTTATGTTGATTTTGTTTTTGAGAAAATTTAAATTTTAAATGAATATATCGATACCTCGGGGCTCAAAAGGCGTAACCGCCATTTTGGCGAAATTGAGTTTTTAATGCAGTCCTACTTATATTTTTCTCCTCTATCGACCTGTATATTTAAAGCCTTCCAATTCGCAAAAAAATGGTATTTACGACCCCATTTTTTGTAGGAAATAAAACAGATATTTTTAGTTTTTGTGTCGTAACAGCAACCACTGTTACTGTTTATAAACGCGAGGGTAGTAAACGACACCGTAGATGATACAAATGTTTTTACGCCTACCATTTTACATCATACATTTTATAGACTATCAGAAAACTAAAATGATTATAATTGATCTCAAGAGTTCCTGTTTCCATTAGCATTAAATGTTATTAGCGCCAAATTTTGTGAGGATACCTAACTGTTTACCTGAGAAATCGCTCTGAAACGGTTTACCAACAGTCGATTGGTCCATGAACCGTTGGTCAACATTATCTTTAAACTATAAACTTTTCGTCCAATAGACTTTTCATCCACGAACGTTTCGCCAGCATTACTCTACGCCAGTGAATGCTTAACCAACAGAATGTTTTGAACAATAACTTTTCACCCAAAGAACAATTGGCCCATGGACTGTTCATCAAGAGAACGGTACGTCAGTGAGCGTTGAGAAAGCTGTACAATCCGACTTGGATAGGTTAGGTTAGAAGCTCACTGACGTATCGTTCTCTTGGGAAACAATCATCATCAACCTAGCGTGTCTCCTGGTTGCTCGTCCCGCCTAGCGCGGGAGATTCCAGGGTCCGCTTTCCTACTTTTATAATGAGTTATTGAATAGTTTTTAGGTAAGACAGGCAATTAGGTAAAGGTAAATCAATAATTATTACTATTCGTTTGTTATCTAAGTTGATAAAAAGGTTAAAATGGACCTAATGGTCCACATTCCTAAAATGTCTACTCAGTTTCCCACTCGGTCTACTTTGCCCTAATGGTCCACTTTCCTGAAATTGACGGTTACAACCATCACTCATCATACATCCATTGATTTTTGGGGTGTAAACACCCCAAACATATAAATTTTCGGGGCGTATAGGAAAGCTATTTTCGTTGTTTTTAAATTTATTCGAAATATAATTTTACAGTGACCTGCATCACAAAAATTTAAGACTTTTGGTCTTAGAATGGTTTATTTAGGTAAAAAATTGAAAAAGTTATGCTGAAAAAAGGAATTTTGTTTTTGTTTTTTTGCTCTCCTGTAAAATCGACTTTTGGTGCTTACGCCTTTTGAGCCCCGAGGTATCGATATGTAAAAACTGTCAATAAGTTAAGCGCAACTGTATGACTGATAATAAATAAGAATTAAACTTTTTTATTTACAGTATCTTTTTTTATAACACAAAATCAATTCCATATTTGGTTACTTTCCTCTAATAAGGTAGTAAGTACACCGAATAAAATTATTATATAATCATCACAAAATAATTCTTTGATTTAAAAGTTAAAGCAGAACTTTTTTCGAGAGCTTTTTTTTGATCGGAGGCAAAGTGGGGGCGAGATGGGGGGAAGTTTGCTGTCGCGTTATTTAATGGAGGATCTTGATGATTTTTGGTTGAAACATCAAAGAAATAATTCACCATAGGTTGAAATGAAAAAAAAAAATCATTTCAAAAATAACATTAGAAAAAAGGGTGAAATTTTGCTGTATCGTTTTATAAGAAAGGTCCGTCATTATTTTTTGGCGAAATATCCAGGGCTGTTTAAAATTAGAAGATACGTTTCGTTTTTTTTAAGTAGGTATACCAATTTTAATTAACCGTACCAGAAAAATGTGGCAATGGGTGCTCGTGGGGTCTACTGTTCACAGAACTACTAGTTTACCATGTAATAATAATTACTATATCAAGCAAACGTAATATTTCATATTAAAATGACCACCGTACCTCGTAACTTGACACCTGTCAACTGGTATCGAACCAAACTTGTTGATAGATTGAAGAGAAGACCACACGTGTTGTGGTTTGATATCCAATATATCTATACATACGATAATGATACACGGGGTTTACTTAGGTAGTCTAAAGTTGGCTACACGTTGCTGAACCTAGTGGCGAACGCGTTGGCCAACACACCCTCCAGACGGATGCCCCGCCAGCTTTAACATGTAGGTACTTATCAAAAATGCGTGCAATCCTCTGCTCTACAGTATCTACGAGTCGTTCTAAAATTATAATTCCAAGGGGCAAATTTGATCGAAATATTGTTTTTCTTCTAATTATTAAATTTGGTCTTATTAGTCTCAAAAAATCATTTAAGCAGTCTTTTGCGGCAATAAATTCAAATCAATATTAAATTAAGGAGGTTGACAAAACGAAGTGAAATCTCATTATACTACCTTGTCAAATTTTGAACAACCAAATTGACAGATATTTAGAAAAAACTGAATGGATATATATGGTACAATTAAAAATTATTCACCCGACAGTCTAACTGACAAAGATTAATTTTCATAAATAAATGTAGTTAATAATAACCAGAACATTGAAAGAATCGAAATTAGAATTTTGTCCTTCGAATTCAGTCATCACCTTCCCCAATCAGCGAATATTCGGTGATTATTTATTAATGTCCAAACCCGTGCCTGTGCTGTGGTGGAAGCACTTTCCACCACAGCATAGGCACGACACCTTGTGCCGCTGCAAACTGTCAAACGAGGACATGCTGGACATGCGTTAATTCACTGGCATTAACTGCTAATATCTCATTCAACTCCGATTCAATTTTTTATATATGTATTAGCTTTTGCCCGCGGCTCCGCACATTCTCATAAAGTACTCCAAACGAGTACTTATATCATTAAATTAAAAATCACCTCAAAAGAACTAGTAAAATTTAAAAACGACTAAAAAAAATCAAAATATCGACGACTCGCGGGAACGGGACGATATATTAGGGGTTAAAGTATGAAATTGCCGATTTGTACTGACAAATTGAAATTCGTTTTTTTTTAATTTAACGTATTTATTTAATCAAAATAATTACCATTATTATCTATACATTGCTGCCATCTAGTAGGAAGGTCATTTATGCCTTTGCGATAGAACTCTGGTGATCTAGATTCGACAAACTGTGTGAAAGCATTTTGTACTGCCTCCTGAGAAGAAAACTTTTTATCACATAGAAAATTGTCCAAATCACGAAAAAAATGGTAGTCTGTTGGAGCAAGGTCTGGCGAATACGGAGGGTGACGGATAGTTTCTAATTGCAGTTCCTGTAGAGTTAAAACGGTTTCTCGTGCTGTATGAGGTCTCGCGTTATCATGGAGCAATTATGGTGAAGATCGATTCATGAGTCGGGGCTGTTTCACTGCTAGTTTTGCTATCATTGTTCGGAGTTCGGCACAGTAGACATCTGCCGTTATTGCTTGACCAGATCGTAGAAAGCTATAGTGAATAACACCATGCTGAGACCACCAAACAGTTACCATTACCTTTTTATTGGTAAGCTTTGCTTTAGGACACTGTTGTGGCGTTTCACCTGGGGTCAGACATTGCATTTTTCGCTTACGGTTATCGTAAAGAATCCACTTTTCATCACATGTCACAATTCGATCCAATATTCCTTCATTTCTGTATCGATTCAACAAGGCAACACAAGTTTCAACACGCATTTCTTTCTGCAGATCAGTCAAATCATGAGGTACCCATTTTTCACATTTTTTTATTTTATTGATTTGACGCAAATGAGTCAATATTGTTGGTAAGGTAACGTTAAACCATGCAGCTAATTCCTGGGTAGTTTGGCTCGGATCGGCTTCCACCATGTCTTTCAATTCATTGTTATTCACCTGTGTGGACGGCCTTCCTCGTGGTTCGTTCTTCAAATCAAAGTTTCCATCACGAAAGCGTTTAAACCAAAATCGCACGGTGCGTTCATTAGCAGTCCCCTCTCCAAACGCAACATTGATATTGCGAGCTGTTTCTGCCGCGTTAGTTCCGCGTCGGCACTCGTATTCAAAAATCACTCGAATTTTCGAAGTATCCATCTTTCTTGTCTAAGCTGAATAAAAAAAACAACTGAAAGTCGATAATCGAATGTTGCACATTTTTAAATGAAGAACTTCATAGGTACCATGTGGAAAAAGTTTCACTCAAAAATCTCAAACCATGAAGGTTCTATGTCAATTCGAAGTACCTATTACAATGAAACGGCAATTCCATACTTTAACCCCTTTTATTTAAATTGATAAACGAACGAACTTATTCTAATTAGGTATCTACCAACTATTTTAAATTTTAATTTTGGAAAAAAGATGGTATTCTAATGCTTGATGGTTTGTTTTTTAATTTGATCGTAATTGCTAAAGCAATTGCAATACCTGTCTACTTACCCTCCTACTTTTACTCAGATTAGATAAAAAAAGTTCCTTTATTCTGTATTCTGAAGCTGCAAGGTACATGTAGGTACTTTATGAGTTTTATTTTTGAAGTAAATGAGCGTAACATAAGCTCGTGAAATCGAGGCCAGTCCAGTCGCGGTTGCCACAGGAAACCGCAAACTATCCACCTAAATAACTACAGTGTACCAGAGAAGCAGTATTTTTTTTTTGTTTAGGCTGTTCAACTTCAATAACAGTTTTACTTGATCTATACTTTATCTACTATACTGTAATAAATCTAAAGAGGTGAGTAAAAAAGTATAATGCTGACTAGAATATTTCAAATAGCAAAATAATGTACAAGAAAACTTTACTTAAGTTGCAAATGGGCTATAGTCACAATTTTCATATTATCCTTTACCATAGATTCAGTGGGTCCAAAACGGCCACATTGAGCGATTCTGCTTAAAATTAGGAACTTTAAGAATTTCCAATAGACCTCAATAGATTCTCATGAATGATCTCAGCAGTTGCGTGTTTACCCGGGGTAGCGGTATCTACCGATTCCCACCTACATAGTGCAAATAATTGCATGCTGAAAAGGTCTGGGTATTTACCTAGCCCAGCATTTGGGCTCATAACTGGAACCTCACCTAACCTGCTAGATACAACCTAACCCTGCTGATTGACAGACGAACTCAGGCGCAGGCTAACCTCTCGAAGTTGCGAAATCAGTGGCGTGGCGGTCGACTTTTTAAAAGTCAACAAAGCTCAATTTTATAAAAAGGAAGAGCAGGGTACGAGAGCGGGTTCACTTCAGTTCTAAAGTGCAAGTAAGTAAGTCTTGATGTGGGTATTTGTATGTAAATACCTAGGTACTTATGTATTTAAAAAAAAATGTATTTGACCACAGCCAGAAATATTTGAATATATTTTAACCTCTACACAACCAAAAGGACACGTTCGCTGCGCTGCGCAAAGACTCTCAACAAAATGCGATCTAAGTAATAGGTACTAAGCTTAGCTTAGCCTACAAATGTCTAAATTATTTATTACACTATTGACTAAATCGTTTAAAGGTCAAAATGGATCACAGGATTAATTATTAATTATCACATGGATTTCTAATATTTGTTTTTATAAAAAGCTGTACAATCCGACTTGGATAGGTTAGGTTAGGCCTTCGTGGTAATTTTTTTTATGACCATGCAGAATAAATCCATTTTTATAGCAATATGATAATATTAATTGTTCGCGATAAATCAAACAAGATTTCCAGAAATTACATTTAATAGGGCTTTTACAAAAGTAATATAATTTTGAATGCGCAACGTAGGATGATATTGCAAGAAGATTTTTTGAATGGAATGAATGAATGCGTTAGAATGAATGTAAGTAGAATAATTATTAATGATGAGCGAATGTGTCGTAGACATCCTCGGGGGCATTGAAAGTTCTAGAGGAAGCTTTCAAGATCCTATGTCGGTGTAGTCATCTGGTGAAGGCAGCAAACACAATCTGTTGATGGCTCTGCGTACGGTGCCTTGTGAGGTGGATACATCAGCAACTCGCGGCACACCGTCAGTGGCGGGAAATAACTTCGAGACTCTTCCAAGGCGCCAGCATAGTGGAGGAGTCCTATCGTCCTTGACGAGAACTAGGTCGTCAACCTTCAGTTCTCGACACCGCACCTTCCACTTTGAGCGTTGCTGGAGCTCCGTGACGTACTCTGTCGACCACCGCTTCCAAAAGTGCTGACGAGCTTGCTCCAATCGCTGAAAACGGTCAAGACGGTTTGTGCTATAGTCCAGCAGGTACGACGATGGCAAAGACGTTAGTGGCCTACCAATTATAAAGTGGCCCGGAGTGAGCGGAGATAGGTCTTGTGGAGAAGGACTTAAGGGACATAAAGGACGGCTGTTAAGAATCGCCTCGATCTGAGCGAATAACGAACTCAATTCCTCGAAAGTCAAGTGAATATTTTTTAGGTCTCTGTATAAATGGAATTTCGCTGACTTGACTCCGGCCTCCCATAGACCACCAAAGTGAGGAGCGTATGCTGGTGAGAAGCGGAATTCAATGCCTTCGCGAGATGCAGAGTCTTTAATGGAATCGCTATTAGACTCGAGGAAAGAATTTATTTCTTTTGCTGCTGCAACGAAATTTCTACCATTGTCGCAGTAGATGACCCTTGGTTTACCCCTACGAGCTATAAACCTTTTCAATGTGAGCAAAAACGCCTCCATTGATAAGTCACTGACTAACTCTAAATGTACGCATTTGTAGCGAAAGCAAATAAAAATGCAAAGGTAACTTTTAGTTACATTACAGCCGCGTCCCTTGCGGTCTGTTATAAGAAATGGACCGGCAAAGTCGGTACCTATTGTGGAGAAGGGGAAGTCAGCTTCAACGCGATCTGCAGGTAAGTTTCCCATAATATTATCCATAGTGCGAGCATTAAAACGACGACAGGTTACGCATTCGCCTGCTGCACGTCTTGCTAGAGCCCTGCCTCCTACAGGCCAATAGCGTTCTCTGATAGATGCCAGGAGATGCTGAGGACCGGCGTGCAACAAGCGTAGGTGCTCTTGTGTGAAAATTAATTTGGTTAAAAAATTACTTGCATGCAACAAAATTGGATGACGTTTGTCATACTGATAAGCAGATGACTCAATGCGCCCGCCGACTCTTAGAATTCCGTTTTCATCTAAAAATGGATTAAGAGAAGAAAGTGCGGATTTAGAATTTAAAGATTTACCTTTTACTAGCTGTTCTAATTCTATAGGAAAGGAATCTTTCTGGGCTAACTTTATAGCGACACTGTGGGCGTTTTCTAATTCGGAAACTTGAAGTGGACCTCGCAGTCTGTTCGATTTGTTGTCTGACCTACAATTGTTGACGAATCTTAAAACTCTAGCTAGGACCCGAATAAGAGTAGTTAAATGAGAATATTTTGCTAAACTTACAGACAAGCTTGGCATGGAAGATGCGTTCTCCCCCCCTAATACATAATGGGTCTTAAGCTCTGGCAATTCTATAGAGTCCGCAGTATAGGTGGGCCAGGAATCTTCGGATTCTAAAAGGAACGATGGACCGTTCCACCATATAGACAGATCAACCTGGTCGGGATCGACGCCACGCGAGACTAGGTCGGCCGGGTTGACAGAAGTGGGAACATAACGCCAGTCTGTAGGATTTGTTAGCTCATTTATAGCAGCTACTCTATGGGCAACAAACGTTTTGGTTTTATTAGAGTTGAGCCAACCTAACACAACTTTGGAGTCTGTCCAATACACTTGACGCTCAATAGGGCAACGTAATGCGGCTAAAACCGTAGCGGTTAGTTGAGCTCCTAATAGGGCCGCGCAGAGTTCGAGCCGTGGTACTGTCGTGAGTTTAATAGGTGCAACCCGCGATTTTGCACATACTAGGCTGACCTGCACAGCGCCCCTAGCAGAAATAGACCTCAAATAAATACAGCTGCCGAAGGCCCGCTGCGAAGCGTCACAGAAACAATGTATTTGTACATAAGATGCGTTATCAATTAAAATGCACCTAGGAATCTTTAAAGAAGACAAACATGAGGATTTAGTAGAAAAGTTTAACCAGGAAGTTCTTACTTCTGGAGGCACAGGTTCATCCCAACCAATTTTATGATTCCATAACTCTTGAAGTATTATTTTAGGTTTTATTGTGAAAATAGACAGTAGACCAAGAGGATCGAAGATTTTAAATGTTGAGGAAAGTATAGTTCTCTTCGTGACATTTTCAGATGCCGAAACGTTATGCTGAAAGTGAAATTCATCAGAAGACGGCGTCCAACCTATACCTAGCGTGCTAGTTGCATTACTAATCATGAGATTACCACTTTCCAGGTCAACGGAGTCAGCGAGTAACTCGGGTAAGTTCGACCGATATTTGCGCAGATGAAAACATCCCTTTGCTAGCTCGGAAGAGACTGAAAGAAGAATGTGACGTAACTCCTGGTCACTGCTTGCACCGGTAAGTAGATCATCACAAATAGATCACTTTGAATTATAGTTTTGATCTTCTTGTCTGAACATTCCTCACCTATCTGCCAAAGAGAGCGAGTAGTAAGAAAGGAAGCACTAGCGAAACATTTTCTCTATGTCTCCTGTTAGGACATACTTATGCTGTCTAAAACGGACTAATATATTAAACAATGGGTCTTGCACTACTGGTCCCACCATTTGTAAGTTGTTTACAGAAACACCAGAAGAAGTGCGAGCCGAGGCGTCAAACACAACGCGTAATTTAGTCGACTCGCTTTGTTCCCGTATCACTGGGTGGTGAGGCAAGAAATAGGCATTTAGCGGTCTAGACTCTGGCGATTCAGATAGGTGACCTAATGCTTCATATTCGTTTATGAATTGACAATATGTTTGTTTTAATTCTGGTTGTTTTCGGAAACGAGCCTCTAAATTGAAAAACCTCTTTTGGGCTAAATTAAAGGAATTGCCTAAACAATCTATACTGTCACGAAGTGGCAACCCTACACAGAATTGACCATTACTAGTGCGAGTAGTGTTGGCGAGATAATGTTGCTCACACAATTTTTCTTCACTACTCGGGGGCCTTTTTTGAGGGAAATTCTCAAGTTCCCAGAACTTAGACAAGTCATCGTGTATGCCACTAGAAGCGTCCCTTGAGACAAAATTGCACATAACTGAATTAGTTTTGTTTTGATTAAAACAAGGCAATGGACCCGTAACGAGCCATCCCAACTTTGACGCTTGAAGCTTAGGAAACCCATGTCCTAACGAATGCTGCTGGGCACTAATAATATCCCAAAATAAGTCAGCACCGATCAAAATATTGATTAGGGATGGTTCATTAAAGGTGGGATCTGCTAACTGAAAGCCTTGAATATTTAATTGTTTTGAATCAAATTTCGATTTAGGTAAGTTGCCAGTTATTTGCGGCAAAACTAAACATGACACTCAAGATAGTAAACAAAAACAATTATCTAGTAATCAAAACAAAAATAACAGTTCTAAGTCTTTAGTGGCTGTGCCAAACGAAGGCAATACTTCTTCTCCTAAAACACCGGAATGTTTATTTTGATGTGGCCAATGGCCATCGCAATATGATAATAGATTTGATATTTTAAAATTACATCTAGCAACTTTTGATCAGTCGTTCATTTGATGTCACATACATTGGGATTTTAAATATTTTCTTAATAAAATATTTGCTCATTTAAATTTTGTTATTTCGTTAATTGTTCTTTTGAAATTTGCTCGAGAAAGTTTTGATTTTCTAATATGCAACCGTTCTAACAGTAGTAACAGTTCTAGGTAAATAATGTTATTAGCGGTCCCTGTGTAGGTACGACCGCTAATAACACTACAATATTCATTATCATGGTAGGTATTCATTATATGCTCTGGGTGCAGGCTTTCTTAAGGCATTTCATACGAATAACATTAAGATAACGAATGTAAAAAATCGAAGTTGAGCCAAATTCGCAGTTAAGCTGGTAAAGCGGACCCCAGGCTCCAAGTTGAAAGCTTGGATCTCGATTGGCGTAAGAAGGAAGTAGACAAACGTATCTAAAATACAAAATTTTGGCTATCGTATTAAGTGTGATATCAAATCAAAAAGGAAAAGTAACCACTTCAATATACTTAATATTATAAATTACTAGCTGTTGCCCGCGGCTCCGCCCGCGTGGATGTCGGTTATCGCTTAGTGTTGAGTCAACGCTATTAAGCATTCCATTTTCCTAAAATAAAAGTAGCCTAAGATACTCCTTATTACATCAGCTACCTGCCAATAAAAGTCCCGTCAAAATCGGTTCAGCCATTTGAGAGATTAACCGGAACAAACAGACAAAAATTGTAAAAAATATTATATTCATATGCATGTAGTAAATTAATTAAAGTAGTTTCAATATTGCAAACAGACACTCCAATTTTATTTATATGGATGTTTAGATACCCACCAAGCGATACAAATACAATTTTAAATAGATACTAATGCCATCTATCAGTGAAAAGCAGCGACTATATTTTAATATTCTAAAAAAATGTTTACATCCTTTCCGTAGTCTTTTAGACTTGACGTTTGTTTCTAGTAGAGATGAGAAGTTGTATTTTTTCATACCTTGTAAATATCTGCTTATTACCGACCATCGTTATAAGCTAGAAAAAAAATAAAAAGGTAGGTATCAAAGCTAGAAAGTGCAGCTTCGTAGGGCGGTGGGACAGCGACTTTTTGGAATATATATTTTAATATAATTCTCACATTTGCTTTCATTGTTTAATTAACGAGGTATTCAACTTACAATTCTTCTATAATTACTTTTGGGGGATGTCGGTACTACGCCAAATCAAAAATGCTTAGCTATTATTATCACGGAACAGAAAAAACGATGGAAGTGCGAAGTAGGCGTGGCACGTGTGTCATTCTTATGCGGAGATTTGCAAGACCTTACAATTTCAACCTTCAGTCGTATCTGTCATCACGTGTATCTGACAGTTTTGCACCGTGTGTTATTTAATACTATTTAATAAAAATATGCCTTACTGGGCCATTTTGCAGTGCACCGATGATAGCCTACTATCATCGGTGCACTGCAAAATGGCCCAGTAAATATATAACCAATAAATATATATAAATATTCGAAATGGAGGTGTTTTATACCATTGATAAGTCAGGATATAGCAGAATTTTCGATATCGGTACTAATATCGGATATCGGATGCGCCGGGTAGTGTGAAAACGCTTTTATTTTGCAACAGTTACATAAAATATCTACTATAAATGGACAGTTCTTTTATTTCAATTAAATAGGTACATACGTAGTTTCACGTCTTCATACCTTTTTAATCGTTAATAAAAAAAACAGTTCAACTTCTGTACGTAAAGCTATAAAATCCCTCTTTTTTAGTACTCTTAGATTATAATTACTAACAGCGTTTGGAATCCTTTGACATTTTGAAAACAAATTTCAAATCTATCGATATTGCCTAAATTTTGTGTCGCCGCTCTAGCGTTAATATAAGAGAGTTAGAGTGAGAGAGATAACACTTCAAAGTAATATAAACCGTATTCATAACTGTTAAGGTTTTAAATAACATTCTTAAAATAAATGGACATCTGTTGGGGAGTAGTTGAACTTTTTCGTAATGTAGTTAGAGTGAGAAGCAAGTTTGATTCAGATACAAAACGTCGTAATTACCTTTTTTTATCTATATTAAAGTTATCACTAATGCCTATCAATAAGGTATGTTTTCGTTCTGCAGTGTGCATCATTTAGGCTAATTTGGTGTTAACGACCATTTAAAACAATTGTTTACTAGTAGTGCAACGTGTTATTATCTGGTTGTATGTGTGAGTTTGGCGACATTGGTTCCGCTATTGAATCTGTCCTATCCACGGAACAGTAAAAACGGTGGAAGTGTGAAGTGGGCGTGGCACGCGTGTCATTCTTATGCGGAGATTTGCGAGACCTTACAATTTCAACCTTCAGTCGTATCTGTCATGACGTGTATTTGACAGTTTTGCACCGTGTGTTATTTAATACTATTTAATAGAAATATGCCTTACTGGGCCATTTTGCAGTGCACAGATGATAGTAGGAGCATAAATATTCGAAATGGAGTTGTTTTATACCATCAATAAGTCAGGATATAGCAGAATTTATAACGAATATTATTGAAATGCAAAGAAATAAAATCAAAACAAAATCTACCTTACCATATATCAATAAAGCTTGTTTTTGATTACACATAATAGACATGTCATTCTTATTTATTCTAGAACTTTCTCCGCTACTCATTTAGTGATATAGTCAAATTTTATCGATATCTAATTTTTTGGAAACATTTATAAACGTTTGTCAAATGACTTTATTGTTTTTTTTTTTAATATCACGGAACATTCGGAACACTCCTCATACCCATTCAAAGGATACGGGCGTGATGTTATGATGTGTAGTGGCATAGACATAGCAATAATATGCGTTTGCAGCAATTACTGCTGATTTCCTGGTATTTATTGAAGAGTTTCGTGGTCTCTCTCTGAAACCCTTTATCGGACCTTTACAAAAATTAAATGGGATCATTTCGGAATAGTCTTCTTTCGAACAAAGAAGGAATTTTGCAAATTCGTCTACACATGACGAAGCTATGCGCGTACAAACATGCAAAAATATAAACTTCCGTATTGAACAACTCCAGCTGGGTATTTTCTAGTTTGTGGACGCGGCGCAACATGCATACGCGATCAGCAAATACATTTTGGTGCTCTACGTTTTTCTCATTTTATGCAAATTAAATTAATTATTTCAAAGTAGTGTATGAAACTGTTTGTAATATGGTCTTAAAACACCCGTCTCATATTGTAAAATACTCGCACTCGTATTTTAAGTATCCTTAGACCACTTTCACATTTTCTGATATTGGGTACCTGACGCCGATAGCGGTCACCATGTGCTGTTCTCACATATATTCAATAAAATCGGTCCGATTCGGCTATTTTCTCGATCGCACAGACTGGATGAAAAAAAATCCTAGTATCGAGTTCTTTTTATACTTTATTTTATTTCCTTCGATATCGGAGCCGACACTAATATCGGATATCGGATGCGCCGGATAATGTGAAAACGCTTTTATTATGCAACAGTTACATAAAATATCTACTATAAATGGACACTTGTTTTATTTCAATTAAATAGGAACATACGTAGTAACACATCTTCATACCTTTTTAATCGTAAATAAAAACATCCCTCTTTTTTAGTACTCTTAGATTATAATTACTAACAGCGTTTGGAATCCTTTGATATTTTGAAAACAAATTACAAATCTATCGATATTGCCAATTTTTTGTTTCACCGCTCTAGCGTTAATGTAAGAGAGTTAGAGTGAGAGAGATAATACTTCAAAGTAATATCAACCGTATTTATAACTGTTAAGGTTCTAAATAAGATTCTTAAAATAAATGGACATCTGTTGGGGAGTAGTTGAACTTTTTCGTAATAGAGTTAGAGTGAGAAGCAAGTTTGATTCAGATACAAAACGTCGTAAAACTCGTAAATTCCTTTTTTTATCTATATTAAAGTTATCACTAATGCCAAACAATAAGGTTTGTTTGCGTTCTGCAGTGTGCATAATTTAGGCTAATTTGGTGTTAAAGATATACTACCAATCAAAACAATTGTTTACTAGTAGTGCAACGTATTATTATCTGGTTGTATGTGTGAGTTTGGCGACATTGGTTCCGCTATTGAATCCACAGAGTAAGTAATATACTACGTAAGAATTGAATCTGTCCTATCACACTTCTATTAGATTTTTCTGTTCTGTGGTCCTATCACACTTCTAACAGTTTTTTCCCGCAGGGTTTTTTTTTTATACAACTGAGGGGCAGACAAGCCACGGCCCACCTGATGGAAAATGGTTACCGTGGCCTATGGACGTGGGCAACACCAGGGGGTTACACTCGTGCTGCCGACTCTATAAAACACAAAGATTTTCTGTGCTGTCAGTGTAGAGGACAAAGTAGGAATAGGTAGCCCTTGATCTTCCCACTGACACCATAAAAACTTTCCAGTGAGCTCTGGCTACCCAACTCACCCTGGTTTTCGTAATGTAACATTTTGCTATCGGGCCATTAACTTTTACTTTAATTATAATTTTAAGCTAATTTTCATTTCATACTAAAAAGGACAATTTCCTTCTATAACTTTACCATCCATCCTACCATTTACCTACCGCTACTGTTCACGCCTGAAATGATTAGAGGAGCAATCCACGAGGACGAGTTAACTTAAAGCGAGACGTCTTCATACTTCAGGAAATTAGATTATCAAACTGACAACTCATAATTTTTAATCACTTTTACTATTGTCACCGTTCGAATAAAACGTCTATTCTGCCTCAAAATATTTTATTTAAATAAAGTTTTTCCTAACCGGGAACCACTGAGTCCCGCTCTAAACATTGGTCCTATACGAACCGGATACATCGGATTAATTGAAGTTATCAGCAAGAAATATTATCTGAAGATATAAAGGACGAAATTTGGAGTGAAAGGGTACCTACATGGTGAAAAAGTAAGCTCATCCAGGATTGCAAATAAAACAGCATTTGAGTATCATCACTATATTTATTTATTAGATCAAACCCAACACTCATATAGCTCAGGTAATATTATTTCAAATTGGCTAAGAAAGAACTGTATTTGAGGTCAGTATCATAATTCGTTATTTCTAATCATTAAAATATATGTACATTTTGGATTGATTGTCGGCATTACTAAATTACTTGTAATAGGCTGAAATTATATTTATAAAACACAGGAAGTGCGCAGAGTAACGTTAAAAAGTTACATTAATTACCTACCTGCACACATACTATTGTTATAATAATTTCTGTAAAGCCCTTTAAACATTCGCACAGTAATTTATTGTTAATATATTATTTAACATCAGCCTATTTAATTAACTATAAATCTCAAAATTGTACAGATTAGTATTTCGTTCAATAGTCGTAGTAAGTCAACTGTTCAGCTAATAGAACTTTATTTCAATTTTATTGTTAACAATATACAGTAATTACCTTTATTAAATATCATAATTGTCATAATTTGCAGTAAAATTTATGTACAAAACTAAAACTAAAAATCATAGGCACAAAAGCTAGGTAGGTAGGTAGTTGAAAACTGGTTTCATATCAGTTTTACATACAATCACTAAACATTGTAATTAATTACATTACAGGTCGATTAACACTCGCTTCCCAGGATGCCTGATAGTAAGGAAGTTGCACTCTCAAAAACGAATGAGATCAAGGATCTTAAGAAAAAACGAGGCAGTTGCAAGTATCGAATTACAGCATTTGGCACCTATTTACGATCTCTAAAAGGCACAGAGTTAGATCCCTATCAGGTAACGGAGTTAGGAGTGCGTATTGGAAAGCTAGAGAACTTGTATGATGAGTTTCACGAAATTCAATTGCAGTTAGAATGCTTATCTGACACCGCTGATGCGGAGTATGAGGAGCGAATTGCGATTGAGTCTCAATTTTACACACACGTAGGTCAGGGTAAACAGATATTTAATTTTTATAACATCAAAGAACAAAATGACAAAAAATCTACTTCTAATTATAGGCGTCAACTTGTTCAATTGCCCACTATCAATTTACCCAAATTCTCAGGATCTTATGAGAACTGGCTTGAGTTTCGTGACAAGTTCAATAGTCTCATCCATGACAATGGCGACATAGATGAGATCAGTAAGTTTCACTACCTTAAGGCATCGTTAACGGACTCAGCTGCTGTAGTCATCGATTCTATCGAATTTTCCACTCAAAACTACACTACAGCATGGGAGTTATTATGTGAAAGGTTCGACAATACACATTTGTTGATAAATAATCACGTGTCAGCCCTATTTAACACCGAACCGATCACAAAGTCTTCGTCCGTTGCCTTAAAAAAGCTTATAGACCACACTAGCAAAACGTTACGTGCATTAAAAATATTAAATGAACCGGTTCACAATTGGGACACATTGCTAATTTACTTAATCTCTAAAAAACTAGACTTCAAAACCTCCAGTAAATGGGAGGAGTACAAAGGTCAATTAGACAAAAAGAAAGCAATTCCATTTGTTACATTCATAACCTTTTTAAAAAATCACGCTGACGTGCTTGAATCGATGGAATCGACCCATCAGTCTACCAACAACAATCACAAGCATAACAACGCAAAAGTTAAGGTTATGGTGTCCAACACGACCACTAGTTCTGGTTCACATACACATAGCACTTGTCCTAAATGTAACGAAAGTCACTGCCTACACACGTGCCCTCAGTTTTTAGCGTTAAGCGTTAATGAGCGTTTGTCTTTACTTCCCACTTTTAAGATTTGCCACAATTGTTTACGTCCCGGTCACTATTCGAATCATTGTAAGAAACCTCCTTGTAAAACATGCAAGCGCAAACACCACACGCTCATTCATAATGGCGAAATTAAGTCTGCGGCTATGCTAACGGTAAATAAGATGCCGAACGACAAAGACGACACGATTCAGTCATCTAATAAACCCGCTCATGTCTCACTCTCGGCTAACATCTTCACCACACAACCGAATGCATGCACTCCGTGTGACGTGTTGTTATCCACTGCGTTAGTTAAATGCTACGACAATCATAATAAACCTCACATTGCACGCGCGCTCCTTGACTCAGGCAGTACATCATGTATCATCACACAAAAACTTCATAATAAGTTAAAGTTACCTTATTTACGAACTAATAAGTCCATTAAGGGCATTAACAATTCTTTATATAACGTAAACAAAATGTGTCGTTTAAAATTTAAGTCATTGAATGAGTCATATTCGAATGATCTTTCGTGTTTGGTTCTGCCATCGATCACTGAGAACGTGCCTCATACACAGGTAGCAGTAGATGTTCCCTCGAACATACGATTGGCAGATCCAAACTATCATACGCCCGCTGCTATAGATATGATCATCGGAGCAGACGTTTTTTGGTCAGTGTTAGGATCACAAAAAATAATGTTAGGCGATGCAATGCCTACCTTGTTCCAAACCAGTCTTGGTTGGGTAATTAGTGGCCCAATCAACGGAGCCCTTAACTTTAATTAATTTGCAAACTTATATTTATAATTTAATTTAACTTAATTTATTAAACCTTATTGTACAATATTCAATTCATCACTGTGACAGATGACTTTTTAAACCAACCGGCAGTGAAATGCTGCCATAGTCATCTTCTTTCTTATTCTCGTAAGGAGAAATGATGTACCTTCATACAACTTTTACTTACCTTCGCGTTTATCAGACAGTCGAGTTTACGATCAGTGGGGTGAGCACGAATAATTTGCGAAAAGTATTCGTATCGTTAACCTAAAAAAATGTATGACATTTGTACAGTGCCCCTACCGTGCGTAAAAGTAACTAAATATGGTAGCACGAACTACTTTCGTAATGTTATTGTATCGAACTATTCGATGGTCATTCGATACGTGACATCTTATGAGTAAAATTGGTAGCATGATTTTTTTTTTGACATGCGGTAATGTAAATTGCGAAGGCTGGCTATCGAGTTTTACGAATCTTTTGTCACTGAATTTTTGACAGTGACAAAAGTTTCGTAACCCTATAAACTACAATAAAAAATATTGTTTCAAGTATTAAGTGCATATTTTGTTATTAATAATACTATCTAAGACCGCCACGCCGCTTCACCGAAATAGTAATAAGGGTTATATTTTTGCTGTAAGTTTAAGTTTTGAAAATTCAACTTCGCAAGGTAAGGAGATTTTGATCTAAATAAATCTATATAATAATAAAGGAAGTCATTTTGATATTTTTACGCCAAATAAAGACTAGCTTATTAAAAATACTAGCTTATTGTTGTGGAAAAATTAAAAACTGCCATAACTTATACACTGTTGTAACTGAATTGTGATAATACTTACCAAATAAAAAACCTTAACCATCTAGAAGGTTGCAGGTGCTGATATCACAGATTTAGCAAAAACTGCATAATATGTTTGATAAAAAATGCAACTGAATGACTGCTATATTGTAGAGTGGTTTTTCATCCACTAAAGACGCTCGTCTTAAATGGTGAACTACCTATGTAATCACTATACTTTACCTTTATTTTAGGTGATTGTGGCTATCCACAACGTTCCTGGTTAATGTTAAAAACAACACCAATTCCGGATGATGCATCAGCAGAGACATACACAAATTTTCTTGGAAAGACCCAGATGTCAATAGAAATAACTTTTGGGCAATTGAAAAGTTGTTGCCGTGTTTTATGTGAAAAATGTGTGAACATTTTAACAGCTTGCTGAGAGCTACACAACCTGACATACCACAACACCACTCATCATTCTCATAATTTTATATCAAAGATGACTTAGGGGAAGGACAATTAACATGTGTTAGTAAATACAATGAATAAACTAAACTCATAATTTAAATGTTTAATATTGATTAACAATAAAAATAAATGATGAAAATATTGAAATATTCTCTTCTTGCTTCATTTTCCTATGTAGTCTTTTCTTTAGTCATGAGGTTATGATATTGACTTTGACCGCTAGCGGAGGACTACGATCATGGTAGGCGGTCAGATTGAATTTATAGCCTCAACAGTAGATGATCTCGGTTTTCGGAGGCTGCGTGGCGGAGATGTACGATGAAGCCGTGGTTATTTCGTGTGCGTTTTGGATTAACGGTTTGAGTTTCACAATAGTCAACACTTATTCTTCTTTTTTGATTGTTGTATGTATATTTATTGTTTTATATCTATCTGTCATGCCACAAATGTTCGTATTGTATGTTTACAAAAATTTAAGCTTTTATTGCAAAATTCATTGTAATTTTCTTTACGCTCGTATTTATTTGCTTTCAACATCGAGAATACTGCTTCTCCATCATAGCGTTAATTCCAGTCGCACCCGAAGCTTTCAACTTGGGAGTCCGCTTTACCAGTCTAATTGCGGATTTGTCTGAACTTCGATATTTTCCGTGAAACGACTGACACACACACAAGGCAAGGCGATATCGAAGCATTGTACTGTATATTTCAATTATTTATTCATTTTTTCATAAACAACGTTATTATAAGCACAATGTTCTTATTTACTAACTTTGACAGGACGGTATCTCATGCCAATATGCGTTATGTCAATTGGAACCATGTTGTTCAGAAACCAAAGAAAATGTTTCTAAATGAATATATTTTTATTAATTTTTTTTCGAAGCTTCTGCTTTTCGTAATCTTCCATACCTTATTTAAGAATTTTACTTCATTTATAAGACTATATTTTGCCTTATTTGCTAATAAATAGTACATTTAGTCAAAAATAACAAAAACAGCGTTGTTTGATTTACTTTTCGAACGCATTGTTCATTCAATACCAAGTTGATTTCGCTCCCAATGTCTCTTCTCTATTTACATTAGGATGACGTCACTACGGTAATCGTATCGAGCTCTCGATACCTTATGATTTGTGTTTGTGCTGTCTCCTAACGTAATACTCCGTTATCGTATCGAGGTGTCGATACCGTCACGTTACGAATTCGAATATTATTCGTGCTCGGGGTACTGGTGCCTTTATAGGTATCTTCAGACAGCTTAGGTGATTCAATTAATCATACTACAATGATCTTTTCTAGCCAGAGAGCTAAGAATTATGAATCACCCCACTTGACTAATGCTCCTCTTTAAAAGTCAATTAAACTTTAGGACATTGTCACAGTGTGTCAATCACGTAACTCGGCAGTCACCCTTATTCCTTAGAACGGAATCTCGCGTGAAAGTAGGTAATCGGTGACTTCAAATGTCATTTATTTATTATTAGCTTTAAACAAGTGCTACCTACTTCCTCTGGGCCATCTTTAATCCCATCCAGATGGTAGGGATACTGCACGATAATTCATTAAAACTATTTAACTCAAATCATCACAATCAATCAATACAGTCCACTCTCACCATAATTTTATCATTTAAGTACTTACTTGTTGCCTACATCGGTTATTCTAAACCGGATAATTATAGCTAGATTCTCACCTGTATAGGCATTCCATTCACCTGTGTGCATTAACTGCGTACGCATAAATATTGTTCGTCGCCAAGGTTATGAATGTGAACTGGTTAACTTTGTTAAATATTTGTTTATTTTACATTTACATTTGAATCTCGTGAGCGATTTAACAAGCCCTAATTATATATGTTTAAAATTATGTCATGGAAAGGCGAGTCGATTATCGACCTTATTTTGTATGAGCATACAACGAATTTTCTGGCTTTCTAGTGGGTGGTTATGGCTCCTTACCTGATGGTTCTGCTGATATCAGCGTTAAGTTCTAGTTAATATTGCTACTGCTGTTACCGGTCTCTGGGAAGCGAGGGTTATCAACCCAATTATTGTTTAGGTGTATATTCTGAGTGCTGGGACATTGTAATCTAGCCTATGGTAATCGTACATGTATTACAAACTCAGAACCACTTTTAAGAACGATGCTTCCAGATTTTACCCTTCACTCCAGGTCACCATCTTTCAAAGCTGACTATGCACTTACGTATCTTTTTTCATGAATCTCCGAAAATACTCTCACACTGTCACTGACATAACTTGTCATTAAAGGACAGCATTTTTGGGCACAATAAGAATTCCGTCTCTGATCGCCGTCTTCGTGCATCATGACGAGCTTTCCACTCCCGTCGGTCTACTACATGAGGACTACTAGCTAAATGGTAACTCAATCAAACAATTGCTGAGCATGAAGATCATATGAATGCGCGAATTGCTTTTGTCAAGCCTATGACCGGCGTCGTGTGATCGGCGTTCGTCAAACTTCGTTGCTGTTTTGGTTGAATGCAAGCACTCAACGGCCGGGAGTATGTTCACGCCTGAAATGATTAGAGGAGCAATCCACGAGGACGAGTTAACTTAAAGCGAGACGTCTTCATACTTCAGGAAATTAGATTATCAAACTGACAACTCATAATTTTTAATCACTTTTACTATTGTCACCGTTCGAATAAAACGTCTATTCTGCCTCAAAATATTTTATTTCAATAAAGTTTTTCCTAACCGGGAACCACTGAGTCCCGCTCTAAACAGCTACTATGTGGCTATCCTATTGTGGCATCCCTTAATTAATCTGTGCATCGTAGACAGAGAATAAAACTGAGAATGAAATAGTTATAATACAATAGTTCACTCTCAGATTATGGTTTTTACAAGCGTTAATCTGTGGACAGTCAGAATTCGGTTCAGAAATCGGAATTAAACACAAAAGTATCTTGTCATTGTCAAAACTTAAAACAAAAATGTCAAAATCCAGTCACAGGCACACAGGTGTTTTCAATTCTAGAGTTTAAAGTATTCTAGTTTCAGCCTGGAAAGTATATAAACTTATAGCTTATGCGTATTGCTATACGCACACTTATCCGAGACAAAGTTAATGTTAACATCGTAAATGCTGTCAAGTTTGAGCATGTAAGTACACTTAGTTTGATCGACTTGTTTATGAATCTTTAAAAAAATATATAATGTGGGTATAAATGTTTCAGCTTCAGTTAAGCGACTCAAAGTGAAAAATGGAAAAGTACACGGCACCTAGTATTCCAAATACCCAACTTATTTTAGAAGATTTATGTAGCATGGATGTTATCCCAACAAACAGTAAACCAACCAAATCGCAAGATGGTAATGATATAGTACAAAATGCACAAGGCTGTTTTCTGAATTTTCGCAACCTACAGAATGATTTAATACTACAAGATTCCTTGAATTCGAAATTAGACGAATTAAACAAGAAATTGGTAGAAAATATAGCTAGTATGAAAAAGGTATGATTTAAGTTGTCAATTTTATTGGTTTGATCTCCTAAATAATAGGGTGTGTCCGCGAAATAGTATCCAAAATGTAGTTGCCAAACAATATAGAACAGTAGTAAAATATTATAGTTTCGAAGTTCCAAATTGATTTGTATTTATAATAGGGTCATCTAGATATCTGCAACCATATCTTCTTAGTTGACTGTACATTGCATTGGTGAAAGGAAAAATACTTTCAGCAAAATCTTAGAGAATATTAGCAGTGATAGTAACTAGTGCAACCAATAAACGAATTCTTATTTTGCACACATACCACTTAATAGAAAAATCTATTCATATGCCGATACTGCTCATTGTTCTTATTTGTATACCTACTCATACATATTGAACTACATATCATGATTTTTTATTTGCTGCCACTGCCATCATTTTCATTTAATTTTTGGTGTGAATCTTATTTTTAGCTGATATTTTCATTCATCAGTCATTGTTTAGTAATTATTTACTGGTACAAACTTTTGTAAGCAACTGTTGTTATCCTAAATAAAATAAAAAATAGATACTGTATAGGAGAGTTAATTAAAAACTAAGTGACAGACATAGCTAGTACTGTTGATGAAGCCCAGCTTCTTGATAATGCTCTAAGGAATAGTGGTAAATCTTCTGACACCAAAATGTAAATTCATGGAATGAACTACGATTTTATTAGGTAATTCATACCCAATGACAATTTTTACTGTGTGAAGATTTATTAAGTAATTCAAAATATTGTTTTTATGTTATAGTAGAAATTTGTTTTGTTGTGCAACATTTGTAACAACACAAGGAAATAAAAAATAACACATGATAAAAGTTATTTTAATATGCTTCCAAATTGTATTAAATCTTCTTCCGTCACTAATCCTATATGAAACATACACACTAATGCCGCACCTTGTTCAGCAAACTTTTTATTTTTCTCCCAGAATGACGATGTGTATTTTTTACCATTGAATGTTATTATGGTGCGAAATAACTTTTCCACTTGGTGAGTTTCATACATAGGTAGTTTGTGGCCATTTTTTCCTGCCCATGCATGGAGTTTTGCTTTAGGCATGTTTAGATCATTGAAGTTTCCTCTAATAAAAGATACCTAGAACAGATAAAATTATATGGGTATACATACAAATGCTTACAACAATAGTATTAATTGTCTGAGTTTTCGTATATGTCGCCGCCAACTAGCTTAATCAGTCGTTGAATTTACTGCCTGGGCAGTTAACTAAATGGCGCCATTCAGTTAACGGCCTGAATGGTGTTCAGCCACAAAGGCTTAATGCGGGAGCGGAGCGGAGTGTAGCGCATTAAGCCTTCTAACCTAACCAAGTCGGATTGCGCAGCTATCACTAACTTTCTGTGAATAAACCTCTGTCGACCACCTCGGGGATTTACAGGTGTAAGTATATGTATGTATGTATGTAATTTTCTATCTCATTTTGAGGTAGTGCCCCATCTTACGATTGGCCTAAGCATTGGCCAGCCAGGTTATTAAATGATGTAATAAACGAGACAGCTGAATATCATTCAGGCAGTTAGCTGAATGGCACCATTTAGTTAACTGCCTAGGCAGTTAATTGGACGGCGGATTAAGCTAGTTGGCAGCGACATATATAAAGTATAAGTTTTGTATTCAAAAAAACCTACCTTCATTTGTATTACATCAGTAAGATTTGTATCACCCATTTTTAACTTCTTCTGTGGTGGTTCTAGTTCATGAGGACAGACCTGCCATCTGCCCTGTATACCCATTTTTTGATATTTAGATTGCCTTTCTTGACAATATTCTTCTAAATCCCAAATAGCACTGCAAATTAAAATAGTAATTCCTAAGAAATGTATTCTTATTTAATAATATTCAAAAATTACATAGCGCCATCTACAACCAGGCTAAGCATATACTATGTGTTCTAGAATGCATATAATATTTAAAAAAATAATTGTAAATACACATATAGATGTATACATATTCATGCATACAATATTCACCCTGAAGATCCACTCATAAAGCAGTAGCACTTATGTTCAACATTAAGATACCATTTTTTAAGACTGTATTTCACCAGCGAAAATATGTTTTAGATCTATCAAGCCAAATGTAGTAATAGTTTAGTTTGATCCGGTCATAGTGCCTACCATTGGTGAAATCCACACTTAAGATGTTATATAACTTACCAAATTTGTTCTAATGTTTGACAATCTAAGAATTGTCTTCCTCTTGGAGTATCTTGTAAATCTCTTAATATATTTTGTACACAGTATTTTGTGTTAGAAGGTGAATTATCATACTCAACTGCAAGCTTAAGATATTCCTTGATTACTGTATCCATTGGAAGCAAACCTTCTTTCCTAAATATTGAACAGTTCCATTCTGCAGCTCGCGCTAACATCACACTTGAACACCCTGACATTTCTTTAAATTTTTGAATGTGATGATGTTTTTCAATTTCTTTAGAGCCTCCACTGCAAGAACCACAATGTATTTATCAAGATAGCTTAAAATTTGTTGTTCTTTACAACTGAAATTTGAAACCAACATACTTAGCTATTACAGGTATGGAAATCCTTTCTGCAACATATTTTATAACATCTGGATGTACATTATGTTGAGGCCGTTCATCCCGTGTTCGACCGTGAATTGCAATGGCTTTGATTCCAGAACTCACTAGTTTTTCTACCACCTTTAAAGTGGCTTCTGGTGTTTCAAGTATCCTAATCTTACAAGTAACAGGTATAGATAGATTGTTAACTAAAGTGGCTAAAATATTATGAGCTTTGTCTGGTTGTCCTAGTAGTGCTACACCCATACCACCTTTAATAGAAAATTCCTTTGGACATCCCATATTTATATCTATTGCAGCTACATCATTTTCTCTGAAAATTCAAATTATTCATCTGTAAGTTAAGTTGTAAACTAGCAGTTCTTTAAATATATAGTAACACACTCTTACACTAGTTTAGCTACTTTTAATGCTCTTTCAGCACTGCATGTTCCAAGTTGTAATATGACTTTTCCTTTCTCTTCATCACATGTCCTAAAGACAACAGTGCCGTCTGTTTGGTCTATATAATCAACAGTATTTAAGGTATCTGAAATAATTCGGATTATACATTAGGAGCAGAACTATCATTAAATTAATAACCAGAACATGTTGTTCTGGTTATTTGTTTAAAATTACGTTGCTGTTGATTGTAGAGCCATGAGGCTCAATATTAAAGCAATCTGATAACCTTAATCATAATAACCTTAGATAACCAACACTGACCATTATATTTACGCTTCGATCTCAAGAACTTCCAGTCAATTAATTCCTCTGTGTAAACCAAGTCGGCACCATAACGTAATGCTAACAGACGCATGGGTAACGTGCCAATGCGTACCATTGGCGCCAATATTATTTTGTTCTCATATGATAGCATATTCTCCACGATACAATCCCGGTATAATATCAATAAAAACTTCAAAATTGGCAAAAATAAACACCTTTCGTCAAGTCTGTCAAGTCAACAGTGAAACAGTGACAAAGTGACAACAAACAAGGTGTCATACTGTCATGACTGTCATGTCAACTCACTCAACTCAACTGTCAGTGTCAAATCAGTCGATGTAAAATTTAAATATAATTATAAACTATGGTAAGAAAAAGCGCGGGAAACTTCGGTTTGAGCGGGTGTTTTTTTTTCTTTCGAAAATTTTAAAATTAATTTAAACGTGTAAAATAATTAGATTGGTTTGAAAATTTGTATAGTTAATAACTTAGTAGTAATCTTCTTATATTCTGTGTAGTTTAGGTGTTTATTTGGTAAGTTTATTTATATTGTTTATTATATGGTAATCTCTTATAAGGTCAGGATCGTATGAACGATCCGCCTATAAATTTCATGGGGGATTTAAGCTCTGGCTTAAATCCCCCCGTGGCTAGTTACGTCACAATCGATCAAGGTATGGACACGGACGCATCCATTCAGGGTAGCGGTAGAGATACTGATAATTCAGTAACAGGTAATGACAGAAGCAGAAAACGTAGGCAACATAGGGTGTGCAAAAGTTGTCATAAAAAGAAAAAAAATAATAAAGGAGTAGTTAACCTGAAAGAGGATTCTAATGTTTGTAATGAAAATGAGTGCAACTGTCTATCTCTTCCATCTCACAATCCAACACACACTGATGCTAAACCTGAAATAAATATTAATAGTACTGCACCAGTCAACCAGATTGAACCTATACAAATTGGTCGGAGAGAGTACATAGAAACTGATGCTGCACCTTACTTAGTCCATGTACAACGTAAAGCTGATATGGATAACAGCCCTACTAGTTTACATCCCATTACCTTTGGTAACTTTCTGAAGAAAAATAAATTTGTAAATATAGTTACAGGTTCTGTGAAAAGGATAGGACGAAATAAATGCACTGTTTCCTTCACAAATTTTATAAGTGCTAACAATTTTATTGACAAATGTAGTTCATTAGACAGTAATCTTAAGGCATTTCTGCCAACATTTAATATCACCAGAATGGGGCTTGTCCGTGGAGTCCCTGCTGACTGGTCACTTGATGAAATTTTAGATAACTTATCTGTCCCAATTGGCTGTGGGAAGATATTAAAAGTGAGACGGTTAAATTATAAGGTCTATGTAAATGGTACATACACATGGAAGCCCTCTCAGTCTGTTGTAATCACCCTTGATGGTCAAGTGTTACCCAAAAGGGTTTACATATGCTACAATGCTCTGCCAGTTGACATCTATGTTTATCCCACTATTCAGTGCTATCGATGCTGTCGTTACGGACATACCAAGAATCAGTGCCGGTCTGGCCAACCTAGATGTTACAAATGTGCTCAAAACCATTTAGGAGAAACATGTTCTGTTGAGCAAGATAATGCTTCATGTATTTGTTGCTCTGGAAGGCATTTTGCAATTAGTAAAAGTTGTCCTGAATTTCTAAGGCAAAAAGATATAAAGCATTCTATGGCTCATTCCTGTTTATCTTATGTAGAAGCATTAAAACTTCATCCACCAGTGTCAAAGTCATTTGCTGAGGTTTTGATTTCTAGTCCTTATAAATCTGCTCAACCATCTTCCCAATCTGGTCCTAATAACATTCCGACTTCTTATAAGAAAACGGTTTGGCAAAAGCCACGTGCTCCTGCGAAATTAACACAGGGTTACGATCAGGCAGCCCATAAAGCTATCCTTAGTGAGTTTCGATTTCCAATTCCAAAAGATGGTTGCGGATTATCTCAATCAAAAGAGCCCGCACAGTCCCAGTTCCATCAAAGTGATGATCTAGATTGCATTGTTGATATGATTAAAAACCTTATTGGTATGTTAATTCATAAAAAAATTATAAAGCCGTCCCACGCCGACATCAATGACTTTGCAAACATTTCCCCAAACAATCAATACAGTAATGGACAGCATAATCCAGTGGAATTGCCGATCAGTAATTCCTAAAAAAACTGATCTTCTTCATCTTGTTAATAAGTTTAATCCTGTTATAATATCTCTATCAGAAACCTGGCTAATAGGTTGGCAATTATTTGGTATTAGAGGTTACACCTGCATACGTAGTGACAGAAATGACGGCTACGGTGGTGTAGCCATGTTGATTAGAAATAATTTACCATTTACTCGTATTCCATTTGCAAATAATAACGTTTCTCTTATTGATATTGGTGTCGATTCGGTTTGGCAAAATTCCGACTAAACTAAACTATAATTAGTTTAGTCACGTCAAATTGCGGTTTCTTATTCGGGAAAACACCAACTAACTTAATTTGACAGGACTAAACTATTTTTAGTTTAGTCGAATTCAATTTAGTGAAAATTGCTATTTTGCTATTCGGTAAGGTAAAATTTTATTCCTGTCAAACTAAAATCCGACTTATTTTAGTGGCCATATTTTTGGTCACGATTAAACTAAACTAAACCTTGTTCTGCTGATTGTTTGTGCTGGTTGAAATCTTTAAATTACAGAAAAATTAACGTATGCGTTGTGGCTGCTTTTTTCGAGGAGCAAGAAAGGTAAATAAGAAAATTTATCAACTAAATATATGTTTATTTGTTCAAAACTGACCTAGCAGTAAAAAATTCCGCATCAATGCCATTGTGGAGAAGGAGTTGACCGACTCGGACACCATGGCCTGTCATGCTGCAGGAGCGCGGGGCGAATTCCACGGCACGCCAGCCTCAACGACATAATCCGCCGTGCTCTTGTCATTGCTGGTGTGCCAGATGTGCTTGAACCAAACGGTTTGGCGCGCGACGATGGCAAGAGACTGGATGGTATGTCAATAATGCCTTGGAAAATGGGTAGGACTCTGGTGTGGGACGCAACATGCGTCGACACCATTGCCCCTACCCATATACCTGGCACGGCTGGCTGTACCGGTGCCGCTGCAGCTTCTGCAGAGGCTGTTAAGCGGCGCAAATACTCCAATCTTATTGGTGATTATGAATTTGTGCCGAGCGCCCCCAATCTCTTCAGGGAGATTGCCAAACGTATGGTTGACGCTTCTCGTGACCAGAAGGCTGGCCTCTTTTCAGGTCAGAGATTAAGTATTGCCATACAACGTGGCAATGCTGCTAGTCTTCTGGGAACGCTAGCACAAGAGGCATGCGATGCGGATGAATTCCACGACGCATTTTAACTTTTAGTTTTATTTTTTTAATTATATTTAGTATTGTGTATATATAGTAACTTTATTAATTTATTTAATTTTTGCCAATACATCTGTAAAATATGTAAAAATTGTTATTTTTCCTCTTTTCACGTAATATTCCCATTACCATGCCGCCAAGTTTGTTGTTTTGGTTTGTTTACTTTTTCAGAGGTTTAATTTACGGTCACGTTTGAACACATGTTTTTTGACAATAAGTTTAGTTGTCTCTCTCACACTTCAACAACTTCTTATTGTGATTGTACTAATTTACCATAATTTACAGCTTAGACGGCCTACTTTCTTTCTATAAGGACGTTGTCATTCGTTCCTTGAATTCACAGATTAAAAAGGGTTTATTCAATTTAGTCGTGTGACCTTGACTAAAAATGCATGCACTATTTTTAGTTCGGTGGCCAAACCGAATAGATAAAACGTTGAACTAAACTAAAATAAGATAATTTTTAGTTTAGTTTAGTTTAATCGGGTGGACATGCCGAATTGACACCATTGTGGAGAAGCAGTTGACCGACTCGGACACCATGGCCTGTCATGCTGCAGGATCGCGGGGTGAATTCCACGGCACGCCAGCCTCAACGACATAATCCGCCGTGCTCTTGTCATTGCTGGTATGCCAGCTGTGCTTGAACCAAACGGTTTGGCGCGCGACGATGGCAAGAGACTGGATGGTATGCCAATAATGCCTTGGAAAATGGGTAGGACTCTGGTGTGGGACGCAACATGCGTCGACACCATTGCCCCTACCCATATAACTGGCACTGCTAGCTGTGCCGGTGCCGCTGCAGCTTCTGCAGCGGCTGTTAAGCGGCGCAAATACTCCAATCTTATTGGAGATTATGAATGTGTGCCGTTTGGAGTCGAAACGTTTGGGCCTTGGGGTCCGAGCGCCCGCAATCTCTTCAGGGAGATTGCGAAATGTATGGCTGACGCTTCTCGTGACCAGAAGGCTGGCCTCATTTCAGGTCAGAGATTAAGTATTGCCATACAACGTGGCAATGCTGCTAGTCTTCTGGGAACGCTACCAAAAGAGGCATGCGATGCGGATGAATTCCACGACGCATTTTAACTTATAGTTTTAGTTTTTTTTATTATATTTAGTATTGTGTATATATAGTAACTTTATTAATTTAATTTAATATTTGCCAATACATCTGTAATATATGTAAAAATTGTGTAACAATAAAATAATTGAAAAATTAACTATTATCATAAAGGTTGGGTTTGAAATTTATTTTAAGGTTAGAAATTTATTTGTTTTACAGAAATCGGGAAGAACGGGCCAGGTTGCTTCGGTCGAAGGATGCATCAAATCCGTTTGAGATGGCCGACCGTAAATTTAGAAAATTCTTTAGGATCATCAGCGGCCAAGTTCCTGATGGAGATACTTGAAAATCACCTTAAATTAAGCGAAGAGGATTTTTTTGTGATTGTGGTGACATACACACACATACACATACATTGTTTTTTTTTCCTCTTTTCACGTAATATTCCCATTACCATGCCGCCAAGTTTGTTGTTTTGGTTTGTTTATTTTTTCAGAGGTTTAATTTACGGTCACGTTTGAATTTGAACACGTTTTTTTGACAAGAAGTTAAGTTGTCTCTCTCACACTTCAACAACAAGGACGTTGTCATTCGTTCATTGAATTCACAGATTAAAAAGGGTTTATTCAATTTAGTCGTGTGACCTTGACTAAAAATGCATGCACTATTTTTAGTTCGGTGGCCAAACCGAATAGACAAAGCGTTGAACTAAACTAAAATAAGAGAATTTTTAGTTTAGTTTAGTTTAATCGGGTGGACATGCCGAATTAACACCATTGTTGGTGTAATTATTGAAAATATTTCTTTTGTGTCTGTATATATTCCGTATGCTACCAATGCTGCCATAAGAGAGTTAGAAAACATAATCTCTTCGCTTGATAGACCTTTTTTAGCTATGGGTGATTTTAATTGTCACCATCAATATTGGGGAAGTAGCGAGACGAGAAGTAATGGTAGAAAACTTTTGAATATCTTGGACAATCATAATTTATGCCTATTAAATTCGGGTCAACCCACTCGCCGTACAGGTCCAAACCAAATAATTAGTGCTGTGGATCTATCAATATGTACACCTAACCTAGCCTCCTCACTGTCGTGGTCCCTTCTTTCATCTTCTTATGGAAGTGACCATTTTCCAATTATAATCTCCTCACCTATAAGTAGTCCTTTAATCAAAAAGCGATGCCCCAGATTAAAGTACAAATTAAATAATGTTGATTGGCACCAATTTCGAACCCAAGTAGATGCCAATATTTCACTACTACCAGAAATTGTGCGTGGTGGCGAGAATGATTGCAACGACGCTTTGGCCAAGTGTCTGATTAATGTTGCTGATCAATTGTTTCCCATTAAGAATAATTCCTCCAATAGGATTCCGTTACCACCGTGGTGGGATGCACACTGTTCTGATGCTGTTAAAAAAAGGAAAAAGGCTGAGAAAATATATGCTGAAGATATGTCACCCGAAAACTTAGATAAACTTACAAAAACATTGAAAGAAACCCGTACCATCCTTAAGGGAAAAAAGTTTCAAGGATGGAGAGCTTTTTGTGCCTCTTTGTCTCCGACAACGTGTCCTTCAGAGGTGTGGCGTAGCATTAAACGGTTTAGATCTGCTTTCAATGACTCATCCTCTCAGTATCAACTACCTTCTTCTCTGACTAACAGTTTTCTTGATATATTAGCTCCTCCTTATGTTGCAGAGAAAGACTCACACTCTCCCACCACAGCTCTTTTCCCTGTCATTCACACGGGTACTCCTTTGTGCATGCCCTTCAGTTTGTATGAGCTGAAGGGGATTCTATCGTCCGTTAAAGATTCTGCCCCTGGTGAAGATGGTATACCTTACTCTTTTCTTGTTCATTTAAGTGATGATAGTCTAAATTACTATTTAAAACTAGTTAACTCTGCTCTTGCCTCTGGGAACATCCCTTCTTCTTGGCGTTTCCAAGAGGTTATCCCAATTTTAAAATCTGGTAAACCACCCAACAATGCTGAATCATACCGACCAATAGCTCTTTCGTCTGTTCTTGTTAAAGTGGCTGAGCACCTTGTTAAAAACCGTCTGGAATGGTACATTGAGAGTAAACACATATTATCAAGAAGCCAGTTTGGTTTCCGCAAAGGAAATAGTACAATAGATAGTATAAGTGTATTCACTACTGATATTCATCTCGCGTTTTCAAATAACGAATCTGTGGTTGCATCATTTTTAGATATCAATGGTGCCTATGATAATGTCATATTATCTATCCTAAAACGCAAATTAATAGCTCTTAAAATTCCGCATCTTTTAGGTAACTTTATCTTAAACTTACTATCCGTTAGATATGTATCCGTGTACTCTACTGATGGTAGCAGAAAAACTCATTCAGTTTTTAAAGGTCTTCCACAAGGATCAGTACTCAGCCCTTTACTTTTTAATATATATACTTATGATTTGGAGCCCTCGCTGAAGGGCACAGTTAATATCTTACAGTATGCTGATGATCTATTATTATATTCTATAGATAAATCCATTAACAACGCCTGTGAGTCGTTAACAATTTCTCACAAATTACTAAAATGTTGGCTGGATGAAAATGGACTAAGCCTATCAACTCACAAGAGCACTGTTGTTGTTTTCTCTAGAAAAAAAGCGTTTTCTGATCCCATAGTTAAATTTAATGACTCTACTTTACCCGTAAAAGACTCCGTAAAATTTTTAGGTCTAATTTTAGACAAGAAACTTACTGGAGAGCCGCATTTTATGTATGTTGTGAACAAGTGTGAACGTTTGCTTAACATTATGAGATGTTTGACGGGTGTTTGGTGGGGTGCTCATCCCACTAGCCTTAAGCTTTTATACAATGCAATCATTCGCAGTGTTCTAGATTATGGAACATTCCTTTTAGACGGGGGCAACAAAAAAGGTACCAAAAAATTAGATGACATACAATCCAAGGCTCTGAGAATCATTTCGGGCGCAATGAAATCAAGCCCCCTTAATGCCCTGCAGGTAGAGTGTGAGGATCCACCACTTTACCTCCGGCGCCAGTACCTATCGGATAGGTTTATATTTAAAATAATGGAATCAACGAACCATTTATTACATAAAAAACTAGATGCTCTTGATCAGCTTGTCCTGAACTCCAAGTTCTGGAGACGACAAAGCACTCCATGCATAATTAACAGTTATAGGAAATTTCATTCAATACATGGACGGGTCTTTCGTTCGCCATCGCTTGCCCTTTTTGACAATATATCCTATGAATCATTAACCCTTGCACCTGACATCTGCTATAGTATAGGTATAAATAAAGGAGACCCAGATGCTAAATTTAATTTCAATAAGACAGTGGACGAAAATTGGTGTGAATGGCACCATATTTTTACTGACTCTTCTAAAAGTAGTTTTACTTGTGTAGGTATAGGCATTTATCATTCACAATTTAAAATTTCACAAAAGGTTAAGCTTCCCCCTGAAACTTCAGTTTATACTGGAGAGTGCTTTGGTATTTTGAAAGCATTAGAGTATGTACTATTAGCCAAGCTCCCAAAGACTGTAATCTTTTCCGATTCTAAAAGTGCGCTTCAATCTATAGATAAGTTCCCATTTAAGAAACCATATTATCCGATTATCTTTGACATCAGAAAACTACTTAATATTTGCCGATCCAAAGGTCACTCTGTTATATTTACTTGGGTACCTAGCCATTGTGGAATTTGGGGAAATGAGAAAGCCGACCAACTTGCAAAAGAAGCAGTTCACGATGGTGATATTTATCCTTATACCTTATATTGTCATGATCTCGTGAATTTGCCCATGAATTTCTTAACAGATCGATGGTCTAAATATTTCACAGATTCCTGTAAATTTAAAGGTAAGAGATATTTCGATGTTCAACCTGAAATCCCACGAAAACCGTGGTTTAGTAGGGTTGAATGTTCAAGGTTATCAGCTTCAATTATTATACGAATGCGGCTAGGTCATGTTTGTACTCCCTCCCACCTTGCTAGGTTGCAAATTGTAGACAGCGATTTGTGTGATTGTGGAATGGATGTTGGAGACATTGATCATATGTTCTTCTCATGTCCGCGTTATGACCGTTCCTCATTCCTGCATTCTATCATTTCCTTGTCGGTCCCTCTTCCTACCCGAATGAGTTGCTTATTAATGAATCCCATACTATATTATAATGTTATTTCCTCTTTTCTTCTACTTAATGATATTAAATTGTAATTATGACTTTTAGTTATATATTTTAAGATCCTTTATATGTATTTTTAATTTACTTTTTTGGACTTAACTATTAGGTAAACCTATCTAATTATCCAAATTCCGTTCCTATTCCTTTCCTCGGTAATACCTTTTAATGTTTAGTAGTTTCCTTAACTTTGTCGTTGGCACACAGCTTGCTAGTGCCAAAGGGAAAAAAAAAAAAAAAAAAAACTATGGTAACACCATATCTTTCAAAATATTGCGACTGTAAAGGTGCGTCTCTAGCTAGTTTTTCACAACATCATTTAAGCAACGCATAGGCGCTCAACCCTAGATCCGTGTTTCTCAATTAGTGGTACGCGTACCCCCAGGGGTACGTGAAATTGCATCAAGGAGTACGTGCGGCTATCAGTAAAAACAAGAACCACTTCCAAAATATTATTTTATTACGATCATCAGTAAAAGTACAAGCAAGATAAGAATACGAATGAAAACGCTCTGCAAGCCTCTTCTAGCCATTATATCCCCAAGCGGTGACCGGTCACCGGGGCCTATTTTCGCGCCATTCCGTCAAACCCCAAGCGGTGACCGGTCACCGGGCCTCCCCACGCGGCTTTAGACTCAATTTCGATATACTTACGTTCTACTTTTGTATGAAGAAGTTTGATTACATGCGTTCCCTATAACATTTCCTTGACATTTGAAGCATAATTTTATTATAACTGTGGTTCTTTTTTTTTTTTCGCGGCTTTTACGGTCATTGACAGTTGATGCTATTTTTAGAGTGTGTCAGGTTTATAGGGCGTGTGTTTGGATTGAAATACTCGGGATTTATTCACGTAAGTAATGGTTTCTTATTAGAAATATGATATATGATATATAATGATTCTATTTAGGTAATAACTAATATATAAAACCACAGAAAGTTGCCGATTTCCGAGTTATTTTTACGAATTTTGTCCGAGTTATTTTTACGATGTTTGTCAGTGAATACAGTGAAAAGTATAGACTTTTTATCTCTGTAAATTCATTAGAACTCGTTTTGAGAACTATTATAATGTAATAATTATATATTTCACTCAGCTAGTCAAATTTGGTGGGAAACCGTTATAAATTGGCAGTTCAGTTAACCACGCCATTTTAGTATTTATTTCTACGTAGATAAGGTCTAAATTTCTGTGAAGTATTTGTTACAGATGTTTTGAACAAGGAGGTCACGATATGTTTATGTTATGTTATTATAAACATCTTGAGATCTTTTATCAAATTGTTTACGTTATTAGATAGCATAGGTCCTTGTTCTTTGAAATTCATTTGGATTTGCATTCATTCCTTGAAATTTAGATAACAACGTGGTTTCCAAACTTTGGACTGTTAGAATAAATAATTTGTTTGCATTATTATTCATTTTTTATGGCTTGATCATAAAAAAAGAATCAATAAATCTATTGCCGTTGACAGAATCATAAAGTATGGTTTCGTTGTAAAGTAAAACCTTTTTTTCTACAAGATAGTAAGACAACGTCACGATGACGTCACCCGCTCCGCCCGCCCGTGTTTTTTTGAGTTTTTTTTTTTTTGCCGCACTTGACAGGCTAGAGTGAGTTATTTAATAGCTAAGCAAGCAAAATCTCACACTATTGGGGAGAAGCTTATATTGCCTGCAGCAAAAGAGTAAAAAAATTCTAACCAGCTTAGATATTCTTCTTATTCTTCTTATTAGATATTACTCTCAAAAATGCTGTAAATATAGATAACTTCATCAAGACCCGTGCCACAAACTATACAATTTTTGCAGCTATAGGCAAAGAGCTTAGCAGTGAACACGAGACCCTGTTGTTCCATACTGAAGTGCGTTGGCTGTCCAGATGAAGAATTGTTTTGAGAATGTTTGAGTTAAGATATGAAATTGAGTTAGTTTTGGTCGAGCAGGGACACGATGAGTACAAACAGTTGCTGACTGGCTTTGTGGGTGCAATAATTGGCATACTTGTCAGATATCTTCACCAAATTAAATGAGTTGATTTTGGGACTACAAGGCCGTGATACAACCATATTCACTACGCAGGAGAAAGTAGAGTCCATTATATAAAAAAAATATCCCTCTGGACATCTTTGATTGACAAGTGTAAATATGACCAGTTTCCGAATCTTAAATTTTTTTTGGATACAACTTCTTCGACAGTAAATGAAGATTTAAAATCGGAAATACAATGCCACTTGCAAAATCTATCGGCGGCTTTACGCAGTTACTTCCCAGAAATATCGCCGCAATGGAACTGGTAAACAATCCTTTCGCGAACCATTCCGTCGGCCACCTACCCATCTCTGGTCAAGAGGAATTACTAGACATCTCATGAAACAGCAGACTCAAGAGTTGTTTTGCAGAGCAATCACTGGGTGACTTTTGGGCTAATTTAAAAGATATTTATCATATCAGCGAATCAGCAATAAAATATTTACTGCCATTTTGCACGACCTACCTATGCGAAAGCGGATTTTCGGCCATGAACGAACTTAAAAATTTAAGACTGAAACTAAATTTCATCAAAATTGATCCAGGCGTTTGAGCATGAAGAAGTAACAAACATACACACACACACAAACTTTCGCATTTATAATATCAGTGTGATTACTACAATAAGGGGTACGCAGGTTTGAGGTCTTTTTGAAGTGGTACGCAGCAAAAACGAATTGGGAACCACTGCCCTAGACCATTTACTGTATAGCGGTGTAGACACAGATTTATAAGAAAATTCGTCACAAAAACAGCGCTTAACATTGGTTTAATGTGAGTAACCAAATGTTAATATTGTTCATTAAACTGTCAATGTCTGCACGTCATGGGATGTATGTATATCTCAAAATGCACCGTAGTAGTAGTACACATTTTTTGTGCCGTTTTTACTACTCACTTGCGGCGTTTAAGCGCACAGCATTCAAAAAGATGTGCTGTCTATTTTTATTATGACAAAACACCAAGTTACTTCGACATTTGACGTCAAAACAAAGTTTTATTTATACAATTTATGTAGACTTTTTTAAGTATAGGACACGTCAATTTGACTTCACCTCGCCTCATAGTAAGCTAAAGACAAAATTTCAGAAAAGAGGGTCACCATCACGTACGTGACCATATTAACAATGGTGGCACTCAGCTTGACGGCCTCATCAAAAATGGATTGTCGTCGCAGCCAGCATCTTGTGACACCCACTGGTCCCACAAGTGCTGCGACCACGATCCCCCTGCCTGGCTATGCACTATGAAGACAATAAAAGTAGATTGTTCAACAAGGGACTAAAACAAGCCATAATGACACGAGATGTTTTAGCCACCCGAACCATACCCGAACGAAGGGAGGGTGGCTAATAGTTCGAGGTTCGAGTGTCAATAAGGTTGTTTAGTCCCACGTTAAACACTCTACTTTTCACTTTGAATGCGAGGAAAAAAACGACGTTCTATATAAAATTATAATATTTATAATAACAAAATTTCTATATTGCACAATGAACTGGTGTAGGTAAGTGGTGATTACAACGGAAGCTTAATACGAATAATCTATTCAAAATTCAAAATGCAAAGAAATTTGTCGCGCGGTTTTTTTTTTTGTTAAGTGACGTACGCTTTTGCATATTTAGCCAACAGATTCAAACTTGAAAAATAATTTAAAACCAATTGGAAATGCATAATAAAATGAATTAATCCTTAATACTTACATAATAATTAATTAAATTAATATCATTAATCGTGTTTCACGAAATTAAATGGGTTTTTTAGATTTTTCAAATGTCATTTTGAGGTTCTTTCAATACACAATCATTAAAAAGGTTATAATCCTCCCATTCACTAACACCGTGATTGGCTGTTTAGGAGTTTTCAAAGTAAATTTAAAAAAAATACTTTTTCACTTCTCATGCTCTTAAAATGTTACTTTAGTCCCTGCATATCGGGACTAAAGTTCCTTATTAATCTCTAGGGACTAAAGTAATTTTTTTTTAATTTACTTTGATAACTCCTAAACAGCCAATCACGGTGTTTGTGAATGGGAGGATTGTCACCTTTTTAGTGATTGTGTATAGAAATAACCTCAAAATGACATTTGCAAAAATCAAATATCGCATTTAATTTCGTGAACCACGATTAATGATATTTATTTAATTAATTATTATGTAAGTATTAAGGATAAGTCCATTTTATTATCCATTTCCAATTAGTTTTAAATTATTTTTCAAGTTTGAATCTATTGGCTAAATATTATATATGCAAGCATATAAACCGTACGTCACTTACCAACAAAAAAAACCGCGGGACAAATTTCTTTGCAATTTGAATTTTGAATAGATTATTCGTAATAAGCTTGCGTTGTAATCACGAATTACTTACACCAATTAATTGTGCAACTTAGAAACTTTGTTATTATAAATAAATAAAAATAAATAAATATTCCACAACATTTCACACAACGCTATCTAGATCCATGGTAAGCATAGCTTTACTACCTAGTATTATGGAATCTAGAATACGGATAAACATACTTAGATATTTTTTTTGTAAATGCATACATATTATACATAGAAGCACCCAGACCAATGCAAATACCGATATCCATGCATACAATTATTTGCACTGAGCGGGGATCGAACCCGCACCTCCTGCGTAGCGACCACGTTCACTTTTCAGGCTTTACCCCGTTATCGATATGATGAAATTAATATTAGGTTGAAAAAGATATTTGCATTTTTTTTTAAATATTATAATTTTGTATAAATAGTCGCTTTTTTTTCCTCGCATTCAAAGTGAAAAGTAGAGTGTTTAACGTGGGACTAAACAACCATAATGACACTCGAACTATTAGCCACCCTCGCTTCGCTCGGGTGGCTAAAACATCTCGTGTCATTATGGCTTGTTTTAGTCCCTTGTTGAACAATCTACTATTGTCTCTAGAGATTAATAAGGAACTTTAGTCCCGATATGCAGAGACTAAAGTAACATTTTAAGAGCATGAGAAGTGACAAATTACTTCAATAGTCTTGAAAATGTAGATGAGAACAAAAAGACATAAATTTAAAGAGAGGCCTTATTAACAATCTCTAAATTTTAATGTTTAACAAGAATTAAAAATAAATTATTAAAAACAAAAAACCCGACAGATGCCAAAAATATCGAAAGAAGCTTTATAGCAGGCGGTACCCATTAATTTTCATCTGATTTGAGATTTGCAAATGGGTACCGCCTGCTATTAAGCTTGTTTCGATCTTTTTTAGCATCAGTCGGATTTTTTGTTTTTATTAGTTTATATTATTTTATACTTTTTAGTCATGACAGATATATTTTTGTGATAGTCTTCTAATTGCCTTCATTTTTATACCCCTCTTCATAAATTTGAGTTAAAGATTTTTTTACCACATACATTTTTGCGTCAAAAACCCAACATTATATTCTTTTGCTTTTGTTCATATTTTATGTACTCAAGAACAGTTGGGCAATAAATACCTTTCATTTGAATAAATAAATTGATCGTCTTTCTCAAAATTCAATACTTTGGCTTCGAATTAAAAAAGTTTCCGCCTTCTTGGGTCACCAATTCTAGAAGATGCTTTAGAGAAAATACAAAATTTTTGATAAGTTTCGGACCGCCTCCTGTACCAAATAAATATTCATTGTGCCTTCACCATTATTCGGTTTTGTCTTTTCCTGCCAAAATTTACACATACGCTGCGTTCATCTCAACTTTTTAAATGTTTGTCCCTATTAGGTCGAGTGGATAGTGTTGCAAGACACCCTACGCAAAATTTTAATTATAAATTTGAACGACCGAGTGTGGCTTCAGGCGTCCCATCCAGTTCGCCTCGGCGGCCTCGGCGTTCGCCAAATTGCAGAAGTATGCCTTCTATCTTCGGTCTATGGCACTGAAGCATTAGTCAGGAAAATTCTTTCTCCTTCAATGATTAATTCGTATTGGCACATACCGCCGAAGCTTTAAATGCTTGGAGAGTGACCTGCCCGAAACCGTCATGCCTATCTCATCTTTTCAAAAGCAATGGTATGAGCCGCTCTGTACAGCACTCTGCACTGCTGCTGAGCGGGCTCGCCTGTTGGAATCTGGTTTTTGGCTCAAGGCACTTCCTTCGCCCATCATTGTTGCAATGTTGGACGACACGACCTTTCACATCGCGACTTGCCTACGTTTAGGGGCACCGTGTATTTCTCCGCATCGATGTCTATGTGGAGAATAGCATAGCAGTCGATTACCTTAGACATCACGGATTATATTGCATCAGGAACGCAGGCCGCAAGTCCCGACATGCCTATATTAACGACATTATCCGTCAGGCTCTTGTCACCGCAGGCAAGCCAGCTATACTTGACCTGTTGGCTTGGCGCGTGACGATGGTAAGAGACCTGATGGTATGTCATTGATGCCTTGGAAGATGGTTAGGCCTATGGTGTGAGACGCAACTTGCATCGTCACCCTGGCACCTTCCCATCTTGCACTTGACTGCGCATGCCGTGCTGCTGCATCATTAGGCCGACTCCAAATTTTTGTTTATTAACTTTCAAAAACTTCCAATGTTTCTAAAATTTACTCAGGTGCAAGGGGGCCTACCACCTTCAGAGTTTCGAAAGAGACGGCAACTTCACCACAGCACCATTTAGACTCCTATACTCCAAGGGGTTCCCTAGGGAACAGAACGGAACTGTCTGTGCTAATTTAAAAATACATGTGAACTGCTACTCAACATCAAAGTCTCGGCCGAGGAACATTGTACTGACTCGCCACTCCACTCAGTGCGTGTGAGCATAAGCAAACAATCAACAGATATTTTTGATTTTCAACTTCAACTTCTTCAAAATGACCTCTGCAGCAAATCGCCACAATTTTGCCAGGGTCAAGTTAAATGTGTTATGAAATTATTAATGGCGAAACGCCAATGTCAAGTGTACCAGAGCCACGTAAGCTACGGCTGTAAATTTGGTTTCCGTGTTTCCGCCCCGTGTGGTTGGATTTTAGGGGCCATTTTTAATTTTCGGTGGTAACACTACTCAAATGTCAAAAATGAACTTTTTTCCTAAGATCAAGAGTTTTCTTCGGTTTTATTCGTAGACAGAAAAAACTATAGACTGCTGGATAGCTCTATCTCTTTCCCACATATCCCGACAAAAGCAAGATGCAGTATGTAAGAATTACTCATGATAGAAAATAACAAATTCAAACTATTGCCATCCCTCAGAGCGTGCCAGTTTTTTCAAGGCTGAGCAACTAATTCGCTCAGGAAGTCGATGAACTTTTGACGTTTCTTTCTTAGAGGGAGAATACTTTATTGCGTTTTTAATGTTTGTTTAACTATTTCTTGGACGGTGACTTATTTTTATAGTTCCTAAGCCTTCCCTTTGCTTATTACGAACGATGCGGTGCTGTGTTCTATTGTGCAAAAGTGATAGTCGTGATAGTTTGCCTGGATTGAGCTTTCACTCGCAAGTGTATGATTTCTTAACAAATTATGTATTCTAACGGTGTAAACTTAAGTAAATTTGTTAGTATACATTTTACCAATAAACATTCCATAAAGTTTCTCAGTAAAAAGTGTAATTATCTTTTTTTAATTGCAATTTCAACATTGGTTAAAATATTCAGAGTTGCTAGATCCGGATTGTGATATTACCCGGGATTCAGTGTTGTAACTATTGAGTACATAGTCGCAACCGAGAGTTGAAAATTGTAAACGAGGCACCTTTTTACGGTTCCGTATCCAAAAAGTAAAAACGGGACCCTATTAGGTACTTGGACTCTACTATTTGTCTGTCTGTTACCAGGCTGTAGCTCATGAACTTTTTTGCTAGACATTTGAAATTTTCACAGATGATGTATTTCTATTGCTGCTATAACAACAAATACTGAACTGCATTGGCAAAGATGCATTGATTGCATGGGTAATTACTAATTACTACGATTAATACATATAAAAAATACATGCAAAAAATCGTTTAATTTTTTTCATACTTAACGGCAATTTTATAGGTGAAGACCTAATATTAATAATTATAATTATTACGACATCCGATGATTAGGCGTTTTGATCGCTAGGACTAAATATATATTTCTTATTAATGTTATGTATGACACGTATGAGTTGTGAGTTTATGATATAAGTTTTAGGCCTTTCAAAATTAGGCCTTAGAAGATGCGCTACATAATGATACCTTTTTTATTTATTCCATGAATTTTCTTCCAGCTAAGTAAAGCGTCACACTTAGAGGCGGTCTACGGTGGCGGTCAATTACAACTTACAGCTTTCAAATACGAAATTTGCATTGACACTTGAGACTAGACTCACTTTATAACAACCACAATCTTGAGGACATGCCGTCTAGACGATGATTGTTTAACCCTCAGTTCAATTTAGAAACAGAATTTGTAAGTGTTTAAACCGAGTCTTGGGGTAAAATCATATTTTATAGTAACACTGCAATCTTTGACTATTGACCTAAGGGTAATAATCTTCTATCTCATTTGGCCACGCCGTCCATTACTTTATACCTACTTTCTTTCTCTAAGGATAACACACTACAATCATTCGTTCTCATACGTTGTCTTTCGTTCATTGAATTCACAAATTAAAAAGGCTTTATTCAATTTAGTCGTGTGTCCTTGACTAAAATGCATGCGCTATTTATATTCCGGTGGCCAAACCTAATAAACTAAGCGTTGAACTAAACTAAAATAAGAGAGAAGATGACTCACTATATAACAATCACAATCTTGAGGACATGCCGTCTAGACTGTGATTGTTTAATCCTCAGTTCAATTTAGAAACCTTGACCATTGACCTTAGGTAATAATCTTCTATCTCATTCAGCCACGCCGTCCGTTACTCTATACCTACTTTGTTTCTCTAAGGTTTTTTTCCTTTCCAATTTTCCATTCATTCTATTATTATTTTCATTCCTATAGTAATTTTATAGTCTCTGACTTTAGTTCAAAGAGTATGGCATTTATGGTAATATATAGGTAAAAGATAGTCTGTGGTGATGTCATGTTCCTATATATTGTATCATCTATGGCAACAACATTGCTTGATTGGTTGTTTGAAAACAAAGAGGCATTTGCTGTACAGTATTAACGCAACAGAAAATAAGTAATTTACACTAATTTCTAACTTATAAAAGTGAGATTCTAATATTCTAGTGAATATTTACAAACTTTTATTATCTGTAACACTGTGTTTCAGCTGGAATAGCAAAGATCAACTAAAATGAAACCAACAGTTGCAGCTGATGAGATGTTTCCTGAGGGTGTTGGGCCTTATATGGATTTAGAGGAAGTAAGTTCTTGTTTGCAACTAATCTAGTCATTGGTCTAGCTAATATGAAATAAATGGGGCTTGATTTGGATCCTAAGTTTTCATACGTTTTATCATGTGTACAAATATAGTGAACATGATTTCTTGCTATTTTGCGTGATTGTTACCACAACTCTCATTTTTAATCAATAATGTTATGTAATATTTGGAATCAGAATAAATTGAACACAAGTAAGACTCGTCTAATGTATTAGATCTGCTTTTTGCTCAAAGTATATTTTATTATCTCCTATTATTCTATACTTTTAAATAGTTTCTTATTTGCGAACTTATTTTTGATATTTTAGTAGGTAGTTGTGTTTGGTCATACAAATTACTGACAATAAAATCAAATGCATAATATTAACAATTTCAAATAAGTACATTGAAATTAACACTAATGATCACCCTTTTTGTTTACAGGCTGGTGGGCCTTCCAATTTACTCATGGACTTAGCTGCAAATGAAAAGGCTGTTCATTCAGACTTTTTCAATGGTAATGTTGTTTATGATGTGTCAATTCCCAATGAATTAGCAGTAGTTAGCCTGTAGCACTTTTTGAAGCAAAATATTGCATTATCTGCAGGAGAAAACATTCATAGTTATTTAAAAATAGAGGGAGACAGGCAATGCAAAATTGCACAAACCTTCTCACATCTATATCCAAGTGCTAATTTTTCATAAGAATTGACCCTAAAGGTAAAGTAATTTCATTTTTGTGAGGCTCTTGGCAAACAAACAACCTTTGGAAAAGGTTTATGAGCTCCATGAGGTTCGTCCCTGCTTCCACACTTCTCATTAGTGTGTGAGAATCACTTTTATGATGATGATTGTGTCTACCAAAGTGTGAAGGTATAGAAAAAGCCACAATATGCCATTTGTTCAATTACATTAATTATAGCCAATAGGGTGAAATCATTGTCACGTAATATGCATTATATTGATCATACCAAAGCAAAACAAATTGTTACATGTCAATTTTGTTTTCAGATTTTGAAGACTTATTCGATGATGAGGACTTGAAATAATTATTGGGTGCATAAGTTATTGTGTTAATAAATAAACCACTTAACATATTTCTGACATTTATTTCACTTATCATTAAAACAATTCCATATCAAAATAAAATAATTAAACAATGATGCTGTTTTCCTTCAAATTGTTTGTATACACATTGGTTCTGTTATATGTACAACATTTATTAAATATTCAATATAAATTTTATTTTCGGAATGACAAATTTTGGATCTTGAAACATGTTATTCAATAAAACATCAATGCCATAATAAAATTAGTCCCATTCTCCGTTACAAAACGCACACAAATGAAATACATACTTTAAGTGAGTTATAAACTAAAAAATGGTAGATACTGCACTGGCTGTATCTACCACTAGTAAGGCTTTTGGCCTTATTTATCGCAAACGCCATAAGGACAAGTGTTAGTGAGAAAAGTACGACTTCGTCTTATGATGCGGAACGCTTCTCACATCACAATAGTAAACTTACACCTTAACTACTTCATTTTTACTATTATAGAATTGTACCTATATGTTATGGACCAAGTGAGAAATTGGAAATTGTGCCTGGACAATATATTATCTAGTTTTTTTTATAGCCATCCATTCATGAACCGTAGTTGAGTCGTCATGAACCTGAGTCACATATTTTCATAATGCCCATTTATCAATTAGTCCATAACGGTATCCAATCATTTGACAAAAAACGAAAGACAAATCTTCATTTCACAAACAATGTTTGACAAAATTATAGTTGATAAACTAATTATTTTACAAACTATTGTTTAATAAACTACTCATGAGACAAAATATTTATTTGGAAAGAATTCATTATGCCTTAACATCATTTCACAAACTGATTATTTTTTAAACAAGTTAGTTGGCAAAACAAGTTTTACCCTTCAATTATTCTTTGATAAGTCAAAAGTTAGTGACAGAAATGAATCTCTACAAATCCGACTTCACATGGTCTTGTTTGCCCTAGCCCTAGAGTGGTATTTAAGCCCGCGCAGGCGCAGAGGAGTGAGGTGGCCCACGAGTTGAGGAGCAGGTGGTCATAAAATCCTTCGCCGCGGCTGAGGCTGACCGCCAGAGCCAGCCAGCAAGCCGAAGCTGCGGTGGTGGGCGTTACAACCATATGCGACAATAAGCTCGTGTGGGGCCGCTGGAGCTGTGACAGAAACGATGTTTGCTACATACCTACTGTATGCTATACATCGGGGTTTATGCTTGCTTATTTGATTGTTTATTAACTGACTTTATTTTGTCAAATGAACATTTTTAAAATAAAATTTTAACAATTGAAATATTTTCTAAATGATGCAAAACCTTCATTTATCAAATGATTATTTGACTAGTTTTTCAAACTTTGTAAAATTATCGTTTGTCATACGTTTTTTATAAAACAATAGTGAACCGTCCATAACATATGTAAGTCGTGTACATTGGAGACATAAAAAAAATATGTTAGCGATTCTGAATCCAATTCTAAAAAAAAGTTTTTTTTTGCGATGGATGCAAAACCTACTGAATTTTCAATCTTAATATTCAGGTATATATATATGAATACATACGACCTGAGTAAGTTAAAATATATAAATTCATAAATGTGACTAATAGTCGTCAGTTGAATTAATCATTTGGAATTGTTTTAAATGTAGTGTTAACTCATTAGCATTACATTGTGTCAAAATATGTTATAAGCTAATATAATGTTTGAACTTGTGTGGCGTATTACATAAACCTAGGCCACATGCAACAGTAACACCTAGATAGTATAAACAAAATAATTATAAATGGTGCGCAAACCAGTGCGCAGAACGTGCTCGCTAAACATCCACGTCACTGCTATCGTCACTATAGTCGTTTGCTTCAGCCTCTTGTTCATCTTCTACATCTCTCTCTCCTTCTAACGCTTCCTCCTCCTCAGTTTCTTCATCGAGTTCTTCCTCTTCGAGCATAGTCGATAGATTTGTTATAACTCCCCTGCCCATTTCTGTAAAAGAATTTCTTATGTGAAATAAAACGGAATACAGGATAGTCAATTTTAATTATCACATCAATATGCTTTTATATAGAGGGTGACAAAAGCGTCAAAATAGATACAAACAGCATTATATTTATGCTGTTTCGGACGAGAGGGACGTTTAAGGCCTCTCCTCAAAAGTGGATCGGTCACCACTAATGGTACCAAACCTGTCCAAATATTTGAACCGTTTCTACGGCAGGAAAAGATTATAGTCATTTGAAGGCGAAGGAGGCACCGCGCGGACGCGCGCGCCTTCTCGCAGTCATTTTCTAGGAGAAAAGTCGAGCCGCCAGCGGTCACCGCCAGGCGCTGCTCTTTCACAGAAGGGATTGATTCTTAGCCTATCGTAGGCCACAACTGGACACGGCCTCTCCCAATGTTGAGAAGCTTTGACCTACGGCTTCCACACTGGCCAGGAAGGTTGGTACAGGGTTTCCTTCTCTCGCAGTGATATCGTCTGCGTATTATTCCGTTAGTCGCCTCTTACGACACCTTTTGAATGAGATGGGGGTGGTGATACTTGTATTCTTTCTCCACACGGACACTCAGACAAAATGCCTCTCTTAGAAAACGATTGCTTTTAGTCGGTAATGAATACTTACGTTCTACGAATGTTTTTAGTGATTTCGGGACCATGTTTTTCGCTCTTTCAATGTCCTCTTCTGAACACTCCCCTTTATCAAGACCTATCAAGAAAAAAAATAATAGGTACATAACAATTTAATAGTCATAAATAAGAAAACTACTGTGACGCGATTTACGTCTGTTTCACCGTATTTGTAGTAAGTTAACATTACATTACGTTAAAGTACAAAGAATCAAAGAATCAATTTCGTTTATTCAGTTTAGGCACTAAAGAGCACATATGAACGTCAAAATCGTACAACTCCGAAACCCAAACGTCATCATTAGCTTTGGAGACGTAGTTTCCTGATTGTATCCGAGGCCATGGTGACATCGGGACCAGGGTCCGCCTTCCGGCTCTTTCTTCTCCACTGCGCATGATCTTAGAGTCCATGGCAAGGAGACAATTTGCACGCATATCACTCTTCACGAGGTCAAGTCAATACTTCTTGCGCATATCCTTTCTACCTGGACCCGACGGAGGCGCCATTGCCAGGCATCTGTTATCGATGTAGCCTGGCGGTTACCGCAAGAGGCGGCTACGCCTGCGATCTTGAATTTTATTTGCGACGTCACGGACATGAAGGAAGGAGAGTTGCTCACGCGTGATTCCGCACATCCATCGCAGCATTTTCATCTCCGTGATACGCAGCTCCTGCTTGTGGAGCTCCAGCAGCGGCCACGCCTCACAGCCGTGAAAAAGGACAGGCCTAATGATCGCCTTATGGACTTGCCCCTTCAACCTGAGTGACATTTTATGATGCATTGCATGAGACGCCAGTAATTTCCCGCCACTTGACCTACACGTGGCAATACCTGCCTTGACGTCGTAATTGATGTCACCAGCCACGTCGCACCAATCTGCTCCTGCGTCCCTCAAAACAATGTCATCAGCATACATGAGCAACCATGGGGGCGTAGTTTCTGGTGTTCAATGATGATGTCCGACAAAACGTCTAATACCACGCTGAACAAGTAAGGACTAAGGACGGAGCCCTGGTGCACCCCTACGGTGATGGGGAAGGTTTTCCTATCGCCAACAAAGGTCCGAACCAACCGGAATCATGGTACATGTCTCGGATGGTGTTAATGTAAGCCTCTGGAACTGCTTTGAACCGCATTGCTCAACAGAGTATCGCGCGAGGAACACATTCGAAGGCCTTTTGCATATCTAGGAATAAGCAGTCTAGATGCAGCCGTGTTCCCTTTAGGTTCATCTGGACAACTGTCCCAAATAGACAACTTCCCACTTCACCAACTTCCCAATTTACCAAATTTTGAATTCTATTTCACACTTCACCAACTTCCCAATTCGCCAACTCCCCACTTCACCAACTTCCCAATTTACCAACTTTTGAAAGACAGACAGTTTTTTTTTTAAAAATTGTAGTTATTTCGCTGAAAGAAATTTCATAGAATTTCGTTTCACAGAAAATGTTTCCATAACGTCCCATTCGAAAAATGTCCCACGTAAAAAGTCCTATTTGCAAAATGTCCCACGTAAAAAAACGTCCTATTCGCAAAATGTCCCATTCGCAAAACATACCATTCGCACAATGTCCCATTCTCAAAACGTCCCATTCGCAAATTGTCCCATGTATAGTGGGAAAAGTTAAAACAATTTTAAACGCCTGCTAACATGGTGCTGTCTTTGTGACAAGTTGTCTATTTGGGACAATTGTCCAGATGAACCTAAAGGCCGTGTTCTTCGTCCTGAATTTTCCGAGGCGACCCTTAAGGTGGGCGATCCATGGTCCCGAGCCCGGGACGAAAGAAAGAGCTTCATGGTGTGGGACATTATCTTTATACTACGGAAACTGATGATACTTGGCCTCCGCTAGCTCGGGATCTTACCGCCGGTGCAAATAGGACTTTTTTTTACGTGGGACATTTTTCGAATGGGACGTTATGGAAACATTTTCTGTGAAACGAAATTCTATGAAATTTCTTTCAGCGAAATAACTACAATTTTTTTAAAAAAAAACTGTCTGTCTTTCAAAAGTTGGTAAATTGGGAAGTTGGTGAATTGGGAAGTTGGTGAAGTGGGGAGTTGGCGAATTGGGAAGTTGGTGAAGTGTGAAATAGAATTCAAAATTTGGTAAATTGGGAAGTTGGTGAAGTGGGAAGTTGTCTATTTGGGACAATTGTCCAGATGAACCTAAAGGCCGTGTTCTTCGTCCTGAATTTTCCGAGGCGACCCTTAAGGTGGGCGATCCATGGTCCCGAGCCCGGGACGAAAGAAAGAGCTTCATGGTGTGGGACATTATCTTTATACTACGGAAACTGATGATACTTGGCCTCCGCTAGCTCGGGATCTTACCGCCGGTAAGATCCCGAGCTTAGGCTCACACCACGGGCACTCATTGCCTTCTAAGCTTCGATGGGGACTTCGTCGGATCGGACAGGTTTCCGGTTTTTCATATGTCGAATGGCAGTCTAGACTTCTGGCTGCACATCTTTATGCTGCATATTCAGCAGCTCGTAGAAGAATGCGCGCCATCGCTCCTTCACCGCGACTTCCTCATATAACCAATTTCACCCAGAATTTTTAATGCAGCGGTACTTGGCCTGCGCCACTTTGACCCTAGAACGCGCCAACTAATAGATGAGCTTTTGCATCTCAGACGATTCCAACTTGTAGTACTGCGGTTGCAAGTGGTCTCGTTTGGCGCGTTTTGCACCTTTGTTCGCGTCGCTGTCTTCGGGATATTTGGACAACGTGCCGTTGTTGCAGGTTGCGAAGTGGAGTTTCAGGGATTCACGTCTTTGGCCTAACACATTAATTATGTACATTATTTATTTTGTAACTACGTGCGGATTTTACTTATATTCACGCCTGTCTATATTTAAAATAAATCTAATGTAGTGTGAATTCGTTAATGATTTTAAAGAGAATGTCCCGGGTCCTTTAAGCGGGGTGTGAAAAAGCATCTGATAAGAGCTAAGCGCCACTATTGTAACATAATAGTGACCCCTTTTTCCTGAGCCTTTGTCTTCAGTTCACCATCAGGCGAGGTGACGTCAAATTGACGTGTCTTATATAAAAAAAAGTTACACATAATTTTATTTCGTACACTTACCAAATAAAAGACCCATTCTTTTTAAAATGTCAATATCGTCATGTATTTGAAACCTTTTATTAAAGTTGAACATATATTCTGTCCTGAAAAATATAAGTTAATAAATTAGTTTGAGGATCTCAAAAGTTAGCAATTATTGAAGTGTGCCATGTTAGGAAATTAACTTACTTATCATTAGAAATACTGCAGTCAATTAAAGCTTTATCACTAGTATTCACAACAATAAATGGCAAATGGATTGCTGACGATGGCGAGGGCTTTACTCCTTTACTTTCCGCCTCCTTATTTCTTTCAATCAAACTCTTAAAAGAAATATGCTAAAACAAAGAATATGCGTTAGTATTAAAGTTGTCAAGAGCGTTTGACAAACATTTCAATAAATCAGCACAAATCTTTTACCTGTAATATCAGTTCTTGCAATTGCTGAGTCTTTTTTTGTATCTGCTCTAACTTTAATTGTTTCTCTTTTTCTAAAGCAGTGCACTCTTGTACACTATTTGTGGGTAAGCCAAGCCATCTGATTTCTTTTTTTTCTTTCGATATGATATTCATGGCCATTAGAACATTCAGTGCATCATAAACTCGTCTGCGTATATTTTTCTGATCATATTGCTATAATGTTAAGTTTTTGATTTTCTATACTTTATCTGCTTATTTCACAACGAAAATATCGAATCGATTGAAATAGGATTTTTCTTTTCGTATTTCAATCGATTTGAATATTAAGCATGCAAAATGCTTTTATAATTTCATTGAAAAAGAAAAAATCGAATGTTTAACTTAACTAATTAATTATATATGCAATTTCGAAAAGAGCACTTCTCGCATATTTTGATTATTTACGTTATTTTTTACGTAAATGTAATCTACGTGCTTCCATGCACCTAATGTTCAATTTTTTTTCAATTCTGGTATTAATTCTATTTTCCACGTCATGACGTATACAAAAATAATCTCGAAAAGGTAACATCTTTAGATTGAATTCCAGGAGACGTGCCCTTTACGGCATTATTATTTCAAATGTAATACCGTTAACACAGGAGAAATACCACGGAATTTAAAGAATTTTATAACAAAACATTACAATGCAAGACAGCCTCAAGAAGTTTAAAAAAAGATCTGTTATTTTTGTTGGCTGTTGCTCGCGCCTCGGTCTGCGTGGAATTCTGACCCCATTCACGCTGTATCTTCTGTTTAGCTCACCCTCTATCCCCAGATTCCTCGAGACATAATTTGAATTACCGTTGCACCCCTTTAACAGATATAATACATATATCCGTAATTTAATGGGTTTCAACCAATGTATTTTTTGACAGTTATAATTACTGCTCTGCTCCCTTAGATAGTAGTGTGATGATATATAGCTTATAATATTCAAAAATGATGTGGTTCAGGAGTTTTTGAGCCTATTCAATTGGGATTTTCTTCAAATTTTATGTGCTCAAAACTGTCCAATTTGAAAACTAAATATTTTGTAATTTTCCGTAGTTTATAGAACCCAAATATTAACTCAAAAATAAATTTTATCAATCTTACACTACTTCAGAAAATTAGTAGTTTTTTTTAGTTTCCAGAACATTTATCATTTTCGGACGTAAGACCTTTTCGAAATTGCATTTTCAATTATTTGTAGTATTTCAGAGTTCGAAATCTGTACAATCATCATCAACTTTTGCTGATTGTACCTTTTTTTTTACTTCTGTCCAGCAATAAATAGATGGCAGAAATAATTCAAGTTCTTTAAAAAATAAGAAAATTCTTAAGGTTACCTGGCTATCTGCAGAACCATGCATTCCTGCTGCAAATTCAAGCACCAACTCATCTGCTACTTCATTATACGAAGTAAACCCTTTATTCCTTACTTTTTCACATACTTTCATGGAGAAATGCCTCAATCCTTTACCAACTTTGTCAGCATGCTTACGTCTCTTCGTGGTACTGAAATCACATGGAAATAATAAAATTAAGTAAATGCGAAGCAAAGTAATTTCTTTTGGTACTTATGTTATGAACTTCACCGGCATCGGCCACCGAGATCGGTGTGGTGTGTTTTGACACTTTTTGAATCTGGTGGGCCACATTACTCTGTGGCCTACCAGATTCAAAAAGTGACTGGAGGTAAGAAGGGGGCTTGATCAGCTCACTGTTGCCTGTAAGACCCTTTGCCAACACATCGACTGTCCGGACCTACACAACCTGTTCTGCCGTTTATATGTCCCCAATAAATACACAGCACACCGTGAAAGCCGTCGCCACAGACTGCCCGGCCACTTTGCCGAACAGTCGCCAGAGCGGAGTCCCCAGTGTATCGAATACTGAAAGTACTTGATGACCTTCTGCCAGCCTACCCTGACGCAAGTTATGCGTGTATGTTTGACGTTTTGGGAGAGTAAGTACCTATGCAAGGATGTCTTTCATACGAATATAGAAATTTAAGATATTTTATGTAATTTAGCTCAAGTTAATTATTGTCATTGGTCATGTACAACCGTTTTAATTAACTAAAAATAAATAAATAAAATAGACTTCAGCAGCCTTGGCCACCAACATAGGCGACCCTGGGGTGTTGTTAGGTATAGAAATCCCCATTCCCTATAGAGACGCGGATCGAATTGCGACGCGCCACAACCCTGGTTAGCCCTAACCATCGCCCTCATCACCACGAGCAAACCGACAGTTTTGAGGAGAATACACTTAAAAATCTACCGTGTGCCACATTCTGCTTATGGGCTCCATCAATCTACTGGGCGATATGTGAAGATACACACGGAGGTCATTCTTTCTAGGCAGGCTTTACTGAGAAAGAAGGAAATATACTCTCTACGGGTTCAATCCGCTGATTTTAAATCAGCGGGTTAAGTATTAGCTTTGATAAGGTGCTACGTAAGTTATTTAGCTACTTTAGACGTGTATCCTACTGTTATCCTATTAAACTAACTCACATACAAGTAGCGTTTTTACATGCTCCACTTAGTACATACTCATTATGAATGCATTTATCGCTTGACTAATGATAGAAAATAGCTTTCTAGTGCAGCATAAAACTTGCATCATATCCATACTTAATATTATGAATGCGAAAATAACTCTCGTCTGTATATGTTACGCTTTCACGCCTAAACCACTGAACCGATCTTGATGAAATTTGGTACACAGGTTTATTTATCGCAAGAAAGGGGGTTTAAGGGGGGGGGGGGGGGGGAATAGGGGTTGAAAGTTTGTAGGTAAGTTTCTCATTTTTGAAGATATCCTAATGAAATTTGGTACAGAGATGGATTAGAGCTTGGGAACAGACATAGGCCTACCTATTATCGCGAAAAGGAGGGGAGTAAGACCATGGAATAAAAGTTTATATGAATGTTTGTCATTTTTGAAGATATCCTGATGAAATTACGTACAGAGATAGTTAAGTGCTTGGGAACGGACATAGTCTACCTTTTATTGCAAAAAGGGGGTAGAAGGAGGGGAATATGGCTATGGGATGAAAGTTTATATGAATACATGTCAATTTTGAAAATATCCTGATGAAATTTGGTACAGAGATAGATTAAAGCTTGGGAACGAACATAGGCTACCTTTTGTCGCGAAAAAGTGGGTTAAGGGGGGGGGGGGGGATGAAAGTTTGTTAGTTTTGAAGATAGCCTGATGAAATTTGGTACTGGGATGAATTAGAGCTTGAGAACGGACATATGCTACCTTTTATCGCGAAAAAATTGAATAGAACTGGGGGGGTAAAGGGCTAGAGAGTTAATATGAAAGTTTGTAATTATTGAAGATATCCTGATGAAATTTGGTGCAGTGATGGATTAGAGCTTGAAAATGAACATTGGCTACGTTTTATCGTGAAAAAGGGGGGGGGGGGGGAATAGGGCTAGAGGATGTAAGTTTGTTAATTTTGAAGATATCCTGATGAAATTGATATAGAGATGGATTAGAGCTTGGAGATGGAAATAGACTACCTTTTATCGTGAATAAAGGGGGTAGAGGGAAGGGAGGCATAGTACTTGGGGATGTAAGTTTGTCAATTTTTTCTCCAATGCTTGCGCGGCTGTACCGGCTGTCCTATAGCTCTGGTACAGTGCCTTCAGCTTGGAAATTGGAATGTACAGCCGATCCCCAAGAAGGGGGATTGCTCAGACCCAAACAACTATCGAACCATAGCCGTCACCTCAGTGCTGTGCAAGGTGTTTGAGCACATATTTAGCCAAAAATGTGGGTTCGGATGGATGCAAATGGCTCGCGACACAGAATAGATAATAAAGAAAAGAAAGAAGAAAAAGAAAAAATGCGTTTATTTAAGCTTAATAGTACTAGCGCTCGCGATAGAGAAGTGTGGAAAGGGTTAGGGGAGGCCTACGCCCAAGAGGCGACTACTACCTTTATTTAATGTAATTTTATAGTTAACTAGCTGTCGCCCGCGGCTCCGCCCGCGTGGATGTCGGTTATCGCGAATCGGGGTATGAAAAATAGATGTTGGCCGATTCTCAGACCTACCCGATATGCCCACAAAATTTCATGAGAATCGGTCGAGCCGTTTCGGAGGAGTTTGGGAACGAAAACTGAGACACGAGAATTTTATATATTAGATTTAATCTTAAGAATATTAGCATGTAGTAGAAAATAAAGGCTATTTTTATTTTTTATTTTATTTAACACGTAGACGCTAGAAATAATTACAAATTATTAAGGTTATATATTTACTTTAAGCCTTTTTTCTGGTACGGAACCCTTCGTGCGCGAGTCCGATTCGCACTTGGCCAGTTTTTAGAAAGCAAGCTCTCCACTCAAAATGTTTGTGCCAACTTCACACGCTCGTCAATAGTGCTGCCCTGCTCGCCACTATTAAGTAGGTCATCAAGGTGATTTTAAAGAGAAATAGCCATCGTTCCTTCCTGTTGTGGGGCAGGATTACGGCTTGGCCGTTCGATTGTCTATATCCGCGCCAATGAGCTTACTGCGGACGGACACTGTTTTAGCCCATTGGTGTCAATGTCAAACAGCTGGAACGGGCAGAAGACTGCGCCAGAACATGATCATCGCTTCGCAAGCATATAGAGACACTGAACACGCCCACAGGCTTGCTGTAGCTCCCAGTCCACTTTTTAAATAGAGGACACACAGTGATACCGATGGGGCTTATGTATGTAAATATAGAGCGCGTCTGAAGCCAGGCCACGATCTTCGCGCCTAAGCTAATTTCGTTATACGGAAATCTCATCCGTCTAATCGGCTTTCCCTTCAGGGTTGGGGGTAAGACAGCAATAAATAATATGTACCAACAAGAATGGGAAGAGGTACCTACAGTGAAGAAAAGGCGTACGAGAGTGCGGGTTCACCCTCTTAACCATGGCCCAGCAATAGATAAGAACCAAAAAATAAAAAAGATTTGATGTTTACGACACCATATGGTTGTCTTGGCTAACTTACTACTTTATCATGCCCTCAATGTGCCTCTCTCTATATTTCTATGTGAAGTCTTATGTTATTGTCACAAAATAATGCTTCAATCAGATTCTCAAGGTAACAAATTAATCTCAATAGAGTAGAGCCATTGACTTGGAATTTCCAAACCGTGCAACACAATATTGTGTGTTATACAATCCAGAAAATCGTGTTCCTAACCAATAAGGCAAAGACGAGGCTGCTGCCGCTGAAATTAGGAAAAGGCTCATAGCCAAAATAGGACAGGCCATACGACTCCGAGGATCAAGGACGCAGCCTGGCATTCGAAGCCTCGGGACTGGTGCCGGAAGGATACTTCCTTGTGACACCAACAATCGAGAAGGCAACGGACTGGCTGCTTGGCTGCGACTTCGGAGATCTCAACGGAGTGGCCCTAAAACCAAGGAGACTCGCCAAAGACCGGACGACGATCTGGATCCCACGTAGCCCCGAATGCGCGGATATGGTAGACCACCTGAAAGACACAGGAAAGGTCACCATTTATAGCGATAGCCAGGCGGCATTGAGGGCACTAGATAAAACAGAGACCACATCAGCGCTGGTAAAAGAATGTAAAAAGACTCTATAAAGACTATCCAGGAAATTCGATGTATCACTTGCCTGACATGAAGGTAATACGGGCAATGAAACGGCGGACGAACTGGCCAGAGAGGGGGCTGATGAAAATCAGGTGGGCCAAGAGCCCAGAATACCTATTGCCCATAAAATTACAAAGGGAGTCATCAGCCGAAGCATAGTGGCAGAGACCAATCGGAGATGGAGGTCCTCGCCTGTCATGAGACAGTCGAAGATCTTTATAAAAAGCAAGGAAACAAAGAAAACAAGCCGACTGTTGAAACTATTCAGAGGAAACATGAGGCTGTATGTAGAAGTAATAACGGGACACTGCCGACTGAATAGGCACCGGGTGAAAACCGACCCCAAATGCCCAGAGTGTATGCAGGAAGAGGAGACCAGTCTCCACCTGCTGGCGAAATGCTCTATGTACTCAAATAAGATGGGAAAACATGGGGACGGACATCTTAGAAGCTCAAGACCTCGAGGATCTGAAGGTGGAACAGATCGTAAGATTCTGCAAAGAAACAGGTTCGACGGAACACCATGATTGCCGGACGCCTGTTGGCCTCTAGATGGGAGGAACAGGGGAATTGGGTGAAATGGCTCCCGCAAAAGGGTAGATCACCCGTCCGGTCTACGGCGTCCCTCACTGGAAGTAAGTAAGTAAAGCCCAGAAGATATTAACAAACTGCGATACCTGAGATTCCAGAACCGTTACAGGGAAGGGATGCGGTTTCGTGAGTGGGCGCTCATCCGCAGGGAATTGCTCTCCCCCCTCCACTTGGGGAAACGACTTGTGATGGGGGTTCTTCAGGAACCAGGCGACCAGAGTCTATGCTAGGCTACAAGGCAAAACATCAGCTGAGCCGGAGGCCAAGTGCATATGCTAGGACATATGCCCACAGCACCGCGGTGCCGACTGACTATCCTGCCATAGAAAGCGGGTCAAGCCAGCCGAGCCGGAGTGCAAGCGGGTACACTGCAGAGGGTCCCCACTGAATTTCGCAGTCGCCGTCAACATGCCAACAATCCAGAACACCACACCCCACGACGTGGAAGGACATAACACCCCCACCAAGTGTTGCATCGCTGCAGCCACGCTGGAAAGGCGTGTTCGACGCAGTAACAGTAAGGAGGTGGTGGAGATGAAAATTTAAATCGCTCTGCTGCAAGAACCATACGTCTATAATGGACGTGTGACAGGGCTGGGCCCGATCTGAGGCATTAGAGGAGATATCATCTACCACGAAATGGTGAGTCGACACCAAGGGCATGCATGCAGCAGCGGAGTAAGGACACTAAAACTAATAAAAGTAGATTTTTACAGAGATATAGCTAGTATTGTGGTTACATTAAATGCGGAATCAGGAAACAAGGCAAGGGCGCTCATAGTCTCCGCGTATCTGCCCAGCGAGAAAAACTTACCAGGAAATGGAGGACATAATTAGAAAATAAATCAAGATAAGAATATTCCAATTATTTTCGGTTGTGACGCCAACGGCCACCATGTGCTATGAAGCAGCAGAAACTTATAAAAAAGGTGACTTCTGGATTTCATCAGCAGCACAGGAATGTAGACATTAAACGTGGATAACACACCTACGTTTATCACCGGGGCAAGAAGGGAAGTACTGGACATCACCATCGCAACGAACGACATAAACCAGACCACCGACGGGTAACCTTTACTATCGAGGCCAGGACAGAAAAGATACTAATAAGAAACGCGAGGAAAACAAACTGAGCGACATATGTGCAAAACAAAGCAATGGAGCCCAAGCGGCGAAACCTCACTAAAAGACAAGACAGAAATAGAAAAAGAAGCCAAAAGACTGGACGAAGCTCTTAGGGAAGCATACCATAAGGCATGCCCATTCAAAGAGATAAAACCAGGCAAAGGACAACCCTGGTCGACAAAGCAGTGGGAAAACATAGGAAAAAGAGATGACGTGCTCTAAAAAATAACGACGACGAGAGCTGGCGTGCGTACAAAGTACAGAGAAACTTATACAAGAATGAATGTAGAAGAGAGAACAACCAGCTGGAAGGCGTTCTGAGCAGGGGTTGCAAAAAAACCCGAGGCAGCGCGACTTACGAAAAAATTCTCCAAAGTGAACACGTGCAAAATAGGCAGCATTAAGAAAGGAGAAGAGCTACTAACAAATCGACAAGACAGACAAGGAAAAAGTATGAATAAAGTCACAGATAAAGGTTATTAATAATTATGAATTGTGATAGAAATAAATCAATAATTGAATGATTGATATATAGCTACTAACCATATTCTTTAAGTCCAAAACTAACCATACTTTAAATTTAATTTGTACACCATGTTTAATGGTAGGACATAGTGCACTGATATTTAATATTAAGATCTTTTGTAATACCTATGTTTCACAAAATAATACATAAATAAAATAAATCCCCAGGATATCCAGGTAATGTTGGAAACACACTTCCCTGGATGCGAAGAATACAAAGATATTGACATGCCAATGGACCCAAACCACATCAGGGGTCCAGATTCAAAGGCAATCAATCATCACAGAGGAACATTTACGCTGGAGTATATGTTCGTTCCAGCCATACGAGGCGGCTAGACCGGCCAAATTTTCCCAAAAAATGCTACAAGTAGCCAGCAAGTATATGAGCAACGACATCCTGACTCTATACAACAGTAGCAAAAGGGCCGGATATATCCCAAGTAAAAGGGGACGTTAGAGCAGTTTTCATTCGTCCACCTGAAAACACCACAGAAAATAATTGACAGGATAAGAGAACAGATAGATAAATATGGACTCCCCCTTCACAAAAACCAATGTGCCTACATGGAGAGAAAATCCACGGAAACGGTCCTCTAGAATCTTGTAACAAGAGTGCAGAGGTCCATAGATGATGGGGAATATTCACTGGGATGCTTCTTCGATGTAGAGGGCGCTTTTGACAGACCCACCCCGGACTGAATAGAAGACGCCCTAGACCGTGAAGGAATAGACCCAGACCTATCAGTATGGGTGAAAAACATGCTTAGACACCGACTGATAAAAGCAGAAACAACAGGAACGACTCACACGAAGAAGGAGATTCCCACACGGATGATGTCTCTGGTGGTGTCTACTTATAGATGAACTAGTAAATAAAATAAACAGGATGCACACATACACCCAGGTGTACTCGGACGAAGGGCAATTTCGGCCTCAGATACAATCAGGATGTCGTCTAATTGCGATGACGATGTACTCGGACGACGAGGTGCTCCTGGTCACAGGCAAAGTCCTCAGTGTCAATGTAATGTGCAATATCATGAACAGAGGCCTGAAAGAGACACTAGAATGGTGCAGGAGTGAAGGTCTGAACTTCAACACTGATAAAACCAAATAGTCCTATTCACCAAAAAAAGAAAGATAGGAAGAACTGCACCAGTGCACCTAGAAAACCAAATTATGGAAACAATGAAAGAGGTTAGATACCCTGGACAACAAACTCACTTTTAAGCCCTATATAAGTAGCACATGCTCTAAAGCTAAATTGGCCATGATGCAGTGTAAAAGCGCAATAGGGAGAACCTGGGGAATGAAACCAGAGATAGTGTTTTAGATAAACAAAGCAATAATCCTACCCAGAATCCTACATGGTGCCCTAGTATGGTGGCACAAAGCCACGATAAAGTACAACAAACTCCAAAGACTAGCGACCATACTGACTACAGGCGCGATGACGAATTGGGACTCAACCCCTTGGACTTAAAAATAAAGAGGAAAGCAACTGAACAAGGGTTCAAACTCAGAAGCAGTGGCCAGTGGATCTGGACTCAACCCCTTGGACTTAAAAATAAAGAGGAAAGCAACTGAACAAGGGTTCAAACTCAGAAGCATTGGCCAGTGGATCAGAAACTTTATGGATAAAGGCCACGCCAGCATTAGTGAGAATTACGAAGAGAAAATGTCGATGATCCTCTGCAACAATGACCTGATAAGAAAGGAGAGAATCTTCGACAAAAAAACAGAATACACATAAGTTCAAGAGACAACTGGAAAGCAGCCATTGGTGGCACTGTTTGCTACACAGACGGCTCCAGAAAAAAATCAACAAGAATTATACGGATCCGGAGTACACATAAAGTGCGAAAATGGATCGGATATAAACAGATCTAGGTAAAAATTTCGAAATACGTCGCCATTTTAAGGGGTTGTGAGTGGTTGGGGGAGGGGGAGGGGTCGGATCCCCTCTCACCATATTCACGCGCCGGAAATACTTGGTTTCAAACATAACCTCAAAATAAAATATCCGTGTCGGGTAACCCTCAATAAGGGTTTGCCGGAGGGACGGGGTAAGGGGGAGCTCCCTGTTCAACCCCCGGCTGCCGCAGTTGCGTAGTTTTGTGCAAATGGCTTGCTATGGGTCAGTGTCGATGTCATAAGGGAACTATGCAAAAAATACTATATTTCGAGGTAGCGTTTTTTTATACGGGGGGCTGCGCCCCCCGAACCTCCCCTAATAGGGCTGCGTCCCCCCCTTCCCCCCGCTTCGGGGTCGAAAGCACACAAAACAAAGCACAGAATTTATTATTCCATTTCCATTTATTATGCGCGTAGTTGAAATTCAAGAACGTAGCCAAATCGTAGAAAAAAAAACAAATCGATACGGAAGAACACATTCACTTAAACTCAAAAGCAAAGGAACGACGCACAAATATGACATTAGCTGTCAATATCATCCATCCAAGATGGCGGATTGCGTTTCGTTTCACGTTTTTCACATTAAACCTAAAAATTACATTTGAAAAACTGTACTAAAGCATAAAAATTACGTTCTGTTTTGCATAAATACAATAACTGTTTAAAAATATTTACGCAACTCCGGCAGTCAAAATTACTTTGGGGGGATTAAGACTAACGCCCTAAACACCATCAATACCCTCAAATACAGGCGACTCGTTTTAAAATCCAACCCCAGATCTATACTTCTAGGAAAGTTCGACAGCGTCTTCCAAACAGAAGTATACGCCATTAAAAGATGCGCTGAGATGGTCAATCTCCTGAATAACATCGGCAGTGCGGCCATCTACAGTGACAGCCAGGCGGCGCTTAAGGCCCTAAGCAAAGTAGAGCAAACATCAGATATCGTGAGAATGTAAGGTGTCCCTAGAGAATCTGGCTAACAAAGCCGACCTGACTATTGCCTGGGTGCCTGGGCATCACAGGTATTGAGAAGCGGATGAATTAGCCAGAGAAGGAGCAGAAGAATACATGGTGGGGCCCAAACCCGGGCTGCTGCACCAAGGGAGTAATCAGCTGAAGTACCACAGGCGAAACCAACACAAGGTGGAGATCCACAGCCAAAATAAGACAGTCAAAAATCTTCATAAAAGGCATCCACAAGAAGGAGACGAGCTAACTTATGAAATTTCTTAAGAGGAGATATGAGGCTCGTCATAGAGATAATCACAGGACACAGTAGACTGAATAGACACCTAACAGTGATAGGTGTGAAAACTGACCCCATTTGCCCCGAGTGCATGGAGAGCAAGGAGACCAGCCTCCACCAACTGGCAGAGTGCCCCATACACTCACTGATCAGATGGAACTTCCTGGGATTAGACACACTGGACACAGAAGAGTTACAAGATCTGCAGGTGGAATGGATCACCAGCTTCTGCAAGGAAACAAAAAGGTTTCAAGGGGCACCGTGAGAGCTGGAAGACCCAAGCTCTCCCCTGGGGGAGGGAAGGAAAACCCACAGAAGTCCCGGATGGATTGTCTATCCGGCGTCCCCACAGTGAAATAATATAACCATTGGGGACATTTCTAATATCATAGCAGCAGATCAAGTTTTCTTCTTTTCTAAGCTTCTCTACTATATTGTAATGGATTTACCCTAGAGACTATAGAGAGCACTTGCTCACCAAGGTGGGAAAGTAGGATATATAGCCTAATTAGCTTTTGACCACGAATCTGCCCCCGTGGATGTCAGTTATCGCTATATATCGGTTATCGTTATAAATTCCAGCCTATGTGTTAGTCCAATGTATAAGCTATATTTTTGTAAAGTTTCATTAAAATCCATTCAGTAGTGTTAACGTGAAAGAGTAACAAACATCCATCCACCCACCCATACTTACAAACTAGTATACTTATGTTACTCACTATTCGGCTGGGGGATCATTGTCCGAATCATGTCTCCTTCTGGATGCATGTGACATAGCTGATAAGTTATTTCCAAAACTGGTACTTGTCACTTGATTTTCAGACTTTATAGGTAGGGACACTAGTTCTCCTACTGGATGGATGTATTTCAATTCTGTCAAATGCTCTTGATTTATCTGTAAATTATGAAATCATTAGCTATGTAGATTGACCTTATTTTATAACGACGTCAGTGAAAGATAATGGGTATGACAGTTTTACCTGATTTTCGTCAATATCTTTTGGTTCAATTTTAATGTTTTGTAAATTTGCTAGATTATCAACCGGAACCTGGAATAATTCTGAAAATAAAATTTCATTGTAGTATTTTATCTCTTGTATTTTATACATGGTTCTATGTTGAATTAATAGACCCTTGAATAAAGTTCTATGTTATTATGACACAACATTAATTTCTTTTGTACTTTTTTTTGTATATTTACAAATATCACTCATACTTTAACACTTTAATTTTCATGTAAAATAATGATATCTCTAGAGATAAGATTCTGCAGAAGTATCTTTAAAGGGTTGGTATATTATGGCATCTATTATTATCATGAACTTACTTGTATCACATTTAACACCACTCAACTTTAATGTTCTATAAACAGGTGTCTGCAAACATAATAAACAATATTGTATATACAGAACAGAAAGTTATTAAAGATAATTATAAACATGTGTATTGAAAATGGAATAAGTCAAGCAAAAAAATATGATAAAGTGTATTGAAGTCAAAGTGGATTTGTTCAACAAAATAAAAAAAAAACAAAAGGTGAGAGAAGAGAGTTATGTTGGCTACTAACAAAATAGAGTTTTGAATAAATCCTAAGTCAATATTATTAATATTTTAAACAGCTTTATTATAATAGTTGTTTATGGATATTTAGTACCTATTTTCCTTGATCTATAGGAGTATTACACCACATTGTTTCAGGATGTCTAACATAGGTCTTTAGATATAAATTTATTCATGTTCAATATGAAAACAATCTTCACAGCACGGGACATTTGCGCTTGTTGTTAGTAAGTTGTTAGTTTCAAGTTCTTTGTTTGAGCAATTTAAAAAAAAAAGAGCAAAACACCTCTAAGACAATATTTTGGTCTAAACACATGTGGTCTAGATAAGTAACATAATTATTTTCACATAACCACTTTGCAATTTGGTTTCCAAATAGGTTTAGATTTGTAAATTAGTACCCATTAGGGAAGATTTATTAAAATAAACATATTAAATATGTAGTTTGTAGGATCAGGTTCCCCAAAGAAGCCTATTTAAGATGTTACAAGAAATTGATTTTTGTCATTCAATAAAATATTTAAAGGTATTTTATTATTCAAATGCATACAAATGATACTTGTAATAATATAAGAATAATATAAGTTAATAAATTTTAAGACCGGTACCTTGATACTTCCCTCATTTGTTGCTGGCAGTTTTATTACTTTCACAGGGTTTGGTTTAATTTTGATTTGAGCAATAGACTGTTTATTGGTATTTTGAACAACTTTCACCATTTGGGGATGTCCTAAAATATTGCAGGATATTAGATTTTAAAAACCTGTAGCAGATTTCAAGAAAGGGATAACTGAAGTACTTGCAATGTGCACAAAATAAAAAAATACTCTTATTGTTTACGATGATAATGTTGAAAAGCAAAAAAAATCACAAGTAGGAAAACAGTTCGTTAGGATTAGCAAACTTCGTAATTGCAGAATATGTAAACGAATGACGCCAGGACACAAAAGTACAAATTCTACAGTTCTCTTTATCTTAACATGAAGATATGATTTAAATAAATCAAAAACTACTGTAAGAATAACATAGAAAATGCTTCAAATAAAAGCATCTTTGCTACTAACCATTAGCGTCATGTATAAGGATATTTACAGTACTATTCGTCTGAGACATTTTCTCCGTATTCTTCGCAATTGAACATCCATTTACGCAACTCACTAAAGCAACATTAAAATATGTGTTGATGACCAAACAAAATAAAAATACCTACTAAACCCAAGTTGTATGGTCAAAATGGCGACATTAGTTTAGGGTTAACTTCGAAGGTCAGAAAAATGTAATCAAATTAAGTTTTACTTCCTTAAACCACTAATGAATATTGTCACATTCGTCATATTTAAATTAGTGCAACCAAAGAAACGCAAATATTCATTGAACAAGAAGCTTAGACTCAATTTAAACAACGGTAGAGTAAACAGACATACGCGGGCGGGCGGTTTTATGATTTACCAGCTGATTGGACACTGCTGTTGTGTTCACGTGGTATAATCGCGGTGGCATCCACCGGGAATTTTGTATTCCGGAAAAGGCGCCAAATTACTTGCGACTAGCGACATCTAGTGTAAATATTAAACACTATATTTACAGGCATAGAGTAAGCTAATAACTTAGAGAAAGAAAGTAGGTATAGAGTTACGGACGGCGTGGCCGAATGAGATAGAAGATTATTACCCTAAGGTCAATAGTCAAAGATTGCAGTGTTGCTATAAAATATGATTTTCCCCCAAGACTCGGGAGGTTTTAATACTTACAAATTCTGTTTCTAAATTGAACTGAGGATTAAACAATCACAGTCTAGACGGCATGTCCTCAAGATTGTGATGGTTATAGTGAGTCTAGTCATAAATGTCAATGCAAATTTCCTAAGTGTGACGCTTTACTTGGCTGGAAGAAAATTCATGGAATAAATAAAAAATGTATTTAATCATGTATAACCATTCATTATATGTACATCTTACAGCATATTTTATGTAGCGCATCTTTTAAGTCCTTATTTTGAAAGGCCTAAAACTTATGTCATAAACTCACAACTCATACGTGTCATACATAACATTATTAATAAAAAATATATATTTAGTCCTAGCGATCGAAACGCCTAATCATTAGATGTCGTAATAATTATAATTATTAATATTAGGTCTTTACCTATGAAATTGCCGTTATGTATGAAAAAAATTAAACGATTTTTTTCATGTATTTTTTATTTCTATTATACGAAGTAATTACCCATGCAATCAATGCATCTTTGTCAATGCAGTTCAATATATGTTGTTATAGCAGCAATAGAAATACATCACCTGTGAAAATTTTAAATGCCTAGCCTAAAAAAAGTTCATGAGCTACAGCCTGGTAACAGACAGACAGTGGAGTCTAAGTAATAGGGTCCCGTTTTTACTCTTAGGGTACGGAACCGTAAAAAGGTGCCTCGTTTACAATTTTCAACTCTCGGTTGCGTCCAAGTACTCTATAGTTTCAACACTGAATCCCCGGTAATATCATAATCCGGGTCTAGCAACACTGAATATTTTAACCAAAGTTGAAATTGCAATTGAAATGAGATAATTACACTTATTACTGAGAAACTTTATGGAATGTTCATTGGTAAAATGTATACTAACAAATTTACTTAAGTTTACACTGTTAGAATCCAGAATTTGTTAAGAAATTATACACTTACGAGTGAAAGCTCAATCCAGGCAAACTATCACGACTATACCACTTTTGCACAATAGAACACAGCACCGCATCGTTCGTAATAAGCAAAGGAAAGGCTTAGAAACTATAAAAATAAGTCACCGTCCAAGAAAAACAAACATTAAAAACGCAATAAAGTACTTTTCCTCTAAGAAAAAAACGTCAAAAGTTCATCGACTTCCTGAGCGAATTAAATTGCTCAGCCTTGAAAAAACTGGCACGCTCTGAGGGATGGCAATAGTTTGAATTTGTCCTTCTCTATCATGAGCAATCCTTACATACTGTCCTGCTTTTGTTGGGATGTGTGGGAATGAGATAGAGCTATCCAGCAGTCTATAGTTTTCTCCGTCTACGGATAAAGCAAATGGTCCTGTTTCAACTGTCTGAGTTTATCTACAATGAAAATACTTGTACTATTCCACATTATTTATTAATATCCTGACCGGTTCTAATTGACATCTGATATCCAAAAAACATGTATCAACCAAGCCGTAAGGCGAAACCGGTCAGGATATTAATAAATAATGTGGAATAGTACAAGTATTTTCATTGAAGATGTGTAACAAGTTCCAACAAGTGCCATCAATCAACATTATAAGCTGTCTGTGTTTATAATGCTTGCTTACGTTAGACTATTATATATGTAACAATAGCTAGACTATAAAAAGATTTAAAATAGTTTTTAGGGAGGTTTCTAAAGTATCTATGCCTTTTATATAGATTATGCTGGTGCACATATTGTTTGTATGTAATTTTTTTTATATTATTATGGGATTGTTAGTGATATTTTATTTATGGCACTAAGGTAAACGATAAGAGGGCAAACCGACCCGCAATAATACGCGACATAAGCGTTGCCACTGCCACTTGTGTGTGAGCTTAAAAGCGCAACTATGAAACTGCGAGAAATTACACTAGATAGACTATTGAAAATGATGAAAGTAAATGTATATATGTCTCACTCGCGCGCATTGCATGAACACCGGCGCCGCTGAGATTAGACAAAGACAAAAGTTTATACATGTGATCGTGAGCCAGTGTTGACAGACGTATGAATATTTACCTACGATAAATAAACGATAATATATAATTTCTTAAACAATTTTGTACATTTTTTTTTTGAAATATGGTATTTTTACCAGAAAGCGGGTTTCGATTTTGACTGGTATATGGGTATGATGTATTTTCTGGTACATTATGAAATAATTTATGTATAACATAGTAGTACACAATTTGTTTCAACGTCTTGTCTTTTATCCCACTTAGGTGGCAGACAAGCACACGGCCCACCTGATGGAAATTGGTAACCGTGGCCCTCTTTCTTCTGCATATCAATGACATGCTGTCGACCGGCAGCATTCATTGCTATGCGGATGATAGTACCTTACACGGCAGTTATCATGGACGTCCTACGGATAAGCAGACGCATATCGCGGAAAAAAACATTTCCCAATGGGGCTCTGAGAACTTGGACGAGTTCAATGCCAAGAAGACGCAGGCATGTGCGTTTACAGCAAAGGTATCTTGTTTCCTTCCCACTCTTCAGAGCACGCCACTGCCACTGCAGGACAACTTCAATATCCTCGGTATGGATGTTCGCTGTAAACTAAATAACAAAAACTACATCGAGAGTATCATCAAAACAACCTCGCGTAAACTCAGAGTCCTGAACAGAGTTGTGTCTTCTATACAAGACACAAATTCGTTCCTGCGTGAAATACTGCTCGCATCTCTGGGATGGATCCACAAAGTGCTTATTAGATGCTCTCGAGAGGTTGCAGCGACGTGCGGTCCGCATTATCGGAAATCCTGAGGTCACGAGTACCCTCGAGCCTTTGCAGTTGCGTAGAGATGTTGCTTCCTTGGCAGTATTTTACCGTTTCTACCATGGTGAATATTCTGAAGAGCTATTCCAATTAGTCCCACCCTCTCTTTTCCTATACAGGACGACACGTGCAGGACTTAGATGTCACCCGCATACGGTGCAGAACATTCCTTCAAGAACCAAGCGGTTCGGTGACTCTTTCCTTTGTCGCACAATTAAGACCTGGAATTCCTTGCCAGCTCACGTGTTTCCCTCTTCCTACAGTCCCGGGTCCTTTAAGCGGGGCGTGAAAAAGCATCTGATGAGGCCGTCAAGTTCAGTGCCACCATTGTTAACATGGCACGTGTGTATAATGGTGGCCCTCTCTCCTGAGACTTTGCCTTCAGCTTAACATCAGGCAAGGTAAAGTCAAATTGACGTGTCTTATCTAATATATAAAATTCTCATGTCACAGTTTTCGTTGCCATACTCCTCCGAAACGGATCGACCGATCCTCATGAAATTTTGTGGGCATATCGGGTAGGTCTGAGAATCGGCCAACATCTATTTTTCATACCCCGATTCGCGATAACCGACATCCACGCGGGCGGAGCCGCGGGCGACAGCTAGTATATATGTAAAAAAGAAAAAAATAATCATAAATGATTATGTATGAATTGTATGGATTGTATGAATTGTTCGACACGTTGCGATTTGATACAGTACGTACAGTTAGGTATGATAGGAACTTCATCTCCCGCACGCTACGTTGTGGAATGAACTCCCTACCGTGGTGTTTTCAAGCGGATAAAATATGGGGTTTTTCAAGAAGAGCATTATAACGTTCTTATAGGGTCGGCAGCGCGAGTATACCGCCCCTGGTATTGCCCACATCCATAGGCCACGGTAACAACTTTCCATCAGGAGAGCCGTGTGCTTGTAATTATTAATTCATTCATTCATTTAAACCTAAAATTTCTTATATTTCTCCAAAAAGTAAATACTATTCTGTAACTTACAGAATTACTATCAATCAATCAATCAATTAGCCCACTGCAGTCCACTGCTGGATATAGGCCTCTCCCAATGTACGCCATTTCATACGATCCTCTGCCTTTCGCATCCAGTCCGTCCCAGCCACCTTTTTCAGGTCATCAGTCCATCTGGCTAGGGGGCAATCCTACCCTTCGTTTACCTTCTCGCGGTCTCCATTCTAGGACTCTTCTGCTCCAACGGCCATCGGTCCTTTGACAGACGTGGCCACCCCATTGCCACTTCAGCTTGCTTATTCTGCAAGCTATGTCGGTAACTTTGGTTCTTTGTCGGATCACCTCGTTTCGAATTCTATCCTTCAGAGAAACTCCAAGCATAGCTCACTCCATAGCCCGCTGCACGACTTTTAGTTTATGGACTAGCCCCACCGTCAGTGTCCACGTTTCGGCACCGTAAGTCATAACAGGTAGGACGCACTGGTCAACGACCTTTGTTTTCAGGCATTGCGGTAGGGGAGACGAGAAGACTCGACGTAGTTTGCGAAATGCTGCCGTTCTTTTTACCAAGCTGGATTACCTGACCCAGGTATATATATTTTTGGACAACTTTGAGTGTCACCCCTTCGATGGCAATCGGTCTCGGTGCAACATGTTCTTTGAATATGATCTTGGTTTTACCCAAGTTTACACCGAGGCCAACGCGTCGAGAAGCCCTATCTAGGCTGTGCAGCATCTCGCCCAGTTATTTCAGCGACTCCACAACCACGACCACGCCCAATCTAGAGTCTTGAAGACGTCCTCCAATGCGTTGGTGAATAGTTTGGGGGATATAATATCCCCCTGCCTGATTTCACGCTGGAGGCTAATCGGTTTCGTCTTCTGGTCTTGGAGCTGGACGGACATTGTAGCAGTGTCATATAGGCATCTCAGCACCTTGATGTATCGCCAATCAATACGACACCGCTGAGACCATTGAAAGCAGGCAGTTCTGGACTGCCCAGGTTTCAATGGAGTCGAAGGCTTTTCCGTAGTCCACAAACACCATACACAGCGGCTGATTGTATTCTTGACTTTTTTCTACAATCTTCCGAACTGTATGGATGTGGTTCACGGTGCTATAGCTTTTTCGAAACCCGGCTTGCTCCGGTGGCTGGAACTCGTCGAGTTTACCCGTGAGGCGATTTGTGACGACTTTAGTGAACAACTTGTAGACGTGACTCAGGAGTGAGATGGGCCTGTAGTTCTTCAGCAAGGTCTTGTCATCTTTTTTGAAGAACAAGGGCGTGGAGCCGGAGTGCGGTGGTATCACCGCACTCCGGCTCCACGCCCTAGGTGTTAGACCCTGTTGGATGACGGAATTAAAAAGACTTGCTAGCTCTTTCAGGATTGGAATCCCGCCTGCTTTCAGGAGCTGAGTAGTAATTCCGTCATCACCAGGACACCTGTTGTTCTTCAGTTGCCTGAGAGCCGCCTCTATCTCGCACTGTTTGTCATTGGATATCTCCTCGGTGTAATGGTGCGTGAGCGGGGCTCTGTGGTCATCACTGTGTCCTTTCGGTTTACTCATCCGTGATGCGTACATCTGTCCATAGAATTTCTTGATCTCTTCAAGCATCCCGAACTTTGAGGCAATCATTTTGCCATCCACAGTTAAGTTTCGTCAGATGGGGCCTCCCAAATTGCTGAACGAACACTTTCGACCCCCTATTTTGCTCAATCGCCTCCTGCACGGTGCGAGTGTTGACGCGTTGGAGGTCGCGTTGTATCAGTTTTTTAATTTGTTTGTTTAAGGCCCTATCATCTTACGAAGACGACTGTGTGGATGGTTGTTCACGCCTCTTTCTCATGAGTTTGAGAGTCTCGGGAGAGAGTTTGGACTCTTGCTATTTGCGTTTTCCGGGAAACAACTTTCGAGACGCTTCCTGTAATGTTTTGACCGCTGTGTCGGTTTTCTAGTTAATGCCGCTAGTGGTTTCCAGCCTTGCGAAGCGATTTCCCGCTACGCCGCTCTAAATAGCTTTAGAGTTTGAAAAGCCAGGTGGAACTTTTCGAACCCTGAAGCTACTTGGAGCGGCGTAGGTCAGAGAGTAGACCGTATCATTCGATGTCTTTCAGCCTTAATGTTGATATTTAGAGAGCCTCGAATAAGCCTCTGATCGCTTCCGGTATTAAACCTGTTGACCACAGAGACGTCTCTAAATATATATGCCTACTGTCCGTTATGAAAATATGATATGATAATAGAGTCCCGGCTTTGCCAAGTCCACTTCCTGTGAGGTTTCTTCTAAAAGAAACTGTTCATTAAGATGAGCCCCTGTGATTCGAGGAAGTTGACTAGCATTTGCCCTCTTTGATTTCGCCGCCCCACTCCATAAGGTCCGATTCTCGTCTCGCCACGTTCTTGTTCTCCCACTTTGGCATTGAAGTCCCCTATAGCGACGTTGTAAGTGGCCATGGCGGTGTGATTTATTGCCTTGGCAATATCTTCATAAAGAGCCTCGGCGGTTTCGTCGGCGTAGTGCGAGGTGGGCGCATATATCTGTATCACCTTCAGCGAACGACTGTTCGTGATTTTTAGGATCAGGTACGCTACCCGGTTCGAAACACTACCGACTTCAACAACGCTGCCAATGAGGTCCGTTTTAACAGGAAACCGACACCTCCCTGGGAGAGCAAATCACCTTCTCTGAAGTAGAACAGGTCGCCTGTCTCAAGGGTTATCGTGTCCTCCCCCTGTCTTCGGATCTCGACCGACCGACCTAGTTCTACCTCGAGTTCTGCGAGGTGATGGTCTAGCCTAAGTGTACTACAGTTGTACACTGCCAGTAGTATTTTTTTGCGGTAGCCTCCCGTCGCTCGGAGATTCTTAGCACCCCTCGCAACGCCGTTACTCGAACCGCTACCATGGCTGGGAATAGCGGGACCACCGGGAACTGGGGGCCTTATGTTATGGCGTCTTTTCATTGTGAGAGGTTTTAGCCTACTGTTAGTACTAAGTACAAATTCTCCCACTAACATGGGTAAACCAAAAAGATGTTTTAGTGGTAACACTGAATGGCAATCATAATGATAAAATTTTAGTAATGAATTATAGCAGTATTTACGTTAATATCAATGTATAAATAGTATAATTACGTGTGAAAAGTAATCCCGTTTGATTTAATGTGCTTTTTGGACTTTAAATCACAATCCTTCACTGTACATTTACCTATTTTAGCTGTCGGTTTAATTTGTTTGGTTCGACCTACGAAGTTGCCTCAGATATGACCGTCGTCAGATCTGTAGTGGTATTGATTGATTTTGGCGCGGTCGTTGCTGTTGTAATATAAATCAATGATATATAAATTAAATTACTTTGAAAACATAGGAATACCAGAGATATATAGTGATAACGAAAGTCTGTTACGGGAAGCGCTGTACTAATGTTGGCCTTGAAAAAGATGAATAATTACGATCAATTTTAATTATTATTCTGCAAGGTCGTAGGTTAAATTGATTTCTTACTTACTTAGGTACATCAAAGTGGTTCTAAAATAAGAACAACTGATTCATCAACCGTAAACTTTGGAATTTATTTTGATATCATTCTTTGTTTGAGATCATAATATGATTGTCCTATTCAACAAATAAGCTTTAACAATATAATATATGTCCTGTAACACTCATCCGTTGCCGTGAGTACGCCTCACGGCAACGGATGAGTATTAAATACTCGTCTTTGACTAAATATTTTATATCGTTCATACTCGATTTGTTTTCTTATTAAAAATTATGTACATTAAAAGCATTACCATATCTTAACTAACTTTAAATAAAATAAAATTAATAAAGTTACTATACCTATACACAATACAAAAAAAAATACAAAAAAAAAGACAGGTTGCACTCCGGGAGTGCCGGCAGAAGTGAAAACTTTTTCTTTCTTTCTTCGTTATATACATAGAAAAAGATAAAAAGAACATACTATACCATACCATATCTATAATAAAGCGCCAATCATAGAAACTATCACTAATTTCCTGCTAATTTTCTGTCAGAACCAATTAATAAATTAAAAAGTATAACCATAACACAAAAAGTAATAAATAACAACAAGAAAAAATAATCACAAAAAGTGTCAGAAACCCAGGTTCGAACCCGGTACTATCTGAAACCATAAGGACTTACAGTCGAAGCCTTAACCGCTAAGCTACGAAGCTTCTTAGCGTACTTAGCAAAATATACACTCCGTAGCTAAAAAAATTGTATGACGTCATGTCGTCCTACAAAGTCGTCGGTTACGGGTCAAAGGCCATGTGATCCTGACGTGAGCTTAACACGTGATCCTGACGCGAGTAGGTCACGTGATCCTGACGCAAGTGTAATACTTTTTACCCATCCAACGCCGCTAAAGAAGTTATCACTTCAATAAATAAAACTAAAACTAAAAGTTAAAATGCGTCGTGGAATTCATCTGCATCGTGCCTCTTGTGGTAGCGTTCCCAGTTTTTTATACTCGTAGATATCATATCTTATTGGTGACGTTGCACCCGAATTTAAGGTGAGCGATCGTTTTTGCGCGCTTTTCAAGCTAACAAAGTAAAAAAACATTTTTTTTTATTATAATGTTTTTTCACGAAAAATATACATTGGTGTTAATTCGGCATGTCCACCCGATTAAACTAAACTAAACTAAAAATTCTCTTATTTTAGTTTAGTTCAACGCTTTGTCTATTCGGTTTGGCCACCGAACTAAAAATAGTGCATGCATTTTTAGTCAAGGTCACACGACTAAATTGAATAAACTCTTTTTAATCTGTGAATTCAATGAACGAATGACAACGTCCTTAGAGAAAGATAGTAGGCAGTCTACGCATGGTAAATTAGTACAATCACAAAAAGACGTTGTTGAAGTGTGAGAGAGACAACTTAACTTGTCAAAAAACGGGTTCAAATTCAAACGTGACCGTAAATTAAACCTCTGAAAAAGTAAACAAACCAAAACAACAAACTTGGCGGCATGGTATTGGGAATATTACGTGAAAAGAGGAAAAATAAACAATGTATGTGTATGTGTGTGTATGTCACAATCACAAAAAAATCCTCTTCGCTTAATTTAAGGTGATTTTCAAGTATCTCCAACAGGAACTTGGCCGCTGATGACCCTAAAGAATTTTCTAAATTTACGGTCGGCTATCTCAAACGGATTTGATGCATCCCTCGACCGAAGCAACCTGGGGCGGCAGTCTCTACTTCAATCGTTATGACTTTGCTTACGAAATCGTAAGCAAATATAGCTACAAATATCGGTATGTTTGCGTCAAACCCAAGTCTGTACACATTGAGGTAGCGAGCAAAATTGTATGAGGGACGCAAGTCTCTACGGGGTTTTGACATTAATCGTTACGAGTTAACGACAGTATTCGGTTCCACAATCAAACGTACCGATATTTCCGAGTCTCGAGTTCCAAGTTAACGAGATTTGTCGGTATCTTATCAAATTTCCTCGTTAACTTAGCGAGCCTTCTTGACAGCCCGCAAAGTACGTAACGATCGTTATTATATTTTGACATTTTAAGAGGTTATTAAATATAAAAGTGACCGACATTGAGCAATAAGTATGAAGGAGAGATATGTATTGAAGAAGGATGCTTATTTTTGTAAATTATGTTGATATTTTTAGAGGTTATTAAATATGAAATCGAACAATATGTATATGTTGGATGCTTAGGTACTTATTTGGTGAATTTGGTTGCGCTTCAAATTGTTTTTAATTGACTTTTGTTGATATTTATAGGGGATATTAAATATGAAATTGAGCTACCTATTTCATTATATTACGATGGATACTTACCTTATTAATGAATTTACCTATCATCATCATGTCGCGTTGCATACCTTCAAAGCTTGTACGTTGTGAAAATCCATCCTAAAACCACACGTTATCGGACCTCACATAAGTCACATACGTTTTATGTACCTATGTAATGATGTAATAAAAAAAATGTAATGTAATGATGTAATGGGTTAAAGATGACTCAATAAGATATTTTTCTTCGCACCTCTACTGAACATCTACTAGCTTTTAAGGTGAGCCTCTTGGGTGTGGGGTCCCAATTACTGTAATACTTACCTTATCCATTTGGGAATAGTTTGATATATTCATGCGAATAGGTTCCAGATTATGATTACCTATTATTTTGGCCTATGCAGCAAAGGTCAGGAAATTGACACAGTTTAAAAGGTACATGACTAGGAAATATCAAAATAGTGTTACACGGTCATGTTTCTGTATTATCCCAGTAACTAACAAAAGTAAATTATTGCAGAGTGCAAGTAGTTATACTATTATATGGCTAATACATAGGGCGTGCATTAAATTATACATATTAAGATTAAATTTAGTTGACTTTAATATGCCAAATAAAACATCTATACACATCTGCATATTTTATTTTACATTAAAACAAGGGTATCTATTAATTTCTTTGCAGCTTGGAAAGAAATCAAGTTTTTCACTTATTTTCAAGATTCACAGAGTTTGGTATCATCTACTACGACAGCCTCTGTGGCGTGGTGGTAGTATATTTAACTGCTACACAGCAGGAGGTGAAGGTTCAATTTCCATGTGTATCTGCATGCTAAGCCGTCTGTCCCGGCTACCATACCAACATTTATGGCAATTGTTATATAGGAAAACGGGTGACATGGCCCATACAGAAGTGTTAATCATTTGTCCTGTCAACAGCTTATGTTAGGTATCCACTACTTGGGCTTGAGTGACCGCTGTTGGCATCTGTAATGAAAAATAATAAATAGCAATAAAATTATTCTATTTTCCTCTGATATAATATAAGCTGTACCCTCATGAATCCCTACAGACTATTAGTTCGGTTTCGCTGTGTTAGTTTATTGTAACACTTTATATTGCCTATAGTAGCTACTTATATACAACTACATAGCACACATCTGAGTATGATTGAATTAGAAGAAACCATGTTCCCGCAGTGACATATTTCGTCACTTTCCATCCAACGGGAGGTACTGCTTGACTGATTTTTATATAGGTTATGCACTTGATATAATACTTGCATATTGGGTACTATTTTAACTTTCATTCAGTATAATAATCTGTAAACCCCATGTGGTAGGACATAGCGTACACAACATAGCTTATAAGACTTTTATATCTAATTTTTGTCAAAATATGTTCTAATGATTCATCGGCTCAATCTCAAGATTTGCTCGATAGGTACTGAAGAGCCACAAAACGTCTGCAATGATCCTATAAATTTAAAACAAGATAATATAGTATTTCGTACATACATTTACAACAATGTTTGAATTTCTTACATTGTACAGCCGTACCTTTGTCCTTTGATTTAGGTAGAACATTCTTTCTGAATACTATGCTTCACAAAATTCGTTCATAACTTACTGCAGTTTAGTTCATGATAGACAATAATTGTATTATAAAAATATATATACCTATATTTCTTAATGGAATTCAATTCTTATTGAATGGGTTCTGTGTGTTGCCACAACTTGCCAATGTCAGGGTGTTGTGAAAATTTATTTGGTATTTAGAGATTGTTAAGTTAAATGAACTTAATTCAATATCATTCTTGAATAATTTCTTTAAGAAATATTTTTTAGATTTTTCGAAAGCATGCTGACAGCAATGACAACGTATGACAAGTCACCACACCACAGATTACATAGTTTTAGTTCTTTAAGTACGTAGATAAATTAATTTCACAAAATATAAACTTAGTGTAATCCAATACATATCATACGAAGACTGAAAAAAGTAATTTTCCTCTAAGATGTCATATAATAAAAAGCATAATTTAAAAAATAAAAAAATAAAATATGACGCAAACAGTTAATGTTGCCAGGTGAATAATTTTTAAGTTCTTTGATATTGCTTTATAGTATCGTCCATTAAAATGTCTTCTCCTTAGAAAAATATTTAAGAAAAATATTATATCTATGATATTTTCTCTGTCGATATTTGACATAATATTACATGTGATGTAATATTTGCTTATAATATCTTAACCTCTAAACATATCAACAATGTCAACAAATTACACAGCTAACCTATGTATGTACATCTCTTCTAATCTGTGGCCACAGACAGAGTCCTTTATAAATGATCTGTGGCTAACAATCGTAAAGTAGAGTCCTTTTCATAAAAGAAGTCCCACGGTGATTTGTGGAACTAAATTTGACAGATCAGCCATATTGTCGATTGTCGATGTTATCAAGGGTGTGTATTGTGGTAGATATTGTTGTGTTTTTAATTGGATTAAGCGCGCTAATAGGATTGTTTACGATGCCAAAAGTTGTAAAAAGTGCGGGTCGAGAAATTATATTGAAGGTGAAGGAATTCTGTGAAGCGGAGCATCAGAATCAAGGTGTTTTGATACCAGTAAACAATGTTCGCAAGAGAGTTGCCGCCATGACAGGTACTTTTTAGGGTTGCTATATGAAGATTTTTTGCCGTTAAGATGGGAATATTTGGTTTAGTATTTTTATTTATGAGACAATAATATTTTAATTTTAACTATGAAGTAACGACGACCTCTGTAGCGTGGTGGTAGTGCACGCGACTGCTACGCAGGAGGCGCGGGTTCGATTCCCACTCAGTACAAATATTTGTGTGCATGAATATGAATATTTGCATTGGTCTGGGTGGTTCTATAGTAGGTGTAAATTGTCCTAGAATATTAGAATATTAATTATACATTAATTACCACTACGCTATGCATTAGTCTGGGTGTTTCTATATATGATGTGTACAAGAAAAGTATACAAGTATGTTTATCCGTATTCTAGATTCCACTGTGATTCCATTACAAGATAATGTTGTGGAATATTTATTTATTATCTATAACTTGTAAAAATAGTATAATTACACAAGATCTTAAATTATAATAAAAGTGCAAATTATGCTAATTCATGTATAATATGATTGCAGGCGTGTCGGAGAAAACGGTGTCAAGAATCACAAAAGAAGGAAAAAAAGCGGCTAGTACTTCAACGAAAATCGTCACCCCGGGAAAGAGTCGCCCGCATCCCAAAAAAATCGACTTGGATGGGTTCGATTTGTGCGCCATAAGACAAAAAATTCACTTTTTTTAAGTTGTGAGGAAAGAATTGCCCACATTGGGTAAATTACGCGCAGCTTTGAGAGAAGATATAAAATATCAGGGAAGCATTGTAACATTGCACAGAATATTACACAGCATAGGTTTTAAATATAAACGATGCCAATCAAAACGTAAACTGCTTATGGAACGCTATGATATCACTGCATGGCGTACCAGATATTTGGAAAGGATGCGAAGAAATCGCACCATAGAAAAAAAACCGGTTGTATATTTAGACGAGACCTATATACATAATACGTATCACACTAAAAGTTGTTGGCAGAGTGAGGAGGAGCCAGGTATGTATGTCTCAGACTCATCGGGAAGTCGTTGGATAATCGCTCATGTGGGTACAGAAAATGGATTCATAAGTGGTGCATTGTTGATGTTTAAGTCACAATCCAAATCTTCAGATTACCACGACGACATGAACGCTACAAATTTTATGAAATGGTTGAATGAAAAATTGATTCCGAACCTACCTGAAAGATCTCTCATAGTAATGGACAATGCTCCTTACCATTGTACTCAAATAAACAAGGCACCAACAATGTCGAGCTTAAAAAGTAGTATGCAAGAATGGCTGCAAGAAAAGGGAATTTATTTTGAAAACACGTGGACAAAGGCTGTATTGTTTGACCTAGTCAAACAAAACAAAGGACCTCCAACATATGTTGTTGATGAATTATTGAAATCACTCAATCACGAAGTCCTAAAGTTGCCGCCTTATCACTGCGATCTCAATCCGATCGAAAAAATGTGGAGCCTTGTGAAAAGACGGGTGGCGGATAAAAACGTGGCCCAAGATCCTAAGGAAATCGTAAAAATAACGGAAGAGGCTTTTGAAAGTATTACAGCGGAAGATTGGGCCGCTCCGTGCAAGCATGTAGAACATTAAGAGGAGGAATATATAAAAAATGACGGTGTTATAGATGAAGAAATGGATCGATTTATCATATCTACGGCTAGTGATAGTGAAACAGAGTCTGATTCTGAATACATTCACTCTTCCGACAGTGACGTTAGTATGGCCGATGATCACAATTATTCAATAAAAGTTTGAAGAATTTTCTTGTTTTATTATATATATATATATATATATATATATGTATATATATATATATATACCTAAAGTAGCGACCGCGTGCGGACAAACGTGGTTTGGGGTCGCCGGGAAGCACTGGAGACAGGCTGCCTTAGACCGGTCGTTCCGTTAATCCATGAGAGGCCTGTGTGCAGCAGTGGACTATATGCAGCTGAGATGATGATGATGATGATGTACACCTTCATTTCATTTTTCGTTGGTAAACAATACGACATTATAAATTTGACATGACAGTAATTTCTAAATGCAACAATAACCTGACCCGAACAGAAAGGGTACGAAATACCTGCTTACCTTGCTTGCATTTCATTTCATAATAATTATAATTGTATAGAACTTTAATATTATATTAAATATTCTGAGAATAATTTTTGTAGGTTGTTAATAAAATTAAAAGTATGGTAAAAGATTTTCTTAAGCCTGGCAACATTATGTCGCGCGACTACAGCGCTGCGTCTGCGGGACTTCTTTCATGAAAAGGACTCTACTTTGCGGGCTGTCAAGAATCCTCGTTAAGTGCTACCGAAAATTCGTTAAGTTTGCGATGACAGTCGGTAAGATCCTACCGACAAATATCGTTAACTTGTACAGACTTGGGAATATCGGTCGCTACGTAGTTAACATCCGAATTCGGATGTTATCTTATGTCCAGACTACCGCCCCTGGCCCGTTCTACCCGATTTCTGTAAAACAAATAAATTTCTAACCTTAAAATAAATTTCAAACCCAACCTTTATGATAATAGTTAATTTTTCAATTATTTTTATTGTTACACAATTTTGACATATATTACAGATGTATTGGCAAATATTAAATTAAATTAATAAAGTTACTATATATACTTACACAATACTAAATATAATAAAAAAACTAAAACTAAAAGTTAAAATGCGTCGTGGAATTCATCCGCATCGCATGCCTCTTTTGGTAGCGTTCCCAGAAGACTAGCAGCATTGCCACGTTGTATGGCAATTGTCGCGGTCGCGGCGCCGCCCCGCCGCGCCATCCGCCGCACCCGGACGTGCGAGCTGGCCAGCCTCACCGTCCGGCCCGATGGCTGGATGACGCGACGCGGCGACGCCGCGACGGGAAAATTTATTGGTTATTTGTGGATAGTTATATGTACCTGGGGTTTGATCCGAGAGAAATCTTCACTACTTTGGGAGGTTTGCTTCGCGTAAATCGGCCTTAGTTCTTACCAGCACGCACCATGATTCAGCTCGCCATCTGTAGTTAAAACGTAAACTGATTCCCATCATTCTACACATTGCGATACACCCAACCTCACACCCCACATAGGTGTGAAGCCGTGCATAACACTGAAATATCTTATACGTACATATCTACTATGATTAATAAGTCAGTTACATGCTCTACGAGATACAAGTCATCGTAGTTTGTTGGGTATTAAAGAGTTAACCGCAGCCAAGTCTGCAAATTAACCTCTTACTATCTCTGTGACACAGGACTATTTCACTTTGTTATGGAGACTTCGCACTGCAGTACCGAAGGTCTCCTATAACAGACTGATCACGGCCTTACGCCCAGTCTAACACTCACGAGGTTTTCGCATTGCCATAACGAAAGACCTCTTAATGTAACTGACTTCCAAGAATATTTTACTTTGTTATAGAGACTTCGCACTGCAGCACCGAAGGTCTCCTATAACAGACCGATCACGGCCTTACGCCCAGTCTAACACTCACGAGGTTTTCGCATTGCCATAACGAAAGACCTCTTAATGTAATTGACTTCTAAGGACATCAGAAACTTTAGTTAAAGAAAGAAAGTTAGGTATCTTAAGTTTATGCAAATAAATGGGAACCTCTACACTATTGTCTTAGTGCTACTACTTAGCTTATATTTCTCTCTGATGAGCCGCCGCCTTGCTGGACGCCTCAATCAAACACCAATAACTTAATTTGCTTTGCACTTAACATTTGATGTAGTTCAAATGACTGAAATGAAGCGGCAAACGCCACAGACAACATAGAGTGTCAAACCATAAACTATAAATACGCTTTATGTATGACTAGTTTATTACACGTTTAGTCTTTTGAGCTAACAATATTAATTTGACTCTGCTACCTGTTTACTTCGCGAACTGCACGTCGCGACAGCAATACTTAATCTCTGACCTGAAAAGAGGCCAGCCTTCTGGTCACGAGAAGCGTCAGCCGTACATTTCGCAATCTCCCTGAAGAGATTGCGGGCGCTCGGACCCCAAGGCCCAAACGTTTCGACTCCAAACGGCACACATTCATAATCTCCAATAAGATTGGAGTATTTGCGCCGCTTAACAGCCTCTGCAGAAGCTGCAGCGGCACCGGCACAGCTAGCAGTGCCAGTTATATGGGTAGGGGCAATGGTGTCGACGCATGTTGCGTCCCACACCAGAGTCCTACCCATTTTCCAAGGCATTATTGGCATACCATCCAGTCTCTTGCCATCGTCGCGCGCCAAACCTTTTGGTTCAAGCACAGCTGGCATACCAGCAATGACAAGAGCACGGCGGATTATGTCGTTGAGGCTGGCGTGCCGTGGAATTCGCCCCGCGCTCCTGCAGCATGACAGGCCATGGTGTCCGAGTCGGTCAACTGCTTCTCCACAATGACATTGATGCGTAATTTTTTACTGCTAGGTCAGTTTTGAACAAATAAACACATATTTAGTTGATAAATTTTCTTATTTACCTTTCTTGCTCCTCGAAAAAAGCAGCCACAACGCATACGTTAATTTTTCTGTAATTTAAAAATTTCAACCAGCACAAACAATCAGCAGAACAAGGTTTAGTTTAGTTTAATCGCGACCAAAAATATGGCCACTAAAATAAGTCGGATTTTAGTTTGACAGGAATAAAATTTTGCCTTACCGAATAGCAAAATGGAGGATTTCACTAAATTGAATTCGACTAAACTAAAAATAGTTTAGTCCTGTCAAATAAAGTTAGTTGGTGTTTTCGCGAATAAGAAACCGCAATTTGACGTGACTAAACTAATTATAGTTTAGTTTAGTCGGAATTTTGCCAACCCGAATCGACGTCATTGGTGTTAATTCGGCATGTCCACACGATTAAACTAAACTAAACTAAAAATTCTCTTATTTTAGTTTAGTTCAACGCTTTGTCTATTCGGTTTGGCCACCGAACTAAAAATAGTGCATGCATTTTTAGTCAAGGTCACACGACTAAATTGAATAAACCCTTTTTAATCTGTGAATTCAATGAACGAATGACAACGTCCTTGTTGTTGAAGTGTGAGAGAGACAACTTAACTTCTTGTCAAAAAACGTGTTCAAATTCAAACGTGACCGTAAATTAAACCTCTGAAAAAATAAACAAACCAAAACAACAAACTTGGCGGCATGGTAATGGGAATATTACGTGAAAAGAGGAAAAATAAACAATGTATGTGTATGTGTGTGTATGTCACAATCACAAAAAAATCCTCTTCGCTTAATTTAAGGTGATTTTCAAGTATCTCCAACAGGAACTTGGCCGCTGATGATCCTAAAGAATTTTCTAAATTTACGGTCCGCCATCCCAAACGGATTTGATGCATCCTTCGACCGAAGCAACCTGGCCCGTTCTTCCCGATTTCTGTAAAACAAATAAATTTCTAACCTTAAAATAAATTTCAAACCCAACCTTTATGATAATAGTTAATTTTTCAATTATTTTATTGTTACACAATTTTTACATATATTACAGATGTATTGGCAAATATTAAATTAAATTAATAAAGTTACTATATATATACAATACTAAATATAATAAAAAAACTAAAACTAAAAGTTAAAATGCGTCGTGGAATTCATCCGCATCGCATGCCTCTTTTGGTTCCCAGAAGACTAGCAGCATTGCCACGTTGTATGGCAATACTTAATCTCTGACCTGAAATGAGGCCACGAGAAGCGTTAGCCATACATTTCGCAATCTCCCTGAAAAGATTGCGGGCGCTCGGACCCCAAGGCCCAAACGTTTCGACTCCAAACGGCACACATTCATAATCTCCAATAAGATTGGAGTATTTGCGCCGCTTAACAGCCGCTGCAGAAGCTGCAGCGGCACCGGCACAGCTAGCAGTGCCAGTTATATGGGTAGGGGCAATGGTGTCGACGCATGTTGCGTCCCACACCAGAGTCCTACCCATTTTCCAAGGCATTATTGGCATACCATCCAGTCTCTTGCCATCATCGCGCGCCAAACCGTTTGGTTCAAGCACAGCTGGCATACCAGCAATGACAAGAGCACGGCGGATTATGTCGTTGAGGCTGGCGTGCCGTGGAATTCGCCCCGCGATCCTGCAGCATGACAGGCCATGGTGTCCGAGTCGGTCAACTGCTTCTCCACAATGACATTAATGCGTAATTTTTTACTGCTAGGTCAGTTTTGAACAAATAAACACATATTTAGTTGATAAATTTTCTTATTTACCTTTCTTGCTCCTCGAAAAAAGCAGCCACAACGCATACGTTCATTTTTCTGTAATTTAAAAATTTCAACCAGCACAAACAATCAGCAGAACAAGGTTTAGTTTAGTTTAATCGCGACCAAAAATATGGCCACTAAAATAAGTCGGATTTTAGTTTGACAGGAATAAAATTTTGCCTTACCGAATAGCAAAATGGAGGATTTCACTAAATTGAATTCGACTAAACTAAAAATAGTTTAGTCCTGTCAAATTAAGTTAGTTGGTGTCTTCCCGAATAAGAAACCGCAATTTGACATGACTAAACTAATTATAGTTTAGTTTAGTCGGAATTTTGCCAACCCGAATCGACACCATTATAAGAGGTATAAAATAAAATTCTACATCTTTATGATAGGTTTCCAAATTTTTGTCAGGGACATCAGTGACAGCTGTCTCACACACTCATTGTCATTTCTTGCTGTCAATAGTGTCATTTCAACTTTTATCTGCATTTTGTTATTTTTGTTGGTGCTTTGAGTTTGAAAGTATAGTTCAGCATAGTTCGTAAAAGTTTGTTTAATTTTTACTGTATTCATTTTCAGTTGAAATGTGTTGGCAATTGTATATTTTCTACATTATAATATCGCTTAGCAATATTTGTTCAATAGATATTGCCAATCTTAATATACCACCGGAACATGTAACATACGTTTTCAATGCGTTTCCTAGTGTAGCTAATTCTTGTTTATTAGATTCCAAGTGTCCATATAAGGAACAAGTCAAAGTTAGGAGTTGTTGGGGTTACGAAAGGGATTGCAAGAAAGATGTATCTTATAGTGTCCGCCCTACGTGCCCTGGCGATCATCGTGGTTGGGTCAAAACAAAAGCGGCTCAATATGATACATTTTATACTCAGGCCGATTTTGGTAAGTAAAAAATGCGTTAAGTAAAATATTATTTATATCAAGAGCAAAACCAAATATTTAGTTCCCCATTTTCGGCTATCGCGAGAACAAGGGGATGTAAATCATAGGATAAAAGACAGATGATTTGAAGTAATATTTATTGATACTATATAAAATGAAATTAATAAATGAAATAAATAAATTAATAATAAATTAATTAATACAATAATTAATTTGTAATTTTAATAAATTTGTGATTCTTGTAACCTGTCTTGACAAGATGTTAAATATAGTAAAAGGTAATTTAATTTGGGGGAATGGATTTATCAAAGCATTTCTCTTAATGAAACTGAGGTGCGGATAATATGGAATATATTAATTTCTATAGTGTCATCTGAGTTTCCACTTATTACAACTACAGGTGGGCCTGTGCTTGTCTGCCACCTAAGCAACATTAAAAAATGTGCCTCAAATACATAGCAATTCTGTCTAACTGGGAAATTTTGAACACCTTCAATCCCAAGACTACTTTGGTATGGTTAGAATATAACTGTATTAATGTGCAAATGAATTATAATATATTTAAATTTTATTAAGACATTTAGAGTAGTTCAGTTAACAATAGATACATAATAATTAAGCAGTTTTAATATTTCTTTTGCAGTACATTTCTGACTTTACTTTTTAAAAAATAATGAAACAGTTATGGATGTAAGCCACTAGTTATTCAACTGTGTCAACAGTTAATTTGGACAGAGTATAAGTCATAATTCTAGTAACATTTTGCTACAAAAATTTTTTATTTGTCCTTTCCAGGTTATGTTAAAGAACAAATAAATGACTTGATGGTAATGTGTGAAGCTTCTTACCCAGATGACACATCACTTGAATGTTCAAAATACTTGAGGTAAAAAAATATCAAAACAATTTACAAATACAATATTTGCTCTGAAACTTATATGTACTATGCTATATTGTGCAGACAATCTGAGAATGCAGTAGGATGGGCAGTGACAAAAGATTAATTTTCTACATCTTTGTATAATGGGATTATACAAGGGTCCCTGATAACAAACATGAAATATATTTTTGCATCTAAAAAGAGAACCTAGTACTCCTTTTTTGAAATTTGTGACATCAAATGTTATTTTTTGAAACAGAACAATCATTTAATATGATTAATAATAATGGTTTGCTACTATTCTGGCAGTAGTTAAGGCACATGAGTAAATCTTGTTCAACAGAGTGATATGTATTCCAGTAAGATGTTCGTGTGTATAATGATGCATGTGTTTTTCTCAGTTCTATGGTTGCTAGGAAGTTCTGTAATATCAATTCTGCTACCTGAAAAAGCCCAAGTGAAAATTTATCCAGAGATTTCACATATGGTGGAGATCAAAGCTTGTTATTATGAAAACCAGTACAAGATAAACCAAGATGCAATAAGACATCACAATATGAAAGCTGTTGCAATCTGAAATGATTAAATAAAAACTTATCACTAATTACTGGAAAGTATCCTAACCCTAAGATTATTTTATCTATATTGAATGGCTGCACCAAATTGCATTGTTCTCTCTGGTTGTGTTCTTAATTTTATTGTTGTAACAGGAAAAAAAGTTAAGGAGAAGATGGGATGGAATGGGATTCCACATGGGCAATAGCTAATTACATATTAAGTTTTACTCTCCGATTACTGTATTGTCTCAGAAGCATATTGTAGGTATATTCAATAGTACATTTTGATTTCCAGGTTCTGTCGCGGACGTAACATGATGTTTAATTTTACGGGGCTTATTGGACGTGGAGACAATTTACGTTATAAAATGGATATTCTTGGACCTGGTCAAATAGGTTTGTATATATCGAACTATACCATGGATTTTTCCTACAGGCTGACCTTTTCTTGTTTTTGTGTGTTGGAAAAAAACTTTTACGTCACATCGTCACTTTGCTGGTGAACTTTCTTCTTTCGACCATTACTTTGGTTCAGCATTCCACAATGTGATACCTGTATAACCTGTATGATGTACCTACTATTCTTTAATCGACAGTCTAATAGTAACCAGCTTTATGCCATCGGGGAAGTGGTGAAATGATGTATTTTCCGAATTCACATTTGATTACTGTGTAGATTTGTTCTCTGGCTCAGGCTTAATATACCATTAATATTATTACATTTTTCCAGGTGGATACTGCAATCTACATTCAGAACGACTCTTTAAAGAAGCGGATCATATGAGTGCACTTCAATCATGGTCACCAGAACTTGTGCATTTTGTTAAAACACCCCAAAGACCAATCGTTGATGGCATATGCGATGTAGTTATACAAAAGCCAACTTATATCATGAAGCTGGACGCAAGTGTGTTCATATTTATGTACCTACCTACTACTCACACATACTGTTTTATGTATTCTATTCTATCCATATAAACATTGATTTTATATCTTTTTCAGCTGTTAACATGTATCATCACTTCTGTGATTTTTTCAACTTGTATGCATCACTCCATGTAAACTCAACACATCCTTCTACATTTTCTAAAGACAATCACATATTAGTGTGGGAAACATACACATACGATTCAGCATTCAAGGAAGCATTTAATGCTTTTACTGATAATCCTATTTGGGATTTAAAAACCTTTAGAGGGAAAGTAGTTTGTTTTAAAAATGTAGTCTTACCACTTTTGCCTAGAATGATATTTGGTCTTTATTACAACACACCTTTGGTAAGTTTGTTAATCTAAGATAACCTGTGTATTTTTACAATCTCTACATTCAGATAACATCATCTCATCCAAGCACCCAGCCCGGTTGCATTCAAACCTTGAGAACCCTGGGTGCACTCTCATATTCTTACTTTACTTATCTATTACTTTATCTTAGTAGTGAACGCGGCCGCTACGCAGGAGGCGCGGGTTCGATCCCCGCTCAGTGCAAATATTTGTATGCATGAATATGTATATTTGCATTGGTCTGGGTGTTTTTATGTATAATATGTATGTATTTACAAAAAAAAAACGTATCTAAGTAATTTTATCCGCATTCTAGATTCCATAACACAAGCTAGTTAAGCTATGCTTACCATGGATCCAGATAGCGTTGTGTGAAATGTTGTGGAATATTTATTTATTTATCTTCCCCTTGACTGCAGCGGCTGGTGTCTGACCAGCCAACCCGAGAGGAAAACCTACGCTGAAGCCTCATCCATTGATGATCAGGTGCACCGTTATGAGCTGAGGTTGGCTTGGGCCCTGAGGATCTAAGTGAGGTCCCATAATCTGAATGTAGTTAGGTGGCAGGTGACTACATTCATATTGTGTAGTAGATTGTTGTGTTTAGATGATTACTATCGAAATCATCAAATACCACATTATGTAGCTACAGTGGCGACAGTGGCAAAGTGTGAAAATTGTCAAAAGAGTAGCAGGTTGAAATCATGCTCGGACATCTATGGCATTTAATATTTGTTTATATAGACTGTATATTCTGACAGCCTCCGTGGCGTAGCGGTAGTGAACGCGGCCGCAACGTACGAGGCGCGGGTGCGATCCCCGCTCAGTGTAAATATTTGTATGCATGAATGTGCATTGGTCTGGTCGTGTCTCGCAGAGCACGTTAAGCCGTACGTCGATCCCGGTTGTCACATAAACATCTATGGCATTCGTTACGAGTAGTTGGAGCCCTCAAAAATCCAACAACTGGTCTAGCTACAATGCTTCGATATCGCCTTTGGGTTGTGGAGTTCAGATGGCAGTCGCTTCACGGAAAATATCGAAGTTAAGCCAAATCCGCAGTAAGACTGGTAAAAAGTCTGCGACTCCAAGTTGACAAGTTTCGGATGCGACTCGGATTAACGGAAGGATGAAGAAGAAGAAGACTGTATATTCTTGTAACATAGTTCTAGCTTGCCATTCTAACACCTGAAACAATCTTGTTATGTTTTTTTTACAGATTTATGGCTGTGAACGAAGTGGTCTCTTCCATGCGTTTTCGAAACATATTCTATATTCATTAAATATTAAATTACATCAAAGAACCAATAACAAAGTTAGAGTAACCTTACTCTCTAGAGGCACAACATACAGATCAATATTAAACGAGAAGGCTATAATTGAAGCATTACAAAAAGTTGAGGGCTATGAAGTTCAAAGAGTGGTTTACGACAAAACTGTGCCATTTAAAAAGCAACTAGAAATCACACACAATACGGATGTGTTTATCGGAATGCATGGTGCAGGTTTAACCCATCTTCTTTTCTTACCTGATTGGGCTGCAGTATTTGAAGTGTGAGTATTGGTTCATTTATTGCCATTGGCCGTAACTGTCTAATATTGTAGTTTCATAATATGTATGGTGTCGATCTGATTTATGGGGCCCTTTTTCCATCAGTAGTATTTATGCTAATTAGAGACATGCGCAGCATAAATAACCCAAGACTTGGGCCGCATTCGTTTTCGCATAATTATATCGCCATTAAAAAGAAGTAAGTACCCCATAGTAAGTTTCCCAGTACCACGATAGTTTTCTAACTCAGGATGCAAGTGATTCCCTCCTATAGGCCGGGATCCCGCTAGTGGTCCCACCCTTCCGATTATTTTCCTTTTTGTTATGTTACAGTGATAATTTGTGTTACAGATATAACTGTGAGGATCCTAATTGTTACTTAGATCTAACAAGATTACGAGGCCTCAAGTATGTCACCTGGGAGGATCCATCTAAACTTGTGCAGCAGGATCAGGTATGTTACGTTATTTACCATTTTATTTTAGACACTTGGTGTGTATCTCTGGCAGTCATCATATCGGGTTCCAAATTGCAAAATGACTTTACATGATTTTCCCAAGACACTGCAGTGCCAGTTCCAGTGGCATCAAAAACTTGCGCTTTAGAGCCCCTCTCCCACAACACAACGAGCACCATGATATGAATAAAAAAACACCTACTCGAGTGCATCACTCGTCAATCACCAAGAATACCGGCCTGTAGGTGGCTTGGGCTACTAGGCGAACAAGATCTTCTCTTGGCACAGTAGTAATCGACCCCAGGCAACGGATTGCGTTTTGTGCGTTTTGCGTTTTGCACATTTTGCGTATACAGGTTTTTAAACAAGGTATTTCAAGGCTGTTGCAGTTCAATATTATGATCTCCAGTGGTAAAATACCCAGCTCTCTCAGTTGCACACCTGGGATTTCGCATTAATTTATTATTCCATACATACTAGGTACTATTTATAAATACGAAAGTAACTCTGTCAGTCTATCTACCTAAACCTGAGATGGTTTTGGCACGGGTGGAGCCGCGGGCAACAGCTAATAATAGTAAATAATATTGAAGCAGGTAATGAAAAAGTTTTTTTTCTAATTACAGGGCCATGGTCCTGGCGGTGGTTCACATGCTAAGTTTACGAATTACTCTTTCGACGTGCGCGAGTTCCTGAGATTAGTGGCAAACTGCGCAGAACACGTCCGTAAGCATAAACAGTTCAACGATTTCCTCGACGGTTCTAATGTACATGTATATCATGAAGAGCTATAATTAGTCGTTAGACCTGTATTTGCAGGTTATGTTGTATAATTTTATTGTTATAAGGATTAAAATCTGAATAACCAAGCATGAGGAGAGAAAAATCTAATATTTAAAAAATAAGAACATTGTTAAGATCTAATGGTACTACAAAGGACATCACTTGAAATAGACTAAACCATACCATTTAACTGTTATAAAAGTTGTATTAGTAACGTATCTCTTTCGAATTACGCCTACTTAAGGGAAAATCTAAAATTTGGACCGTGATAATGGCTAGCGTGTTTCATAATCTTATTATAAAATAACTAGCTGTTGCCCGCGGCTCCGCCCGCGTGGATGTCGGTTATCGCACACAATTTTAGGCTATGTCTATTTTATCACACTACCCTATACTAAATTTAATCAAAAACAGTTCAGTGGTTTATGCGTGCAAGCGTAACAGACAGACAGGAAGAGTTACTTTCTCATTTATAGTATTAGCATAGAGTATGGATTTTTGTTAACTTCATTTATTTTAATACTTACGGTTTTATAAACTACGTTTTTGGTTTTTTCCTCCTTAGCTAAAATAAAAAGATTTTGTGGATTTGACACTCGTGAGCACGCCACATAGAGTTGCCCATTGGAAAAGCATGGTTTTTCTAAGTGGATCCCTGTAACTTTAAGAGTCTGACCTTGAGCTTTGTTAATTGTAATTGTAAACGCTACTTTCACGTGGAACTGCACTCTTTTAAACTGAAACGGTAAATCAGTTGGAATAATAGGAATACGTGGAATTAAGACATTATCTCCTTTTGCTATTCCAGTCATTATTGTAGCTTTTATAATGTTGCGTCCCAAATGTGTGATTTGCAGTCGAGTACCGTTACAAAGCCTTGTTGCATCAAGATTTTTCATTAAAAGTACAGGTAGTACCAACTTTTAACCTCAACCTATGGGAAGGCACACCCGACAATTCTAAGGAGTTGAGAAACTCTACAGGATAGGATGTGACTTGTTCAGTATCCACAATGCTGTCTACCGAGAGGTACTCAACAACGTTCCCCTCCACATCAGTCATAATATTTGCATTAATTTGACTTACCGTGTCATTTGTCCGTGCTAAAATTGCCCTTTCACACAACCATTCTCTATTACCGATATTTCTTTGAAGATTAGGATAGACACGATTTTTTAAACTTTCGGTACAATCGACAATTTGACAGAACTCAGGCCTCAAAGTAATCATGCCGTTATTATCAGTTGGCATACAACCTTCCCCGATTTTCAGAAGATCAGCCGCGTATTGCCCTGCTTGTGAACTATTATGGAGTTGCACTCGCATATTTGTTTTTAAGCAGAATTTTTGTACGTGTACCCATAAAACTGATGCTTTTAAACAGGCATTCACTTCATCTGCTGGTGTACCCCGAGGAATAACGCAGAGTCTGTCGAAAGTCACCTGCTAAAAGCACCACCATCCCCCCCATAATGGTATGGTTACTCTTAATATCCCTCATTGTACGATCTAGTGCTTCGATTGCTCTTTTATGGGACATCGTACATTCATCCCAAACCAACAGCTTGCACTGCTGTAACATTTTTCCGCGGTCGCTGCCCTTGCTAATATTGCAAACTGGCATTTCTTCATGAGCTAAGTTCAATGGCAGTTTGAAAACTGAGTGCGCTGTTCGTCCCCCACTAAGCAGCGTAGCAGCTATGCCAGAGGAAGCTACTGCAACAGCAACTCCTTTATCTTTCCGGATTTGAGCTAATATTAAGTTTGAAAGAAACGTTTTTCCAGTACCTCCTGGAGCATCCAAGAATAACAAACCTTCTTCACCAATGGCAACTTTTTGAATAACTGTGTCAAAGACTAATCTTTGTTCTGGATTCAAAAGAGGAAGGGATTCCGTTAGTGATTCCTTTAAAAAATCAGTATTGTAATCTAATTCTCGCATTAAGTCACTACTTACTTCACCGATTCTTTGTGGTCTGCTCATGCCAAAATCCGATAAATCTTTTCCAGTAATAGTAATTACTTGATCTTCAACTTTTGTTAAAGCCTCATTGTAAATTAAATCATTATATGAAGCATTTGGATTCTGTTCTTGTAACCTGTATAAAATATCATCCGCCATATCATTTTTATACCGTTCCCACAATTGTTGAGGGTTTGAAAGGCCACATGTTGCAATTAATATAGTGAAAAGCTCTCTCACCTTACGCGCAGATCTGCACTGTGTAGCCTCTTCAAGAGTTATATTCCAGTGATTGTCGTTTTCTAATAACCCTCTTGCCTCACATGTCTCTCGAAATGTAGAAAACTCTTGGTTATTGAATTTTTTGAGATCTTTGAAAGATGTTGGCCCACGAACATGATGTAAAAGCATTCTCAAACAAAAACGTTCCATATTACTAACATGGACTGTATAAACCCGTCCCAAGGCATCTCCGGATTTAACACCAGGCCAATTCTGAACAGGTGTTCCTTGAACTCGGCGTTTCCATTCTTTCCTTGCTGTGTTCCAAGTGTAATATTTAGGCACCTCAACATAGAGAAGCGTTCTGGCAAACTCGTCCATGGTACAAAGATTATAAAAAGCCGTAAGAGTCGTTTTCGGAGGAGATGACAGCCTATCTTGCAAATTATTTTCAGTAAAATAAATCCGTTCACCGTTTTAAAGGTGCACACTGAGATGTGTGACGGTAGGGTGCCTTTCATGTAACGGGAACCCTAAGAGCCGCCACACAGCTTCATTGCTGCTGATATAGCGATCATCTATACGGTTAACAATATCTTCGTTTCTGAAATTAAAAATACCTTGGTCGCTACCTTTATGTATATATTTGCAAATATATTTGATGGCACGTACTGAACTGCAACCCTCGATATTTATGTGGGCATTAAACGTTTTTGACAAAATAGGGGAATAGGGAACTACCCAACCATTATCTATAGTAATGTAACTATTACGTAGCTTCACAGCTGCCGTTTGACCTCCGTCTGCTGGTGCTCTTCTACGATATAGCGGATATCCATTGTCATTGTGGACAGTCTCTTTAATAAGCTTTCGAGGATATTTTTTAGTACATTTACCATCGTGCATGGACCATGAAACATTTTTTTTCAATAATATCATGGAGCGTCTTGTCACTATTGGGATCCGGTATTTCAGCGCTGATGATATTATCTATTTGATCGGGTCTCAGTTTATTTTTCAGCCACAATAAAATATGCACGTGTGGTAGGCCGCGCTTCTGCCATTCTATCGAATACATGAAGCACAATACTTCTCCAAATAGTTTTCCTTTCGTTATAACAGTCATTAGCTTTTTAACTTTTAATCTAAAAACTCGCGCAACTATGTCTTGTCTATCTATCTTACTTTGTCCCAGCAGCAACTCATCAACTATTTCAGTCCAATTTGGGTTACACGTAAAGATAACAAATAAGTCAGGGCGTCCATATGTACGTACATAAGCAAACGCGTCCTGTGTATATTCGTGTAATTACCGAGGACTGTTTACAAATGAAGACGGTAAAATGACCATTTTACCTAAATTATTAGGATTAACATTACCGTCATTTTCTATAGCATCTTGAAGATGTACATAGTTTTCCACTCTTAACTTGGTTTGATTCAACGCTATGTATCGCAATCGTTCGCTTTCTACTTTTACGTACATATCAACATAGAACTGATTGGCCAGTTGTTTACATCGTAATATTATATTTAAATCATTATCCCTTTTCATGATATGGTAGGCATAAAAATCCATACAGGATACTTTTTTATTGGGTAAAGGCAAGCCTGTCACAGGATTGACTTGGGGTATTTGAAAGTGATACCCCTCTTGTCCCTTGCTGAATATTAACGGGTACTGCAATGCCTCGTAAAATTTGTGTGTATCTGGTACTCTAGTTAAAGTATCATTTCGGGTGTGTAATATAATATCCCGGGAAGCAAACTGTTCACCTGAGACCACGGCTGCAACTTCATTAATTAATGGTGCATTGTACCGTCTTTCATGTTCCCCACTTGGCGTACGGTCAGGGTGCATAACCAATTTGTAATCTTCTCCTGGCATTCTTTCTAATGCTGTGTAAAGTATTAATGAGACGGTTATAATCATGCAACATTCTTTGAATTTTCAATATGGTATTCCTTTCAACTCCTTCAGTATTTTGACATCTACGATCAACTTCGCTATTTTCATCACCCATGAAGTAAATCTGCAAAAATTTTGTCTGATCACTTGCAGGTAGTAAAGAGCCAATCCTATGATAAACCTGACCTTGGATTGTAAACGTAGGAGAAAAGCCAGGCATAACGACCTCATTGTCTACTCCAAATGACGTCATTTGAAAACAACAGTTATATTTTCTTATTCTGTTCAAAAAATGTCGCGATTCATTGCTATCGTGTAAAAATAAGGATTTTAGGGGTTCCTCAGGCTCACCAAGTAATGGAAGTGAAACTTTGCCACCAGAACAACACATACCCGGAGTCTCCTCTTTCCATTTTAGTGCTTCACAATGTGTACACTTTTTATTCATGCGTCCTATGACGACTAATGGAAGATTAATATAATCGATCAAAGGGTCATAATCAAATGCAGCGTCTTGAAATGCCTGCCATGTACTACGTGTAAATGCACGTCTCCGCTGTGACTGCCGCTCAGCATTCAAAATACGCCGGCTTTGTGATTCTTCATGGGACTCTGCAATAATTAGTGACGCATGACGATCTGCATCTAAAAGCTGACGTGCTCGAGTTTCCTCTGATGTTTCAGCAGACCTTTGAGATGCATGTCGCTCGGCATCTAATCGTTGCCGCTCTAAGCTCTCAGCTGCTCTTTGAGCTGCGTGACGACGGGCATCTAAAAGCTGACGAGTCTGACTTTGACCTGCAATCTCCATAGCTCTTTGAGCTACGTGACGGTCGGCATCTAAAAACCGACGTGTTTGACTTTGCTCTTCAGTCTCAGCAGCTCTTTGAGCTGCGTGTCGATTGGCATCTAAAAGCTGACGCGCTTGACTTTGACCTGCAGTCTCCATAGCTCTTCGAGCTGTGTGACGGTCGGCATCCAAAAGTCGACGTGCTTGACTTTGCTCTTCGGTCTCAGCAGCTCTTTGAGCTGCGTCACGGGTGGCATTTAAAGTCAACCGGCTTTGAGTCTGCTCATCGGACTCTTGGCTTCTAGCAACTTTGCAGCGCGAGCTCTGCTAGAACTACGCGCTAAATTGGAATTGCGTTTTCTAGGCATGTTGTGAAATCGTAATCAAACAAAAGAAAACCTTTTTTCCAAAGTATACGAAACAACCTACTTGAACTTGAATATTACTACTTTTATATGATATTCAGCAACTCCTGTCATATATCTCATAACTATTCTCTGAAAATACTACAGTAAAATCTCTGTTTACTAGTGTACTTACACTAAGCAAGTTTGCAGTCAGTCCAGGAACATACATCACATCTTTCACTCCGAAATGCATTCTCTCAGTGTTCTGCACATCCCTGATCCAATTGCACTTAACTTCTGACCATTAGCTACACTAATATTTTCAACATTGTTTAACGGTGTAAAGTCAGTAAGCCAGTCTTTGCGATGGGTCATATGAGACGACGCTCCAGAATCAACGATCCATTCATTGTTATCGTTCGTCATAGCAGTGAATGCAGTCAGTAATGAGGTTCCCTTGTTATCATTTTTATTTGGGTTCTTTGGACATTTCATAGTTTTATGGGGTCCGCCACAAATAAAACACTTGACTGTTTTCTCTTTCTTTAGCTGCTTATTTTTCTTATTGCCTTCATTTGCTCTTCCATTGTTACTCTTAGCTTTGACGGTTTGTTGTGTTCCTGCTGTAGCAGCTTGGTCTTGACGTAATCTGACGTCAGTGTAATATTTGAGTTTTCAATGGCCATCTTCATTGGATTGTATTCCTCTGTCAATCCTTGTAACATTATCGCTGCAAGCATTTCATTGTCTACCTCTTTACCGATGTCTCGTAGCTTCTATGCTACTTTCATATCGCTGTAATGTATTCTTTGATGTTGCTGAATTGTTTCAGCTTAAAGCTAATGAGTCGGCCTAGCAAGCGGCATCTGTTAGTGACACCTTGGCTTCACAAGCATTTACCAGTGTTTCCCAACACTCTTTCGTCGATTTGGCTTGCCTCACATGTACCAGTAACTCTGGGTCGATCATAAGACAAATTTTCGCACGTGCCTTTGAATCCTTTTTGGTACCTAGTAGATCTGTTGCTGGGGGCGTAGTTGATACATATTCCCAAAGATCTTCGTGAGTCTAAAAATTTATCGACCTCTCTAACCGATCAAAAGTACTCATCTTGTTTCCGTGATTCTAACTGTTTTCATATTCAGAACTATCTCCTGCGCCGAAATCTCTTATCAACATTCACTGTTCAAGTTCTCGGCGATGGTGCATAAAACCTGTTGAAAAATGTAGTAACCGCCCGTAGGTACTATGTATAACATCTAGCAGAGTGAGTGGAATAACTTGCTAGTTAATGCAAGACTCGAATAAAAGTTTTAAACTCAGTAAAAATATGTTTATATTTTATTACTAAAATAAATCAACATTTACGAAACAATGTAATATGATAAGTATACAAGTCCCGTCAGTCAAACATGATTCTAAAATATTCAAATCATATTCAAATGATACCACATATATAGAGCAATACATTGCGCCTCTTTACAACACTCGAAGCTTTAGAATACTAGCATTTTTTCGATGTCAAAATCCAAGATAGGATGTTTTCCTACAAAAAAAAAATACGTTTATAAATCTATGTATTGGAGACTTACAACTATTGTTTCAGTAAAAGTTTTAAAAATCCTGTATAACATGACGTTTAATGTACCCAGTGTCTGCTTCGTTGTATTTTTAGCAACATAACGTCTTTGCAATGATCTTGATGAAATCCCAAACTGTCGGGAAAATTTCGTTTATCCCTATGGTTTTTCTACTCATTTCGTCGAAAGCTGACTGCAATTGTTCTGTAGTCCAAGAACATACTCGAGCTCCAACTCCTTCCTTTCTTTTGTACTTTCGTGGCAAGGTTCTGCTACAATCACTAAAAAGTCCAAAAACAAATAGATGTAAACACAAAAAATATAACAGAACATAAAAATATGTTCAAAATAAACCCTAAAACCACATATACATGATGTATGGAGGGATAGATAGGGGACGTTTACTTTGAAAAATCAGGGCAACTATCCTCTTTGATAGGGATAGATGCCCAAGTATTTTATGAATAAATAAAAACAAAAAGAGTAACTATTTACATCTAGATGCATACTTGATGATTTAGTTTATTGACGTAATAAATAATATAACGGAATTAATGACTACTTATTTCGATTCGGTTTAAACCGTACCGTAAGAAACGGACGTTACTCCATGTTATTTACATGGCTAAGTGGTACATCTTCGGTTCGTGATTCGAATGGGCTAGAAGTAACGGATGTTTCATGGCAATATCGTAGACCAGTCTTAGGATGGCATCCTTGGCGCAGCGTTCCTTGTAATTTTTACTGCAAGCTAGAAGACAGTAAGCCAAAGGTCTTCTAGCCATAACAACAATGACATTTATCGCTGGTTCGGTTGTTTGTACTTCATTTATTTCGTGAAAATCTGTAATATTGTCTTTGTCCGCTTGGTAAAATAAAAAAACGATTCAAGCTAATCGTCCACCTTCCGGCTTCGTACGCATCGGACGCATCGCATCAAACGGATCGTAGTATTCTTTGTATAGAAAGTCAAAGAAGTGCGTTCACCAATCCGGCTTGTACGGATCGCTTATCTGAGTAAAAGGTTATACTTAAATCATTACCGCCTACTTCAGCTGCTCTCTTTGTTAAATACTTTAATACACATGTAGCAATTTCATTAGCCCCTCTCGATGATTCAACTTCGCTACAAACAAAACCCTCACAATAGTCTTTTGCCAATTCAGATATAGTGAAATTACAGACATTCAGCTTACATTTATAATATAAAGTAGAAATATCGTCTTTGGGAAGAGGCAGTACTGCTTGGAGAACGTAACAGGCAACGATGTAGTTGCTCTGCACCATAGATTTGTCATTAGACTTATCATGACGACAAAATTCTTTTTCTAACTGGTGCTGGTCATATTTGTTAGTCAGTTCTTCATTTTTATGAACTGCGTTTTTATAGGAAGTGCATAGTTTGCATTGTCCTTTTTTGGTATATGGAAACTGATGTTGAAATCTTGATGAAAGACTTCTGTATACTTGATTTTTTGCAGCTTCCACGCCCGCATTCATACAGTCCTTTTGATAGTCACTATGCAGATCTGTAAGGTTCTTACCTCCTCCGATATACTCCCGTGTTGTGTCCCTGTCTTAAATAATGCGACTCGATTCTCGGAATTGAATCAATATGGTTCTTTATACCCTGTAGAACATCTGAGCTAGTTTTGTTTTGTTTGATGTGTTTTCCCCTCATTTCTACTTCAGTGAATCCTAACTCATTCTTTTTTGCTATCACGGTTGCAATAAAGCGATTAGCAATACATAAAGTATTAAAAAAAAACCTTATAGACACGTTGCCATGTACTATCAATTTCGAGTGAAAATGAATATTTGGGTCCTTTATTACTATTGTGAACTTTGTATTGATATCTTGGATGTATAACAGACATACATTTTGCAACAAATTCTCTTTGTCGTATTATATATTATTGCCCCCTCATTCCGCAACTGAAATATTTCAGGTACGCTCTTACAGCTCCTACGACAATATTGCAACATCACAAACATATACCGATTCTGACAATAATGAAGCAATTAACAATACAATAACACAGACTGTAAAAATACCTACAAAAACTGTCAACTGTCATTTTAATAACTGTTCATTTAGTAATTGTTTTAATAATTAAACAATAATATTTTATTTTTTTTCGTAAGTGGGTCGAAAAACTTTGTATGACACACGTGAGGTTTGGTTATTACACTCTCGGTTTCCTCGCAATATCACCTTGAGTGTAATGACCAACTTACCACACTTGTAGGAACTTACCTTCGTTGCCAGGTACTGACTATCCGGAGCTTCTTTTAAAAACGTTTCCACGTCATTTGTAGATAATATTTTGGATTTTTTTAACAATATATCCGTTTGACTTCCTCTTTAAAAATGCCGTTAGGTAGGAATACTTTTAGATGTCTATACCATTTTTGTTATAACGGTGCTTTTTAATATGGAGTATATACTCCATAGAGAGCTAGGCTTATATTTATTTGATAGTTCATTGAAGTAAGCCAAAAATACATTTTCGGAAAATGACTGCGCATTTTTGCCGATTTTCCACTGAATGAAGGTCCCATAAACTACCATGTACTTATCCCTGGATTTTGGAGGCAAAAGGCTATCACTGGCATTTCGTGCCTCACTTAATATTTCCGGCGGCGTCAAATCAACGTATTGGTCTTCTTCTATGACATTCCAAACTTATCGGTCAATTATTCGTACTTAAATAAACAATGCTCACAGCACAGATGAAACATTTGTTAAAAAAAGCGCGTTGATTTCTTTTTCTGCTCTAAATTTTAAATTACGCGCCAAATTTTATTTAATTATATTAATTTTAAAATTACTCTATATAGCCCAAACGCAAAATGTAAAAAATCAAATCTTTATGTATTTATGAATTTGTTTCACGTTGAATTATTAATTAAAGTAAATAATTTGTTGAAAATTTATCATATGCAAGGTGGTACACTACTTTTTTTTTTACAAAAATAGTGTTGTTTTTAGTCTTATGTTGAAACGAAACGTATCTAAGTCAAAACTTTTTCCGAGATTTAAAAATATAACTATAACCCAGTTAAGTTAAGAGCAAGTATAATATCTTTCAGCAAGGTACCAACTTAATTTGATGGAATATAAAATAAAACACTAGTGCGATAAAGAAAAAAAAACACAAGTGTTTAATACCATAGTTTATGAGTGTAAAAGCCATGTGATAAGCACCAATTTATGAGTAAGGGTGTCGAAAAAGTCATTATTAAAAACAAAAAATAACAATAAATATCTTTATTTTGTTATCCTACTTAAATGATACTTAGCCGGATAGACTATCAGTTTGCCACATCTTGAGCAATAATTTTTGAAAAGTGTACAGGTTTCATGTAGCCCGTTCTGACACTTTACACATTGAATCCAGTCGGATTTAGACTTCGTTTGCTTATAGTTTTCAAAACATTCTATGCAGTTAGGATTTTCATTTGTATCTTTAGGCTTATCCTGTTCATCTCTTTTAGTGCTCTTTACCGGCAAACCTTTAGTTTTCTTTCTCTTATTTTTATAGTGAAGTGAATTGTCTTCATCTTCACTGTTTGAACTGTAAATTCGCCGTTTTAGTTTTTTGCGGCTCTGGTTAACTTTGAATAATTATAATTTTTTTTTATCACATAAATCAGGTAGGTCATCATCATCATCATTGTCACTAAAAATAAAGTTGTTTTTGTTAGGTCTTTCTTTGCTGCTGGTTCCTTTCTTTGTTTTTTTTTAAGTTCTCTTTTTTCTTTGGTAGTTTCAGACTTGTTTTTCTTGTCTAACTTAGTTTTTATTTGTTTTTCCTTTCTTTCAGCCATATCTTTTTTGTTCTATGTTCTCTTTTGAATTCAAAATATCTGCTGACTGTTTCGCCCTTTTAGACATCTTCTAAAATCTCGGAATCTATCAAGAGACTAGGAAATTCTCTGTCAAATTAAATCTGCATCAGATTTGGGGGTGTCTTATTTTGTTCATATTCAGAAATATTTTCGTTGATTGTCCTATTTGACAAACTACAGAAGTAGAAGTCTGAGGTAGAGAGGTTTCTGTTCTTTGTTCAATAGGTTCACGATATACAATACTTTCCGAGAGATTGACAAGCTCTGGTTGGTAATCTAACGAATAAGACGTTTGAGCCTGGATTTTTGACGTTCGATCAACTTGATGAGGTGCACAAGAAGGGCCAGGATTTTAGCTATCTAGTGCAGTATCTGATATCAGGAATGTAGTATGTGGCAAAGCATTTCGGTCAACTGAATAAAAACCGCTACCTCTAAAGCCAGCAAGAGCATTTGCAGGAGTAGCTGCGCGATTTTCTTAAAAGGTGTAGGTGTTTGCTTACAGGGCAAGCAGGGCTTACATTTGTAGATTATCAGGAATTTGGTAATTTGCCACAGCTCAAATTCATCAGACATGCATTTGTAATAGCTTTGAATTTGTAAACTCATTTTACGTTTTCGCAGCTATGAAGTACTTTTGCTTTTATACAATAATCACTCCTGTCATATATCTCATAACTATTCTCTGAAAATACTACAGTAAAATCTCTGTTTACTAGTGTACTTACACTAAGCAAGTTTGCAGTCAGTCCAGGAACATACATCACATCTTTCACTCCGAAATGCATTCTCTCAGTGTTCTGCACATCCCTGATCCAATTGCACTTAACTTCTGACCATTAGCTACACTAATATTTTCAACATTGTTTAACGGTGTAAAGTCAGTAAGCCAGTCTTTGCGATGGGTCATATGAGACGACGCTCCAGAATCAACGATCCATTCATTGTTATCGTTCGTCATAGCAGTGAATGCAGTCAGTAATGAGGTTCCCTTGTTATCATTTTTATTTGGGTTCTTTGGACATTTCATAGTTTTATGGGGTCCGCCACAAATAAAACACTTGACTGTTTTCTCTTTCTTTAGCTGCTTATTTTTCTTATTGCCTTCATTTGCTCTTCCATTGTTACTCTTAGCTTTGACGGTTTGTTGTGTTCCTGCTGTAGCAGCTTGGTCATGACGTAATCTGACGTCAGTGTAATATTTGAGTTTTCAATGGCCATCTTCATTGGATTGTATTCCTCTGTCAATCCTTGTAACATTATCGCTGCAAGCATTTCATTGTCTACCTCTTTACCGATGTCTCGTAGCTTCTATGCTACTTTCATATCGCTGTAATGTATTCTTTGATGTTGCTGAATTGTTTCAGCTTAAAGCTAATGAGTCGGCCTAGCAAGCGGCATCTGTTAGTGACACCTTGGCTTCACAAGCATTTACCAGTGTTTCCCAACACTCTTTCGTCGATTTGGCTTGCCTCACATGTACCAGTAACTCTGGGTCGATCATAAGACAAATTTTCGCACGTGCCTTTGAATCCTTTTTGGTACCTAGTAGATCTGTTGCTGGGGGCGTAGTTGATACATATTCCCAAAGATCTTCGTGAGTCTAAAAATTTATCGACCTCTCTAACCGATCAAAAGTACTCATCTTGTTTCCGTGATTCTAACTGTTTTCATATTCAGAACTATCTCCTGCGCCGAAATCTCTTATCAACATTCACTGTTCAAGTTCTCGGCGATGGTGCATAAAACCTGTTGAAAAATGTAGTAACCGCCCGTAGGTACTATGTATAACATCTAGCAGAGTGAGTGGAATAACTTGCTAGTTAATGCAAGACTCGAATAAAAGTTTTAAACTCAGTAAAAATATGTTTATATTTTATTACTAAAATAAATCAACATTTACGAAACAATGTAATATGATAAGTATACAAGTCCCGTCAGTCAAACATGATTCTAAAATATTCAAATCATATTCAAATGATACCACATATATAGAGCAATACATTGCGCCTCTTTACAACACTCGAAGCTTTAGAATACTAGCATTTTTTCGATGTCAAAATCCAAGATAGGATGTTTTCCTACAAAAAAAAATACGTTTATAAATCTATGTATTGGAGACTTACAACTATTGTTTCAGTAAAAGTTTTAAAAATCCTGTATAACATGACGTTTAATGTACCCAGTGTCTGCTTCGTTGTATTTTTAGCAACATAACGTCTTTGCAATGATCTTGATGAAATCCCAAACTGTCGGGAAAATTTAGTTTATCCCTATGGTTTTTCTACTCATTTCGTCGAAAGCTGACTGCAATTGTTCTGTAGTCCAAGAACATACTCGAGCTCCAACTCCTTCCTTTCTTTTGTACTTTCGTGGCAAGGTTCTGCTACAATCACTAAAAAGTCCAAAAACAAATAGATGTAAACACAAAAAATATAACAGAACATAAAAATATGTTCAAAATAAACCCTAAAACCACATATACATGATGTATGGAGGGATAGATAGGAGACGTTTACTTCGAAAAATCAGGGCAACTATCCTCTTTGATAGGGATAGATGCCCAAGTATTTTATGAATAAATAAAAACAAAAAGAGTAACTATTTACATCTAGATGCATACTTGATGATTTAGTTTATTGACGTAATAAATAATATAACGGAATTAATGACTACTTATTTCGATTCGGTTTAAACCGTACCGTAAGAAACGGACGTTACTCCATGTTATTTATATGGCTAAGTGGTACATCTTCGGTTCGTGATTCGAATGGGCTAGAAGTAACGGATGTTTCATGGCAATATCGTAGACCAGTCTTAGGATGGCATCCTTGGCGCAGCGTTCCTTGTAATTTTTACTGCCAGCTAGAAGACAGTAAGCCAAAGGTCTTCTAGCCATAACAACAATGACATTTATCGCTGGTTCGGTTGTTTGTACTTCATTTATTTCGTGAAAATCTGTAATATTGTCTTTGTCCGCTTGGTAAAATAAAAAAACGATTCAAGCTAATCGTTCACCTTCCGGCTTCGTACGCATCGGACGCATCGCATCAAACGGATCGTAGTATTCTTTGTATAGAAAGTCAAAGAAGTGCGTTCACCAATCCGGCTTGTACGGATCGCTTATCTGAGTAAAAGGTTATACTTAAATCATTATCGCCTACTTCAGCTGCTCTCTTTGTTAAATACTTTAATACACATGTAGCAATTTCATTAGCCCCTCTCGATGATTCAACTTCGCTACAAACAAAACCCTCACAATAGTCTTTTGCCAATTCAGATATAGTGAAATTACAGACATTCAGCTTACATTTATAATATATAGTAGAAATATCGTCTTTGGGAAGAGGCAGTACTGCTTGGAGAACGTAACAGGCAACGATGTAGTTGCTCTGCACCATAGATTTGTCATTAGACTTATCATGACGACAAAATTCTTTTTCTAACTGGTGCTGGTCATATTTGTTAGTCAGTTCTTCATTTTTATGAACTGCGTTTTTATAGGAAGTGCATAGTTTGCATTGTCCTTTTTTGGTATATGGAAACTGATGTTGAAATCTTGATGAAAGACTTCTGTATACTTGATTTTTTGCAGCTTCCACGCCCGCATTCATACAGTCCTTTTGATAGTCACTATGCAGATCTGTAAGGTTCTTACCTCCTCCGATATACTCCCGTGTTGTGTCCCTGTCTTAAATAATGCGACTCGATTCTCGGAATTGAATCAATATGGTTCTTTATACCCTGTAGAACATCTGAGCTAGTTTTGTTTTGTTTGATGTGTTTTCCCCTCATTTCTACTTCAGTGAATCCTAACTCATTCTTTTTTGCTATCACGGTTGCAATAAAGCGATTAGCAATACATAAAGTATTAAAAAAAAGACGGGTTGCACTCTTGGAGTGCCGGCAGAAGTGAAAACATTTTCTTTTTTTCTTTCTTCGTTATATACATAGAAAAAGATAAAAAAGAACATACCATACCTATAATATAGCGCTAATCATAGAACCTATCACTTATTTTCTGCTAATTTTCTGTCAGAAGAAATTAATAAATTATAAAAAGAAAAAATAATCACAAAAAATAATAAATTACAAAAAGAAAAAATTATCATAAAAAGTAATAAATTACAAAAAGAAAAAATAATCACCAAAAGTAATAAATTATAATAAGAAAAAACAATCACAAAAAATCCCTGAAGGCCAGGTGGTTCGAACCCGATACTATCTGAAACTATAAGGACTTACAGTCGACGCGCTTACCGTTTAAGCTACGACGATCCTATTGTAACTTGCAAAATACATAGTCTCTACCTAATCTTGTATGACGTCAGTCGTCGGTTACGGTTCAAAGGTCAACTAATCCTGACGCTTCCTTAACATTTTACACTCATCCAACGCCGCTAAAGAAGTTTTCACTTCAAAAAAAACCTTATAGACACGTTGCCATGTACTATCAATTTCGAGTGAAAATGAATATTTGGGTCCTCTATTACTATTGTGAACTTTGTATTGATATCTTGGATGTATAACAGACATACATTTTGCAACAAATTCTCTTTGTCGTATTAACTTTGCGTTGCTTTTGTGTAATTGTATTCACCACACTTGAGTCGACAATTTACTTAACATGGAGGACCCAATTTCTTCTTAGGAATAATCTTTTGAGGCTTCGACACAGAAGTATATTGTAGTCCGGCATCGTCTAATTTTATTACCTCTATATTTATTACAAAAAGGAGTAAGGTATACCATATTTCTTTGGTTTATTTATCACAGATTTTAACTCTTGAGAGGAGAAGAGAGAAGATAGCAACGATGGGGAATTGGGCACAGGAGAACTTAAGTATATCAATTCAGAAACGGAGGGAGTTGCAAGAATATTTAAGAAATTATTAATTATTGATGACGGTATTGTGTTAAAAGATGGTTGTGTAAAAGCTGATCGAAATTGTCTAATTTTATTACAAACAACTAAAGGACTAGAATCAGACCAAAGAGAGGTACAGAAAGACTGCCAAGAAGATTTCTTCTTATATTTTTTTCATAATTTTTTCGTCATCTTTGTCTTCCCGTAATTATAATAATTGATTGGGTTTTAACCATGGTTCAGAAATGGCAATTAAAAAGGGTTATATTCATTAATAAGACTTATGATCTCACTTTTTTTGCTGATTGCATTCCGGCAATTTCATTGTTTTATTAATTGGGTATAAAGTATTGGCAGCGATAAGGGCAGCGTGAGATATGTGATTTAGATAACGATCGTAAACGCTGTGTAATAACTTCTAAAATATTTTGGTTCATTGCGGAGGTATCAATATCGATGGATTTATCAAGTCCACATCCATTAGCTGGTTCAGGCATCCTATGCTCATTAATAATAACTTCGTGAGAAGATTTATCATATGCGTTTTGAGATTGTGTCTTATTTCTAGGTTTTAGAAAAACAGTTTTCCAATATGAATTTGTCTTAGGTTAAACTGTGTGAGGAGTTGATGAAGAGTTATGAACAGGTAAATGATTGGAAACAGTTACATCAGCATATTATGATTTGGAAAATGTTTCTCAGCTTCTGCATAAGAGATACCTGCCTTAGCTTTTTTAATACTCCTCTGTCGACTTAATTCAGGGCATATTTTGTTAGTTGCAAAATGATAATCGAAGGAGTTGTCTTCACCTATTCTACAAGAGTCAGCAGTATGATCTTGACCACATTTGAAGCACCTTGGCTTAGAATGACATTCAACTTTTGTGTGTCTATAGCGGCAGCAATGGAAACACTGTATAGTTGGGAAGATATACAAATCTACTGGAAGGGCATTAAAAAACATAAAAACCCTTTTAGGTAATATTTGACCATTAAATATCAGGACAATGGACTCAGTAGGTTTCTAGGAAACATTATCATTTAGTTTAATTTTGTAATTTAATTTTCTCACTTTAATAACAGCACCACATCCAATTGGGACAGGAATATATGACAATATATTTTCCTCAGTTAAGTCTATAGGAATGCCACGGACAATGCCCATACGGGTGGTATAAATGCCATTAAATTATTACTCTTAATTTTTATGATTTGCAAGTCATTGGCATGTTGGTAGTTTGTAAAGGCAACAGAGATTCTGTTTCTCCGTATTCTTTTTATACTGCCGTTTACAATGTTCTGTTGTTTGTTGTTTTTTAGGAAGTTGCCAAGAGTGATTGGATAAAGAGTGGTGCCATCATTTTGAGCTGAAGCTATTTTTTGTACATGTACTACCTACATAAAGAGCAGAATCGTGTTTCTTATATAATTTCCTACCAATGCCCATAGGCCGTGGTTGCTGAGATTTAATTACATCTATGGGTACTGGTGAAGTGTCCATAGGAGCAACTGATGTAGAAATTCCAACTATTTTATTGCAAACACAATTTTTTTCTAAGTCTGAAACATGTTCATTTTTCTCTCGACGTTTATTGCGTATAAAAATGAAAATGTCTTGCACAATTTCAACAGTTTTAGTCTTTATCTACTTCTGGATGCTGAAGAAGCATCCGAATCCAGACCAGATTCATTCGAAATGGTATCCACATCCAGAGGAAGTGACCTCCTTGGGTCAGGTGGCTCATTCATAGTAAAATAGAACTACTGACTAACAACTTATCTAAATTATTAATATACACAAACCAATGTGTTATATAACAGGATAATATATACAATATATATACATATTAATATACACAAACCAATGTGTTATATAACAGGATAATATATACAATATACATACATATACTACAACACCTAACTGATCGCTAAAATTATTATAATAAAAAAAAAAATCAAAAATACTTCCCCCTATATTTTATCTCCCATAGTTAATTTAATTCCTAAAATATTGACAATTTTTCTGACATAAATGCTGTTTACTAAGATTTAAAAGTACCATTCATTTTTAAACTGAGCATCTGGATACGTGAAATTATGTAATATTGTCTTTGTCCGCTTGGTGAAATAAAAAAACGCTTCAAGCTAAGCTTCCACCTTTCGGTATCGTTTTTGCATAGAAATTCAAGCAAATGCGTCCACCAATCCGCATTGTACGTATAGCTCGAATGTGCTCATCCGCGATACCGACGCTGTTGCTCTGAGAGGCAACTTTTGCGATGCGTGCATTGGCACGTCATTCAGATTGCCGGTTAGGTGGATGCAGATCAGGAAATCGTTTAACAAATCAGGAAATAGTATGTGAAATTCTCCACATTGTAATCTTTTCTGGAATATGTCTTGTGTCCAGATGTTCTTTTCCTTTTTTATGTGAACACACCAGCGATGACAATTTTTGCTTCTTCACTTTCCTCGCTTATTTCACTGAGATATTTTGCACGTAGGTACGGTTTATTATGGAAATTCGAAAAAAGTGGCGTCAGCAATCCGATTGCTGGTAGTTGCGGTGTCAAATGCAATCGCTGCCGATCAGCCGTTTGATGCGATGCGTCAAATGCGTACAGTGCCGAAAAGTGGGCGCTTAGCTTTGACTGCCTCGGTGTAGCACATGTCCATAGGCCACGGTAATCACTTACCATCAGATTTGTCGTTTGCTTGTCTGCCACATCAGTTGTAATAAAAAATTTAATTTAATTGACAGATCCTTTCCTCACAAGCTATACATACAAATTAACTTGCGAAGCTTACTGTAAAAATATAGCAGCATTGTAGGTAATACGTACTCGTACTCAAATCAGTGGTCTAGCAAATGTACAATCACGTCTCGTGTAAAATAAATGAAATTCCTTTTTTATTGGTGCTCTTATTTCGGTTTTTAGAATCTCGGGCACATTTTTGATTTTGTTATTACTTGTTCTATTTCATTTAAAAACGATTCGTCAGGCTCCTTGTGTAGATACTTGTAACTTATGAGTACCAGGTTCAGTATTCATTGTTTCCACAGCAGGCGTCCAGATACGAGGGATATTTGCAAAAGGGCTGCAATACAATTCTTCCGTAAAGCCATTAGTGCAGTTTTACCTAATTCGAAGTAAAATCTTCCGTGTTTTCAGACTCTAGTGTGGTTGCCAGGGCACAAATATTTTAACAAATACATAAGATGTGGTCTTATCATAAATGTATTTTTGACATTTCACTTTTTTTCTGTTTCTGAAATCCTGGAGGCAGTTTTTTTTTTTTTTAGGTTTTTTTAGGTTTACATTGGAAGCAGTTCAGTTTTTCACCTTCTGGTTTTCGCTTTCGTTCAGCCTTAAACAAAAACTAATATAAGTTTAAAAATATTCGTAGTAAATTCAACTTAAATCTATGCAAATACAAATATTAACCGATAAGGATACAAGAACAGCTTATTTATTTATATACATATACTGCATGTTACCCGCGGCTCTCCCCGCGTGGTATTCGGAACCCGTGCCCGAAGTTCATGGGGACCTGCTCCAAGTAGCCGATGTATTCCCGGCTATAATCTATATAACTGTACAGGATTTTGATCAATCAGTATTGGTCTGACCCGAACCTAGGCCAAATGTTATGCTTGTTTTTACTGTCCATAAATTTGACGTAAGAGGGCGGGACGTCGAGATAGGCTGTTCTACCATTCTTGTTAATCCCAGAATAAAGGTGTTTTAGTTGGTCACGATTTAGAGAATGAAATTGTCGTTAAAACCTGTTGAATAAAAATAATAAAAAGAATTCGTTTGATAAATTTTCCACTGTGGCTGCGCGTTGGGTAAAAATAGCAGATTTATGTACAGAAAGAAATATTTTTTATTTAGCACAGTTGAGCAAACTAAAAAAATATCAAACAACAACAAAAAAAATTTAGAACAGCGCTGATTTTCAGGCGACTGCTACGAGTATGACGTGCACATATATAAATAAAACAAACACAAATAGTACAACACACAACCCATAAATTATGCAACTAAGATACAATAAAAATACCCACCTAATAACATCGCAGTACAGGCAATTTTTTTTCAATATAAATTAGCTAACAATATGTCTTACCTCTTTATTTTCTGATCTCTATTAATCTGTTTATTGCATCACATCACCCACATTTCTAAAGAAAGGAGGATGGTCTTATTGGGAACATGATAATACATCGTTAGATAGGTCTTTTCAATTGGAACAACAATTGTTATGACAGCTTTGCTGTTACTACTGTCCGTTTGGAGTGATGAAGCTTTGAATTACTTGATAAATATTAAGACAGATACTAAGGTTTAATGTTTTTATACATATCCCGACATGACTTAAGAGACACAGCTTACTAAAACACAGGCAAATGAAGCTCGAGCTGTAACATTGTGCCGATGGGTAGTCGAAGTTAGTCGAAGTGGTAAACGGTCGTTTTAAGCGAGATTTTAAGTTACGGCAAAAATACTTTAATAGAGCGCTGCCTCACATGTTTGTGGATTTTAGAATTGCTGCAGCTAGTATAAACCACTTCCACTTACCCATCCATGACAACGTCCACGCATAAGATTTTTTTAATCATATAAGACGCAAAGTTGATGCACTAAATCTGTAACCTCTGAACGTGTCAGAAGGTCTCACCAGCTGACCCAGCGGAGAGATGCACGAGCTCAATAATATCCCAGGGCGCCTTTTCGTCAGCAGAGAAAAGAATGCGCGTGCGTATGGGAACCCCAGCGGAGACTTCAGAGAAACCACGTATGTTCTTTTAGTTTTGCACACATATATATTCGAGGAAATTACACAGGATACACAGAGTAAGAAACTTATAAAACTATAGTAGATCACAAATCTCAGCTTACAATCCCGAGTATAATCATATCATCTCCGTCTGCAGCACAGTAGCATAGAAGCCAGCCCGAGATGGCTGGGGGACGTCCTATACATTAGGGGCAAACGACGGGCTACCAGGAGAGGCAAAAGCAGTAATAAATTGGAATACGTGACCCTTGATCCGATCGTCGGCCTGCGTGTAATCCAGGAGCGCCTTTCACCACGCTCTCGGACAGCCAAGGCGCTGCACCTGCAGGAGCCCTCCGGTTTCGCAACCAATGGAAAAAGGGTACAGCAATGGTCGACGTCGAGGTGATCTTAGTATATAGGGTCTTCTTGAGCCGTATCTGGAGCCCTATGAACGAATTAACACTCAGAATCGTCTAAAATTGTAGAGGATCGGTAACAAAGACAAAAATAAAATTACTTACCACGAATGTGGGTAAAACTCAGATACACTGATTCTAATTGCAGAGTAACAATGAATAGTATAACGACAGATAAGTCACCAAAAGTAATGAGTCCAGTGCGTCTCGTAACATCGATCCTGGCTTATATAGCCACTGGATTAGAAGTTTCGCGAAGCCATCCATTCCTTTTTTTTTTTTTACTTAATGAGCTTAATGATCAACAACCACCCTCATTACCGTGATTCGATCACCAAAGTGAATAATACAAAGCAGGTGGCAACGCCACCCCGCGAACACTATGCGAACTAGCATAATCGATCTTAACATCAGCAACTCACTACGAGAAGTCCGTACTGACGGAGCACTAGATGGCGCTACCGACAGATAATATTTCTAAAAAATCTTACTACAAAAATTCTGTTACAAATCTCGTATACAATTATGTACAAAGAAAGCGCTTGAATAACCGGAGGGCTGATTTTCAACGACTGGAATCTAATCAAATAGAAAACTTCCCATCGATGATCGAAGACCAAATAATTATTCTAGCCTTAGGTACATATCAATTGAAACTGGCGCGAAGTTATTGCAGCGAGCATCTCCATGATGGCCTATACTCAATAGAAGCGTATAGGGAAAATCGGTTAGACGATCTACCTGATAATGGCATACACGAAAATGTGTGGCTTTTGCGTGGACGCATTCAATCACGTCATGTCAGGCAAAAGGCTATTGCTACATTTTAATAAACAACGACCAAAACAGCAATAGTATAATAGAATATTATTGTACATGCCTATCAGGACGACGAACGATGGGCACATGTGCACAAATAATATCAATTATCTGGTATTTAGGATATGCAATTCATGCAGGATTTAATGCACCCGCAACATTTTTAAACGATGTTATTATAGATCACCTATGAGACGAATTAAGTATTTTTTGTGTTATTATTTTCTCTGTTCAAAATTGTTTTCTTTAACCTTTATGTCTGTAAAGTACGTGGATATAAATAATTGTTTAGTATTTTTCTTAAGCAATAAAAAGCTTCATAGCTTCAAACGGACAGCAGTATCTAACAACAAAGCTGTCATAATGATTATTGTTCCAATTGCAAATACCTATGCAACGACATATATCATTTAGCTATTGGAGGGTGGTCCCAAGTTCCATACATTTTTTCCCCATCCTCCTTTTGTAGGTGCTCAAATTGGTGGGACGCAAACTCTACATTCTTAATCGTTGTTCGTATAATTGTTAAAACACAACAATGAATGTGGTTGATATAATCTGTTTCATTTATTATTTCGCGAACGCACCGCTAGTTTAATTGTAACAGCGCGTCGAACACCAGTTCCTTAATTACAGTTTGCGATGTGCAGATAAATTGTTCACAAGATTGGCGAAGTACCCGTATTCATCGAATTATTTATATGTACGTATGTAGGTACTGTTACAAATCATTCTGTGATTTACTATGTCATACTTACCTACCATATTTTGTTTCTTTTTTTTTTTTTTTTTTTTTACGTGCGGGAAATCCCCACGGATACCCGCCCCTCCGGAGCCGGAGGGGTGGGTTATGTCGGACTCGAACCGACTAAACCGCACGCCGTCTGTGGGTCGTGGTGCTAGGCCGGAGGTGAGGTTGTCTTGCGACATATCCCTCGCACCCCGGCTGACCCAGGGCCATCCCTTTCGGTCTGGCCCTCCTCGGGAGGTGGGGACCACGCCGTCCCCGACTCAACCCCGGTGTGGGGACGCGCGCATCGTCCTACGATGCGCGCCGCCGCCGTGGCCTGCTTCTGCTAGGGTGACGGGTGGCTCCACCCGTCACCCTCAGGCCCGCGCTCATGGGGGGCGGAGGTCTGTAAGCGCCCTCCGACGCCCGAGCCGCCTTCGGGCGCGAGCAGCGATGTCAGCGAGTCTCTCTCGCTCACCGCGCCGCGCCCGCTCTGCTGTCTCCTTCGCGAGCATGACCTGCTCGCAGAAAGAGGCGCTGGCCGCCCACGCATCCGCGCAGCGGACCATCGCCGCGAGCAGGGTGGAGAGCGTGAGCACTCTCACCCCCAGGGCCTGCACAAGCTCCCGCCTCGGCGTCTCAAACGCCGGACACTCGGTGAGCGTGTGCAGCCCCGAGTCCACGCTCGCGTCGCAGTGATGGCACTCGGGCGTTGGCTCAATACCCATCAGATGCAGATACCGCCCGAAGTAACCGTGCCCGGTTATCATCTGCGTCTGACGGTACGAGAGGCTCCCGTGTGGCCTCTCTAGCCACTCCCCCATGATGGGCCTTCATATTTTGTTTCTATTGGTTTCAAGACATTTGGAAATTTTGGAATCTTTAGTTAAGGCATTTAGAGTGAAGGTCCAAATTTGATAATATTTCACAATTGGTTTCATTTATATTAGTATGCGCTAACAACTTTACAATTGAAAAAAAAAACCATATCTACCAATCACCTAAGTAACTTTAACAAAACAATCCTGTATTTTCTAATAGGTAATAGGTAGAAACTTAGTAGCAAATAAATCGTTCGAGTGATGTCCAATAGTCGACTTTGTCAATAACTTTAGTTAATAAGATAATGAGATTAAACTTTAGTATAGTAGGTATATTGTGATGTAGAATAGAAAACGTTAATCAACTTTTTTGTTGGTTTTCACCAGTGAAAATCCATTTAACGGAGTTCACACGTGTTATCAATAGAATGGAATAAATTGTACTTTACCTCATTTACATTCATCAATGAAATTCAGTCTTTATTTTTATATTCTAAGTACGCGTACTGCTTAATATTATTGTCATTCACATACATTTATATTTATTAAAAGTGAATATTTGCACTAGTGGTAAGTGTAATATCAATACAGAGATATTATATAATCAGTCATACATCGACTCGTGTACTTCAACGAACAAAAGTATTTTCTCATTTACTTTTTAGATTTTATTTTTGTATTGCGGGCCCCTACTTAAAATGAGGTCGGAGGAGAGAGCATTAAATCGTAAAACAATCGCATAATGTGGAGGCAATATTTACAGAGGAAAATTAATAACCGATGGCCGCGGAGCCCTCGGGCCCTTGCGCTCGTAACTTTTTGGCATAACCAGATCGTATCACGAAATAAAATCAAAATGTTAATTGATTTAATTTTATCATTCCGAATTTCATTTTATAACGAGTATGTAGACTAAGAAGTGTTATACTTATTGTATTAATGTCTGTGATTGTAATACCTATGGGTGTTTTAATAATGTACAGTCAGCGTGAAAGTAGTTGATCAAACAGCCTCCGTGGCGTAGCGGTAGTGAACGCGGCCTCTACGCAGAAGGCGCGGGTTCGATCCCCGCTCAGTACAATATGTATTTGCATTGATCTGGTCGTGTCTCGGAGAGCACGTTAAGCCGTCGGTTCCGGTTGTCATATAAACATCTATGGCAGTCATTACGGGTAGTTGGAGCCCTCAAACATTCAACAACTGGTCTAGCTGCAATGCTTCGATATCGCCTTTGGGTTGTGGAGGTCAGATCACGGAAAATATCGAAGTTTAGCCAAATCTGCAGTTGGTCTGATAAAAAGCGGACCCCAGACTCCAAGTTGAAAAGCTTCGGATGCGACTGGGATTGACGCTAGGATGAAGAAGCGTGAAAGTAGTTGTTGATCAATATCAGATTTCGAAAAATATAATTTGTGAAAATTTGCGATTAAAATATTTTTTTGCTTGTATTAAAATAAATAATTTGAATCAAATGTTTAAGCATCTTGCATGCTAAATATTCAAATCGACTACGATAGGAAAAAATATTAAATTGGTCTAGGCGGGGTTCATTGGTTCCGATAGTTCGTGAGAATATCGGTAGACCCTCTACCGTCGTCTCAAAGACGGATATAAAGGAGAAAATTGGATTGGTTCGGGCGAAGTCTGGTAGCTTAGTGGTCAAAGCATTGCCCCTGTAAGGTAAAGATCGCGGGTTCAAGCCTTGCCTAGATTCAATATCTTTCCCATCTTAATCGATTAAAATATATAATTTGGAAATATGTATCTACTTTTGACGCTGACTATATCTACTAATCTAATAGTATTGGGTAACATAGTGTGATCTAGTGTTTAATATTAATAATGTTTTTTGTTAGTGATTTAGTACGGAATGCAATTATTATTGTTATTGCGAGCGGGGATATTATTATCATGTTATTTTTATTATTGTACTGCACTGTTGTACAATATTGTGGTATTGTTATGATCTATCGTAAGATATTATTTACATTTACAGTTTTAATAAAATATGACCCCGATGTGACGGCCTTTTATTTACATTAGCCATTTTTTGTAGCCAAAAGTTCAAAGTGAATAATGTATTATTGTTGATAGCTCACGGACGTTCGCTGCAAAGTGTTACGTGTACATTGCCTACCATTATCATTACCAAAAATATAATGTAAGCAGCAGTACCTAAGTAAGCACTTTGGTAAGGTCACCCTCTAAAGTTTTGGTCCCACGAAGTAGGGGTGAGCCTTCGAGCGGGCACTTTTCCATAAGCTGTATGTTTGCTATCGGATGGAGAACAGGGCCCTGATTCTACTACTGTTATTCTCATTGCAAAACCACTGCGGTACCGCAGACACTGTAACAAATTCCTTATAATACTAATAATACTTTAGACTTTACTGCTGTACTGTTAAAGTCTAAAATTAAATGACAATCTTGTAGAGTGAATGAAAAATGTCATAAACTCTTTCTATTTTCATTTTAGACTTTAAGACTCAGCTATAAAGTTTAAAACTTAATGATATTTTATGCAATGTCAGCGGTATGACATTGGTTTTGTTATGTTACAAAATTAGCAGATTTGTGGGCCAGTTCTATCCCTTAGTCGCCTTCTAGAACTCCAACGGAAATAGATGGGGGTGGCCCTATTCTGCTTCACAGGGATATCACCGACTTCAAAGGCATTGAAAAGTGCAATATAATAAATTATTGATTTAAAGACGTTTCTATTGAAGTCTGTGCCAAGCCCGAATCACAATGTAATATGTATATACGTATTATAAAGCATCAACGATTCAATATGATCACGCACGAATTAACCCAAACGTCTTCAGGCTTTCACGGCCGGCGTTGCATGTAGAATATACTGCTTCCGGGCTGGTTGGCCGTGGTCCATGTGAAACTTGCGTTCCAGACGTTTCGTCGATCACTGCGGTCGACATCTTCAGTGGCGCAGGGCCGGGCGACGACAACTTCGGAGACCTTGCCTCGCCGGCGGCTGACGTGCGAGTGGCGCGATGGCTTGAGTCACGGCTGTATTTATAGGCACGGTCGGAGCGGGGAATCGACTCACTTGATTCTGATTGGCCAAGCGCTGTGGCGCGGACGTTCTCGATCCTGATTGGTTGTTTGCACTGTGATACCGAGTGGCTCTCAGTGCTGGGTACCAATCTTTTTGGAGCTGAAATCCCTCGTTTTTTCGGTTAAAGTTGTTGGGATGCTTGAATATTTCGATGGCTTCTCGAAGCATACGTGGGAAAAAATGTGTTGTGGTAGCTAGAACTTTCGTGTTCTGAAATTCGATGGTATGATTCCCATCCTCTTGGGTGTGTTCTGCAACCGCTGACTTGTCGAAGTGGCAGAGGCGGCAATTACGTTCATGTTCCGACAGGCGGGTCTTAATGCTTCTTTGGGTGGTGCCCACGTATACCGAGCCACATGAGCAGGGGATTCTGTAAACTCCAGCTGACGATAGTGGATCACGTGGGTCCTTGACCGAACGGTGAAAATTCCGTAGCTGCGTCGTGGGCTTGAATATCGGCTTGATGTTACAAGCTTCTAGCAGTCTTCCGATACGATCCGTAATGCCACGAATGTATGGCAAGAAAGCCTTCCCTATCGGAGCTGGTTTTTCCTCATCCTGGTTTGTCTGCGAAGCTTTCTTTGGGTGAAGAGCTCTCCGTATCTCATGTGCAGAGAATCCATTAGCTTGGAAGGCCGAGTCCAAGTGGCGTAACTCGTTTTGTAGGTGTTGAGGTTCACAGATGGTCTTAGCTCGGTGGACCAGTGTCTTGATAACTGACATTTTTTGTCTGGGATGGTGGTTGGAGTCCTTGTGTAGGTAACGGTCTGTGTGTGTCGGCTTTCGATAGACTCGGTGACCAAGACTGCCATCTTCTTTCTTGGATACTAGGACATCTAGGAATGGTAGCTCCCCGTTCTTCTCAACTTCCATGGTGAATTGGATGTTCGGATGGATGCTGTTTAGGTGATCCAGGAACTTAGTCAGCTCCGAGTCCCCATGAGTCCAAACCACGAAGGTATCGTCCACGTAGCGGAACCAGACCTTAGGCTTCTTGGGAGCTCTATCCAGAGCATCTTCCTCAAATGATTCCATGTAAAAGTTCGCGACTATCGGGCTGATGGGGTTACCCATGGCTAAACCGTCCACTTGCTCATAGAACGTGCCGTTCCACTGGAAGTAGGAAGTCGTCAACACGAACTCGAACAGATCAGCGATGTCCTTGGAGAAGAGTGGTCGGATACGCGACATTGCCTCCCTGACCGGAACTCTCGTGAACAGAGAGACAACGTCGAAGCTGACTAGACGATCGTCCGGATGTAGTTTTAGGTTCTTGAGTTTCTCCACGAAGTGGCGAGAGTCTTTGATGTATGACGAGGATGATCCGACATGTTGTTGAAGCAGTCCGGTGAGATACTTCGAGACTGGATGAGTGGGTGAGCCGATAGTACTCACGATGGGCCGGAGCGGTACTGAAGGCTTATGGATCTTTGGTAACCCATACAACCTAGGTGGAAGAGCTTCAGACTTCTTGATGAAGCTTTGCGTTTCTTCTGGGATAGATGAACCCTTGATCAGGTTGTTTACCTGTCTCAAGATTCTTGCCGTTGGGTCTTTTGGAATCTCCTTGTAGGTAGCTGGGTCGAGAAGATCCTTGATCTTGGTCTCATAATCCTTGGTGTTAAGAACCGCTGTGGCATTGCCCTTATCAGCTTTCAGGATAACAATATCCTTGTTCGCTCTTAGGTACTTTAAGGCTTTCCGTTCTTTCTCTGTGATATTGCTCCTCGGTGGCTTGGCCCGCTGTAGAACTCTACAGGACTCTTGGCGGACCCTCTCAGCCAGTTCTTGGGGGAGTTTCCGTAGGCTTGCTTCGACGTTTGCGATAATATCTTCCACCGGAACTGATCTTGGGGCAATGGCAAAGTTCTCACCTTTGCTTAAGACTGACATCTCCTCCTCGGATAGTTGGTGGTCTGACAGGTTCACAACTACAAGTCGTTTATCCAGACTTGGACCAGACTCTTGTGCTCTTGGGAGCCTGTTAAACTTCCTCATCTGACGTGTAGTAGCCTGCTCGCTTTCCCAGGTCATGGTGTTGAAGGTTAGTTTTTCCAGGCGGTCCCAATCATTCGGTGAAAGCTCATGGGCGACTTGAAGGTGGACTCTGAGAAGATCCTGACTGAGTAGTGCCAGGGTCCGACGTGTACTGTGAATACGTTCTCGGAGAAGGGCTTTCTCTGTACGATCGTAGATTCGGTGCGAAGCGGGACTCTGTATGATCCTCTTCTGGCGCAGAAAGTGGGGCACGACGTTGCTATCCCGACAGCGGAGTAGAAATGCCAATGAAGATAAAAGATGGGCTTTTCTTTTTCTAAGTGACTCAAGGCGGCGAACTCGCTGGTGAACTTCCTCCCCGTAGAGGCGTTGAATATAAGTCTTCAGGCTTTCACGGCCGGCGTTGCATGTAGAATATACTGCTTCCGGGCTGGTTGGCCGTGGTCCATGTGAAACTTGCGTTCCAGACGTTTCGTCGATCACTGCGGTCGACATCTTCAGTGGCGCAGGGCCGGGCGACGACAACTTCGGAGACCTTGCCTCGCCGGCGGCTGACGTGCGAGTGGCGCGATGGCTTGAGTCACGGCTGTATTTATAGGCACGGTCGGAGCGGGGAATCGACTCACTTGATTCTGATTGGCCAAGCGCTGTGGCGCGGACGTTCTCGATCCTGATTGGTTGTTTGCACTGTGATACCGAGTGGCTCTCAGTGCTGGGTACCAATCTTTTTGGAGCTGAAATCCCTCGTTTTTTCGGTTAAAGTTGTTGGGATGCTTGAATATTTCGATGGCTTCTCGAAGCATACGTGGGAAAAAATGTGTTGTGGTAGCTAGAACTTTCGTGTTCTGAAATTCGATGGTATGATTCCCATCCTCTTGGGTGTGTTCTGCAACCGCTGACTTGTCGAAGTGGCAGAGGCGGCAATTACGTTCATGTTCCGACAGGCGGGTCTTAATGCTTCTTTGGGTGGTGCCCACGTATACCGAGCCACATGAGCAGGGGATTCTGTAAACTCCAGCTGACGATAGTGGATCACGTGGGTCCTTGACCGAACGGTGAAAATTCCGTAGCTGCGTCGTGGGCTTGAATATCGGCTTGATGTTACAAGCTTCTAGCAGTCTTCCGATACGATCCGTAATGCCACGAATGTATGGCAAGAAAGCCTTCCCTATCGGAGCTGGTTTTTCCTCATCCTGGTTTGTCTGCGAAAACTTCGCAGCTTCGCAGACAAACCAGGATGAGGAAAAACCAGCTCCGATAGGGAAGGCTTTCTTGCCCCTTGCTCACCCACGTGATCCACTATCGTCAGCTGGAGTTTACAGAATCCCCTGCTCATGTGGCTCGGTATACGTGGGCACCACCCAAAGAAGCATTAAGACCCGCCTGTCGGAACATGAACGTAATTGCCGCCTCTGCCACTTCGACAAGTCAGCGGTTGCAGAACACACCCAAGAGGATGGGAATCATACCATCGAATTTCAGAACACGAAAGTTCTAGCTACCACAACACATTTTTTCCCACGTATGCTTCGAGAAGCCATCGAAATATTCAAGCATCCCAACAACTTTAACCGAAAAAACGAGGGATTTCAGCTCCAAAAAGATTGGTACCCAGCACTGAGAGCCACTCGGTATCACAGTGCAAACAACCAATCAGGATCGAGAACGTCCGCGCCACAGCGCTTGGCCAATCAGAATCAAGTGAGTCGATTCCCCGCTCCGACCGTGCCTATAAATACAGCCGTGACTCAAGCCATCGCGCCACTCGCACGTCAGCCGCCGGCGAGGCAAGGTCTCCGAAGTTGTCGTCGCCCGGCCCTGCGCCACTGAAGATGTCGACCGCAGTGATCGACGAAACGTCTGGAACGCAAGTTTCACATGGACCACGGCCAACCAGCCCGGAAGCAGTATATTCTACATAACCCAAACGGTTTCGTTGTTAGGAATGTAGACACTTCATAATATATACAAATTTCAAACAAAATCAAAATAAAAGGATTTCATGACTAAATTACTTATTCTGAGTATACCACCTAAACCTCACTCTTCAGTATGAATATTACAACAGCACCTACAGCCTGAACACCAGGCGACGTCACCACAATTCCATCCTTTGCAATTTGATACAAAATACAATAACCCACCAAAATTGATAGGTATCTACTTAATCGGTAACTTTATCTGAATAATGCCTACGGTGTAAACCTAACATAATAATTAACTTCAAATAAGCAATATTATTAAAACGATTGATGAATCAATTCCATTGAACAGCACGCGCCGTATACTTAAATCTATTTGCATATAGGTAGGCACAGTCGACAAACAATAAAGCAAAACGCCTTTTCCTTTTTATATAAAGTTGTATGAAAAGGTGTAACAGTTATTTATCCTTCGTCGCCTTTGTAAATCTACATTGTAGATATTAAAAAGAAAAAAATAGGTTTTGTTAATACGATTTTGAACCAAAAATAATAATATTTTTGTCTCTTTGTTCGCGATGAGCGCAGAGTTTTGAACTAATTTTAATGCGATTTTTAATAGTTAGATCTTAGTCTATATTGTATTGCAATTGTTAGAACCAGAGCTATGACTGAAACGATAACCGAAATTTACGTGGTGGAGCAGCGGGTATTAGTTAGCAGGTACAGTCAGCATCAAATCTATCTAGATGACGAAGTGCTCAAAAATAATCTTAATGCCTTGATATTCCACTCTTTCCGTTGTCTGATTGTTTTGATATTTGGTATACACCTTTAATTTGCACGATAATACAATTTAAATCAATGAAACAGTTTGATTTGCTTCTAATACCTTAGTTTAAAGATCATTTTGACACGTTTTTGTCAAGATATTTCTGAAGCTGACTGTATATTATATATGTAGTTTAAATTATTGTAGGGAATAATTTAGAAGGCGTGTACAAATAGTGTAAGAAGCATATCCCTAGTGTAGTGTAGGCGCAAGCCGCGGGCTCGGTGCAGGCGCTCGGGCGGTGGCCACGAGCCCGGGTGGTCGGCGATGCGACGACGCCGCTGATTCATGTCGCTGATAGCAATCGCAGGCGCCGGCGCCCAGTACTATTTTCTAAATTTATCACCATTGGTATTTGCCTACCATGCGTACTGAGTTGAATAAAGGCATCTATAATTCTAACTAAAGAAAAATCTGCGCCTGATCGGACCTATCTCTGATTTATATAAATGTACCCACACATTTACTATCACTACCTACTCAATGCATACTTACATTTATTAAGAACCTTTTAATGAAATAACCTCTAATAAATCTGAAAGTAGGAATATCTATCCCTATAACCATGGTATAGTGTTGAAAATTTTCTGACCCAGCCAGATACTTAGGTGTAGCCTTCTGGACGTGATTCACGGTGGGTCATTTTAAAGGGTATTTTTATTCACGAGCCAGTAGTCACATAACCCCCCTAGTTGTGAATTTTTTTTAAAGAGTAATTTAAAAAGTTTCGTTTCTAAATTTTTTTATAGAAACAGTTGCCTACAAACGAGTTACCAACTTTATGAAGCCTGAGTTTTAGCACTGTAAGGCTATTTTTATTTCTCGTATTAAAATTATGTTCATCAGATTTTTTTGAAGAGAAACGTTTGAGTAGCATCTTTTAAAATATTAATTACTTTGAATAGTTCTTTCAGCGAGTTACCTACTGGGTGGGTATGGGTATTTTGTAATATAAATAGTCTTAATATCGGCAGCTGAGCTCCACAGCAGCAGACCATATGACATAATGCTATGAAAGTAGCTAAAATAAAGTAATTGTGCCTTTTCCGTTTTAGTGACCTTATCTTTCTAACCGTATAGGCAGCTGAGCTAAATCTTCCTGCCAAGGCTGTGATATGAGAACCGCATTGCAGTTTACTACTATCAAGAGTTATTCCGAGAAAAACTGTCGTAGGTATTGGCTATTGGAACAGATTAATTACGCATTGTAATATTAGCATCTACCTGCCTACATTGGCATAGTAAATTTACACATTTTTAACCGACTCCAAAAAACGAGGAGGTTCTCAGTTTGTCGCGTATGGGCTTTTTTATGTATGTTTGTAACGCGATATCTAAGCCAGTTTTGAACGGAATTTTATTATTTTTACGGCGTTGGATAGGGTATACAGTTAGATTGGTCTCATATCCCAGAAGTCCGGATCTGATGCTGAGATCCTGGAGAAATAGAGGGAACACCTCAAAATTACATGAAAATGCGCCTACTTAGTTTGTGTTAGCAATCATTTGTATAATGTCGTTTCCTGGGCGTTAGTAACAAATGCCCAGGCGCTTTCTATTAAAATTTCAGTATAGTGAAAATTTATAAAATACAACCTAGTAATGATTTTTACAACACATACGTATTAATCAATGAATGTTGTGTTGTTTAGTTCGGCCCGGTTCTACGCAGTAAGTCAGTGGTTGAGGAGCTGGTCACCAATATGGCTTCCGATATGGTGCCTCTACGGAGGATGCTGTGGTCGACCTTGTACAGTCGGTTGCTAACAAGCTCGACAAGAAATTTAAATGCTATGGCATCTTCCTAGATCTCAGTAAAGCTTTCGACACTGTTTGTATACCTAAACTGATAAAGAAAATAGAGAATGTGGGTATACGAGGTATAGCTCTTGACATCTTTAAGGATTATCTTTCTGAACGAAGTCAATCAGTCAGGGTAGGTAATGTGATTAGCACAGAGGAACAAATCACCTTTGGTGTCCCTCAGGGAAGTATCTTGGGTCCAACTCTTTTCCTAATCTATATAAATGACCTTTGTAATCTGCCTCTAGACAACTGTGACATTTTCACTTACGCCGATGATACGGCACTGTTGGCATATGGTAAGAGTTGGGATGACGCTAAACTACATTCGGAAAACGCATTAAGGAGAGTTATGAATTGGTTAGCAAGTAATCTTTTAACCTTAAATGTTATTAAGTCCAAATTCGTACGTTTCAAAATACCGCATACCTCAAAACCATCTGCTGAAACCGGAAATCTAAAAGCCCATAACTGTCCGCAAAACACTGTAGCATGTACCTGTCTGTCGCTGACGATGGTAGAATCCATAAAATATCTTGGAGTATTCATTGACGAAAAACTAGACTGGACCATTCAATTGAATTCATTAACGTCTCGCATCAGAAGACTTATATACATTTTTAAAAATTTAAGATTTTCAGCGGATAAAGTTACTCTCCGAACAGTTTACTTGGCCTTGTGTCAATCGATCCTAATGTACTGTATCCCTGTGTGGGGGGGAACCCACAAAACTGAGCTACTAAAGCTTGAAAGAGCCCAACGGGCTGTGCTCAAAGTAATACACTTTAAACCACGTGACTACCCTACATATATGTTATATTCAGAATGTAAGGTCCTAAGTGTTAGGAAATTATACATTTTAAAATCCATCCTCCGCAAGCACTCCATGATTTCTTATAATAAGCAGCTTCTCAGACAGCGGCGTCGTAACTTCCCGTTATGTCCAACGATCCCTTGCAGGACAGCTTTCGCAAAACGACAGTTTAATGGCCTAAGTTCCAGGCTTTATAATAAAGCCCACAAAAAATTAAATATCTACGCTTTGACTAAGAGCGAGGTAAAACACAAGTTAAATTCCTGGCTACTAACATTAACATATAGTGATACCGAGGAGATTCTAACCACGGTACAGTGAAGTGAGATAAGTTTACACTCTAACTACAGACTCATAACAAATTAATATACACATAGTAAAACACAACATATACACGCGCACACCCTCATACACTCACGCAGCACACACACACACACACACACACACACACACACACACACACACACACACACACACACACACACACACACACACACACACACACACACACACACACACACACACACACACACACACGCACACACACACACACACACACACACACACACACACACACGCGCACACACATTTTATACACATACTTACATCTTATTTATTAACAAACTTTAATATAAATTAAGTACTTTGTTCGCCCTCTGCATGTAAAACACCGCAATTAGACACGTTATAAATGGACGCTTTTCCCTAAGATACAGACAGATTTTCTGCCTAGTTTAGGGGAAGGAGTCCTATGACCCTGCTTTTGTGTACTGGTTTTTTCTTTTCTTTATAAATTGTAATTGTAAGACAACTCTGTATGCCATGTTAGAACCATTTATACCAAATAAATTATATCAAAAATTATATCAAACTAATTAAAGAGGCAAAGGAATTCAGCGTGTTATGCCAATGCAACTATTTATGCCGCAAGTAAGTTGGGCTATGGTTAAATTACTTACATTATCATACATTTTTGCATATTTCTAGGAAATAAACTTAAGCACCGTGAAAGGATAAACTGCATCATTAATATGATTTGAATAAATTGCATATTTATTGCATATTTATTGCAAAAAAAGTCCTCCACATTTATGTATCTCCTAACACTCGTCTTTTTATATGTGCTCGAATACCCAATATGTTAGAGGCAGGTTATATAGGAATACCCAATATGTTTATGAGAATGGCGGTCTGAAGCTAAATGTGGCGAAGACAGATACTTGGCCTTAAACTCAACAGATCCCCTATCCGTCCGCATAGGGGATGACTTGGTTGGGCGCAAGGACCAGGTTAGGTACCTGGGATCTGTACTTCACGTGACTGGTGACATCGACCACGACGTGAAGGCACGTATTGCCGCCGCGTGGGCCTAATGGCGGGAAATGACTGGCATCATATGCGATCCTGAAATGCCAGTCAAGTTGAAGGGAGAGGTCTATAAGACGATCATTAGGCCTGTCCCTTTACACGGCTGTGAGGCGTGGCCGCTGTTGGAGCGACACAAGCAGGAGCTGCGTGTCACGGAGATGAAAATGCTGCGGTGGATGTGCGGAGTCACGTGTAAGGACCGTGTGAGGAACTCTCGCATACGCGGCAGCCTTCATGTCCGTGACATCGTAGATAAAATGCAAGAGAGTCGCCTCCGCTGGTATGGCCCCGTCTTGCGGCAGCAGCCAGGCTACGTGGGTAACAAACGCCTGGCAATGGCGCCCCCGCCGGGTCCAGGTAGAAGGGGTGGGCTCAAAAAGTCCTGGCTTGACGTCGTGCAGGGTGACATGCGTGTAAATGGTCTCACTACCATCGACGCCCAAGATCGTGCGAAGTGGAGGAGGAAGAGTCGGAAGGCGGACCCCAAGCTCCGAGGGCATCTTGGCCTCGGATGCAATCGGGATAACGTCTAAATGTTAGTACACGGTGGTTCAGACCACCTCAGTGGCGGTATGTTTGGCACTACAAGTCGGCACTTACCAATTAGGATCCGAACATGAACCTACTGGTAGCTGTGCATTTAGGTCGCTTGCCAAAGCTGCCGAGGGAAACTTCTGCCTTGCGTCCCCGCTGCAAAAACCTGTCGGTAGTCTGGCCCATGGCGCTAAGGAGAAAGCCAATCTCTTGGGTAATCTCTTTGCGTCAAACTCGACTATGAACGATGGGAATGGCGAGCCACCTATTTTTCCCAGCTGTGGTGCTTCTATGCCTGAAGTAAAAATCACGCAACTGATGATCCGGCGGGAACTTCAATCCCTAGATGATGGGAAGTCGAGTGGGCCGGACGGTATACCAGCGATGGTGCCCAGGCACTGTACCCCCGAGTTGTGCCCAGTACCTACTTACACTCCTTTTCGCGCTCTCTTATTCTGCGAGTCAAGTCCCGGCCTCGTGGAAGACTGCGTTCGTTCATCCTGCGCGTAAGAAAGGCGACAGAAAAGACCCGTCAAATTACAGGCCCATTTATTTATTTATTTCACTTTATGCACTAGGCATTCTCTAAAAGTCAACCTAGGGTGGTGCCTATTGCTGTAACCTCCTGTCTCTCGAACAACAACACATTGGGTGTATTATGGTCCTAAAAGATGAAAACTGTGGTTGATGGCTTCCAGGACTGGATTAAACTTGGACTACGAAAGCAAATCTTGGACCACAAAAACGGTAAAAATAAATTATTATAAAACATCCGACCTCAAAACCAAATTGGTAAAAGTAAAAGTTTAAAATAACTGAATTTAGAGAGAGAATTTAGAGATTTTCGATCTGTTAGAAGTCGGTGTCAACTTTGGTGGCTGTTCTGACCTGCTATAATGCCATCAATTAACGTATGATAAGTTGATGAATTAGGGGTGGTTTTATTTGTTTGATTTGACACCAACTTCTGTATTGAATTGACCGAAATATCATTTGATTGCGTCATGGTAGTAGGTACAGGTACAGCAAACAAATTTGGCACCGACTTCTATCAGATCGGAAATCTCTAAATTGAGTTACTTTTTAAGTATTTTTCGTGGAAGAATAAAATAATTATTGTTACAATAGAATATTTGCAGCGCACTAGAATAAAAAAGTGTCATATCTTGGTGATAACTTGAATTTGTTATGTGTAACATGATATGTTGGTCGAGCAGTTTAATTATAACAAAACAATTAAACGGGTTTAAGAATAATATTTTAGAAATACGTACAGGTGTACCTTTAGATCTTTGGTGAACCCAAAAATATGTTCCATTTTATTTATGAAAATAAAATATTATAATAAACTTTACGTTTGTGTTTGTAGAAAGCAAAAACGCGGCAAATTCCTAGACTTATATTTTTCTGCCGGAAAAAGCAAATGCAACAAGCTCATACGGCCTCGTCGGTTTTCGTAGTTTTATTTACTAATTAAGTATATTTACTTAACTGCAATATCTTAAAATTAATCACTCTAAAAATGCGTATTCCTTTTCAAAAATATGAATAATACTTAAATTAACTTTTATCTAGTTATATAAAAAATACATTTTTTTACGTCGCACATTTGTAAATATAGGTACGCATAAAACTTCGCTGTATATGTGAGACGCAAATGGCCCATTGTTTTTTTTTTGGAAAACTAAACAGCTGGTGTAAATGACATGACTTGATTTAGTTGTTTATTTTATGAAATTTATGTGGTTTTATGGATACATACATGTTGTCGATTAAAAATTGTTATATTTTTAAGCTTTTTTTCTTTCTTTTCTTCTTTTTTTAACAATATAGAATTGTAATTCAGTGTAAATTTCGGTAATTATTTCAAAATTAAATTACATTCTCCTCCTAGAGAATGACTTAAATTCAGTAATTCTTTTTCCGTTTTTAACAGATTGAAAATGACTATTGTTATTTTCGCTTTTAGTGCCATAGAATGTGGCTTTTTTGAGCAAGTTTTCCAAAAAAAATATAAACATTCGAATTGAGAACCTCCTCCTTGTTAAGAAGTCGGTTAAAAGCCAAGATAAAACAAATCATGGGTATTATAAACCTCCTTTATAATTTAGGAAGACCTTTTTGCGGTTACCAGGTCGTATTGGAAAATCCTAAGACTGAATTTCACCTGAGAAAATCCATATGACATACTTAATTATATGTATGTCTTTTTCCCTTAAACTTTTTTCCCTCTGGCCTTGGCAGTGATAAGAACCCGCCATCTGCTTCTATTTTGCAGATTTAACTCAGCTCAACTAAATTCTACTAACTACTACCAACTATTTAACTTTCACGACTAAATTCAACTAACACGTTTCACTAAATGAAATCATTGAGTGAATCATGCAAATATAGTGTATGTTGAAAGTTCAATTTAATTTAAAGGTCAAGTTTATATTTACTTATGGGTGAAGCCAGCCCAAGTTAGATTAAATAATCATCAATCAATCAATTTGCCTATTGCAGTCCACTGCTGGACACACGCTTGTTCCAAGTATCAAATAAGTATCTAAAAATATGTAAAACTATAGTAAATACCTACCTACTTATAGATAAAGTATGATGTAATAATACTCTTGAAATTTTAATTGAAGACAGGTGATCCAAAACGCACATATTATGAAAAATGCCTATGAACACCTATGAACACAGTAGGCGAATTATTCATCATGTCTAGTAGATTAACGGCTTCCGAGAAGTAAAACTGTATCTTTGAGAGAACATAGGTAATTAGTCTTGTGTCAACAAGTGTAAGTAGGTACTTAAAAGGTCGCGCGAATTAAGGCAACAAGGCTTAGATTAACAATGGTATCAAACAAACAGAAGGTAACAGAACGAAGACAAACATTCGTGGCTCTTTCAAAGGCACACAATAGTCGTCATCAATTACAGGCAATAGATCGCCTAACATCATTTGTCCGTCTGTCCGTTACTCGACTGGGACATTCCCACGGCTCTCGGGACGATCGTGTTTGTTGTCGGAATATGTCCAACGAGAAATAGTAATAGAAAATTGTTTCTGATTGCTTCGCTCTCTACCTACTTCGATCATCCTATTTTTATTATTACCTAATGGAATAAGTATTTCTTATAACTTTACTTTCTGACGGTATTGGCTCGAAACAATGGCAGTGTTGGTTGTTGTGAATTGAAAAATATTTATTAATTTGATCATCTACGAATACGTATGGTTAATAGGTTTTAATTTTTAATTAACATATTTTAATGAAGTTCATTAAGTAGTGGCAAGAAACAGAAGCAAAATGATGGATAATCGAAAAAATACCATTGTTGTGACATGACATGGCTCACTCGAGAGTTCTTGTGCTGTCAGTGGGAAGACCACCTGGTGTTGCAGACGTCCATAGGCCACGGTAACCACTTTCCATCAGGTAGGCCGTGTGCTTTTCTGCCACCTAAATGGTATAAAAAACAATTGTTGGTAGGCACTCACACGGTAAAATCACGGAATAAATTCCTGGTTTATAATTATGCAGAACGATGCAAACCGTTGTTCTCTAGATGTTATCAGACGTAAGGCCGAAGAGAAATTGCTCCGATCAAAAGATAATCTCGTCGGAACCAAAATTGATCATTGATAGGAGGCGCAGCGCGCGCGTCCTGCGCCTGCCACCAGCCCACGCCCACGCAAATATTAACTCATTTTTAATTTCACGAAGTTTGTTTCTTAAAATTGGCAATTTTATTTAATTATCTTGATAGCTGCTGAAAAGGAAATAGCGCAGTTTCTACCAGTAGGTAGATATAGGTAAGCTGCAGTTAAATAGCTAGACATATTATTATAATATTTAGGTCACCTCACCGAACAGCCAGCTTCATTCGATCTCTCGGTCAATAAATATCAGATTAAAGTGCCGCTATTGTAGCCTTCACGCACAAACTAGTACCGTGGCTTTCAATAACGGTTCACACTATGCAGATTATCACTGGGGCGATAACCATGACGTGAAAGCGATATCAGCGACACGAAGCAGTGGAGCGGGTGGCGCGTTTGTCCCGTGTCGTGCGATCCGCCACCACTGCGGGCGCATGGGACATGGGACGTACGATATGACGTGTGACGTGTGTCATATATGATGCTCAGCGCCCTTAGCTACTTAGTAAGGTTCTAGTTAAACACCATACAGATGCAAATATGATTACAATTTTAGATATTATTTTTACACTAGATTATTATTTTGGCAGCTTGAATCATGCGTAGCATCATCATCATCGTCATCCATTGAAATTGTTGAAAAATGAGTAAACGCCTGGTTAATAAATGAATAACGTATATACGATATAGGTACATGCAGTCACGTCATTTTTCCATTGCAGTAAGCAGAAGCCACTAGTATCACACCGTGTTGACTTATACTTTCGTTTCTACTACTTTTATTACTGTTCGTGCATGTTTACCAGTTGCTGGTTAACAGTTAAGTCTTGACTTGAGAAAAATTAAAATTATCTACTTACCTAAGGGAAAAGGTTTGTAAAAGTAAAGTATCTGACGGTGGTGTTAGACGTGTAATTAAGAGATTGCAGGTTCAAACAACTAAGTACCTAGGTATATTACTGGCGTGAACCTATTTTTTCTTCTTCTTTATCTTAGCTTTATTCCCAGTCGCATCCGAAGCCTTCACCTCGGAGTCTGGGGTCCGCTTTACCTATCCTACTGCGGATTTGGCTGAATTTCGATATTTAGGTGGGCGTGAACCCATTTCCAACACTAGTAATTTAGGCAACTTCATCAGATTCACGATGTTAGTACTTAAGTCATATTATTTCGTAGCACTTTTCAACGAGCTGAATATGTGAGTAGGTTAGGGATTCTTTACGAAAAAGATCGATTTCTGAATCGATTTAAATTGTAACCTGATGAATCGATTCACAAGAAAATCGAGGTCCACAAGATCTCTAAAATCAAATCGATTTTTTTCAAATTTGCATTTACAATGTAAATATAAATCAATTTTATGAAAAAAAAAACCTAGAATGATACCAGATAACAATAATAACATAGTAATGTATAATTTTTATATAATTTAATATAATTTTTTATTAATAAATCAAAATTATCAGATTAGGTATAAAAGAAGATATTTATTTTCTAAATGTTTACTAATTACTACACCACGATGGCAATTCAAAATCAATTCTGCCACTGACAGTCCAACATGTGCTGCATGCCCATCTACTTGTACACCGGAGGAACTTATGAGCGTCTCCGAGAACGCAATCCCGGTAGCAGTACACTGGGAGGACAGAATTTGAGAGTAGAAGCACCGTCGATTCGAAAGAAGATAAAACAATTAAAAAGTTAAGAAAGTCAATAAAGCTTATAGTTCCCAGTGCTTAATATTTAAGCTTTTAAAAAATAACAATCTGTCAAGTCTACTGCGATCCGAGTGGTTCCGCGCATCATTTGCGATGTTGCCGGCAATTGAAAAAGGGCGCTCACAAGGAACAGATGATCCGACTATACTCACATGCATCATGTCTGTTGAGTGAACGTGGTGATGAATAGAGTTTTTTGTTCTCGCCAGTTATCTATGGGATCATACTTCAGGTGTACAACTGCCTGTGACAAAGTGTTCAAATTCTTCATTTAACTTCGTTTAACCCTGACTTTGCAGTGCAAGTAACTGCATTACACGTGGAGAGTTTCTTTTTCACAAGCAACTTATGAAAATCACAAATTCCATTTTCCATATCAGCCCCTCTAGACAAGTGGCAATTCGCTAACAGGCGTTTGATGGAATAGAATGACGAATGTATAGGATTTGACGTATTTGACATGCGTTAACGACTGTCATTTACGTCAAATCCCATACATTCGTCATTCTATTCTACTAAACGCCGGCTAGCGAATTGCCACTTGTCTAGAGGGGCAGTAGTCATTTCTATTTCGTCGACTTCTTCCCTATTATTTTGTGGGACTGTGATTTCTTTTCTAAAATTGGAATATTGTACGGTAAACCGTTTTATGTGCTACAGGGCTGCAGCTATACAAAATATACGCATTTTTCTTTCTTTCTTTTTTACATTCAACTAATTTTGAATAATGTTATGGCTTTTACCAAAATAGAAAAAATCGAGTGTCGATTTTCAAGAGTGAAATATCGATTCACTGAACTGATGTATGATGTGTGTAGTACATTATCAATTTAAATCGATCTCAGATCGCCATATCGCGATATTGATACTACAAATAATATACCGATTATTTAATGTGTGTATATATTATCCATTCAAAAGAAATAACACTAACATAAATCATACTTCCATCGCAATCGGAAAACTATAAATATTAAAAAAAATGCTTATGATTCGTCATCCCCATAGCAATTTCCCAGTTGCATACCAAGTTTGTACCTATGGTCCGCTTATTGGTTTTTATTGTATCTATTAATGTCGGCTTTTATCGAAGCGACTGTCGAACCTCCTAAGCCTGAAGAGAAAGCCTACGTCACAGCCTCTTCTGTTGTTTAGCAGGTGAACTGACTTGCAGCAGGTGAGTTTGGCTTTGTTTGGTTTCAACGACGTTGGTACAGATTTAACAACAAAAAGTTGCTAAAGATTTACTTTTAATAAAGTATCCTACTAATATTATAAATGTGAAAGTGTGTGTGTGTGTGTGTGTGTGTCTGTTTGTCCTTCTTTCACGCCCAAATCACTGATCCGATTTTGATAAAATTTGGTATAGGCGCAGATTAGAACTTGAGAAAGGACATGCTATGTTTGGTTGCGATAAACGACATCCACGCGGGCTGGGCCCCGGGCAATAGTTTCACATATAAAAGTTTCAAATAGTTTCAATGAAAAATAAAAAGCCTTTTATAAATAAGTGAGAAACGATTCTATCAACATACAATATAATGATAATACGAAGCAAAATGCTGACATAACGATGATGACATTATTTGTTAATAAGTACCTATCTCTTTTTCAATAAAAAGCAAAAAGTTCATAGGTGAGTTCTGTTGTGCTTACATTGTGTGTCAAGCAATTTAATTCTACACCTATATATGAGAGAAAAAAAAATTCACTGAATGGTCCATGTGTCAAGGTGGCAATCTCTACTCAATATACGTCTTGGTGGAAGTAGCACTCAATTAAACTAGCAAGGTTACTGTCAATTACTCGGTGAGTTTCGCATATGATATATATTGCAAGGTACCCTATTAACAGCTATTGTCAATATTGAATAAGTGATTCTCGTGCAAGTGGCGTCCATGTGACGAAACGTATCTTACATCACAACACTAGAGGTATCTATCTTACAACGAAGTCCAGCGAAGATTGGCTTCCTTCAGTTTTGTATTGCGTTCTCCCAATACGACTGACAATATAGAGGTATCAACCTTTTTATTGTTGTGTGTTCATAAAATATTGAAACTACTAGCTTTTGCCCATGGCTCCGCTCTTAAACAATGTGAACCTATAATATGCTGTGCGATAGAGTGAACGCTATTCAAAACGAAAGTATGCCGAGTTTAGCTGGACTCACTCTTCGTCCCGATGTGGAAAATTAGTTGGGGACTGTAGAATCAAATACAGCAACCTACATATCTGCGTATTCACACTTCGCATACATTCAAGAACCTATGTGTGCTTCAGTAGTAGCAAAGATAGCGGCAATTGAATAGAGTTTAATTTCAAGATGGACTGTCTGCACTAGTTCGAATTTTGAAGTGTAGCGTGGGTGCCATTCGTAAACAAAAAGTGATGAATGTAGGTACTTACGCTTCGATGGCACTTAACCTTTTATCCACGCGCGAGTCGCCAAAAGCCATTGTCATACTTATGTGTGTTCATTTTTTTAGCCGATACAAGTGTTTTCTTAGTTTGAACAAATACTAAAGTTTTATTATCATAGGAATCTATTGGAGACATGAAGTGATAGTTCTATAATATGTTTATATGTATGTGTGGTTTGATCTGTGTGATTTATTGTTTATTGTCAGGTGTTATCTATTTTAGTACCGCGATCGAAATTTGTGCCTGCTTTCACTCGAATTGATGACTCAGCTACGCCATCAGTATTTGCATGAACATTAAACATTATTTACAGTAGTGTATAGGTATATTAAGTTCATAGAGGATATTCTAAATTTAAATTATGGTTTAAAAAATGCAACTGCATTCATCATCAAAAGAGTAGGTCAGTGATAGTGTCTTTTGGTTCGTTCATGAAATCTTCCAGCTAAAATCGAGAGTTTATAAAAAATATTCTATTACTCAACTTCCACTTACATACATACATACATATGATTTCCGAAGGAATTCAGTAACGGTGAATCTATCGCTATTACTTCTACTAGAAAGAGGGACATGCGAAGAACTGTTAGGTTCCTAATTGAACCATAAATTCAAGGAAAGGTGATTTTTGTTTGTTCCGTAATTTAAGTCTTAGCTACATAAGGTTCAGGTCACGTGGTTACATAAGGTTTCACGACGTATTTCAGCTTTGTGTCTTCTTATTCGTGTCAGTGAATAAAGCTGTTGTTATACTAATGTCGATTTCAAGCAACATGTTATGTTCCAGAGTTCTCATTTAGGGGTCTACTTACCAACTAAGTTTACGTGGGCTGCCACTACAAAAGGGTCATGGAATCGATAATGTATATTAATAAAATAGAATTGCATTGCAACAACACTCAGCTGTATGATAATATATGTAGTAAGTTCCATATATATATATAGGTAACAGTCAGTCAGTCAGTGTTATCGAGTGAATCCCACAGGATGCGTTAAGTAATTACCTAAAAAAATAAGAAATCGGTTAACGTAGTGAACTACTTCACATTTCTAGGTACAATTATATTCTCTGCGACATTTATGATGTAGGCTTTTCCAGTTCCATGCTTCGGCGTAGACTAATCACTGGTTGAATTTAATATGCACCAGGAACTATGTGGTAGGTAGGAACTTAAATTCATTTATTTATTTAAATAAATGAATTTAAGTTCCATAAATATTTTTATTTATTTAAATAGATGAATTTAAGTTCCAATAATAATACTACTAATACTATTTAATAAATTTACTAATACTAATACTATTTAAATAAATAAAAATATTTATGGAACTTAAATTCATTTATTTATTTAAATAAAGTTCCAATAATAAGTAAGTTAAATAAATAAAAAAATCATTGCTTGTTTCTGTATAAGTATGTAGTTTATATGTGGTCCATAGTCCACACTATACAAACAAGGAGAGCATGAAAGAAAATAAACAGAACAAACAATCAATAGAGAAGTACCTTCAGAATAACATCTACTCTTGCATGCTCTTGTCTTCTAGTCAGTATGTGCTCTTTTCACTGCGATCCTGTTAGTTTGCGTTTTCGTCGAGGAGATACGAAGTGTTTATGCTAATTTATTGATTTGAAAATTGTTATTACAAGACTTATTGTATGTGATGTGGGACAGATAGCATGTGGCGCTTTGCCGTGGACACGTCAGATACACAAGATAAGGCGGCAGGCAGCGCGTGTCCTGCGAAGCGCCTAATGGCCGACTTCGCCGCGGGCGCAACGTGCCTCACAGTTTAAATTGAACGTCAAGCTATCGATTTGCATAAATCACACCGGTGCTATTTTCAATTATTTGACTGGTTACATTAGGCTTCTACATTCAAAACATCTCTGATTGAAGGTGACTTTTGATGTTCAGAATATGTAGTGATAACGAAGTGAGTGAAGTAAATAATATATTTTGGTCTACTAGGTATCAGTAACTTGGGTAGGTAGGTACAAGGAAAATTGGTAATGTTGTAATCTCTCTTATTCTTCGTTTCTATCTCAGTAGTGGGTATTGTATTAGACTCTTAAGGGTATTGATTTGAATAACTAAAATTAAAATGCCTAACGTTTAAATAACCTATGTTTAAAGTATCTAAAATCTTAATACCTAATAGTTTAAAATACATGAGCCACTAATATTTACGTACTAAATATATAAATTTGAAATACCTATTGGACTAATTACTCATGATTAAAATGTCTAAAGTTAAAACAAAAAAGGTTGATAAACCAACATTTAATATCAGTTAAGGTCAAAATACCTAAAAATTTTAAAGGCATAATGTTTTTTCGTCTATTGATTATGAGCCATAAATATAATTCCTTTTGTAACTTATTAATTTCTACTGACAGAAAATTTGTGATAGGTTTATTAAGAAAGGTTTATAAATCGGTCTTGGTGGTTATATTTTTTATGACCAATCCATAAGCTTTGGGTATTTTAAAAGTAAGTCAAACAACCATTAGGTATTTAGATTTTAGTTATTCTATAGATAGGTTATTTAACGTTAGGGTTTTTAAATTTAGGTATTCAAATACGTAGCTATTTTAAACTTTCAGTATTTTAAATATAGGTCAAACAACTATTAGGTATTTAGATTTTAGATACTTTAGACATAGGTTATTTAACGTTAGGCACTTTAATTTTAGTTATTCAAATACATACCCCCTTCTTAATAATATAAGAAGTTTTTGAAAAGAAGTTCTTCGATGTTGAAGCATTTCATAATATAATAGACGTGTCCATTGCATTACCTACATTTTTCGATATATTATACCTACTTAATAGGTAAGTTAGATAGTGGTCTTTGGCTCATTTGGAAAACCAATCCAGTTTGTATTTGTTACATTACCAGAAAATATAAAAGTCCTCGGCATCATCATCTTAATATTGTTCCCGAGTTCTCGTTTGCTTTCAACTTTTGAACTTCGGAACTTGCGTCCGCGTACTTTTTCTCCGCCTTTAGGTTTTTCTTATGCAGTTTTTATGAGAGGGACTACTATCTGACTCCTCTTTGCCAGAGCCTCGTCCGCCAATCAGTAGGCACTGGCATGAAGGTGAGGTGGTTCTGTTCTCCGAAGATCTTGGTAGGGCCCCAAAAAGCTACTCCAAAAACACGAAGACGCCACTAAACCTATCCATGTTTTCACTAATTTGACTCCTCCACACCAGTATCAATAATAGCGACCTATCAAACTGGCGAGCATAACACTTAACTACGCGAAATACTACAACGAAATGAAATTTTAAAGCAATTAATATACTTACCAACTATTCTTATCGATTTATATTGAAAACAGTAAACGCCCAGGACGGGAATCGAACTCGCGACCAGTACCTTACAAGAGGAATGCTCTCACCAAATGAGCTACATGGACACGTCTCGTCTTGGATGTTCACTATTTCTAATCTAAATTGATTACTTGCAGAAGTCGTAAAATAGTACAAAAGGCAAAAGAGCATCAAATAAGCAAACAGCAGCAGCATACAAAGAAGAAAGTACCTAACTTCTAGCAAGCCTCCCATATATCAAACTAGCAATTGCGCTGACTTTTCTAATCTTATAAGCAGTTAGTCTGCAGTATGAGACCATGATTTGAAATTAGCTTAGGTTTGTAGCCGTAGTAAAGTTTAAGACGCATAGTTTCTAAGTACGAGTACAAACACAAACCTGTTAATTCTATTACTTACAAAGTTTATCGACATTGTTTAGCAATTAAGATGTTTATTAATAGTAAGTTGTGTGTAGTTGCATTGTAATTACCTGGCGGCCTGCCGTTGTCTGTATTTGCTGAAATAATTTGATTTTGATTTCTGTACATTTTTTACTGCTTCTGTATGTAGTTGAAGAAGCCGATGTTTTCTTTTGTATTGGGTACAGTTCTGTGTAGTTAAATTTATTACTATTATATTTTATTTATTGTTGATAGATTTTTGTATACTGTCTCATTACAACCTGCTATATAAATAGAAGTTACCTAATTATTAAGAGCGCACATTTCTGATTTAAGGATCTGTATTTTCTTTAAGAATTTTAGGACATGACTTTTAAAACTGACCTCCGGGTACGTTCTATTATTGTTTTCCCTTTAGGTTGCACCTGAAATCTTCCAAAGCTAGATATTATTCTATTTGATTAACGCGATTATAAGTCTGAAACATTAAACTTTTAAAGATATCGAGCCTCTATAAATTCTATTTTACAGAGTAAAATGGAAATTGAAACGGACAGAATTAGTGTCTGATTAATATAAGTATAGTTGTGCATGAAAATGATAAATTACATTTTTAACAGAACTCAGGTAATGATTTAATGTAAAATTCATATTGTTAAATATGCATGACATGAGTATTAAGGGAAAGTTGACGAAGTGAATAATTTTTTATTGCGACGATTCATTTATTATTCCAAGTTCGACTTCCATAAATTACGCCCTTTTATTTTGACAATGTTGCAAGGAGTATCTTTTGAGTAATACTTACTTTCAATTACTTTGATATTCGCGTTTCATTTTCCTCCATCGGTAAAACGGTGATGCGCACAACCCAACAAGTGAACATAGGACGGCCGGAGACCTCGTTATATCTACCTCAATATTTAGCAGTGATGCGTACGAATTTATTTGAATTAATGAGATATGATATATGAGAATCGTCGTTAGCAGTAAATATAGTGCTGTACTGTCGCACTTGGGAACAATGGCCTCACTATTATACAAACTCTCGCGCCGTAGCCGTGCGAGGGCGACCACGCCTGCCGCTTTCCGCGAACAACTTGACGGCTCTGATAAACGTGCACCTTATTTAAATATTTATGAATGCGACTCATTCAGTACCTCGTCATTGAATGATAACATAATTAAGACAACTGCTCATTAATATGCAGTGGGCTTTTGAAACTTTTCTACGATGACTTTGCAAGATTAATAATGTCGTATCTCAACGGGGAAACAATGTAGGTAGTGTAGCCCATGCACAGAAAGTTAATTAGCAGTATGCCATGCACCTATAGAAGTTAGTACTACTGATTTGTAGAATATAATAATAAAAGAAACGAATGAAATTGAAAAAGGAGTTACACAAGCGGAATTCAAAAAGTTACGCCAACCGCTCAGCCCCTCTAGGCAAGGGGCTAATCGTTATGTAGTAGAAAAGAATAGAGTAGGTACAACAAACAATGTATTGTCTTGACATATGTTTACGACTGTCGTAAACGTCAAAATACGTGTCAATCCCATACGTTGATTATTCTATTTTACTAACGATTTTACCACTTGTCTTAGGTACTAGGGGCAGGTAGGGTTTAGGTTAGTAAAAAATGAGTGCCTGTATCATCCTAATTATGGCGTAATCACAGATTTTTATTCAAAAAACTTAATTTATGTAAGAACTAACTTAATTACATTTAAGTTTTATAAAATGAATAGTAAATATCCTAAAACACCATAAAGAACGTTAATGAGCAGAGATGGGCTTTCACACTGCCTGCATAGAAAAAAAAGTAGTCAAAAATAATAGGTAATCTGGTTGGGACCATACAACATAAGAATTATATTATATTATCTGTGATAAAACGAACTAGAGGTGGACCTAAACAGGTGGTTAGATGAAACAATCAAGCATAGCTACTTTGAACTGAACAGAAACCGTGAAAGATCTAGAAGATCATGACTCGATGAGAACTAATAAGAAGTCCGTAATAATAGGCTACTTGACTCATTTTTTTTTCTGTCCTAAACGATTAATTATTATTCCATTATACAAAAAAAAAATATGAGATTTTATTTTTAAGCCTATAAATATTGAAAACTTTATTTAAAAGATATGATTTTCAAAAACCGGGGAAAACGCTGTCCGCCATGTTGTTCGATAAATCATCACCGTGTATTGTTTTGCGTGCACTTTATGTTCAGGACATATTTTACATTTTCTTGTGCAGTTTGTTCCCTACCGTTTAAGTTGCAAGTACCCTATAGCATCAACGCCGTATGATTCTCTTGCAGATCTGAAAAAGTATAATAAGAAATATGTAAGTAGTTATAATTATTTGAAGGTTATGTTATCATGATATGAGCCTTTACTTCAGTATTACTTATTAATTGAAAAATTAATTAGGGAACTTTTGGTTTATTTCCATGAGTATATTAATAAAATGCAATGTACTTACAAAGCTGTCTTGACGTTTCTTGGCTGGGTTGAGCAGAAATTAGGATTCGTGGCAAAAAAATTATCAATCATAACCGAGTTAATTCTCGGCAAATTTGTGCTTTCTGCTTTTACAAATCCGATGTCCATCATTGTTTTCTGCAGTAACTCGAAAAAAGAATCACCTTTTTCCACTTACGGAAGATGTTTTCACAAAATCACAATCCGTTTTACTCGTACAAATGATCACACATCTCCATGATAATTATGACAATTGAAGTTTCGTTGTTCTCGTATATTAATGACGTCATAACATGGACGACAGTGTTCTCACCCGCTGCATTAAAAATATAAAAATGTGTTTTTCAAATTAATTTTATTTATTGATCATGTACTTTTATTTCACGATATCGCTTTTTTACGTTTTCCTAAGTCAAGTACTAAAGGAAAAACTCATTCGATGTATGAAATTAAGTATGAGTCAAGTAGCCTCATTTGTTGAATAATGATATTTTTAGTTCATTGATTATACTTATTTCTTGTAATAAAATTATTACATGTAGGTACATATGGATTAGGGCATTAAAACGCTAATTAATATTATCTATAAGTAAATATAAAATTCTCGTTTTTATTTCATAGTGAGTTTATAACCAAACTCCTCTGAAACGGCTGGACCAATTTTTACGATTGTGTATTGGGTAGGCCTGAGAATAGATCGAAAACTACAAATAAAGAACTTTGAACAATTTTTATACCTCTAAATGATAATGCCCCCTCTCCAGATATAAGTTATGTGATATATCTCGGGACATATACGTAAGTCGGGAGACAAACGAGATGATGCATGCAGATTATTTTCTAATAATCTATGCTTGGTGAATTAGAGCTCGTCCATCGCGGCCGAAGCACCCCGTGCTATCCTCAAAAGACACCCAAGAAACGTTTAGCTACTGCGCGTATAAAGTACATTTTGAGCACAATTTAGGTCCAAGATATATGCCAGATATATGCTCCGAGGTATAAAACAATGTTTGCCGGTCTATAACTGGTCTCAAAACACTATTTTCACAATTTTCTCCGTTTCATAGAAAGCTCTCCGTCTAATATAGTGTGACAGAGGTGGCCTAGTAGAAATAACATGCAACGACTGCTGTCTCTTCAGCGTTGTCTGTCTACTCCAGATACGTCATGAGCATGGACACATACCTTTGCTGATCATATCCTACTAATATTATCAATGTGAAAGTTTGTAAAGATGGTTGGATGTTTTAACTCAATTACTCTCAAACGGCTGAATGAATTAGGCTGAAATTTGAAACCGGTATAGATTATAGTCTGAAAAGTGCGAGTCGGACTCGCCCATGAAGGGTTCCGTAGCAGCAAGTAGGGAAATTGCAGTGTACGATTTATGACGTATTAAAAAAAACTACTTACTAGATCATGTTCAAACCAATTTTCAGTGGAAGTTTGCATGGTAATGTACATCATATAGTATATTCAGTTTGAAAAAAAAAATGATATTAGAAACCTCAATATCATTTTTGAAGACCTATCCATGGGGTACCCCACACGTATGGGTATGATGAAAAAAATATTTTTTTGATTTTCAGTTCTAAGTATGGGGAACCCCCAAAATTTATTGTTTCTTTTCTATTTTTGTTTGAAAATCTTAATGCGGTTCACAGAATACATCTACTTACCAAGTTTCAACAGTATAGTTCTTATAGTTTCGGAAAAAAGTGGCTGTGACGTAGCCACAGCCACTTTTTTCCGAAACTATAAGAACGGATTTATCTATACGGATAGATACGGACGGAAAGACAGACAGACATGACGAATCTATAAGGGTTCCGTATTTTGCCATTTGGCTACAGAACCCTAAAAACATAGGCTCTTATTACTGGAATCCTATGGGATGTGGGAACGGGTTTAGAGTTACACGCGGGTAACTCCAGCTACAGCTTCAGCTAGGTGGTTATGAGGTAAAGATTAGTCTGCATGTTGTTTACGTTACATCATATGCTACCTGTTGCAGATAAATGATAGAGCCGCGTGATAAACTGGGCCGGCCAACGGCTCAGCATCGCTTTTCGAGACATGGAGGGGCCTAAACGGTAAAAACGTAAACGCTCTGATCGATCGCCCTGCAGTAGCAAACGAGTCACGATGAGGCTGGAATACATGATGGTTACGATAAGCCCTGTTGGTTTGTCGTTAAAAATATATTGAAGACACTCATTTGCCTTTACTATATTATAATACTAGCTGACGCCCGCGGCTTCGCCCATGTGAATGTCGGTCATCGCGATTAGATTCTGTTTTTGGCCATATCTCCAGTTCTACTTAACCAATTGCACAAAATCGGTTCTATAAATATTGCTTCCATCGAGAACGGAATAGAATTAAAAGAAATAGCTTCAGAATTATGTAATTAATTTCTCATAACTCATGTATTGCATTAATATCTTGAATATACAGACAAAATTAAATTTCAATTTCATAATAGTATAGATATAGTATATACGCACGGGTACAGCTGCCATCACGGGGCAAGGCTCCTTCAATAAAAAACACCTTTTTATTTTAGGAATCACCGACAGCCCTCTCTGCAGAGCCTGCATGAGAGAGGAAGAAACAGCGGCACATGTGCTACTACACTGTCCTGCCACCGCCACATATAGGGCTAAGTACTTCAATAATACCGGTACGCTTTGGGAGATCACCAGCAGTGTGAAGAGCCTGCTGGCGTTCTTCAATGAGTTGAGGTAGATCAAGTGAAATGCCTACCCTCACGCAACCACGCCATGACGTGAAGTTGCGGATGCCAGCCCGTGATACCATACCACCATACCATAGTATAGATATTAGGTACGACTGCTATGTACGTCGTCGTTGGAGGTCACAGTATCAATGTGTGGTCAACTCAAATATTATTTGAAATATGCTGCCCAGACCAATACAAGTACATTGGTCTGGGCCACTGGGCATAGCTAGGTGATTAAGGCAAAAAAGAAAATAGGGCCCTCCATTTTTTTAAAGTGGTCATAAGCGCGGGAGCTATTGCTCACGGTCACGGAGAATGGTGATCATTCTGTGAACTCCGCCGCTCCCGGTGCAACTTCTGTGGTAATGACTTCACCTTTCTCCTTCCTTTTCCACAGCATTTTTGATGTGCAATTTTGCCTCACAAAAGAATGCGGTGGCATTTCACACTCTAGCTGCGGACCATGGTCCAAAGTGAGATTAGAGTCTGCAGCGTGAGATCACAAGCTCCACTGCTACCTGAACACGACACTGCTTCATCTACGTTAGGCTCTGTATCTGTGCAACTTATGTAGTGACGTATCTACAGGACAGCTCTCGGGCATTCGAACATTAGCTTCCGGATGAAACTTAACTAAGCAGCCATTCTCTGTAAGCACCTACGACATTCAAAGAGAGGCTACCTTGATGACTCCTTCACTCATCCCGCCATATTAACTGCGCTGGATGACTTGTTTTTCGTGCGAAACTCCTTACGCATATCTTGATTATATGTCACACTAATATTATAATAATACATCATTATAAATAATAATTTGCACGCCGTATGTGGCAGAATATGTTGTAATATAACATTATTGTAACACCTGAATTGTACCATATTCATGCAAATAAATGAATGTGATTTGATTTGATTTGATCTCCCTGGTTGGCACTCTAGGGTAGTACTTAAACCGACTAAAACCGCACGCCATCTTGGCTCTCAATTACCAAGGTGTAATACATACATACGCTCACGCCCATTTCCTTCCGGGGTACGCAGAGACAACAGCCCGCCATTTGACTATCTTTATATACTACATGAGGTTCCTCTACTGGCATTATTCCTTTCATGCAAGCACGTCGGTTTCGAGTGGTTTAGACCTGGCATAGGTCCTGTGGCATATTGCCTTATTATCTTATTTTATTGTAACATCTTATTGACCGGATCATTCTATTGGATACTAGCAAGTTAAATGCTGAGCACGGGATAGGTAATTTTTATCACTGAATTTGATGTAGGGGAGAATGGGGTAATGGGAGCTAGCGGGTAGTGGGAGCTACCATAATTTACACAGACAGGAGCGTACAACTCGTCCTAAACTGACCCGAACTGCTTCGGGAACGTTCGGTTGTATCCGTCGACCGCCGCTGGCCGGCTCAGTAGCACGCGCATAGCGGTGACGAGCACATGTTAGTTTTGTTAAACATCGTTATAAAAAAGTGTCAAATCTCGCAACCAAAGTAAGTACCTCAACTGTTATTATTATATTGTATCTTGTGTTTATTATATGCATTGTTTCATTACTTTTAGGATTAAAGTCTATGAAGAATTGTATTGCAATGTTTTTTGTAGGTTAGTTTCATTATTTAGACATGTTTACCATTCGGGTAATGGGAGCTACTAACGCTCCCATTACCCGCCATGGCTCCTATTACCCCTTTCCAGAAGCGAAATTCTGGTTTAATAGAATATTTTTTGTATTATTTTTAGATGCCACGAACTAGAAAGCGCACGACATCAAAAGCTAGTTGGACGTCGGCTACGTTAGAATCTGCGATAGAAACTATACGAACCCAAGGAATATCTGTTAATAAAGCGGCACAGCAATATCAAATACCCTATAGCACGCTGAAGAAACGGTACAGGTTAGCTAATAGTAATGATATTACTTACAGTCGTTCTCCGCTGCTCGGTAGAAAACCTGTGTTCAGTAGTGAACAGGAAGAGATACTTGTTAGCCACATACTTGATATGTCTAATATGTTTTATGGCTTAACTAGCACTCAACTACGAAAAATATGCTATGATATGGCTGTGAAATATGGTGTCGAAAATAGATTTAATACTGAAAAACAAATAGCTGGCAAAGATTGGTTATACGGGTTCATGAACCGACACCCTGAGCTCAGTATTAGAAAGCCAGAAGCGACGAGTATCAACAGGATTCTGGGCTTCAATAAAACTGAAGTCACACGTTTTTTTAATAATCTTGAATCTGTAATGATTAAGTTTAATTTTGAGCCACAAAACATATTTAATATGGACGAAACAGGATTTTCTACTGTTCACGAGCCAGACAATGTTATTGCTCTCAAAGGAAGAAAGCGTGTTGGTGCAGCCACTTCATGGGAGAGAGGCAAAAATGTTACGGCAATTTGTGCTATGAGTGCTACAGGCATTTATGTGCCTCCATTATTCATTTTCCCTCGACAGAGACACTCTCCACAGCTGGAGCGGGATGGGCCACCAGGAGCTGTCTATACTTGTTCAAGAAATGGGTGGACTAATGAGCAAATATTCCTAACATGGCTACAACATTTTATTAAGTTTATAATGCCTACTGCTGAAAAACAGATTTTACTTATTATGGACAATCATAATAGCCATTCTACACTTGAAGCATATGAGATAGCCAAAAAAAAATTTATAACTATGTTGAGCATCCCACCACATTCATCACATCGGTTACAGCCCTTGGATGTGACCTTTTTCGGTCCACTTAAGGCAGCCTACAAGAGGGAATGCGACATGTATATAAAATCGAGAAACATGATTAAAATAACTCCATACGAAATAGCTGGACTATTTAATAAAGCTTATTCAAAAGTAGCATCTTTAGATAAGGGAATATCTGGCTTTAAAACAACCGGGATTTTTCCTATGGACCCATCTGTTTTTGGAGATGAAGATTTTATTGCTCTTGATCAGAATAAACAGGATGATAACACAGTTAACGATGGTAACACTGTTGTACCGTCAGAAACAATAGCTACAGCTACAGTTAGTTCACAAATAGTGACTTCTTCTCAAGGGTCACTGCAAATGTCCACTACCTCTCCACCACATACCAGCAACCAACGATCACAGGAAGATATGCTAAGACAAGATTCTTCACAACCTTCTACAAGTTTTGCCGATATCTTAAATGTTTTAAGTCCTCGACCACAAATATTAACGAAATCTACGAATAGAAACAAACAGCATTCAGAAATTTTGACTAGCACCCCCATGAAGACTATTTTCGAGGAGAAGAGAGAGAAAAAGAATAAAAAGGACAATAAAGAAAATAAACCAAAGAAATTACAAAAACAGATATCTAAGACTACTAAATCAAATATTAAGAATAAAACATCTAAAAAAAACATAAAAAGAGCAACTAGAAATTTGTTCCGAGACAGCACAACTGAGGAATCATCTATCGATGAAAATAACATTTGTAGTGATGATTCTGAATATTCAGAGGAGGAAAATGAATGCATGATCTGTAACGATGTTGGTAAAAATGCAGAATTATGGTACCGTTGCAGATCTTGTGGCAAATGGGCTCACTCTGAGTGTTCAGGTTGCGATGATCCTAAAGATTATATTTGCATTTTTTGTTTAGATCCCTAAAATACTTTATGAAAACTTATTTTTACTTATAAACTTCTTTATTATTGTTCTAGATTATATTTAGTTGATTATTTTAAAGTTTTGATTTGTTCAAGTTACTGTTAACTGAATAAAAATAAGTTTAATTTTGTTTATTATTATGCGATAGCTCTCATTACACATATGGAGATATTTTAGCTCTCATTACCCGATGTGTGGGGTAATGATAGCGAAAGTTAAATTTATAAAAAACGTATTTTTAATTACTTACGGGTATATTTTTTAATGTTTGTTGGTAATAACATAAAGACAGATAACTGAAAGACTGATTAGTGTCTAAAAAAGTAAATGATTATAACTTAAACTGGTTTTTGTTTTCACTTTTCCTTACATGGCTCCAATTCCCCCACTCTCCCCTAACATATATTCATAAAACTGATTTATGTAGGAATTGACTTTTTATGAACGTATTTCACAAAATGACCACATTGCAATATTCGTCATAGTCTTAAGTAAATCTGAAAATGACGATGAATCTTTCTACGAGGCAACACTGCACAAATAACAGTAATAATATTTGAAACTCTCCTCAAATTCTTTCAAATGATTTGCCATGATTATAAACCCTGTCTAGATTAATATAAGACTTTCAAATATTATTTCTTTTTATTTTACATCACTCTGATGTTCCGAATGTATGCTAGTCATGGCCCTAAGGGCCACTGAACTTGGGGATCCTCAAACTCAGTAGTCGTAAACAGTACGATGAATCTTTCAAGGTGACAACACTGCACAAACAAAAGAAATAATATTTGAAACTCTCCTCAAATTCTTTCAAATGATTTGCCATGATTATAAACCCTGTCTAGATTAATATAAGATTTGCTAGTCACGGGTTGAAGTCACTGAGTATGGGGCGCCCTAAGCTTAGAAGCCCCCTGAGCTTGGGAACCCCAGTGCACGGCACCGCCTTGCCCGCTCATAGCTACGCCAGTAGTCTGAGTATTTTTATGATAATGTAAGTGTGTATTTACAAAAGAAAAAGCAGCGATAGTACATTATGGTACAAGTGTGTAAAGTTGGTGATGAAGAGAGCCAAGGCCGGTAATCAACAATACACACATATATCATAAAAAGTTTTTCAACACACTTAAGAATAAAATACCATTGTATCTAGTATATAAAAAAATATATTTAGAGATACAATTATTAAATTTTTAGTGGCATAGAGGTTGCATAAAATAAATTAATCACTGAAATATTTTCATTTTCTATTGTATTTCAGGTGGATTGAAAGTGTAGGTAGGTGTAGTCGAATCATTGAACGTGCTGCGTGATTCATCAGAAGGACGCGCTTCAGAATCAAGTCTAATTCTTTTTGTGATTTTGGTATAAATTTCCTTCTTGTTTTGTAAGGAATCTTCAACGTAAGATTCTGATACATTGCTAGATCACCACCCACCATGACGCTTCAAAGTCTTCACATCAGCTCTTGCTCTCCTGAAAATGTGTCCAGTGTAACTCTCAGCTTCTGCTAAACCTAAAAACTTAGGGATTTATTTAGGCATTTTTCAAACTTTCATACATCTTAACTATTTCATAGAATGAACGGTGTATGGTGAATGACTTCGGTATAGGCATAAACAAACAAGCTATGCGTGAACCAACTTCTATTACATATAGTTGCAGCTTTGAAAGTAAGTAGAAAGATAAACTATTTCGTCTGCAGTGTTTAAAACTTTTATAATTTCTTGGAGCCGCGGCATAATTGGCCAAGGAGCGCACGCGACTAACCTCATGTCGCGCTACGCGGCCGCGGCACCGCGGCACCGGTTTTAACCAATAGAGCGGCGTTAGTAATTGACATTTTATGACTCGTTAACTTAGATAATCCATTTTATCTGTGTATAAGATCTGCTTAGAAAGATGAAGGAGGACATTATTATTTATCGGAGAAATTTAAATGGCACTTTATTTTATTATAAATGCATTTACTGCTAGTTTTTAATGCGTAACAGTAGTTAAAATATGTTCAAAATCGAAAGTTAGGTAAGTGGTTTTGGATTATTTAGAAGAATCCATTGTGAATTCGATATAGCAAAATAAATCTACGACTCATTAGTTTAATTAACAATAAATCGTAGCGTAAACGTCTGTATTATTTATTATGTAACACCAGACGGTTTTTTTTTTTTTTTTTTACGTGCGGGCAATCCCCACGGATACCCGCCCCTCCGGAGCCGGAGGGGTAGGTTATGTCGGACTCGAACCGACTAAACCGCACGCCGTCTGTCGGTCGTGGTGCTAGGCCGAAGGTGAGGTTGTCTTGCGACATATCCCTCGCACCCCGGCTGACCCAGGGCCATCCCTTTCGGTCTGGCCCTCCTCGGGAGGAACACCAGACGGTAGGTAAATGTAGGTACATTTGCACAATCCCATACCTTACCTACCCTTTTTAAATACTGTGTTAACATTATTACTTTTTTATTATTTATTATTTGTAATGAGGTAATACCCTCCCTTTAAATAATAACAAGTTGGTAAGGTATCGAGAGGTACGGCGGGAACTGGAAATTGATTGGTAATGATATAAACTACTACTATACTATTCACAGAACTACTGTGAATAGTAGACCTCGCGAGCACCCTTTGTTACATTCACTGGTGAGCTTAAACAAATGTGGTATTCTTAAAAAGAAAAGAAAAAAACAATACTATCTTCATATCTTAAATAACCCTGGATATTTCCCCAAATAATTATGAGGATCCGTTCTTAAGAAAACGCTACCGCAAACTTCCCCCTGTTTTCTCATCTGTTTTTTTACTATAACGGAGTTCATCTTTACGATATTTAATTTTTTCAAAACAACCTGTGGGGAATCATTTCCGTGATATTTTAGCCAAAAATTGATAATTCCGTTATAACGCGATAGCAAATTTCCCACCTTTTCTCCGCCATTTTCCCCTTATCAAAAAAGCTCTCGACAAAAGTTTTAAATCAAAGAACATGTGTGCCAAGCTTGTTGAAAATCAGTTAGGAAATGCACTTCCTAGACGCACACAAGTGCAAAATAACTGAATTACAGATTTAATTCTAAAGATCAATATATGTGTAAGATTTTGCTGTTGAAGTTGCTTAGCCTCATTTCAGTTTGCTTGTGCTACGAGTTTTATTGATACTTCCAGTTTTCCAACAGCAACTTTATGTATTATTTAATACCGACGGCTTCTTTGCAACTTTCAAAAGGCACAAACAACTGCAAAAATAAATAAAACGTGTTCATCTCTATTCCTTAACCTGCGAGACCTGCTTGCTACATTCTTACTTAATAAGCTGCTGTTAGCGTACTCAGAAAATTTGCTAAGAAGCATTCACTCCAACCGTCTGCGGTTATAGAGTATAATTAAAGTAATCATAATTCTTAAATAAAGTAAGAATAATAAACTTTTTTATACGCTACTTTAATAACCACACATTTCCGTAAATGTAAACAAACAGTAGCTCTTGGATATGATGATATGATGTTGTGCCTACATTAATTTTACTTTGAGACCTCTAACTTGATTAATTTTACTTTTAGCTGGATTTCAACTATCAATGCTTTAGCGACTACCAGAGTCGGCTCTAGTCGTTCATGTCGATGCGATAAATTGGACATTAATGTGTCAATCAGATACACAAGATTGAGTCGTATGGTAAGTATTTTATATTGTTAATGTAGCTTACCCTGTGAAAGTAATTTCTACTGAAATTATACACACAAAAATATATGCTAACAGTTTTACAGCTTTTGCCTCCGTGACAACCATTGGGAGCCCAGTGCTTTCATCTTTCAAAGTAGTCAACCATATTTCATTCTTAATCCATAAATACAATTTGAATAGTAAAGATTGGTCTGGTTTCAATCTACAATTGAAATCGTAATAAACTATTGCGTGAAAGTAATCCTGACGCAGATCTATTGAAACACAATATTTCAATTTGGCAAGTAAAAACTTTAAAGGGCAATAAGAAATTGGACTATCTTAGGTATGACAGATTGTTGTCGCTTCCGTAAATCAAAAGGAGAAAGTTTAGGAGATTAACAGTGGATGATGAAAGTGTAAAAGTATTAACAATAATCATTTAAGTTATATATACTTTTTTTTATATTAGTTATATACAATACTGTTACACTCACAACAATATGTGTGTACAGGTAAGCCAGTAGATCTTAATAGGATAACTAGCTTTTGCCCGCGGCTCCGCCCACGTGGATGTCGGTTATCGCGACCAAACATAGCCTGTCCTTTCACAAGGTTTAATTTACCTTTATACCAAATTTCATCAAAATCGGTTTAGTGGTTTAGGCGTGAAAGACGGACAAACACACACACACACACACACACATACTTTCCCATTTATCATATTAGTATGGACTAGTTATAGCTATAGTTGAAGGTAAGATCTTAGGAAAGATGGTCTCTATTATAGACACCAAAAATGTTACAATGGTGGCTCTCAGTCAGCAGGCGGTATCGGCTTCCAGGTGAGGTAGGCTCTGACTCCAAAGGTCTTGATGGAGCCTCATGCACCTTATTTATATATTCGTCTCATTCATTACGTCTCATTAATCAATACAGTATAAGATACAGTAGGCGGATTAGAACAACGGGTTTGAGCATGTATAAATAAAGAATAGTTATGATTTGAATTTCTGTTAAGGTACAAGTCCAAAGTGGCCATTGTTTAAGACATTATGCCCCAAATACGGCGTGCACACCTGTTAGCATTGCCCGATACCTTACTAACCTAACCTAGTTTATTAACTTGGCAGTTTAATAAATGTATGACCAGTTTACTTAGAAAGTCTACGCGGTATGGTTATTCTATTATTCTATACTAATTATATATAGGTATTCTATTACTAATTTTAACAAATATGGCCAAATGAAAGGATTTGAATGGATATAGAAATTATAGCTTTTGTTTGATTTTGGAGGGTGCTTGTAGTAGATTACCGTACCTTTTCACTGCACGAGTATCATTAATTGAACCTTTGCAATAAAATTAGATTATAATCTGTTTATTAGATAAAAATATGTTTATTAGATAATATATAGTTTCTAGTTACTAGAAACTCAATTATTAAGATATTCGAACACGTCATTTGGCTAATTGGTAACCATATCGGCTGTCATAAGCTATCAGAAGAATAAAGCGATAGCCAGATCTAGACTAGACCACTAACAACATCTTCAAGATGCGCTATAACTGTAAAAATATAAAATTAGCAATGAATTTAAAATGTCCTAGCCTGTTTTTACTGAACTATACTAAAAAAACCACACTAAAGCGATTTTGGCCTGCCGGCAATTCCCTGTTGTCAGTTCAATCACGAATATAAGAAAAATAAAAAAAGACGGGTTGCACTCTGGGAGTGCCGGCAGAAGTGAAAACATTTTCTTTTTTTCTTTCTTCGTTATATACATAGAAAAAGATAAAAAAGAACATACCATACCATACCTATAATATAGGGCTAATCATAGAACCTATCACTTATTTTCTGCTAATTTTCTGTCAGATGAAATTAATAAATTATGAAAAGAAAAAATAATCACAAAATGTGATAAATTACAGAAAGAAAAAATAATCATAAAAAGTAATAAATTACAAAAAGAAAAAATAATCACAAAAAGTTTCAGAAGGCCAGGTGGTTTGAACCCGATATTATCTGAAACTACAAGGACTTACAGTCGAAGTGCTTACCGTTTAAGCTACGACACCCATCCAACGCCGCTAAAGAAGTTTTCACTTCAAAAACTAAATGCGTTGTGATGTCAATAAGGTTGAAAATAGCTTGCACTACGTTATTTTAATATAAGTACGTGAAAATCATTGCGAGAAATACCTTATGGACTTTGTGCATTAGAAAAATAGACAATTATGTACATAACATGAATAAAATTTTAGTAATAACTATTGATGTAGGTACATCATAATGTTGTTACCTCAGACAAAAGAAAAATATTATTTTACTGTGTTATTCTGAGGTTATTACGTAAAAAATGCTGACACGAGACGTTGGTCGACACCCTGCCGGCCGAATGCCTGCTAATGTGTGCTCTTTCGCCCTGACGGCCTAGGACTGTACGGCCTAGGACTGTCCGGAATTGTTCGGCAGTCACACACTATCGGATCGTATTAGTCGTCAGTCCAAAATCGTTAACGAAACTGTTAGTGTGTGGGTTATTACGACTAACTGTCAGATTTAAAGCGTCCGGCCGTCGTTCGGTAAACTGTTAGTGAATGGGCGCCTTTAGATAAAAATAATTGAACGTACAGATTTACTGTTTTGTTAGAAGTCGGTGCCAACTTTGTTTGTGGTGCCTCAACTCTATGCTGGAATCAATTGAAATATGACCTCTCGGGCTGGGCACCAACTTCTAACAGATCAGGAAATATATAAATTACTTTTTTTTCTCTAAATTATTTTATACTTTTCAGTTTTAGAAGTAGGTTTTTTTAAATGTAGTTTTTTTTCTTTTCAGTGTCCTTGAACGATTAAATTTTTTTCTCCTTATTTCGATTTCAGTGTTTGTAATAATTTTCCCCCTTTTAAGTGATTTAATCCAGTCCAGCTTTATTCCAGCATAACTGAAAAAATAGTTTTTGAGTTTTGTTTAATAAAATTGACATAAAGTTCTCAATAACATAAACGAGACATTAGTGCTATATATAATTAAGGAGTTCTGTTGTCTGCCTCCATAGTTCACGAATACGTAATTCCAGCACGTGCTTGACCATCATAATGTAGCTTACCTTGTCACTGGATCTCCTTCAAACTAGCTAAAAAGCAATCATTTCCCATTTCCTATTTGATTTTAAGGAGTTCTCTGGTGTGTCTCCGGATTCCAAGATCCAGTACCTATGAAATTGATATGGGACCACCTGTGCGTTATACTAAACCCAATGCAAAATTATTTTTTTTAAATCGGTTCATAAAAAGCGAATATATAGGACAACATAAATAGTATTAAATTTTGAATTAAATTAATACAAAAATGCTCATAAAATTAAAACTACTGAAACAAACTATGTAAATATATTTGGGACGGAATGGCAACTATTCCGCCACCAACTAAAAAAATCACGTAAATCGAATAATAAATCTCTGAGTAATCGGTGTACATACATAAAAAATACCGATCGAATTGAGAACCTCCTCCTTTTCAGAAGTCGGTTAAAAAGAATGTTAGTTCTTTTGATCAAAGTTGTGTTTTTGTAGAAACCTATTTAAGGCTTATGGAACAGGCTAGGTATATATTAGAAATACATATAAAACATACAGATAACACAACCTATAATTTTGTATTAATACTTAAGATCATAATTTTGTATATCTTTTTGAGAATATTCAGATCATAAATATAAATTGCATTATCGCTATAAGCGGACCTCGATATTTCAGAAAAAGGTATTTTTATGCACTTACGAAGGTGATCCTAAATTGGTTGTGCGTGAAGTAGTTCTCAGTATTTATGTATGTTGTACGGATGTAGATTCGGATGCCGTTACAATATGTATCGGGCTGTGTTACGGGACAACGATGGCCGACGTGGCCAAGGTGCGACAAGGGCGTGCGACGGACCGTTCCAATTTACGGGTCACGAGCGGACCACTCGCGCGCCGACCTATCTGCCTTTCCTCCATAATTGAATCCAATGGCGTGGGATACTCGACAAACTAAATAAAATTATATCATATTAGCTACATACCTACACTATTAGGGAATGTATGTACCTAGTGAACACAATAAGTACTTGTTTAGAATTACTTTTATCGTCTTTTTTCTTATAGTCCATTGCAAGCGGGGTGCATTGGGGTCATGGGGTGACAAAAGTCAGAGAACATTATATGTCTCCTCTAGACATTTTTGTTCTCTGGGGTTATTGTAAAGTTAAATCCATGTTAGTTATGCAATCCAAGGTAGGTATTACCTACTTTCTGTTTAGTTGGTTAAAAAGCCGCATGGAATGAATCAACGAAAAAGAATGAAGTACTCTGAAAAAAGAATAACGAGCTTTATTAAATCGAAGCACGACATCCTCATGTTTGTTTACATAAATTAAGAATCAGGCCACGCTACGAGAATAGTGGTGGTTACTATGTTCATACGAAGCCTTTTTTGAAAGTGCGTCGGCGTCGGCGCCGTGTTGGCGCAGGTGCGCGATTGTCGCGGATCGCAGATAACGCTGCTGTAGTATTAAACTAAAATACGAGATCAAAGTGTGAACTGAACACTTGTGCACTACGCTATTGCAAATGATTGCTTGTAAAATTAGCTGGTGATCTATATGATATCAATAAATGTGCTTTTGTTCGGTTTTGTATTATTACCTACAATTTCATCACTTCAAACGTCAATGTTCATTTTAAAGACTATAGTTAAATAGTGAGTTTCTGATAACGTTCAACTTATGAGAAGTGAAAACGCCACCGTTAGAAATCTGCTTTTATACATAGAGCCCGGAAACTCCTATGACCTATATTTATCACCGTAGAAATAGTGAAGATGTGATGTTATCTCGCCATAGGCAGGGAATTCATTCTTACACATTGCGACCGGAAACGGTGCGTACTGCGCGGTATGAAAGGAACTTCATCCCACGCACGCAGAGGCTCTGGAATGAACTCCCTGCGGTAGTTTTCCCAAGCGATTACAATATGGGGTACTTCAAGAAGGGCATCGGGAGGCTTCTTTGGGTAGCAGTACGAGTGTAACGCCCCTGATGTTGCATACGTCCATAGGCCACGGTAACCACTTTCCATCAAGTGGACCGTGTGCTTGTACGCCACTTTAGTGTTATTAAAAAAACGTAAAACGAATGGCCTTTGGATGAAAAAAAAGTAATATGAAGCAGTAGTATGACGACATTATCATCATCATTTTAGCATAGGTAATTGATCTAAGTATGCATCCGCGGCTTCCACCTTGGAGCTTCGGGTCCGCTTACTCCTTATCTGGTTGATTTGACCTCTGCAGCTTTTATGGATGCAACTCCTGTCAGATCTTCCAACCTCTAGAGGAAAGCCTGCGCTAGGGCCAAGGCTGGCGTTTTAAGTATTGGAGTATGAACGGAGACTTTTGAGCCAAATTTTTTTTTCTCACCTCTCAGTGTGTGTCTGCAAAAAGTCATCTGAAGTCTGTGTAGATTCAGCCTATTTTAGAACTGGCATCGAAATTAATAAAAAGTAAATTGGAGGAGTTAAAACTACCAAACAACTACCTATAAAAGCGATAAAGCACTACGGACACAAATATTACGGTTGCAAAAATAAATAAGAAAAGTAGTTGACACGGGATGTGCAATATGTGCATAGTAACTAGACCGTTTCACTTATCATTTTGCAAACGTTTGAAAATTAGAGTACTATAATTTTGCCAAATACCTACCACAATCCCAAAGTGCACCATGAGTAGTTTGGTCACAACCTGACAGAGCGGTGATTGTTATAGCGTAAATGAATACTTTCTTATAAAGTTATCATGATCAGAAAGATTTTATTGAACTAATTGAACGACGCAGTGAACCACTTCAAACCATGTCCAGTCGCTAACGAACGTCTGTAAAAGACTGGTAAAGATGGTACCCCTTGATTGATTTAGATCTATATTCCACCGAGTGCGGTGTTGCCATTTGTAGATAGGTAAAGTCTCCATTATCGTTCTGTTAGTTAACGGTCGGTAGACAACTATTCCTATACTATTTAGATACAATAGCTTAAAAATATTTACTACTGTATGAAGAGATGCCAGCGACGATGAACTGTGCAAATAGAACTTGCAAACCGGTTTGCACAATTAAATACGGGACGGCATATAGTTGGGTATGTGTCTAGCAGGTCAATTAGTTACAATAGGATCTGACAATACTACTCGTAGACTTAAGTCAAACCGCCATTGACATCATAATTTTAACGTAAAAAGATCTAGGTATACAATGCGTTTGCGCTATAGCTGCTTTATAATCTCAGGAAAGGATATTGGATACATCCTTTCCTGAGAATCTCAGGAAAGGATGTATCCAATTTCTACTTCTCTGAATACTAGTAATTAAAATTGCATCTATCTTCGTACATAGGTACAAAACAATACAAATATGCTCATACAAACAAGGATAGCATACTTGTCTTAGGATTTGATGATTTAAAGTGCAGTAGCACGTAAGCATATCTGAAACGTTAACCTTTTTCTTTTACTGTAAAGTTTGGGTATTGCTCCAAATTTAGACAAAGCTTAAAACTGTATATGCCTGTATGGATACTGCACTATAAGGCGCATAAACCGCGATACGGCCGTTGCAAAGGTTAAGGGCACAAGACACCACGTGGGAGGTGCCAGTTTAAGAAATCCGAGATCCTGTCTTGTTCACAAATGGCGTCCATTTTCACTGCAACTTTGTTCTAGAAATGCATTAAACAGGTACTATACTTTACTATGTGGAAATATTGGTACAATAAAACGTAGGTACTAGAGATTGTCGGTTGGGGTAATACATTTTGTGGAATAGGCTATTACAATAACAATAATATTTCAACTGAATATTAAAATACTATAACTCAGTCTATAATAAGAAATAATAGGAATATTATTTCAGGTACAAGTTATAACATAACTTGGATTCAAGAAATGTTAACTTTGTTTCAAGGATATTGTGTCTGTAAGAAAGGCACCTAACACTCTTAAATATGTATACGGTTTTTAGTAATTAGCGGCTCACAATAGGAATAATTGCGGAAGGCGGAGGATCGTACGAAATGGCGCTCATTGGGAGTGGCATATGTCCAGCAGTGGACTGCAGTGGGCTAATTGATTGATTTGATTGATATAATAGAAATAATTTTAGGTACTTACCTTATGTGTACAGTTTAAAAATTGAAAGTTATTAGAATGTTTTAGTTAGATACTACGAGTTATTGCGGTTTCACCAATCCTTAAATTATTGAGCTGCCATTTTGTGTTAAATATAGTTATTGGCATAATTAGCTACATGGATATTTAATTTCAGTTAGTACAGTAGTTCAAAAGTAATTTTTTATATTAATACGTTCCAAAAGAGCAACATGAGGGTAATAATGAAGGATGTTTAATGTTTAATTATTTACGTAATCTGTGGTATCACTATCTGTCAATTAAGTAATAATTGAAGGAAAAATCAAAACTATATTTTAGTTACTGTTTTCCTCAAAGATAAAATTAGATTGAAATACATTTATAGAATAAGCAATTTATTGCTATTATCACTATTAATTAGCGCTAGGGGATCTGGGAGTATTATAGACTTCTGTAAAAATAACTTTTATTTACGCCCTTATACGCAAACAGCGTAAGACTATGTCTATTAATTGCAACAATAGCCGGATACTGCTTATACCCACTAAAGGTAATGTTCGCACAGCCAAAATCATAAAGGAGGGTTGTTCTATATGGTAACGGTGAGCTCGGCACGACTTACCGAGGTGAGGATAGTGGATTACGTGTGAGTGCGCAAGAGCAGTCGTGCACACGAGTTGGTTCATTATCGCTCGTGATGCATTTGCGCTTACCGCCCACCGTCGTCCGCGTGTCCCATAATGTTCGCTCTCCAATATAGCACCAACAATCATCCTTGATTTCACTATTGTCTCTATATTATTCGTTTCTATGTATAATTCAGTACAGTTCTCCACAATACAATTAAATAAAAACAAATAATGTAAAAAAGGACCAAGTTCGGTACAAAAGAAGTTGAATGAGTTAATATTATTGTGAAAGAATAGAGATCGGAACCGGTGTCAAGTTTCTTTACATTTTTTCAATTTCGGTTATGAAAAACTAATTTCTTTTAGGTAGTTTTTTATTTCAGCGATATAGAAAACGGCTCATAATGTCCAGGTTTAAATGCCCCCGGATTATTCTGTTTGATGACAAATTTAAGATTGATCGCAGTCTTCAGGCTTTCACGCCCGGCGTTGCACTTGCACGTAGAATATATTGCTTCCGGGCTGTTTGGCCGTGGTGAAACTTGCGTTCCAGACGTTTCGTCGATCACTGCGGACGACATCTTCAGTGGCGCAGGTCCGGGCGACAACGAGTTCGGAGACCTTGCCTCGTCGGCGGCTGAGTTGCGACTGATGCGAAGTCTTGAATCACTGGCATATTTATAGGCGCGGTCAGAGGGGGGAATCGACTCACTCGATTCTTATTGGTCGAGAGCTGTGGCACCAACGTACTAGATCCTGATTGGTCGTTTGCACTGACAATTCAAGATTGACTAGAAGGGGCCTGTTTTGAGTCAGTGAGTGTTAAAAAGGTCTTTTTTGGGAGCCAATCATAAAAGGTAATGGATTTGAAATGGTAAATTAAGGTTTAGGAAAGTTTTAAAACACATTGGAAATTACAGGTCTGCTGGCCTGTTCATTTCCTAGTTATAGAGTGCCTAAAATTAGTTGAAATACTTCAAATCCGTTCAAGTGGGTGACGCAACGGCAGTATTCCCTGGTGCGTCACCCACTTCTTTTCCGAACTTGGCTCATACACTACCGTGTGATCATTTTCTGCTATTGATAAAAAAGATAATGATCTATTGAATGAAAATCTGTCTAACATTTGTTTATCAATGGTAACTTGCAAATTACGAGTTCACTGGTGTCATGTGTGTATTACGCATACTATTTTTCCCGATAACCAAGAAAAACAATACGAATTCGCAGAATTCATTAATAATTCATCAAGTTTAAAACAAAAATCAATAACAGTAGCCGTGTTGTTTTGAAAGAGCAGGTTCATACTGGTTTCACAATTTCATCAGGGCTGGGTCAGTCATTATGTGGGATGTCTATTTTGTTTAGAGTTTCTGCTAATAACGTAAAATGAAAATTGAACTTCAGGCAATTAAAAAAGGCAAATTCATCACAACAACAATTAAAGTAAAACAAAATAAAACAATGTACCAAAATTTATCGAGAGCCACAATTAATCAAGTTAAGTTATCGAGAATTCGAATTCCACCATCATCCACGTGGTGAGAGCACGTGGATGATGGCGAAGATTGATCTTGTCTTTTATTAGATTTTTGATTTTGTTCTACAATAACAGATTATATAGGAAAATATTTTTTATACCGGTGGAAGACACGCATTCGGGAATGGGATGCGGATGCCGCGGTCTATAGATACGTGTAACGAAAAAGGAGGCTTTTTAAATTATCGACAGTCCATGCAAAAACATTACTTTTTATTTTAATTAGTTATAAACCATTTGAAGTCTATCATTATGCTCTGTAACCTTTTCAAACTCAATTGGGGTCGATTTCGTGTTTAACTGTGATGCGGCTGAAATTCGATATTTTCCGTGAAGCGACACTAAGACCTTCATAACAATATAAAGTCGATGATAATTTAAAATAGTAACGTGAATGCGAACGCTCCAAGAAGTCTTGTTGGTAAGGAAAATATTTCTAAACAATTTCAACATATATACATAGTTTCAACGGTGTTTACATAAGATGTGTTTCATAAAACACTGTGCATTAAAATATGTTCTTTGCAAGTATATATTTTTGTATTATATTTGCGAATTATTATATTGATAACGTATTAATGAACCTGTAAAGATATACTAGTAGTTCTGTGAACAATAAACTTCATGAGCACCCTTTGCCACATTTCTCTGGGACCCTTAATCAAATCTGGTTTCTTTAAAAAGACAATACGTGTCTTCTTATTTTAAATAGCCCTTGATGTTTCACTATAAGCAATGACGATCCGTTCTTAAAATAACGCTACAGCAAATATCCTCTTTTTACTCATCTCTTTTTTTATCACGAAGTTCATTTATCACAACAATCTGTGAGGAATCATGTCCTTGATGTTTCAGCCAAAAATCATCGAGATCTGTTCATAAATAACGCGACAGCAAACTTTCCATCCTTTCCCCCCCGATAAAAAAAAAACTCTCGGTAAAAGTTTAGTTTTAAAACAAAGAACATGTGTGGCAAGTTTGGTCTCTTTCTAGACCGGCCCTGAACAATCGACATAGATATGGGCAAAAGTAAAATCGGCTACCTTGTCGACACGGAGACTCTCTCTCGCTTCGCTCGCTCGGTCAATTATTTTTTTTAGTACAACTGTATTCGATTCAGATAGAGGTCGCGGTCCTAGAAAGTTCTAAAAGGAGAATTGATTCTATAGGACCCCAAGATCTATAGCACCCCGACAAAATATCGAAACATCACAACATTCACTACAAACTTTCACATCAATAATATTATAGTAGGATAGGGCTTTATTTTGAGCTTATATTTGAATTTGTGTATGTATGTATAATGAGCATTATAAATTTGTGTGCCTAACAATTTTGCTCCACAATTAAAAAATAAATTGAATTTATTACTTTTTTAATATTGAGAACAGAGAGCTCTGCAGGTCTAAAAAAGCCACATTGTATTTTCATATACTGATCATCATGTGTGCCATTATACTAGTATTTGTAAAATTACCAAAGCTTATTTATGTTTCATTTCAGTAAATCATCTCATTTGACAGTTTTTTTATAAAAATGCGATAGTTTAAATATGTGAGCCATTCATAATGTCTAATTCATGACGTATTAGATGTTAGTAGGGACTTAAGGCGCCCACTCACCAACAGTTTACCGGACGATATAAATCTGTCAGTTAATCGCAATAACCCACACACTAACAGTTTCCTTAACGATTTTGGACTGACGACTACTACGATCCGATAGTGTGTGGCCGCCGAACGATTCCGGACAGTTCTAAGCCGGACAGTCCTAGGCCGTCAGGGCGAACGAGCATATGTCGAACGACGGCCTGTCGATCGACGTTTCGTGTCAGCTTTTTTACGTAATAAACTTAGAATAAAACAGTGAATTAATTTTATTCTTTTGTCTGAAGTAATAACATTATGATGACATGTACCTACATCACTATTTTTTACTAAGATTTTATTCATTTTTTGTACATAATCGTCTATATTTCTTATGCACATAGTCCATTAGATTCAAAATGGCTAACACCTATTTCTCACAATGATTAGCACGTACTTATATAAGAATAACGTAGTGCAAGCTAGTTTCAACCTTATTGACATCACAACAAATATAGTTTTTTTTCTTATATTCGTGATCAGCAGCATTTATTTATGCGAAAAAACATGTAATTAAGAAAATGTCAATAAGGTCGAAAATCGCTTGCACTTTTTCGTAGTCTATGTAACTGATATCAGACCATTACCGGCAGGTGATCGTACGACCTAAAACTGACGACTCGCAACTGCTAGTGTGTGGTCGCAAAACTGACAACAGGGAATTGCCGGCAGGCCAAAATCGGTTTAGTGTATGGGCGCTATCGGCTTAGGACTGCAGGCCGCCGGACAGATCAGGAACTGCAGGTGGACTGCAGGCGGACTGTTAGTGAGTGGGCGCCTTTACATTTGCGCATTTTGCGTTCATTTTGGTGTTTTCGTTGTCATTGTTGTATTATTAAGCTAGTGTCGTGCCTGAACTTTTGATGAAGTTATGAAGCCGTGCAGTTGACAAACTGGACAACTGACACTGACAACACATATGTTTAAAAACATGACAGACCAAAATTGCCGCACTGAAATAAAAATTAAAATAGAAAACATATGTGTAGTTTTGCATTATGCATTAAATTCAGGTTTATTAGATGGGAATCATGAACTAATATAGAAGATAATAACTACCGTTTTGTGCTGTATTAATAGCAAAATCTAAATTAAGTAAATACTGTACAAGTACAAGTATTTTTATAAAATAATATTAAAAAACAAGGGTTTGTGAAGCTTTACCTACTGTACCTAAATTAAGCAAAGCTTAACTAGCTTTTATTATGGGTATTGACTTAACCAGCTTGTGTTATGACTGTAAAACTTAGCTTGTAGATTTTTTTTAAAGCCTTCTTCCTACGTTTATTGAATTGCGGGAACGGAATCAGAGTTCACGGAGCCAACTGTTAGAACATATGTATTAACACCCAGACCAATGAAAATATAAATATTGTTGCATACAGATATGTGGTTGGCATCCCTAAATCAATGAATTCTGCCGCTCATTTCCAATGATAAATACTAATACTAAAATATAAGGAAAATGGTCTTAAAAACATACTCGTGACACGTGGCAATAACGAAACATTTGTTTACTATATGAAACTCCTAGCCTTAAAGAAAGCTTTAGCTTCCTGGTAATTTTCAAGTCCTAAGTGAATAAGTTCCTTGTTGGAAAAATTGTTTCATTTCTGACCATATTATTATTTACCAGTAGATGAGATAGGGGCCAAATGTGAACTTACAAAAAAATGAGCCACCCAAAGCACGATCTCCTCTCGCCGGTCTGAAAGAAAGAAAATTGTTTTTTATTACGGATTACACATTTCTTTTTTTTTTTTTTTTACGTGCGGGAAATCCCCACGGATACCCGCCCCTCCGGAGCCGGAGGGGTAGGTTATGTCGGACTCGAACCGACTAAACCGCACGCCGTCTGTGGGTCGTGGTGCTAGGCCGAAGGTGAGGTTGTCTTGCGACATATCCCTCGCACCCCGGCTGACCCAGGGCCATCCCTTTCGGTCTGGCCCTCCTCGGGAGGTGGGGACCACGCCGTCCCCGACTCAACCCCGGTGTGGGGAGGCGCGCATCGCCCTACGATGCGCGCCGCCGCCGTGGCCTGCTTCTGCTAGGGTGACGGGTGGCTCCACCCGTCACCCTCAGGCCCGCGCTCATGGGGGGCGGAGGTCTGTAAGCGCCCTCCGACGTCCGAGCCGCCTTCGGGCGCGAGCAGCGATGTCAGCGAGTCTTTCTCGCTCACCGCGCCGCGCCCGCTCTGCTGTCTCCTTCGCGAGCATGACCTGCTCGCAGAAAGAGGCGCTGGCCGCCCACGCATCCGCGCAGCGGACCATCGCCGCGAGCAGGGTGGAGAGCGTGAGCACTCTCACCCCCAGGGCCTGCACAAGCTCCCGCCTCGGCGCCTCAAACGCCGGACACTCGGTGAGCGTGTGCAGCCCCGAGTCCACGCTCGCGTCGCAGTGATGGCACTCGGGCGTTGGCTCAATACCCATCAGATGCAGATACCGCCCGAAGTAACCGTGCCCGGTTATCATCTGCGTCTGACGGTACGAGAGGCTCCCGTGTGGCCTCTCTAGCCACTCCCCCATGATGGGCCTTACCGCCGCAATCACGGCGTGCCCTGCGCGTGGTTGCCCAAGTCGTCGCTCCCACTCGGCCACCATGACCTGGTGGAGCCGGGATTTCTCGGCCCGAATGTCCTCGGGCTCGGGATCGAATCCCCGCTCCCGCGCCTCCTTTCGGAACTGGTATAGTGCCGAAAGGGCCCTCGCTTCCAGGATCCACGGTGGCGGCACACATACTGAAATGAAAATTTGAAACAGAGTAATAAACAAAAACAAATCTGCTTTAATAAATTTCGTCACATTGAAATAAAAATACTTTTTAACGGAAAAGGAAATGGTAACACTAACAATGGGGATGCCGACGCAAAACTAATTGTAGATGGCAGCAGCATATGACCAAACAACAATAACCATCTGTTCTGTGACAATAACAAACTCATAGCTGTCAGATTTGAAGGACAAACAATGAAATGTACGTAGATGACAGCTAACATTGGCCAATACGAGGCGCCCTCCTATCATGATTCGGGTACTTCAAGATAACTTGTACTTCAAACTATGACAACTACCAAACTTAAGTCAAACCGCGAAAATTGCTGCTGAAAAGTAGACGAAACGTCGGTCTAAATATAAATAATAACAAATAAATCGTGATAGAATTCTTTAAAAAGTGGTTTTATTTCAATGAATGATATTAGCGTAAACTTTAGAAAATATTAAATTTTTTCACAATTTTCTCTACAATCCAAATCTATGTAAGTTGTAGTTGTGGCGTAAGTTGGTATTGTTTAACTTTGCAATGTGATAAACTCGTTTGCCACTGGAACACGAGCCCCTCTGAAAAACTCACATGTATAGGTGCAGCTTTATTTATGATGTTTTAGTTATTATAATGACCTAGAAGAGAACAAACAACAAAACAAATGTACATAATTACTCGTAAATTAATTAAGAATGAAAAAGTGAATCGCTCGGGTGGTACTTGATTCAATCAATTCTGCATCGATTTAAATAGTTAGCATAATAATTGCTTTAAAATTTACTCATAAATTGTACGTAGGTAAGTAAATTCTGAACTTCATTATATTTTGTAAGTAACGACAGGCGCATGAAAATTGTTGAAGGTTAAAAATGCCTCAAAGTGGTTCGTGTACAACTAATAACTATAAATAGTGTGAATTCACTAGAGCGTAGCTTTTCGAGACCTTGGCTGTAAGTAATCGCATGGTAGGTTGGGATCCGGCTTAGGTTTATTAGAAAAATCGTAATCGTGTTTGAAAATTCATATGTTTACTAGACAATACCAGCATTATTTTTACGAACCACCTCTGTGACGTAGCAGTAGAGCCTGTAGAGCGTTCTACTGCTAAATCACTGATATCTATGGCTCAATCAGGTATCTTTTCCCGCTCAGTGTGATTATTTACATGCATTAATTTATGAATTTACTGTATTTCCATTGGTCTGAGTGTTTCTATATTGATAATAACCACTATCTAAGTAATATACAGTTTAAAAAAATTCTGTATTCTAAAATCTATATGATGCTGTGCTTATTTTGGGTGTAGCACTGTGTCCTACCATATTTTCTTTTTATTATTTACTTAGAACTTTAGAATATGTGTGATTCAATTATTCAGCCATTAAAAATTGATTCCATCAACAAATCGTGTGGTTGTGAATCGATCCTCGGTCTTAATTCCGATGAATGATTTACAACTTGTTAATAATACCGCAGGTTTAAAGCGCACATTCATAAATCAAGATCTGAACTGTAGCTTAAACGAAAATATTGATTGTAATGCTCCGGTTTACGTGCTTCGATGTTTATATGTAAGAGATTTTTGCTCAAAGTGCACAAATTTATGACATAGCGGTAATCGGCCTTTACTTTCAAAATTTCCCTTAAATGATAATACACTACTATTTATTATTTCACTAGCTGTTACCGCAGTTTCGTCCGTATGTCCGTATTTAATTTTCTTTTCTTTTGTGTGGAACCCTGGAACAGTTCGATAATAAAAATAGCCCGTTACGCTGTCTAACATCAACTATCTGCAGTAACAAGCCCGTCAAAATCGGCAGAACTATTTATAAAAAAAAAACAGTTAGAGGGCCAACTTAAAAAAAAATCTTATCATAAGTTCCATGTATACTGTAAACAGAAACTATTATTTCATAATTTCTGTATTACAACTCTTCAATTTCATTTATTTGTATAAATGTAGATTTATTATCGAAAGGGAAATTTCACAAGTATTACTCTTTTGTTACCATCATTACGTTGATGTCTCTCAAGCAGCCTAATTGATTGTTTGACGTGGCGACTGGTGAGCAGGTATCACGCGTAGCAGTCATTACAACAGTGACAAATGGTGGTAATAAATACCATTTGAACACGGATAAGAGTAAAAAATTACTCGTGAGAAATATATCCGTGGCAGACGTATTAGTAACGCAGGTGTAATTTGTGCACTGATGACCCTGCCTTGTTCGTCTTTCTAATTACTGAATACAATTTTCTGTTCCAACACTATTGTGTTCGTAGCATCTGCAATGGCTAAATGTACGAACAAAACCCACACGCGTTACCATGGCTTATTGATGAAGTTGATATTTTTATTTACAGTTTAATTGAATACGATTAGGTGAGGAAATCTTACTTATTTAAGTAACAATGGATTCCTTCACGATTTATTTGGTGTTAGTTTACTATTTATGGAGATACTCCGGTTGTTTTTCAGCAGGCATCACGGGGAACCTCCCCGAACAGTTTAATTTCAATTTGTGGGTAATATTCGCGTAAACTTCCAACAATATAAGTTATGACGTTTGAATGTTTGAATCTTGTCAGACTAAAATATAAATAATGCACATTTGTACTCAGTAGGGACTGAGTACAAATGTGCATTATTTATAAAATAACAAAAAAATACTTTACCTATGTATCGTTATCTAACGCGGAAGGAATGTTTACTATCATGTTTCTTTATTTGCGCCGAATGTGTCGTAGTACTCAACGAGGTAGGTGGTAAGTAAAGCTCGTAATAGTAGGTAAGGTGGAACAATGAGACGAGTTCAAGCAGTAGACCTGCGTCGTGCGGTGGTGCTGCGTGCGCCCGCGCCGGTGCGGTGCCGCGCGAAGTGAGCTCCGGGGTCACTGCTCTGACCTGCGCGTGGGCGCGCCCGTTTCCGCCCGCGAAACCGAATCATTGCGCCCCACACTCCTAATCTTTAACGATATACTACATACACACAACACAGCCTACAACACTTGCTGTTATGTCTTTATGATGGAAATAAAAACGTTATCCAACAGACGAGATTGAAAATAAAGGACGTTATAAAGTCACGTGTCAAGTTGAAAGTTATCAATTATGTGCCTGATTTGATATTTGTATGATTGTATTTTATAAAAGCCCTAGCATTTACTGGTAGCCTTGCCCACGCATGCGTGATAAGTGAATTTATTATGTGATCATTTTCATTTAAATTTAATTGCTTCATTAGAAAACTTATTCTCCACACCTTTGGGGTCCTTGGGCAACTCATGTTTAAGGTCAATTTGTTTTAAATTGACGGCCGTTGGTACCACATTGAAGAAATTTAGTGGCGGAGGGGTAACAGCTTCTTTAGATTATTTCGGGGCAGTGGTCATGGTCCCTTGAACAAACCTGAATTATGTCTAATTCGTAGTCTCGTGCGGATATAGACAGGAATGGTGATGGTTATAGATAGTAACAGGAATTCTTTTAAACTGCTAGTAAGGACGTGTGGTGACGAAGGAAGAATACAAAGGTGTCGTAAAAGGCGGCTCACGGAAAAATTTGCAGCCGATGTCACTACGAGAGAAGGAAAACTCGAAATAAAACCCTGTATCAATCCGTTTCCTTCCCAACATTGGGAGAGGCCTATGACCAGCAGTGGACTGCGATAAATCTTCAATCCAAGCTTACTATGCAGTCTACAAATAAGTAGAAAGTGAGGAAAACAGAAAAAGTAAAGGTCCCGGTCTCGGTCCTCTCATGAACGATAAACTTAAAAGGCAGCAGTATTAGTGTCGTAGTACAGAGTTGCATCAGTCAGTCGAACCAGTCCAATTTCCTGGGAACCGTATGGTCAGCCTACCACTATGGGCCATATCATACTAGCGATTTCGGGGCGGAGCAGACCGACGACAGAGGTTGCGATTCCGCAGCGGATACGTCGCGGTTGTGCGGCAGAGACGTCGCAGTTAAGCAGCGGATACGTTGCGCTTGCTCGGCATAGACGTCGCGGTTGCTCAGGTTAATATAGGTGGCGTACCCTAGTATGTAGTAGTAGTACATATGCCATAAATATCTTAGCCTCGAATACTACCGGCGGGTAGAAAAAAAAACAGAACAGCGCTTATTATTTTTTTACGTCTCTTTTCTTCTTAAAATAATCGCTCTTTGCCATTCGTCATACGTCCGCAACGTCTCCGCTGCGTAATCGCGACGTATCCGTTTTGCAACCGCGACGTCTCCGCTCGCTAACCACTAGTATGATAAGGCCCTATTTCATTTGATCTGCTGCTGAATATGGTGCTAGTTACGTATTTTTCAATAAAAAATAAAAACAGTTCAATTGATTAGCAAAGATATTATTAGTTCCATAGTGAACAGTTTGATAAAGAATATCCGAGAGCAAAAATTAGGTATTCAAAACTCTTTAGATACATTTTTGATCTGAATTAGTGATCTTCTCTCGCTTAGTATTAAGCGACAAAGTTCTTAAGTTACATAAAATTAAATGCTCCGGCTTACGTGAGGCCCCGTAGCAAGATAGATTTGCGGCAGTAACTACCAGTTTTGTTGTTAAAGTATGTGCTATAGACTCGAACTACAATGAATTATAGGTAATGTGACGTATCCTTATTTAGTTTTCAATACAAATATAACAAATAAGACAAAATAAAATGGTAAGCTTGCATAAATTCGCATAGAGCTGAAAGTTGGTAGGGATTTTAAATATACTATAATAAAAGAAATGTTAAAAGTCCCCATCGATTGGACTTCTGCATTTTTTTTATCCAGGGCCAACTTTGTCCTACCTATTTCTGTGATAACACTGATAACACTTGCCGCTTACTAATTTTGACCTTTGACCTAGAATAAAAAAATACAGAAGTCCAATCATAGGGGACTTTTGTTATTTATAATAATATGATGTATTTAAGACCCCTACCAATTTTCAGCTCTATGCGAATTTATGCAAGCTCAAATGAATATATTGTTCGGATAGGTACCTACTTCAAATATGTGTACACAGCATACTACCTAAAATTCTAATCTGGTTTCCGCAACTCATAGGAATCTATATCAGGGATGTAAATTAGCCTATGTATTATTTTACAAATCTGTAGCCTATTTATTTTTTCAGATTTATAATCTATTGTTATAACAAAATTTACACAGATTCGTTCAATCGTTATAGATTAAGTTCCCATCACATTTATTCACTAACTTTCACATTTATGATATTAGTAAGATAATTAAGTTTCTTTCATAAAATACTATCATTTTGGTGTAACATGTACGTTTTGAAAGAAAGCATATGGTACGACGAGTAGGTATGTGTAATTTACTGTATGAGATTGAGATGTTTAAGAGGCCACAACGACCAAACCTTACATCAGTGCAAAAGATTTTTCCGGTTTCATTGTTACTTAGTGCGTGCATTGTTCGTAGCACTATCGCTACAATTAATAGTTTAAAACAATTGCGTTTACAAAAGCTCCGTTAGTTCACTCTATCTGCGTCAAGAGAGCTCCGTGCCGAAATATGTTTATCGACCATCACCGGATCGAATACTCGAAAGTCCTACGAGATCGCTCGGCAACTATGGAAGCGGCTTCATAATTTGAAGTACTTCCTATTGTTGGAATGTGTTGTAAGGAACTATTTCAAAATCTATTATATGTAGGATCCGAAAGTAATTAGGACTTCTCGTGTGCCTTACCCAGGAGGCAGGACCAGCTGCAAATAAACATGTAACCCTGTACAGTTGATTTCCTTACCCATTATTGTCTAATAACTTGTATAATATAAGTTCACGCGACTGTTTATACTGGAAATTGATGGCGCTTGGTGGAATTTACTATACATATTGAATAAGTTAACGTGGTTCACGCCTTTATGTGGAAGTTGGAGGACTGGATGACATGACATTAGAAGATGTCTAACCCAGCAGTGGAATGCAATAGACGATTGTATACTTTCAGTTGAAATAAAATAAAATAAGAATTATCTATAAAGTCCACTTTCATACTACTGTATCTGCACCAGATAATAAAAAGTACATTTGCATACACATGTAGATACCACAATGGCCGATTTAATTACGGTTTATTTTTTATATGAATTAATAGCAGGTCCAAATGTGAATGGGCCATCTTGGCAGACCTGTTTAATGTATTGTTTTGAGTATCTCGTATATTTTCTTATAGGTATTATTATCTTTGTGAACGTGACTTGGCTATGCATATCAAGTTTAATCAATGACATTAATCATAGAAAGGGTGACATATATATCATTTGGTTATCGCTTAGGTTTGTTTCGCTAGCCTTGATCCCTGATGCGATTATGATTTCTGTCAGTTGCGACAGTTTTTTCGATACCGGTAACGAGCTGCACTAGCTTACCTCTCTTTACCAATAAGCTATTAATGTAAAATATGAATACTTGCAACACCAGTCCAGTGCAGTTTTGAACAAGGTATAACATTTTCTAGTATACTTTTGAGTTTTCTTTAATAGAGATCTCTATTCGTCGTTATGGGGTACATGACTGGTAACGTCATATACCTAGATAAAATGTAAAGAGACCTTTAAATTAGATGCTTCTACAAGTAAGAAGCGACCAATTTTAACTTTTTTTATACATTTTAGAACAACAATATTAAAAAGTTCTTTAACATTTTAGTTAAAGATTTTTTTAAAGTTGTTGCATTTCGATTTAGACAGGAAAAAATGAATCAGCTCAGACAGGACTCGAACCCGCGATCTTTTCCTTTGTATTGTAGTGTAGTATTTGATAACGACTTTGAATAGATAACATACTAATTACTTTCAAATTTCATTAAATTTTTTGCATATTTTGCATACAAGCACGTACCATAAAACGTGTCTACGAAATTACTATTATCTGAAAATCATTCAATCATTTCTTACTTATTCTTACCCACCTAGATGGCAGAAAAGCACACGGCCCACCTGATGGTAAGTGGCCTATGGACGTGTGCAACACCAGGAGAGTCACACTCGTGCTGCCGACCCTGTAAACACAGAGTTTCTGTGCCGTCAGAGTAGAAGACAAAGCAGCCTTTGTTCTTCCCACTGACAGCACAAGACTCTCCAGTAAGCTTACCCTACCCCCTTTCAGTATTTAGGTACATATATATTCACATCGGTTTTTTAGCGGAAGCACACCACACCCTCTTTTCGTCCACCATTTTTGTTAACACATAAATAAACTTATTCTTGTGAACATTGTATCTTTTCCTAACTAGATGCAAGACCAAGAACTTGTCCCAGTGGATTTAGAATATGTAAAAGTGTAAATTTCTTCTTTCAGTGACATCTATTATACCTAATAATTTACTGACTGTGAGCGATGAATAAATTGTAATAAAAAAACAATAGGTACAAGTAATAAAATTCATTTGAATAATGTATCATATCATCAGTTCAATTGATTTATTATATTGCAAAGTTGATAGTAGGTACAGCATAATCGTAAAACATGAATGATATTAGATACGAATGATACCGATAGTGCTTATGTATGTTCTTATATATGATAACAAAACGGACACAGACTAGTATTATCTTGTCATTATATACATTTGGATATTCATTCATAATAATAAATCTAAAGAGAACTTTCATAAATGCGTTCGTGGTAACCGTTTACACTCCAATATTTTTTGGCACCAAGCCATTGTATGCAAATGAAGTAATGAATGTTTTCACTGCAACAAAACACGAATAACGGTTCCTTTAAGTGAGGATTTGTCGGCCAATAATAATTATCGTTGACTTGTAACAAATCTATGCGCATGTTGGTACATATCCACTCATCGGTTTAATGACCTAATTTTTAATCTTAACAGGCACAATGAAAAATGGGATGTGTTTCAACAATGCAACCAAAGTATAAAATGGACCGTTTTGGGTAGGATTTTAATAAAAAAGAAAAATCTGATTCCCTTACAAACATGGACTTAACGATGATACAAGTATGAAATTACGAAATAATCACAAGGATTTCTAAAGAGTCATTAATAATGGCCAAATCTATTCGTATCGTGCGACATTAGTGGTAGGCATACATTTTTAGGCCATTGCCTAAGCGGCTGAAATTTAATTGTGATAAAATCAGGATTTCATTGCTTTAGCTACATAACTGGTGGAGTATGCCTGGATTACCAGATTTGGGAAACGCCTGTGTCCAGCAGTGACTACAATGGGCTAATTGATTAATTGTCAGATTTGCCGGGCACGAAATTGGATCTATCTTCTAATGTTTTAATTTATTTTTTTTATTTTTTTATTTATTTTAAAAATCCAGCTCTACGTAGGTAACTAGTAATAATGTAGTCGATCGATTTACTTAAAATTCGATACAATGTTGCATTGTAATGCGGTGTCGGTGTTCAGTTACTTTACACCCACACCTTTATATCCCAAAAGCGTAAGGACCCACATTCCGCGAACAAAATTTTTCAGTTCCAAGTAACAGGGTAACAATTACCTACAGTCTGATCCTAACCTATCACATCTGTAAGCCACTTTCACGAATGTTTTATTATTCACTAGAATATATGGATGGGTAGGTACTACTTCACCGAATATCCTTATATATTTGTTGCAGATAGCAACACTAATTTTTTTTTGTAATTTTTAGTTTTGTTTTTAATGGCAACACAAAATATTCCGCTGACTTCCCTCAAAAAACTTTGTACCGAACGGACGGAATTTCCTTAATCATCAAGTACAGATTTATCCTCCTCCTGTGTTTTGCTTTTAACATTAACCACCAGAACAGAGTTATCGAAGCAACAATATTTTTTTCTAAGAAGATTATATTGAACAGTGTGCAATATGTATTTAAGATTAAGACTCACATCAATCTTTACATTGTTTAAAAAATAATTCTCTTTGAATGTATAAGCTTTATTCGTTGTTTTAAGGATTTTCGTCTGAGACTGGAAAAATGAACTCAATTGAGTGTGATTTTCATTTTAAGCCTCAATTTAATATTTAAGAAAAAATACACACACCGACAGAATTAGCGGAACACAAAAAAGGAGAGTATAAATAGATAGCTTTATTTTTTAAACAAATAATAATGAAATATGAAACAACAGTTAAATTAACATGTTTTGACATTATTTTCAACACCATACTTAAAGTTTAATGAAAAAAATTAACTAAACAAAATGCATTATTCATACATCATTCACAGCATGCCCAGACGGATGGAAACCTTAATCAGGGCACGAAGGGAAAACACTCGTTATGAAACAATTATTTAATTAATTTTAAACCGTCATAAAATCTAAATATTTCAACTGTTTCTCTGTCACTACGAAATCTAAGAAAAATGTATTTTGTTTCGTTAACCTTTTTTTTAATTAAACTTTTGCACATTAATTTCAAAACATGTTAATTTAACTATAGTTTCATGTTTAATTACTATTTGTTTAAAAAAAGCTAACTATTTTATACTCTCCTTTTTTGTGTCCCGCTAATTCTGCCGGTGTGTGTATCTAGACTTTCTTATTTCCATAAGTGGTGAGTCACCGCTGCAGATAGTTAGGTCAGTTGATTCAGATAGATCTAATATCTGACGTAGTTCGTCAGACTGAAAAGTCACGATTCAGTAGGTAATCGAATTGAGGACCACTTTTGTAAGCTTTCGTGTGCACGTACACTATTCACAGTATTTTAACAAACGCATTACGAATACGTTCCCATCAGTTGAAAGTCGACTGGAGATACAAAGATACCTTTTAGTTACTTATCGGTTGACTATATGGACCACTACTTGGAGTACTCGTACAAGCGCATTGTCAGCCATATCGCGGTTTCATCGGAGATTCTTTGAAATCTGTTGATGCGATAACGCGGAAGAAATCATAATTTCGTCAACTGAAAGTGATATCGGCCTACGGATGCCAAGCATTCTCTTTTGTTTGGACAAGACGAGAAGCGAAGTTCTTGGACTACTATGTGTGGTTTCAACTGTGGTGGTATGAAATAGTGTGTCTGAGATCCGTCTGATAAACACATACGGGTCTCTGACCGGTGAATGTTTTAGGAAAGAAAAGAGAAGATTAATTTCTGAATTAGTGGTTCCTAATTTCGCGGTCTTGACCGCTCATAAACTCAGGTTTGCCGGAAGAAGGAAAGTCGTGTGTGGGCAAAGCGCCGTTTTATCCGTGCCCGTATCGCTTGCACCGTATGAGCGTGACATCTTAATCCTGCACGTATTGTTCTGGGTAAGAAGTCAGAAGGTGAGATTAATTGAATTAGTTTATAGGAAGGGTTTGTACAAACATAGAACTAGTCAATGATGCATAATATTTCGGATGGATGTCATCATTATCTAACCGATGATCCCGGTCATGCGACATGCGGCTTTCACCTCGGAGCCCAGAGCTCGCTTCCCATTTTATGTTAGAGTTTATATTGGCTATTACGAGAGCGACTGCGGTACTCATTTTTAAATCATAAACCGTGAGAAATTTAATGGGTCCCACCTGCTATCAAACCTGGTTCAGTATTTTCAGCCGCAGTTGGATTTTTAAGATATTATTTTTATTTTATAAATAATAATTGTATGATACTGCAAACAGATTTACATTGGCCAATACGAGGAATATACATTTGAGACAGGTAACATTATGAAACTTTCGAGTTTTATCCTGTAATTCGAATAAAAATTATATGGAATCCCTACATGGGAAATGCCAGTGGCAATGACTAGCGACTGATTCAATTAGTGATTGCGTTCACTTGTCGCCGGTGCGAGTGAGGAGCCGGCGCAGGCGCGGGAGCTCGCAGTCCGCGGCGCGCTCTCCACACCACTCACTGATGCAATGATACGATCTACTTTTCAACTGAGACAATGTCGTGATGTTAAGCTTCGATCTAAAAAGTAAATTGCTTGTGTTTTAGGCGGCCATTAGTCGATCTTTACTGTTAGGATTCTTGTTAAAAACATATCAGTTTGACCTAAAGCGCAAACTTGTGATTTGAGCTTAAAATTTGGAGTTACTAGTCGTAACCACCTAGTTGATTAAATGTAATGTATTGTTAATGAGTGTCTATACGGCAAATTTTTCTGTTGTGTGTACATCATTACAGTAATTACATTATATCATTATAAAGCCATAGATTAGCATATAAGTGTAGTGTCATTTCCAAAGGAATTCAAGTGGAATACCTGTTACTGGTGGTCGAAATTCCACCAATATCTGTGTGTTTCTTTTGGTATTTTCGGGATGGATCTTGGATCTAAGTATTTTAGTATGTGTAGTAAAGTGTGAATGAAATCTACTCATACTTACATGTGCACTCTGAGCGGCTTTGAAGGATTTTGTTGAATTAATACGTAAGCATTTTGTTGTTTTATAAACTTCTAAAATTAAAAAAAAAAACCTAATCTGTAAGTGATAACACACTTACGTAAATAGAACAGGAAATATTATTGACCAGTTTATCGTTTTTATCTTAAAAACGCTATTAAAATCTGCTCACAATTCGTGACAGAAGATTAAAAATACGTAGGTAAGTTTATGAAATATTATAATAAATAATAATTCGCCTCTAGCAGAGACTAATGTCAGCCATTATTATTTTAAAACGCTTGAAATATTTTAACGGTCTCGAGATTATTAGGTATCTGTCATCATTATCCGATTAAATGCTTACTCTAATTGATGGAACTGTCTAAGGCGGCCGCGACCCGCTCAATAGAAGAATATAAAATTAAATTATACCGAGGGCTGTGACTGTTTATATGTTGAAGCATGTTTATCTATCAATCAGTTACATTAATACCTGAGCTGTTAGTCTAATGATTTATTATAATACTTGTAGTTAATTTTTTCGCAATGAAATGTCTTAACATCTATGATATAGTGTGAAAATCATCCAAATCGCAAGTCGTGTGGGTCATACAATACATTAATACCTGAGCTGTTAGGCTAATGATTTATTATAATACTTGTAGTTTATTTTTTCGTAATGAAATGTCTTAACATCTATGCTATAGTGTGAAAATCATCCAAATCGCAAGTCGTGTGGGTCATAAAATACGCCTTCAGTTTGAATACTTTTTATAAACCATTAAAATTTTGGTATAAACCGTTGGTCTGGTTTATATGAAAATTTTCCTTTAGAACACAATCGCTTTAGAAGAGCAGTCAAATCATCAATTTGGATTACGGGTACATTAATTAAGGGTACATTATATGGTATAGCATTTTACTTAGAAATGTAAAGAATGATATAGAAAGGTGAACGGTTTCGGATTGAATAAAGGCCAACTTCCTAGCAATTGTTACAACGCAACGTCGTGGCATCAATCTCCACAGAAATCTATGTAATAGGATTTCGACAAATGAAGTTTTATTAGAGAGTTACGAGGGAAATGAATGGTAAGGTTTGTGTAGAATTGTTTGTCTATCATCAGTGCAAACGTAAATTTGCCTCGCCAGATATACGCTAGGTCCCGTAGCTCACTACAATTATTGTCTTGTCACTCGTCCAGAGTTACGCGCTGCTTCCATTCTGTGCCTTTACTTTATGCGAGATCACCCATTCGGGCAATATATGCATGCTAATCGTTAACCATGTCCGTAATGCCTCCGTAATCTGTACCATGGCTATTCTAATCGCTAAAAGGGACTTCTTCCCTGCAACCTTTGGAAGAAATGAAACTTTATTTATATGATTATGTTATGTTATAATGGTCATGTGATATGTCTAAATCTCGTAACCTGTATTCGATGTTTTAGTTTTGTTTTATATATATAGGAAATGTCAATTTGACTTCCGCTCGCCTGATGGTAAGGTGATGGCAAAGTTTAAGAAAGAGAGTCACCATTACATGTTAACAATTGTGGAACTCAGCTTGACGGCCTCTGCACCGTGTGACACCCACCGGTCTCACTAGTGCTGCGACCACAATCCCCTTGCCCGGCTATGCACTTGCTGACCCCAGCTGAACGCAATGCAAGCGAGATCGGATTACTATGGAGGGTTTTTTACAATCGTGCGCGATGGTAATTTATGACAAATGTGTCCCATCAAATTTCTACCACCAGTAGTTACGATGTTCTGTGATGAGCCTTTTACCGAAAACTTGAAACCTTATTCCAGACTGGGAGCCATTAGTGATAATTTCCTAATAGAATTTAATATTTACTTGACCTGGGGATTTGACCCGGGCACTTATATCGTATCTTTTTTTTTTTTTTTTTTTTTTTTTTACGTGCGGGAAATCCCCACGGATACCCGCCCCTCCGGAGCCGGAGGGGTGGGTTATGTCGGACTCGAACCGACTAAACCGCACGCCGTCTGTGGGTCGTGGTGCTAGGCCGAAGGTGAGGTTGTCTTGCGACATATCCCTCGCACCCCGGCTGACCCAGGGCCATCCCTTTCGGTCTGGCCCTCCTCGGGAGGTGGGGACCACGCCGTCCCCGACTCAACCCCGGTGTGGGGAGGCGCGCATCGTCCTACGATGCGCGCCGCCGCCGTGGCCTGCTTCTGCTAGGGTGACGGGTGGCTCCACCCGTCACCCTCAGGCCCGCGCTCATGGGGGGCGGAGGTCTGTAAGCGCCCTCCGACGCCCGAGCCGCCTTCGGGCGCGAGCAGCGATGTCAGCGAGTCTTTCTCGCTCACCGCGCCGACTTATATCGTATCAGTCAAACTTGCTATTACGGCGGCGCCAGTCAAGGTCGCAACATTCAAAAATTACTTGACAATTTGATTTAACATCATTATATCTGCTGAAAAGATTAAACAGTAGCTGGCGGTAGATCTATTTTTTACTAGGAAAATTTACTGTTGTGGGTACTTATCTAATTAGATTATTACTCAACCGGCCCTTCCCTAAGACTGAGCTCTCGGGCCGCTGTACTCACATCATTACCACACATGAAAGTGATAAAATCATACGGAGAAAAATCAGTTCAAGTTAAGAAAAAGTGTCTAGCACAAAGAACGAACCCATGAGCTCACGACCATCAGTAACAATTACTTTAATGACCCCAAGAGCCTCAGCTAAACTAAACAATGTACGTACGGTCAAACAAACCAATCGATACAACACAATGTATGGTGCTAATACCCCTAATACTAACAAAAATGAACCATTACATTACAAACCTATAATAAAGATAATAGTCAAAAAGCAGTTCACTAAATATAGTGGTGTAATTTGCTTTTGTGAGCAGGTTGTCAGAGAAGGTGACCTCACGGCGCGTGAGAGCACTCGTGGGCGGGACCATTTTGACTTTTGGTAATTACATTCGGACACCTTAGACGGACATTTGGATGAAATAGGCAATTATGTTTCATCATAATGTTGTACTTACATTTTACCTATTCAACTGGCGCCTTGTGTTTCCATAATTCAATGTCAAACGACTATGGTGTCGGAGATTTATGTGCATCAACTTTGTGTAAACTCTGACTTGAAGTAACAATAGCCGCCGAAATTGTTTACGAGTCTGGAACTGTTGAGTGAGTTCATAACTTTTGTACAATTATAAATGTTACATAATGGAATATGACATTGGTTAGATTTTATTGGCTTATTTCATATGGAAGAATCACGATACGATCGCGGAAACATATTGCAGTCAACAAATTTCTTTAACACGCTACTTACGGGGCATAACATAAATTATTGTTTAAGAAATCATTAATTGCGTGTTTATATTCCGGTTACTTTGATCTTCTTTGTTTCACACCGAACAATAGGAACGGTCAGTGGGAAATAGATTTATTTTCTGTTCTTAAAATGCACTTTCTCTAATAAAATGCTTTGTCCAAATGCGCCAATTTAAAAAATGGTTGCTATTTATGGCAATAACGATTTTTTTGATTGTTTGAAAAACTTTAGAAAGGTAAATTAATATATTTATCATTTCGAGTACAAATTGGCTACAGTATCCTGTAGTAATTATCATAATCATCGTTTGTTGGCTATTTTGGCATAATTTATGTTATTATCATATTGAAAGTTAGTATAGAAGCTACAATCATAATTCGATTAAATGGTGGGTGTGACATGAATTATATATATATTTTAGGGTATTTTGTACTAAAGTTTTTAATGTTATTGAGATGCTAAACAAGTAGGTACGCGGCCTGTCTGTTACTAAACTAGCAGGTAAGATACTTCAGTAGCTATTTGGTGCGATGAATTTGCTTGGGTCAATAACCTATTACTGGAGCTAAGTGTGTTCGATATATTTTTGAAGTGAAAACTTCTTTAGCGGCGTTGGATGGGTGTAAAATGTTAAGGAAGCGTCAGGATTAGTTGACCTTTGAACCGTAACCGACGACTGACGTCATACAAGATTATATATATAGCGTCGTAGCTTGAACGGTAAGCACTTCGACTGTAAGTCCTTATAGTTTCAGATAGTATCGGGTTCAAACCACCTGGCCTTCTGAAACTTTTTGTGATTATTTTTTCTTTTTGTAATTTATTACTTTTTATGATTATTTTTTCTTTTTGTAATATATTACTTTTTATGTTTATTTTTTCTTTTCATAATTTATTAATTTCTTCTGACAGAAAATTAGCAGAAAATAAGTGATTGGTTCTATGATTAGTGCTATATTATAGGTATGGTATGGTATGTTCTTTTTTATCTTTTTCTATGTATATAACGAAGAAAGAAAAAAAGAAAATTCACCTCTGCCGGCACTCCCAGAGTGCAGCCCGTCTTTTTTTTGAAGTGAAAACTTCTTTAGCGGCGTTGGATGGGTGTAAAATGTTAAGGAAGCGTCAGGATTAGTTGACTTTTGAACCGTAACCGACGACTGACGTCATACAAGATTGGTACAGACTATCTATTTTGCAATTTACAATAGATAGCGTCGTAGCTTAAACCGTAAGCACTTCGACTGTAAGTCCTTATAGTTTCAGATAGTATCGGGTTCAAACCACCTGGCCTTCAAGGATTTTTTGTGATTGTTTTTTCTTATTATAATTTATTACTTTTGGTGTTTTTTTTTTTCTTTTTGTAATTTATTACTTTAATGATTATTTTTTCTTTCTGTAATTTATTATTTTTTGTGATTATTTTTTCTTTTCATAATTTATTAATTTCTTCTGACAGAAAATTAGCAGAAAATAAGTGATAGGTTCTATGATCAGCGCTATATTATAGGTATGGTATGGTATGTTCTTTTTTATCTTTTTCTATGTATATAACGAAGAAAGAAAAAAAGAAATCTTTTCACTTCTGCCGGCACTCCCAGAGTGCAACCCGTCTTTTTTTTAAAATATATATTTGGTCTGTGAGTTGATTGACTAAATAAATATAAAAAAAAAATTATTTCATGTTCAATTTCTATTATTAATCTACTAACAATCAAATACTGTTCTAATTTTGTAGAACTTATTTTTCATGTATTATTTGCTAAGGGACTTTTAAAATTTTGAGTGTCCTATACACTCAGTACAATCTCAGCTGCAAATCAAAACACATGATGGTCACTCAGTGTTAGGGAGGTCAAACGGTGGTTGGTTCCGTAAAAGATAACTTAGCAAATTATAGAAAAAAGCCTTTTATCAGGAGTATACATTTGGTATATCTCCTTATATTATTAAACTTCAATAATAATGTACACAAGACTGCCTCTCATTGGACTGCAATTCCTCTGTGCACTCTCGGGTTTGCTGGAAGAGAACTCAACCTTGAGGTAAGCTCGCCTTCGTACATATTATATCTCTTCTTTGTTTAAATGCTATGTAAGTGTACAATAAAGAATAAATAAATAAAATAAAACAGAGTGAAAGAGTGGACCCCGAGCTTCAAAGTACTTACAAGTTTTAGATGCAACCGGGAATGGCAATCAGATGATGGAGAAAAAAAAGATTAATTTGAAACAATGTACTGATTTGTGATAGAACAATAAAATAGGAAACGTTGGTTGTAGACTACATAGGGTGTACAGGGCCCTACCAACGCCATCAGGGCCTATGTCAACCTCAACTCCAAGTCAGTGCACCTGTTAAACAAAGAATAAGGCTCTGGCGCAAGCTTTCAAGAAGCTTCTGGAGCAAGTTTGGGAGGTCAGACAACGGCTTCCGTGAAAGTAAAATAAAAAAACAGTAAAAACATAATAAGCGAACCGGGAAAGCGCTAGAATAATGATGAAGTAGTAGACTATATAGCCTATTTCTTCTATTTTGTTAGATGTTCTATTTTTTATTATTCATTGTTTGTTACTTAATACATACTAAGTAACAAAGTATAGCTGCTTATTACCAAAATAGATTCCGCTAATACGCAGCTATTTATATTTTGTTACATTATAACATTTTTTACTGGGCTCTAACAGCACGTTGTTATTGTTGCGCGATAGTGTGCAGTGTGGTGTCGCCGCAGGCACTATACGTGGATCGTGCGCGTGCTCTCGCGGCCGATGATCATGCCCCGCAGCCTCCCGATTGCTGACACACGATCTATTTCCAATCGATCTACAAATTCACTTCATTTGCAAACTTTACTTATGCAGTGGTTGTACCGTGACTTCACTACGAGAGCTACTTAGCTTGGAGCTACCTATTTGGTGCGGTTTTAAGTGGTTCTGGCAAAAAAAGTTTATATAGGTTTGAAGTCTTAATAGGTTTGGTATATATTTTTAATTTACAAGATGAATAGAGGCAATCTAGATTCGGTATTGATTGAAAATTTGTACGTATATCATCATCATCATCACGGCCACTTTGGATCCCGTTATTTGACTTACTCGGCTTTCAAGAGGATCAATTGCTGTCTAACCCTTCTCCCTTGAGGAAAAGGCCTGCGCCAAAACCTTGTTCGTTAATAAGCAGGTGCAGCAATTAAGGCTGACTTGGGTTTTGAGATCTTGATGGGTAACATGTAGCCCTATTGATTTTGGCATAGATACCTAAATAATCGCATAAAAAAGGCGATAAAACCAACTACTTCGGATTTTTTCCTCTTTGTTTTAGACGTAAAACGGATCTTATAATTCGATTAATACAAGAACATATTCTCCAATAATGAATACTTTTAAATATCATTTTACGATACTCAGTCTATAATGAATTAGACTACAAAGTCTTTGTTCTAAAATAAAAGTTAATACCAATGTCGTTAAAATGTCGCAATGGTTACGACTCTTGGTATGTTAACAGAAATGAGCTAATTAGCATTAATTTCAAAATTAATAATAGCTATTAATTTTTAAACGTTGACAGGCGAATAAGCTTCGCCTATAGCAACATTGTGAAAAAACTCGGTATTCTGATTTTATTTCGTTAGAATTTCTAAGAAGCGAGACAAAGAATATCGAGTTGCTTACACGGACCAATAGCCTACATTAAAAGTCTCGTTTTGATCTCCAAACACCTCCACATACCTAAGACCTGTTGTATATTATAAGGAACTAGAAGCACCCGCGACTTCGTCTGTGTGAGCTTGGAACTATTTTTTGTACGCGAATCCCTAACCATTTTCCGAAATAAAAGTATCTTTATAATATTAGTTATATGCCAGTGGAAATTTCTTCAAATCGATCCTGCCTTTTCGAAGTTTATTCGTTAAAGTTAGTCAGTCGCATAATTAAAAAAAAATGTAGATGTAAGCTTCAGATGCGACTGGAATTAATGCTAAGATGAAGAAGAAGTAGATTTAAGTATTATATTTAAAGGGATTTATTAAAAAGCGGCTTTTTTTTAAATATAACAAACTGACACTTCTTCATTGTTTTATTTGTAGATATTGCTAGTATTTATAGAAAACGGGTAACGTATGTTCATTATGAAAATATTTGTTCCAAGTATTTGTGGCGCGGAGGTTCAAAAGAGCCGAGCTTCTTTTGTTGCGCCGACCCTACGAAGGTAATATTTCGATACATATCTATCTAACGTAGATGTAGGATTTATCACCTTGTTCGATGAGTATCATATTGTGTAGCAATACTAGCAATATATTCGTGTGTAGTGCGTCGTACGGTACCTACCTACAAGTACGTTAGGCACGTGAATACCACTTACAGTACTTATATGTATTGGGATCCGAATGCTTGTAATCTTTTTAGAATGATTGTGAAGCGGATGGTTAACACTTCTTGTAATCAAAAAACTGACTTTTTGCATACACATAATAACTGAATACAGATAAAGACTATTAGGGTGAATGAGGCTCTACCAAAATTTTCGGGACGTTTAATACTATCGTCTAACCCCCAAGCCCCAGAAGAAAGCTTGCGCACGAGCCTCGTCTATCAACAAGCTGCTGTACTTGTACAGTCAGCGACAGAATGACCTTTTTTTTTTAAGTAGAATATTAACAACTGAAATTACTACTATTCCTTTTAACCACTCCAACTAAGCTAAATTGCTTGCGTTAGGAGTGGGTTCACTTCTTGTATAAAATAAGAAATGGGTCCCGTAAATGTGATAATGATAAATAAGTTTATAGAGAAATCTGTTACCGTGAAGACCATTTTTGGGGCAATGTATAGTGTTACAATAGAAGTTTATTACCAAACAAATCTAACTATAATTGAAACGTAAAGATAAACAATGTTTAAATAAATCATTTTTTAGGACATTCTACTTAGCTAGAGACTTAAAGTAAGCTTAGCTTAACTAGTTTTTTTTACGTGTGGGAATACCCTACGGCGGCGGAGGAACAAGGGTATACCTATAAGGTGAGGTTGTCAGACGACATATCCCTCGCACCCCGGCTGACCCAGGGCCATCCCTCTCGGTCTGGCCCTCCTTGGGGCAAAACATGACTAGCTTGCATTATGATTTCCAGAACGCGGATAAACACAATTAGGTACATTTTTTGTAAACACCCATGTCAATGCAAATCATGCGCGGGAATTGAACCCGCGACCTCCGACGCAGCAGTCCAACACTCAACCGCTACGCTACGAAAATAGCCACATTTCAAACATTATAGTTTTAAATTAAAGTTACTTAATCGCTATTCAAGTTTGTGAACTGATTTCATATTCAACACATAAAACATAACTTGTACTTTTATCTAATATCGGAAATACTTGGATTAGATTTATGAATTGAATAATAGATTCGGTGGTAAAGCGGTAATATAATGTGCGACTAGTGTGGCCCTGGGTTCATTTCTCGACTAAGAAGTTGAGTATACAATTGTTACAAAATGGTAACATACATAATTGCTCAAGTGTATTTCCTTGTGGGCAACAGGTGTCCTGGTGATGACGGAATTACTACTGAGCTCCTGAAAGCAGGCGGGATTCCAATCCTCAAAGAGCTAGCAAGTCTTTTTAATTCCGTCATCCAACAGGGTCTAACACCTAGGGCGTGGAGCGAGAGTGCGGTGATACTGTTCTTCAAAAAAGGCGACAAGACCTTGCTGAAGAACTACAGGCCCATCTCGCTCCTGAGCCACGTCTACAAGTTGTTCTCGAGAGTCGTCACAAATCGCCTCGCGGGTAAACTTGACGAGTTCCAGCCACCGGAGCAAGCCGGGTTTCGAAAAGGCTATAGCACCGTGGACCACATCCATACTGTTCGGCAGATTGTAGAAAAAAGTCAAGAATACAATCAGCCGCTGTGTATGGCGTTTGTGGACTACGAAAAAGCCTTCGACTCCATCGAAACCTGGGCAGTTCTGGATGCCCTGCAGCGGTGTCGTGTTGATTGGCGATACATTGAGGTGCTGAGATGCCTATATGACACTGCCACAATGTCCGTCCAGCTCCAAGACCAGAAGACGAAACCGATAAGCCTCCAGCGTGGAGTTAGGCAGGGGGATGTTATATCCCCCAAAATATTCACCAATGCATTGGAGGACGTCTTCAAGACTCTGGATTGGACTGGACGGGGTATCAACATTAACGGAGAGTACATCTCACACCTTCGGTTCGCCGATGACATCGTCGTTGTTGCGGAGTCGCTGGAAAAACTGGGCGAGATGCTGCACAGCCTAGATAGAGCTTCTCGACGCGTCGGCCTCGGTGTAAACTTGGATAAAACCAAGATCATGTTCAACGAACATGTTGCACCGAGACCGATTGCCATCGAAGGGGCGACGCTCGAAGTTGTCCAAAAATATGTATACCTGGGCCAGGTTATCCAGCTCGGTAAAAACAACTTCGAGAAAGAACTAGCCAGAAGGATTCAGCTGGGCTGGGCAGCATTTCGCAAACTACGTCGAGTCTTCTCTTCCCCCCTACCGCAATGCCTGAAAACAAAGGTCTTTGACCAGTGCGTCCTACCTGTTATGACTTACGGTGCCGAAACGTGGACACTAACGGTAGGGCTAGTCCATAAACTAAAAGTCGCGCAGCGGGCTATGGAGCGAGCTATGCTTGGAGTTTCTCTGAAGGATAGAATTCGAAACGAGGTGATCCGACAAAGAACCAAAGTTACCGACATAGCTCGCAGAATAAGCAAGCTGAAGTGGCAATGGGCTGGCCACGTCTGTCGAAGGACCGATGGCCGTTGGAGCAGACGAGTCCTAGAGTGGAGACCGCGAGAAGGCAAACGAAGGGTAGGACGCCCCCTAGCCAGATGGACCGATGACCTGAAAAAGGTGGCTGGGACGGACTGGATGCGGAAGGCAGAGGATCGTACGAAATGGCGCACATTGGGGGAGGCCTATGTCCAGCAGTGGACCGCAGTGGGCTAATTGATTGACAAGGGCCTAGAGAACAGACCGCTCTTTGCTTCTATCCCTACATACTTCATGAGAAAAAAAGAGAAAATGGTAATTTGAATGAAATTGTTAGGTATTTTGCATGTTCAATATTCAAATCGATTAAGATAGGAAAAATATTGACTTGATCTAGGCGGGGTGTGAACCCGCGATCTTTGCCTTACGGGGACAATGCTTTAACTACTAAGCTACCAGATCTCGCCCGAACCAATCCAAATTTCTCCTTGAGACGAGACGGATATTCTTTGAGGCGACGGTGGAGGGTCTACCGACATTCTCATGGAGTAAAGATCGTGGATTCAAACCCCGCCTAGACCAATTCAATATTTTTCCTATGTTAAATTATTGTAAAATTTCATTTATAGCATAGAAAATCTCGAATCTTAGGTATATTAAGGGAACAATTTTAATATGAAATCATACTTAAATGTAGTTTTATTTTTAACGCACGTACGTAAATAACAAACCAGAGCGAACCTCGATCACCTACTTATTATAACGATTAACCAAAAATATTATCAGTCAAATGTATAAAAACAATATAAAGTAACAAGTAGCTGTACGTAGGTACGTAGGTAAGTAGCGGGCGGAGCGGTCGGCGGGCAGTGTTTAGTGCTCAGGTGCACAGCACAGTTAAGTGAGACGTTCACCCCGGCACAACACGCGCCGGCCGACCCCGCGCACAACTATGTAGATCTTCCCACGATTTATGCTCAAGCACCTTCGATTTCTTCTAGTACAGACCTCCAACTATGTGGGAAATGGAATAGCATCGTAATATTGACTGAACTAAATATTTTTATAACAATCTATTCGGTAATGCTGTAATTATTAGTTTAATACCAGTCAAGTTTGGTTCGTGATGTCGTTGATGTCTTTTGTTCGCGGTATATATAATTAGCGTTTAGTTTTGTGATGCAAATTTATTTTTGCATACTACCTAATTTAATCTGATAGATTAACTAACGTATATAATTATATTGTAAATAACTTAATTAAAATTGCTTGTTTGTCATAGTAATAATATGATTTCATTTTGGACACTACTATCAATATCAGTTGCTACATATTTTTTTTGAAGTGAAAACTTCTTTAGCGGCCTGGGATGGGTGAAAAGTGTTAAACTCGCGTCAGGATTACTTGACCTTTGAACCGTAACCGTAACCGTGACGTCATACAACATTACAACAGCTACAGATTGTTTATTTTGTTAGATGCGTTAAGAAGCTTCGTGGCTGAGCTGTTAGCGCTTCGACTGTAAGACCTTATGGTTTCAGATAGTACCGTTTTCGAACCTGGGCTTCTGACACTTTTTACGATTATTTTTTCTTTTTGTAATTTATTACTTTTTAGGATTATTTTTTCATTTTGTAATTTATTACTTTTTGTGATTATTTTTTATTTTTGTAATTCATTACCTTTTGTGATAATTTTTTCTTTTTGTAATTTATTACTCTTTGTGATTATTTTTTCTTTTTGTGATTTATTACTTTTTGTGATTATTTTATCTTTTTTGTAATTTATTACTTTTTGTGATGATTTTTTCTTTTTGTAATTCATTAATATCTTCTGACAGAAAATTAGTGATAGGTTTTATGATTGGCCATAGCCCTTACCGAAGGGCTCAGCCTGGTCAGTGGGTGATGGCCCATCACCTTGTCCAAGACCAAGCCTGCAATCTTTATGCCCCATACTGCATGCTTCATGAAGCACCGCATGAAGACGAGTTCCCAAATGTAAACTCTGTTGCCCCAACCCGCTCCCTCACCGGGTTGTTCCCTATCCCATATAGGGTGTGTGGGGCCCAGTGTGGTGATTGACGACGACGTGCCCGAGGTCACTTGGGTAGAACTAGAGCTGGCGGTGCGAAGGCTTAGGGCCAAGAAAAGCACCGCCCCGGGACCCGACGGCATTCCAGGCCGCGCGTGGGTCCTAGCTCAAGGGGAAGACAGCCTCGAACCCCGACTGAGAGGGTTCCTCAGCGCATGTTTGGAGCGGGGCTAGTTTCCGAAGATGTGGAGGACGGGGAAACTGGTCCTCATCCGCAAGACGGGACGTCCGGCGGACGAGCCGTCCGGGTACCGGCCCATAGTGCTGCTCGACGAGGTGGGCAAACTCTTCGAGAGAGTTATTGCCAAGCGCCTCGTCGAGCATCTCTCTAGAGTGGGGCCGGACCTGGCGAACACCCAGTTTGGGTTCCGCCGGTGGCGTTCCACTGTGGATGCCATCATGCGCGTGAGGACTCTGGCGGGGGATGCGGTTGCCCGGGGCGAGGTGATGTTGGCGGTGTCCTTGGACATCTCCAACGCCTTCAACACCTTGCCCTGGAGTTGCATCAGGGAGGCACTCGTGTACCACGACGTGCCTCTCTACCTCCGCCGCATAGTCGGGGCGTACCTGACGGAGAGAGCCTTCATCTACCCAAGTTCGACGGGAGTCGGTAGGCGTGAGATGTCGTGCGGTGTTCCACTGGGGTCGGTCCTGGGGCCGCTCCTGTGGAACATCGGTTACGACTGGGTGCTTCGCGGTGACTTCGCGTACGGGGCCACCGTCACGTGTTACGCGGATGACACGCTAGTGACGGTGAGCGGGGCTACGCACCGCGAAGCGACCCTGAGGGCCACGACCGCGGTTACTCAGGTCGTCGACAGGATCCGGTGGCTGGGTCGCGAGGTGGCTCTGCACAAGTCCGAGGCCATGTTCTTTCATGGCCCTCGGCGCAGGCCAGGCCCGGGAGCCAGCCTTACAGTGGGAGGCACTCCCATCGACATCAAGCCCCGGTTGAAATACCTGGGGCTCGTGCTTGACGGTCGATGGGATTTCGGACAGCACTTCCGAAGTCTGCGCCCCAAGTTGGTGCTCACGGCGAATGCCTTGAGCCGGTTGTTGCCCAACTTGAAGGGCCCAGAGGCCTCCTGCAGGAGACTTTACGCGGGTGTCGTGCGGTCCATGGCCCTATACGGGTGCCCCGTGTGGGCGGACACCCTGGAGGCCAGATTCGTGCCTCTGCTCCGTACGGCGCAGAGCACGATGGCCTCCAGGGCCATCAGGGGATACCGCACGATATCCTTCGAAGCAACGAGTCTCCTCCGGTGGAGCCGCCCGTCACCCTAGCAGAAGCAGGCCACGGTGGCGGCGCGCATCGTAGGACGATGCTCGCCTCCCCACACCGGGGTTGAGCCGGGGACCGCGTGGTCCCCCCCTTCCCGAGGAGGGCCAGACCGAGAGGGATGGCCCTGGGTCAGCCGGGGTGCGAGGGATATGTCGCATAACAACCTCACCTTCGACCTAGCACTACGACCCAGAGACGGCGTGCGGTTTAGTCGGTTCGAGTCCGACATAACCTCCCCCTCCGGCTCCGGAGGGGTGGGTATCCGTGGAAAGGTTGTTTTTTTAATCTTTTCTCTCTATATTTAACGAAGAAAGAAAAAAGAAAAAGTTTCCACTTCTGCCGGCACTCCCGGAGTGCAACCCGTCTTTTTTTTCATACCACTTAGGTGGCAGACCACCACACGGCCAAACTTGTTATTTTTGTTAGCATATATTTTCATGATACAGGATTTAGAAAAATTGTTGTATCTATATATTAGTATATTATTAACAATCTCACGTCCCAACCTCGAGAGAAAAACCAACGGCAGAGTGTCATCCGTAATAAAAAAGTGTCCGGCCTATAGGGGCAGTTCACTAGGGCCCCATAGATTGCATATAGCCGAGCTTATCAACATAATTATGGGTATATAGGTTAGAAGACAGAAATGAACAAAGCCTGTTAGTATTGTCTTCTAGTGATAAACAATAGGCAATAATTTCCAACTAAATTGACATTTATGACTCAAAATTTACATGCATCGCAATTAGTACTAAGTAGAGATTTCAGAATAAAAACAAGTTGGTTAGGTACCTATATCTATGTGCTTCTGGAGTCATTGGTACAGAAAAGATTTTTGTAATTGTTAGTAATAATTTAATCAGACAGCCTCCGTGGCGTAGCGGTAGTGAACGCGGCTGCTACGCAGGAGGTGCGAGTTCGATCTCCGCTCAGTGCAAATATTTGTATGCATGAATATGGCTATTTGCATTGGGCTGGTCGTGCCTCGGAGAGCACGTTAAGCCGTCGGTCCCGGTTGGAGCCCTCAAAAATCCAACAACTGCATGGTCTAGCTGTAATGCTTCGATATCGCCTTTGGGTTGTGGAGGTCAGATGGCAGTCGATTAAAAAAAATATCGAATTTTAACCAAATCTGCAGTTAGACTTGTTAACCCCAACTGTTGGACCCCAGACTCCAATTTGAAAAGGGATTAACGCTAGGATGAAGAAGAAGTAATAATTTAATCGTTCCAGCGCTAAGTTAGATGTCGCGGGTTTGATTTCCGCTTCTGTGCACATATTTGTATGCAGTATGTGTGATTCAATTGGGTACTTTCCTGTACTGAGCTTTTCAAATTAAGAATGGTTAAGAGCGATGAAAGTTGCATCTATAATTATATTAAAATTAATCTTCATTTATTTTAAATCATCCATGAAACCTACAATGGTAAATTTATTGACAATCAAAGCAATGACGTTGTACTATTTTAACATACTTTAAACTGTCACCATTAATCATTTCAATATTTTTTTTATACCACTGAGGTGGCATCAAGCACACCGTCCACCTGATGGAAAGTGGTTACAGTGGCCTATGGGTGTGTGCAACACCATGGGAGTCACACACGTGCTGCCGACTCTGTAAACGCGCAGAGAGTTTCTGTGCCGTCAGCGTAGAAGACAAAGCAGGTATAGCCTTTGATCTTCCCATTGACAGCACAAAAACTCTCCAGTGAGCTCTGGCTATCCTACTCACCGCCGGGAACACAACACGAGGTTATTATGAGCGCAGTATTCTGTAGGGCGGAGGTAGTTCCACAGTCGGACTGCTCAATTGGACGGAAATACCGTTGTCCTACCTTCTACGGCATGCCTGCAAATTGATTACCTAATAAGATGCAATAGTTAAAGTTTGATGGATTCAATGAATCTATATACACAGCAACATCTTCTTTGCAATCGAAACATGATTGTTTGGCTGTTACGTCATTTGTGCGATGCCGTATCGATAAAGTTAAACGTGACTTAGCCAACTTTGTTACTTAATAAGTTACACGCTTTTAGTACAAAAGAAGTTACAGATAACTATTAACTCTTTTGTGTGTACCATCATTAATTATAAAATAATTAAACGCATCAATGAAAATTAATAGTGAATAAATATGCTCAATTTGGTTCATTACCAGTTGTTAGATGCCAAATAGATTTGTTTGAAAAGATTATATTGACTAATATATGAAATTCTGAACCAATCATATGAGTTTGCGTGTATATGTGGGTATGTGAAGATATTTAATATTTAGTCCCATAGTGAAAGAAAAGCATGAATGACTAAAAATATTGTATCGTCATAGATTCGCCTCTGTGAAATAGTTTAGGAACTGGCATCTTGGCAATGCAAATCTGATTACCATCCCCACTAAAGCTGACATTTTAGTAAAGATTTGTTTGGAATGTGCGGAAATTTCAGACCGCTTCAGGAAGAGCGCTTGAAGTGCGATGCATGTGAGCAATAGTGGTAGCGGTGTCGTTTTACATTACGTGCCGGCTACGTGTGCGCTGTAGTCGGCCGCAGGCAACCGTTGTAGACTGCGGTCGCGACCGCCGGCTAGCGGTCGCTGGTCGCTCCTGACACCCTACACTAATTAACAGCTATCGACACGTGTCGAGTTCGCGGCTAGCTCCAATATGCACAGCTTTCTCCAATTATATACGAGTAGCTCTCGGAAAAGTTGCGAAAATTAACACCGTGATTAATAACTTTGCTCTTAATTAAAAAATTTCGCTGATCATGGTGACGTTCAGGTCTTATTGAGTTTTATATAATGGTTAGACTGCATTGTCGCAAATTGCAAAATAAATGCACATTATCATAAATATACACACACCGGCAGAATTTAGCGAAACACAAAAAAGGAGAGTATAAAATAGTTAGCTTTATTTTTAGATTTTATGACGGTTTAAAATTAATTAAACGAATTTTTAATAACGAGTGTTTCTCCCTCGTGCTCTAATTAAGGTTCCCATCCGTCTGGGCATGCTTCGAATGACGTCTTCAATGATTTCTTGGGGCAACCTCTGCCATTCTTCAACTAATGTGTTTCGCAGCTCGCCCAGATTGTTAGGAGGTGGCATTCTTTATTTGACACTCCTTTTTAGCCAGTCCCAAACATGTTCAATCGGATTCATTTCCAGGGACCGTGCTGGCCACTCCTTCACCGTGACACCAACATGGTTTAGGTATGCCTGTACTGAGCGAGCACTGTGAGCCCGAGCATTATCCTGCATTAAAATGAGGTCGATACCAATAAATGGGGCAAATGGCACATGTTCCTCTAAAATCTCCCTGATATGCCGATCAGCAGTTAGACTTTCGCCGTCGACTATCACTAACTCCGTGCGAGCTCCTAAACATATCCCTCTCCAGACCATAATTGAGCAGCTAATTTTGAGTTCCGTTAATTCTGCCGGTGTGTGTATTATATACCTTAGGATACATTTGTTCTTGTTGGTGACTCAGTCTTAGAAGCTGTTGACGAGTACATCTACTTGGGTCAACAGATTCCAGTTTCAAAGACGAGGTCAATCGACGAATCCAACTCGGCTCGGCAGCGTTCAGCAAGCTACGAGATGTCTTCTCTTCCGACATATCTCAGTGCCTGAAGACGAAGGTCCTAAATCAGTGTGTGTTACCAGTGATGACTTACGGACCTGAAACGTGGACCCTTACGATAGGTCTCATTAAAAAGCTCAAAGTCGCTCAACGAGCTCTGGAGAGAGGACTATGCTCGGTATTTCCCTACGTGATTGCGTCAGAAATGATGATATCCGTAGGAGAACAGAACTAACCGACGTAGCCCAGCGGATTAGCTCGTTGAAGTGGCAGTGGGCGGGACACATAACGCGCAGAACAAATGGCCGTTGGAGCAAAAAAGTTCTTGAATGGCGACCGCGTACCGGCAAACGTGGTGTAGGACGCCCAACGGCCAGGTCGACAGGACGACCTCATCAAGGTCGGCGGGAAGTGCTGGATGCAGGCTGCTTTAGATCGGTCGTTCTGAAAGGCCATAAGAGAGGCCTATGTTCAACAGTGGACTACGTGCGGCTGATATGATGATGATGATGAAAAGGTTAAATTATGATATTTATTAGTTCCCTGCCCTAATCAGTTGACTTTTCCTGTCCAGGATAGGATCACAATAATATTTTAAAGCGACGAAAATTAATTGTTCAATCAATTTAAGAAAATTTAATAATTAATGGCTTTAAGAAAGTTTTGAAAATGAAAACGGACATCTTGACTCGACAAAAGTTCTAGGTATCGACATATGGCCACGAAACCAAAAAGGTTATTCTCTTACATACATTCTTGCCTTCTTATGGCACTATGTTTTATAGTTCATCCGGATGCAGCACATTAAATGAAATTACCGAATATTTGCAACTGCTTACGACAGCCGCGAAATTTATTACTTGGGTAGCCGTAAACGTAGCGCTAACATTAATCATCATTTATTTAACATGTGATGAGAGCAGTGAAAATTATGGCAGGAATGCATGGATGAACTGCATAAAAGATGTATAAAAAGATAATATATTTAATGAAATTTAATTGATGAATGTAGCAGATTCTGTAATTATCAATCGAGTGCTGATCCCGGTTGTATCTAAGGTTCCGCTCTCCAATCCTCCTTTTCATAATTTTGTTAATCTTTGTTGGTTTATGCTTAGTGACTGATTAAGTTTAGTGAAAAACGATATATTTTACTCTTAAAAAATAATCTGGTCGAGATCCCAGGGACTAGGACGTATCTAGTTGTCGAGCAAAACAGTTAAAAAGAACCGTGCAGTATTTTGAGTTCGACATACTTGCCTTATCGTTAGCGCCAGTGAGGTAAAATGTGCGGGTTTTAGCAAAAAAGGAGTATTGCTGTAGATATAAATCCCGTAAGTTATAATCGCTGCAATGTTGTTTGCTATAGACGTTAATGATTCGCGGCGTGCAATTCAGCTGTACGCATACTAATGGCACCTAATCTGAATCTACGGCTCTATAAAGATGACGAACCAACACTTAATGCCTCCTGACTCGTAAAAATCATTCCTTCATCATTTTAATGGCGGCAATGAGAATCGAACTATATTAAAGGTAGTGGGCATATAATCCTGATGTATACGAGTAAAATGTTGTTCATAGCAGTCATTTAGATCTTTACTCACGCCTGTTAATCTTGAAGGAGTACAAAGAGATGAATTAATCGGCACTTTTTCTCAACTATGTCTTCTGTGTACTTAATTATACGAGCGATACTGTCTTGACTGTAATGTCAAATTAGGTCTTTTTTCCTGAAACTGTTCCAAAGAATCACGAAATAATGAATTCCAGGAAGCACTGTTCATTAAAATCACGAAGTAATTATTTGAACTATATCACTTTCGAACCAATCCTTTGCGTAGAATTTTGTTAAAATTTAACTTAATTAATTATTAATTAAATTTGTTAAAATTATATTAACTAAGCTTATATTTATTCTTTTTTGTTTTTTATGTGTACTTACTAACAATAGGATAAGACTTTTGTTACTAACACCTTATGGATCATCTGGTCTGAAATAAAGATTAATTATTATTATTATTATATTTTCTAGTAAATTAATCATTTTACGACTATGCTTTATATTTCAATTGCTATTCCACAACACAAAACTACTCTTGATAGAAAATTGTAGCTAAATATCCATGGATTGTGTTTAATAGGGTCTGAAAAGCTCCTTAATTAGACGTTTTTATTTCAGCTAATGTCATTTGTTTTTTCAGAATCAACCAGTTACGCCCTCTTTATACCTCAGGTTTTATAAGTATTCTGATATATGAACATCATTAGATCCATCGTATGCTTGTATGCTGCCTTAGTGAAAAAAAACGATACTTTAAGTAGACTTAAGTCTTCAAATCGTGACTTATTTACGAATAACATCACAATGACCTCATGTTGATTACTTTTTATTGTGTTTCGATCATGAAAAATCAATAATTTAGAAAATTTAGAAAGGCACCTAACGCAATATAGTTTAAAAGCGAGCTTTGTAGGACGATTGGCCGTGATCTTTGTAACGGTTTTAACTAAACTGCGATGGACAGAGTTCACGACTCGTTTTTATTACACGCTAATATAATAATGGGTGTTTGCTCTGTTCTTAAGTTAGAAACCCAAATAGATGTCGATCAATAGCGCTATAACTGAATTCCTCGAGCAACTGGCAATAATAGCTCACGCCGCCGCCAGTCAATAACGAGGGCGAATATTTTTGAATAACTAACAAATATTCTCATATCGAACGAAGCCATCAATAGAGCTAACGAATGTCTAGCTTTAGGGACCTTCACCATTGGTATTTATATTTCACATATCCCTATTGTTCACTGCTTTACGTTAAAATTCGTCAGGCACACAGTGTTCAGACATGTCGGTCACACCGTAATGACTTAACTGTCTGATTTCTTGTATAATGCAACCATCGATCACACTACATCACACAGTTATTAAAGGGAAAATATGTATATTAAGTTATGCTCATTTTTTGTTCGTGGAAGAGATAAAACTACGCATCCATTGATATTTAACGCAAGTGAGTTGCGTCACGATGTATCTTATGTTTGGATGCAACGGTGCACAAAGAGAAAACATTGCATAATTCACGAAGCTATTTTAGGTATGGTAATACCACAGTCTAACGAACTCTTATCGTTACACTGGTAATACAGCAGTAATGTAGGTTGTTATTGAATAGAGTTCATGAACCGCTCTGAACACAGAAACGTAAAAATTCAAGTATTAGTTAAGTTAAATATAAGTTAAGTAGTTAGTTAAGGTAAATGAAAAAGTGTATAATGCTGCCCCATAGTGATACCTTAATGGTTCAGTCTGTCAGCAACGTAACCAGCTTTCTAAAGTTCGTTATAAACTGAAAAAAAAAACACTGACTGATGGTGAACTGAATTTTACACGAAATTTATTGTGGTACAGTTCCTTAGATAGGGAGATAGTTACTTGTATGTATAAATTCAAAACTAACTAAATCATGGAAAGGAGCAGTAGGATAATTGTACCGGGATCCAAAGAATGGGGATGGCGATTGGCGCTCAGAAAAAGAATATATTAAAAGGTCATCAGGGTGCAAGCCCGCTCTGCCTATAGTAAGGTTTTAAAGGCTTTCAATTGAGCTAAATCTTTAATACTGACATACCTGTATAAATAAAAAATAATTACTAAAATGATCTCGAACAATGCAAATTGGATGATTCTTTTTTTAGAAAGTGAAGACAATTTGAGAAAAGTCCACAGATAATGTGCTATAATTGTATCGGGGCGAAGCCATGGCACGCAGCCAGTTTGTACCAAGTAGCAGGTTGCTACATTTCTACTTACACTAGAGTTTATATACAAGAAATTGCCTTTGTATTTAATTAATATCCTATAAATCAGTCTGAGCAAAATTTAGGAGGACATCTGCCGCATTAATTAGGTACTCATTGCACGTACGATGGAAAGTTTCTTAGTACCCAGTTCATTATCCAACATTGACTGATTCATAGCATCGTATAAAAATGTTAAACGTGTCATATAAATTAAACTCATCCGAACTGCAGCGAAATAGGCTTCGATTTGCTATAGGATATAGATAAAGATATAGATATTTTAATGTCAAATAACCAATAGAATTATGTATTTTAAAAGATGACATCAATGCAAATAACGGAGCAGCATTTGAAAGGTAAAGTACCGCGGAAGTCTTGCTCCAAAACTTAGAGACTCCGACTCCGACTGCGACCGTGAAAATACAGCGACCCCATAATATAAAAGATGGAAGAATGTAGACAACTTAAGTATTATAGATTAAAATATTTAAAACAGCGCAGTCCTGTTTGTGGAGAGAACTGACACTTGATATCCCTAAAAGGAATCTTTGCAGATGAAAGCTCATTCATCATCAGGTTTTTGGTAACTGGTAATCAGGTGTTCAGTTCTTGGACTATTAATGACGTACCTAATTTCCGCCGTTTATTCATTTAATTGCATTACAAATATAGCAGGTTAATTTAGGTGGCCCACATAGTTTGTGTATACACTACACAAACTATGTGGGTTTCTCCGTGTCGTGTATTAGGTGTATGGATTTGGAAGGCATACTTATTAGTGGAAAAAAAAAAGTTATTTCGTGTCTATATTTTGACTGTCAATAAGAAAAATCTATTGTTTTTATTTTATTTTTAATTGTGAAAAAAGGAAAACGATAAGTAATTATTGTGTAAACAAAATTCCCACAAAAAGAAGTTCGTTTGCAGTAATGTAGCGTGAGTTCGCTAGATAGCGCTAGGAGTACCTACCATATATTTATGGATATCTGTGCAAGTGTGCTTATGTCAATAAAATTATGTTTTTAAAATGTGGGATTTCAAAATTTCCAATTGTAAATGAAAACGAAAAGAATAAAATTATTAGTAAAAACCTTTTAAAACAAGCTTTTCTTTAAATAACCTGTTGTACTAAAACGAAAATCATAATTATGCAAGGGTTGTGCTAATTTCAAAAGCTTATATCGTGGAAGTTCTTTCAATCTTTTCTGTTTGCGCTTCAAGCTTTTGAAATCAGCACAACAAAACCCTCGCATAAAATTATAAATTTCATCTTAGTACAACAGATTATATATAGACAAAGCATTTTTTTAATAATAATTTTATTTTCCACTTTTTAGTAATAGTACCTAATATCATGTAGCAGTAGAACTGTACTTACCAATACTAGCCAAAGAACCCAAACACAAGTAGACTATGTTTAGTTCAGTACTTCCTATGACCACCTACTGTCTCCATCTTTAGACCCTGAATTCTATGTAATGCCAGAGAGTATGTTAGGACAAAACAAATGAACCCAAACTCGATAGGTTTATCTTGTTTAGTTTAAGAGTTATTTATAGACAAAGCATTTTTTTAATAATGATTTTATTTATCACTTTTTAGTAATAGTACCTAATATCATGTAGCAGTAGAACTGTACTTACCAATACTAGCCAAAGAACCCAAACACAAGTAGACTATGTTTAGTTTAGTACTTCATATGACCACCTACTGTCTCCATCTTTAGACCCTGAATTCTATGTAATGCCAGAGAGTATGTTAGGAGGAAACTCGATAGGTTTATCTTGTTTAGTTTAAGAGTTCCTATGGCCGCCTTCTGATTCCATCTTAAACCCTAAATACCATTTAATACCAAAGAGTTTGTTAAAACAAAAACAAATGAGTCTAAACTCGATAAGTTTATCTTGTTCAATTTAGGAGTTTCTATGGTCACTTTCCTACTCCCTCATCAGATCAACTCCATGGTACCATATTGATGCATTATCATCAAAACTAAACGTGTACGCCAAATTTAATTCAAATCTGTTCAGGATATCTGCTTCAAAATCCAGTTGCAAAATTTGCCCCGAACAAATTACATACAGAGCAGGTTAATATAAAGCTTGTAAAAATCATCTTGAGGGATAAATAACGAGGAAATAATTACGAAAATCTAGGCAAGTTTTGAGAGATCATACTGAATACCAGAAGTGCTTTTACGTATATCGTTCTAATTAAATTGAAATGATGTATTTTGAAAACACAGTGTTTCTAAATTCGGCACCAGAAATGTTATTTAACTAATTATTTTTCAGTTTTAAGAGAAATAGTAGGTAGCTAATAACTGTATTTAGTGGCTTAGAAATATATAACAATATTTTTAAAACTACATAATTTCAATAAATTGACAGTAGGGTTGACAAACCAAGCTTCAGTTTCTTGTTATAATTATTGTAGCATAAAAAAGAAATCAGGACGATAGGATACGGTACAACTGTGTGCGTACAGAGTCATACGACCCTTACAAAGTTTGCGTTTACAATTGTTGATTTGCGGCCTGGCCCATAATAGTAATAAAATTAATATGAGCGATACGTTCCAATTTATTTGCTGGCCTATAGGGTTGTTCGGCTTGATATCTTCTTTAAATGCAAGAGAAGTGGTTTAAATATAGGTGTAGGAGAGTTTTTATGTCTAAACTAGACTACAGATATCTTGTTCGTAGCTTCGTAAAATTGTATATAAATAATAAATGTGCGTTCCATTGTTGGTTTATTGATACTTACACTATATTTAATGTGTTTTAATAACTTAAAAATACAACTCAGGGATCAGTTGAAAACGAGTCCTTTTCTTCTTTAATTGAATGAGTTCAATGTGCTGAAAAACGCAATTGTAAAAATCCTCGGGTACAATGTTATTTGATGTAAAAATATTTGGTTTTATAATAGGGTAGAGAAACCTAGTCTCAATCACCTGTCATGAGACTTATGATGTCTGGTGAATGATTCGTAGCATGTTATATAATAAACAATTTACGATGGATTACATAAAAATACGACACGTAAAACTATTTCAGTCATAAATCATGGCCATAAATATTGTCTCTTTTATAGATGTATTACCTACTCGCGTTCGTTTTTCAATGAGATAATAAAGATAAGAGTTTTTATGTTGATCACGAGAGTCGGTATCGGAGCCACGGAGCCACCCGTGATTTAACGATTAGTTACGTCGGCTCAGTCAAACGCGACCATAACGTTTGGACGTGTGTGATGTAGAGCACGCGACTCTATCCATACTAATAACTTTGTTTAATTGAGTATAAACATTTCTATGATGGTGCGGCTCGGCTCTATCTTCAAGGCAGCGACATTGGAATTAATACACTACAAATCTCCTGGCGTGTTCAGTAAATCAAGGTGTTTATGAGTCATTCAAGTCACAGCGCGACCCCTGAACTGATTTGCAATCTTGAGTGCTTATTTCCGAGTCCATATCTACTCTTCAATACTGTGAAATCCAGAGTATGTTATGGGCTTATAAAGTTAGGGCTTTCAAAGTGAAATCGGGCTAAAGTTTGATACAACTTTTGAATATTTTTTTGAAGTGAAACCTTCTTTAGCGGCGTTGGATGGGTAAAAAGTGTTAACCTCGCGTCAGGATCACTTGACATTTGAACCGTTACCGACGACTGACGTCATACAACATTAGTTACAGATTGTGTATTTTGTTACGTACGCTAAGAAGCTTCGTAGCTTAGCGGTAAGCGTTTAAGTAAGCGTTTCGACTGTAAGTACTTATTGGTTACAGATAGTACCGGGTTCAAACCTGGGCTTCTGACACTTTTTGTGATTATTTTTTCTTTTTGTAATTTATTACTTTTTGTGATTATTTTTTCTTTTTGTAATTTATTACTTTTTGTGATTATTTTTTCTTTTTGTAATTTATTACTTTTTGTGATTATTTTTTCTTTTTGTAATTTATTACTTTTTGTGATTATTTTTTCTTTTTTCGATAATTTGTTCTGACAGAAAATTAGTAATAGGTTCTATGATTGGCGCTATATTATAGGTATAGTATGGTATGGTATGGTATGTTCTGTTCTTTTTATCTTTTTCTCTGTATGTAACGAAGAAAGAAAAAAAGAAAAAGTTTTCACTTCTGCCAGCACTCCCGGAGTGCAACCCGTCTTTTTTATGTAAATGGTTAACTAGAAACTGTGGTGAAATTTAAATCTAAATAAGCTCTGGGTATATCCGATTGTTACTCATTGTTCTTTTAAAATCACCCTCAAGTTGCTTTGTTTGTCACATCCTTCCTATAGTCTCACAAACAATCGAGACATACAAGTATTTATTTGCACTGAGCGTGATTCGAATCTGCGACCTCAAACTTACTGTCGTGTGCTCTACCGCCATGACATTAGCGCCATTTACACGAACAGTTTTTAACAGCGCATCGGGACCGCGTTCTAAACCACTGCGGGTTCGATCTATCGGTTTGGACTGCGGATCGATCTGTGGTAATATATTGTGACTAAATTATGACCACAATTCGGAACTGCAGATCTTTCATATTATTGTGTTGTTTAAAAATAGAATCCCATGTGGTAGTAGCGTTGATTGGGTTCGTAGTCGGTTTGGACAGCACCAGAAGGCATCGAATATGGGAAAAGAAATATAAGCGAAGATATGGGACACATACCAATATATAATAGCATTACGAGAAAATTTTTCAGAACTGTCTAATGGCCTCCTGGCCCCAAGCCGATATTTTGCGAAAATATCTTTTATACCTACTTAAACGCGGATAAAACTGTGATGTGATGTGGGCGCGCCAACCGTCAGTTCAATCTGTCGTTCCCGGCGCGTCGCTAAAATGTAAACGTTCGTTTCGAGTTGGTTTTGGACTGGCGCGTGGTAAAGCCTTCGTTCCGATCCTGTACGTGTAAACGCAGCTATACAGCATTGCAGAAATAGGTACATCATGTAAGAGCAGTATATTATAACTAATATATAATTATAATGTGTATATTGTATAACTCTCATTAAATTATGATCTACTTGCGCTTTGTTAAAATAGCTTAAAACCATAATATTAAAAACCATTATAGTTTCAAGCTATTACTGAAATTAAAAGAGATTACGATAATTTACAAAATTATTGGCAGCCACCTAAGACCCTTAATATATAATGTTGCGTCTTTAGCCAATTACTATGATTATCTTAATTACTATCTGGCAATAAAATAAATCGGTATCCTATTAAACCCCTGTATTGTACTAAAATACCTTAGGGTTTTGAACAAATCATGTAGCTACTTCGTTAACCGCAAACTATGTAATAGGCTTGATTTCAAAATCCGTTAAACTAGACTAAGAATGAATTAGAAACCTCGGTAGCGTAGTGGTTAAGGAGTCGGCTTAACGATTAAGAGGTTCGAATCCTGACTATTACACTACCATTTTGGCCCCATTGGCCCTTTTGTAGGCAAGTACTTTATGCCTGTGAGGCAATATGAACTTCCAGATTTGGGAGCGAGTGCACGCATGCGATGACTAGTTTCATGAATATTTAGTTCAGCTTGATTAGCGCACTCACTTGTTCATGAAGGAAGCGGGAGCGGCGGCCAGTTGTGATGGCGCTCTGGGGACTGATGCAGTAAGAATCGGTTTTTGAATTATGCGATTTCAAAACTTATGTAAAACGGTGCGTGATTCTGACGGTTTAATAACATCAAGTAAACATAGGTTTTGTTTTCACAGATCATAAGCAATATCGATGTTATGTTCCTTTTTTTCTTAATCGAACTTAAGTTATTCTTGCGTTTTGTGACATTATAATATTTAAATAAATCTTGCTTTTATTATGATTGTTAATATTTGGATAGATAATTGTTCACAATACACAGATAGACTGAATTTAACTGTATTAGCTTTGGCGTAGATATAGAACTGAGCTCCGATAGCCACATAAAATAATCTTTCATTTTAATAAAAAAATAAACAATTCAGATCTCCATGATAAAGTAAATGCAGTCAAGATAAGTAATAAATTTAAAGAGCTATTATTCTATTAACGATTATTTTGATGATGAAAAGAAATGGAACTCGTTACTTGCTCCTCACTCGATATTGAGGTCGTTGGTTGTGAGGTTTTATCTTGTTGTTAAAACTTACTTAATTTAATTATTAAATTGTTAGGTTTGTACTTCGAGATTACTGGCGGTACCTATAATTTTGTTGGTATTTTCTGTTATTATGGTGAGCATTGGTGTGTCGATATTGTTTACACACCACACCATGCGGATCAGGAGGTAAAGTTGGTTCATAAGCGTTACTTTGTAACCTAACTCAACGTTCATAAACGTTACTTTGTAAGCTGTAATGACCTAGCGTTAAAGTTGAGTGGGACACGTTCAAAAACCCATTAATTAAATAAGAGAGTCAATGATATCCAAGACCGAGAGAGAGAAAAGAAGAAGACACGGATTTTCTACCATAATATTAATTGAGTTGATATAAAATATTGGGTATATCTAAAGCCAAAGCCAAATTGATTTTTGTTAAACCAGCCTCTTTCGTGTACTTCATGACGAGTACCTTTATATTGACGAATTCGAATTTCGAATGTGTCACAGATATTAAAATGTTAAGTCGAAATTACCATGCTTTCACACATTATTATTCATCGTATTATTATCTCCACTGGCAACTAGACAAACCCCCGCGAATACATCACCATTGTTCCGATAGCGAAATGAAAGTTCTTTATTTGCATATCTTAAACGCTGTTGTTATCATGCCAGCCATCAAAATTATAATAATATGTGAGTATAACAATTCATTATATTTCTATTACTAAGTGCATACTTAACTGAGAAAGTGCATTCACACACCTACACCTGATAGCTATACTGTGTGCAAAAAAATTTAAAAGGTCATAGATAGTATAAACGTATTTTTTAAGATATTAAAGGGCAGATTTTTGTTTAAATAATATATCTTCATGCTAATGGATTGCACCTACCTATGTATATGCACCTTGTGTACTTAACTGAACCAGTGTTAAATATAATGTAGGAATACATTAATGACAATTAACAATGAAACAATAATTTTGTATAATCTCACGCCTCTACCAGCAGCCACTCCAGGTAGGTATAATTTTTTGCTATCTAAAAAAAATTCAACCTACCTAGAGTGGTTGCTGGTAATTCTGTTTACCTCAACGTAGGAGCAAGAAGACTGAAATTCTTACGATTCACGATAACAATATATGAATACTCCATCTCATTATATAACGATATTTTGAAGCAATTACCATTCCGAAAGTTGACTGTTCCGATTTAAAATTCGTTATAGGTACTAGAGAAAGTTTTTTTTTTGAAAAATAATACTATCATAGGAGATAATGCCCGTGAAACATTTAGTGGAACACCTAGGTATTCCACAGGTATTGAACCTATATCCACAGAACAACAGTTTTAACACATCAACTATGTCTAGAGGCAACAGCCATGAAGACTAGCCCTTCCCATTTCCGTGCTAATTGCTTAAAATCATTAATATAATTACGCCTATCACCGCGAATGGGTCGATAGATGTGAATTTTACCTACAGTTAATAAGGTCATAAGTCATAAGGTAAAAGCGCAGTGATCTTTCCACGATGTAAATCGATCTGCACGTGGCGGGGCGAGACGCGTGCCTTATTGTTGTCCAACATGATGAGTTCTTGACGTTTGCTTATTACAGTTGTGAAAGTAAGATATTATTGCGGTTGAGCCCCGTACCGTCAACACGAACAAGGTTCTGTTCCTGGGCGACTGCGTGGGCGCGAAGCTCCTGTGCTCCTCGACAAAAAGACGTCGCTGTGCGCCGTGGTGGCATCCGGCTTGTACTGGTCGAATCCAACTAATGTATTGTATAGAACAATATGTTTGTTAGAAGTCAAAATAAACTAAATAGAGGAACATGACGAGTAGGAGAGCGAACCCTAGACTCCAAGTACAAGCTTTTGGATCTTGGCCTCAAACACCCGTTTTTGTATATGTGAACGTTATTCGAATACGGAAACATTTACGTCTATCAAACTAAGTTACTTGAAAATGGTTCAAAAATCTATATAAATGTGAGAGAAATATGTATTTTTTTTTCAGATCACATTTTATATTAAATGTTTTTAGTCATTTTGTTTCACTTCATCTGTTAAGGCGCCCACTCGCTTACAGTCCACCTGCAGTCTGCCTGCAGTTTCTGATCTGTCCGGCGGCCTGCAGTCCTAAGCCGATAGCGCCCATAAACTAAAGCGATTTTGGCCTGCCGGCAATTCCCTGTTGTCAGTTTTGCGACCACACACTAGCAGTTTTGAGTCGACAGTTTCCCACCTTACGATCGTGTGGCTGTGTGTTCGTTCGCCTTCATGGCTTAGGACTGTCCGGCTTAAGACTAACAGTCCACCTGCAGTCTGCCTGCAGTTTCTGATCCGTCCGGTGGCCTGCAGTCCTAAGCCGATAGCGCCCATAAACTAAAGCGATTTTGGCCTGGCGGCAATTCCCCGTTGTCAGTTTTGCGACCACACACTTGCAGTTATGAGTCGACAGTTTCCCACCTTACGATCGTTTGGCGGTGTGTGCTCGTTCGCCTTCATGGCCTAGGACTGTCCGGCTTAAGACTGTACGGCCTAGGACTGTCCGGAATCGTTCGGCGGCCACACACTATCGGATTGTATTAGTCGTCAGTCCAAAATCGTTAACGAAACTGTGAGTGTGTGGGTTTTGCGATTAACTACCAGATTTATATCGTCTGGCCGTCGTCCGGTAAACTGATAGTGAGTGCGCGCCTTTAATGTCAAAAAAGAAAGAATTAAAATATATCATTATAACGCATGAAATCGCTTGTTTTTAAGTGTTACCTTTCTCATATCAGTAAAAACGGTAGCTGAATCGGGTCAGGACGTTGAAACCAGGTATAGTAGCGGTCAATATTCGTATTCTTGGAGTCAAAACAAGAAATAAAAAAGATGTTCATCAGACACGAGATCATAAAACGAGCCCTAAAATGTTAAACGACTGCTCAAAATTGGTGGTAAGAAGAAATTACAAAATAAAAGGATGAGATTACGGTACTTTGAATGAATTTTTCGACAGACGGTCTTAACCTATATTTCACTTTATGGGTGAACGATTTTTACAGCCTTCTCGCGGACAATCCAAATGACTACAGCTCTGTAGAAAGTTTCTGAAATCGTTTCGAAATTAACTGCCGGTACCGCCAGCCAAGTTTCCTTATTGTTACGATCTAAAGTTTCTGTCTATAACTGACCTTCAAATATGTATAATAATACTTTACAGCGTCTATCTATTCAACTGCGATATCCTAAGCCTGGATTTTAATTATTGCAAAGGTGATGAAGTCATAAAATATTTTTTTCTCTCCAAGTTGACGATGGAAATTTGATATTTTATCTTTACATATATATAATTACTATCTAAGTTGGCCCTGTTAAGCAAATGATGCCTGTATTAGGAGAAGAAGGATTGCTCTCACATATAAGTAGATACAATCGTGGTAATTTATTCTTAATAACTACCTAAATGGTGACGGTGGACTGATGGTTGACAAATTTAATTATGAATTAACTTAGTAAATCTAAGTAAAAATTCCAAATTTAAATTTGTAGTGCCATCCAGTTTGGCAAGAAGTTGGCAGGCCCAACACGTTTCCTCCAATATACACTCGAGAGCAATGAATCCGGGTCACTCAAAGAATCCAAAAAATCTCGGAAAGTAAGAATGCTAGGTTAATTCAATAAATTGTATTTAATAGACAATTTAATACTCCTTAAATGAAAGTTAAAAAAATATGAGTCACCATACATTTTATTTACACAAAATTACATAAAGAAAAAAAACTGCTGATCTCTCCTTAAAACAAAAATAGGAAACATGAAATTTTTGAACTTTATGACGATTTTCTTGAATTTCAATACTTCGTATTACCTCCTCGTGCTTCCATTACTGCGTTTACGCGGTTTGGCATGCTGTACACCAAGTTCCTTATACGATTTTGGGGAATATTCTCCCATTCCTCTGTGAGAGCAATTTTGAGCTCAGGAAGCGTGATTGGGGGAGGGTTTCGTTGTTTTACGCATCTCCCTAGCTCGTCCCAAGCATGCTCGATCGGGTTGATATCCGGGCTGCGCGCTGGCCACTCCATACAAGTAATGTTCATCTCTTGAAGGTAGTCATTCACAATCCTACCTGTATGAGGTCGGGCATTGTCATGCATAAATATAGCATCCTCACCCAAATTGACCATAAATGGACCAACGTGTTCGTTGAGGATTTCTTCCACATATCTTACGCTAGTTAAAGAGCCGTTTTCTATGATCACCAGCTCTGTGCGACTTTCAGAGGAAATTCCGGCCCACACAAGTACAGACCCACCACCGTAGGCTACTTTTTCTTCGATGCATGCTTGCTTGAATCTTTCCCCTGGTCTTCTATACACTCTGTGTCTTCCATCGTGCTTGTAGAGCATAAATTTTGATTCGTCGGAGAACATAACTTTCGACCAATCTTCAATACTCCAATTTACGTGGTTCTGGGCATATCTTAGTCTTGAAATACGATGGCCACGCTCCAGTTTAGGGCCGTTTGCAGGTCTAAGGGGTTTTAAGTTAGATTCAGCAAGCCGACGTCTTACTGTCCATGCACTTGGGTTACTTCCTCCGAGGCGTCGAAACTGATTTGTGAGTTCAGTTCCTGTGAGAAAGCGATTTCGAAGCATGGTGTTCACCAAGTATCGGTCTTCTCGTGCTGTGGTACACCTAGTTCTGCCCGTTCCTGGTCTGCGTAGGTTAGAACCAGTTTCTTCGTAACGTCGGAGAACTCTTTGTACTGTTGACAGCGACACACCGACAGTCCTGGATGTATCGCGCTGACTCCGGCCGGTTTCCACCAATGTAAGTATTCTGGTGCATTCTTCAAGTGTAAGCGACATGATTTCAGCTTGAATAATGAATATTGAGCACTATCAACCTGGTTTATGTACCAACATAAATGACAGATTACAAACAAAAGCAAAAACAAATCCTGTAATTTCGTAGTTCCATCTTCGACAGTGTTCCCTTTTCAAATTTGATTTTTTTATGATATAACTTTACAATAACTAAGAAGTTTTAATACTTTCATTTAAGGAGTATTAAATTGTCTATTAAATACAATTTATTGCATTAACCTAGCATTCTTACTTTCCGAGATTTTTTGGATTCTTTGAGTGACCCGGATTCATTGCTCTCGAGTGTATTTCACTCAATTTAAATAATTATTTCTTTATGTTACTTAGTAAATGTAACTGTAACTGTAGCTAAGTATAATGCATCAAATATGTTGTAAAGACGTTGCAATTTTTTTTTTTTTTTTTTTTTTTTTTTACATTAATACAAACAAATGTACTGATTTTTGTATTACAACAAGTTTGATATGTCGAACGTTGACGGCCATACTAGTTAAAACTGTGTGACAGCCGTCAGCGCCTTCAAAAAGTAGTGCAATAACTTAGGTAATCACTTCTAGGCAACAGATAAAAGTGTTTGTTCAGTAAGTTAAGAGATTAGAAAAATCATCAGCAAAGCATTTAGGAATAACAAAGTTAAATTAAATTAAATTAAATTGAGTCGGTTTAGTCTGCGCGTGTGTATGTTGTGTGTTATGTGCGTGTGTGTGCGTGCGTGCGTGCGTACGTGTGCGTGGGCGTGTGCGTGTGTGTGTATGTGTATGTGTGTGTGTACATGTGTTGTATTTGCTTATATGTTGAAGTATGTTTGTGTATGTTTGTTGGACAGTTTATACCTATGAAATCAATGCTTCTGTATCTGTATAGTTTAATTGAAGTAGCCATTTTGTAATTTTAGATTTCACCTCTGCATACTTCAGTTCTGTGATGTTTAGTTTATTGTTGACTCTGTTATAAATACGTGTACTCATTATATAATACTGCCTTCTAGCCAAAGCTGTCCTATGCAACTCAGTGAAACATAGCGCAGCATTCCTACGGCTGGTACCAACTAGGGTGCTAGAGGTTTTTGAATGTCTTTTCATTGCAACTCGCAGTATAAATAATTGTCTAACCGTTAGGACACTACACTCTTGATACAAGGTGTCAGTACCATATCGTCGAGGTTTAAAGTATATGACTTTTAAGACGGCCCTCTGGGCCCGTTCCATCCTCAACATATAAGTTGGACCCGATCCGCCCCACGCTAGTATTGCATATGATATAACTGACTGCGCCAAGGCATAGTACACGGTTTTAAGTGTTTCAGGGTCAGCAGAGTGTCTCAGTCTCCGAAATATTGGCATCAGCTTTCTTACACGACATATGGAGTTATTAATATGTGTCTGCCATGTCAATGCTCTATCCAAAGTGACACCAAGATACTTCACCTCAGAGGCATGCTCAATGCTGCCACAAATGCATGTCCGGGACTCGGGGCGACATGAATGGGCCCTAAGGCGGATTGCGTCAAGATTTGGGTTCCGCCTCTGTGAAAAACATACAAACTTTGTTTTAGTAACATTGAGTGTCAGTAGATTGGAACTCAAAAAGACCATAACCTCTCTCAAAGCATTTTCAGCGTGCCGACGGGTCTGCTCCCAACTCCTCCCACTTATCAACAATGCTGTGTCATCTGCATAAGTAACTATTTTGCAGTTAGAGATAGTTTTATTACACAGATCATTGATATAGATAAGGAAGAGCGTAGGTCCCAGCACACTTCCCTGTGGAACACCAAAGCCAGGGGTGGATGATTCACTTATAAGATTACCTATTTTGACATGTTGGGTCCGGTGAGAGAGATAACTCCTGAAGATATCGAGCACATCACCCCTGACACCGACAAATTCCATTTTGGTGAGTAAGATGGGGATTGACACAGTATCAAAGGCCTTAGAAAGGTCCAAAAATATTCCCATAGTCTTAGACCCACCATCAAGCTGCCTCACCACCGTTTCAGTGAGTTCTACTATAGCGTCTTCAGTAGACTTACCCTGTCTAAAGCCAAACTGTGTTTTTGCAATAAGATTATTAGATTCTAAATAGTGTAAAAGTCTTTTATTTAGAATTTTTTCTAATATTTTGGAAAGGGTAGTGAGAACGGATATGGGCCTATAGTTTGTGATACTATCTCTCTCCCCACTCTTGAAAACCGGGGTAATAAGGGCTCTCTTTAAAATATCCGGAAAAACTCCAGTTTTCAGGCAAAGGTTGCAAATATGCGTAATATGGGGAATAAGAATGTGTCTTGCAGCTTTAATCACAGAGGCAGGTATGTTGTCGATACCCACTGCAGAGTCACTTCGAATGCCGACAATAATCGCTTCAACCTCAGACTCATCAGTATCCAACAACCCCATGGAATTGCCCCGGGCATTACGTTTTAAGTTGACATATGAACTCGGCATAAACTGAATAGGTTGTATTTTCCGTGCCAGTTCGCCACCTATATCCGCAAAAAAATTGTTAACCCGATTTATGGATTGTTGCTCATTTTCACTTAACTTTAGCAGCTCAAGTTGGGGTAGAACCGTTCTTTTCATACATGTAATAGTTTTAATAGTTCGCCACAATCCTTTGGGGTTATTTTTATTTTTAAGTAATTCCGCTTTCTCATACTGGGCTTTAAGATTCTTCAATAAATTGTTACAAAAATTACGGTATCTGATATACGACGTTTGAAGAATCATGTTGTCTGGCGACAATTTAGATTTTATATGAAGTCGGTCACGGTGACGTATACATCTAAGCAAGCCTGGTGTAATCCAAGGCTTGGTACATCTCTTACGGTTTGAAGTTACACCCACCTTTGAGTTAAGATGAATTGCATTTGAAATCAAGTTGATCAACATTTCTGTAGCGAGGTTGGCATCAGAAGTAGAATAAATCGATGCATAATCAGAGCGGGATAATTCAGTCAGCAACGTAGGGTAGTTTATCCGAGTAAAAGTCATTACATCACTGCGATGTACCAATTGGGGATATGCACAAAAAACCAATGGTGCGTGGTCCGTTATATAAGCATCTAGAACAAAAGTGGATGATTCTCTATTTGATCGCACCATAACGTGATCGAGACAGCTGTTCTTTCGTGTAGGAAAAACCGGCAGTAAACCATGAGATGCCGTTAATTCTAAATATTCATCAGTTTCTGGTTCTCTTATATTCGGTAAAATATTAATATTAATGTCACCAATTAACACCACCGTTTTCATCGCAGAAAGAGATGATAGAACTTGATCTAGACTAGCCGAGAAGCAATCAGTTCTTGTGTAGGAGGGAGAGCGATAGATGCCAACAATCGCAAACTCGTGGCCACATTTCATTACAAGGCACTTCCCACCCAAAAATCTAGGTTCAGAAACGCTATGATCAATATTGGAGCGCACATACAGGAGCACGCCATCATTTTGATTTGAATAACCTGACGAATAACAAGTATATCCTTGTATTTCGGGCGGGGTAGGTGTGACGCTTAACCAACACTCGGTGAGAACCAACACATGAAACTCTATATTAGTACGTGACACCAGTAAAGTGAGTTTATCTAGGTTACAGTTAATGCTTCTAATATTTACATGCAAAACCATTGTGGGTTGTTTAGATTTACAAATATGTGTATCTAAACTTTCTGGGCTGCAAACCAATGATGTAGATGCAGAGAGTACATCCATTTCTGAGGAAATATCCATCACTGTAGCCATAGTCAATAGTAGGAGCATAAATGAATGCACGACCCTGATCCCAAGGCACACTTAAGGTGCTCACAGTACAAGCAATTATCCGAGTCAGTCAATACTAACAGTGGCATTTGTTGAAATGTGTCCTTAATGGACAGTAGGAGATTATGTATTGTATGAAAAAGCAAAGTTTCATTGATGATGAGTACAATAATTTTATACAATAATGTGTGTATCAGAATGTGGATGAATGTGTGAGTTCTATTACTTTTTCTTATATGAGTTTGTGACGAATCAGCATAATGATAGTGTTCTTTAACGTAACACAAAACTAAAAAATACGTGTAAATTATTTGCATGCATAAGCTAATAACAATAGCAATAACACAGAATAACTGGCAATCGAAAATAATACAAATTACTACAACAAATAACAATTGATTAATGAATATTATAGGAACTAGTCAATCCGATGCATTTGCATTTTTGTCCTTCAATTTATTCAAGTCAGTCTCTGTTTCAATACGTATCTGAGGAGCTCCAACTTGTTTTCGCATAAAAATCTTTCCGTTGGTAACCCAGCAAAAACTGTAGTCTAACAGTTTGGCCAGCTCTCTAGCTCGGAAAAATAGATTTTTCGTTTTAGCTGTTAAATTTTCCGATATGTAAATAGGGACTTGTGGCCCTGGAAGCTTTAATATGGTGGAGTTTAGCTTCTCCTTGTGCTCCTTGTTGTATTTCTTACTTAATGACATAACGTTTTCCTTTGTGATGGCCGAAATAAAGTCTACAATAATGGGTTTTTTCATCTTTTTTTGTGTGAACCCGAAATACATCTCTAATATAAGATTCAGGTATGTTGACATCGAGGGCTTTTCCAATATTATTTACTATTTTGAGAAGCTCAGTCTTTGTCTCTCCTTTATTCGGTGGTACATTTTTTATTTCGAGACTAGACAGTCTATGCGATCTCTCAAGATGTTCAATCTTATTCTCCAACAACTGTATATGCGCTATGAACGATTTTCTTTCAGCTTCGATCTTTGATAGCTTTTTCTCCATGTCATCGTATTGCACAGATATAAATTCCATTGCTGTTTTGATTTCAGTGTTTTGATTCATTATTTCTTGCAATGAGGATTGCAGAGCATTATATTTTTCGTCCTGTTGTTTTTTGAAGGTATCAATACTCTTTCTCATATCATTCATGAATGAAGTCAGTTCGTGATCATGGGGACGTTTACGACTCCGAGTCCCTGCATTACTATTACTACCACTATTACTATTGCCACGGGTTTCGGGCTCCATACACTGGTCCCTGATATCAGTCTTTCCGCCTGAGCTTAAGTTCGTGTCAGAGCCAGACTTACGAACTATTGGCGGTGTTCTTTTGAGAGGCATAATAACAATTAACTCGTTATGATTTAGGTACTCGTAGTGCAAATGGAAGCTTAATATGCAAACACTATTTGAGATAAATAATGTAGAAATCGCATAGAAATTATTTTAATTCATAAGTATAATATATCTATAATCTATAATAATTCTAAGTCTAATTTTGTTTCGTCAATTTCAAGTGTAATTCAATTTTGATATCTCAATTCTTATGGCAACACTGTAACTTGTGAAATGATCAGTGAAGTGTTGTATATTGTCTATGGTTACTTACTAATCAATTAATCATTCGTTCATTGGTGGTCCCACACTATTATTGTCGCTGGTATATTTTCTTGTCTATGGTATTTGTTTTGGTCCAAAGTTCAATTTTTGGCGACAATTTGAATGTAGAATTTTTTCCAACGGTTTTATTGTACTTAGATTTAGTATATTCAGTTTTGTTTTCACTGTAATGTGGCGAATTAGCACTTATTATGTAATTTGGTGTATTCTTAGGCTAGTAACGGCGAAAACACTGCCACTTTATCACTTTTTAGCATTGTGTTATAGAAATATTTCTGATGATCAATTTTGTGCATATACTATTTTTACACTTCCGCAAACATTACATGACATTTATTATGCACTCATACACTATTTTATAGGTGATTCATAAATAACAACAATAAATTACTATTTTTAAGGAATTAGAAATATGTAACGATGTTGACTCCGGCAAGTGTTGCCATGACAATATAAGTATATATAGTATATATATATAGTAACATTATAAGTTTCCAGCTTTCACGGTTTGTTTTTCGAAATCTTCGAAATGCACGTTTTAACTTTTCATAAGAAATACAATAATTGGTTGTTATGACCAACTGCTTAATACAACCAACACTACAGGATTATTGAAGCAACTTTTCCAGTCCAGCTGTCACGCACAGTACACGCATTGCAGCCGTGTCGAACTTGGCTCAAGTGAGCAAATATTAAGCATCGATCACTAAAATCATTAATAGGATATATTATTATTAAAATTAAGAGAATACGAAATATCCTATATAAGATATATTATCATCACAAAGTAACCGCAAAGCTTTCACCAGTGTGATTTTCTAAGAAAATGTTTTAACTTATCTAGAGTGTGATATGATAAGTAATAACTTATAACGCAGTTCTGTGTAAAGTAAATCATTTATTGCTCGAAACATGGTATTTTACAGTGCTGTTACAAAATCAAATAATGTCCGACATGTTTCGCAGATTTTCTGCATGCAAAGTTACATTAATTTATTTAATAGAATTCAAAATGTTAAATTATTACTGAAATACATGTTTATTTAGTTCTGGAAACTGACTTTATTGGAAAAGGTAACAAACAAGTAAGCGGAAGTATGATAATATTAAACATGAACATTCCTGAATAAATTATACAGCGCCATCTAGATCGAAACTAAGTAGTCATGTGGATTCTAGAATGCGGATAAACATACTTAGATGTGTACTTTTCTGAATAAATACAAAAATATATAGAATCACCTGTACCAATCCTAATACACATTTTGGTAATGAGCAGCAATCGAATCCACGACCTCTGACTTCAGGCAAGGTTCTACCTCTACGCCATCCACCGAAAACATTAAGGATGGTTAATTTTACATTTGAGAACGTTATCTAGTATTCACATCACAGTGTCGATATATTTGAGCTTGTTTGTCAGTGGGTCGCTCTGCCGACGCCGAGTGCCTACAGGCTGTGGTACACACAGCGTCAGGCGTCAGTTAACAAATCGGAGCAGGCTGACAAAGCGTGTCGGCCGGTGATCGACGCGTCGTAGCTGCGCGCTCTCTATGACAAACGCAACGCTATGAGTGATTGTGTCTGTCCGTCTCTCGGCACTCGATCTCTTTGTGTTCTCAAATAATCCGCCGCGTCGTGATCTGGAGTCTAACGGTGCAGGTCTGCGAGCCTATTGACTACGCTCTCCGTAATAGGCACAATTTTTCAAGCTTTCACATAAGTCTACACTAATACCGCTTAAGTCCAAAACCAAAGAATGATGTAGTATAATCGTAGATTGCTAATAAGATATTTGTGAAAATGATCTAATTGCTGAATATTTTCATGAAAAGTTATTAACATACCAGACATTCTAAACATACTAGTTTTAAAATATTAGGCTGCTTTTCCTAAGTTGCCATGGAATTCGTTTCATATCCACCAATCATATTCATTATTCCACATAGTATAACACTGTGCTGGAATGGGGTTCTAAGGTATGTTTTTTATATAGAGAGATGCGTCTGCTTGGATGTGTGCTTCGGGTGGTGAATAGATTCAAATTTTGAATATTTGTAGGAAGTTGCATAGCACATCTTACCCGCTACGCTATTTAGCATAGCACAATGAAAACGGTCACATAGTTTCATAGCTTAGCTTTTATATCTTCGTAACATAGCTACATAGCACATCACCGGTGTGAGAGCTAGCAGAGCTTAAGATGGTAAACAAGTACAGTGGAACTGACTGTAACCAGATATGATAGCCTATTGAGCGCACAGTGGGTCCAAACCTAATGATTCCAGTAATACTGTAAGGTATTCGCAGTCATAACGTAGATACCAGCGTTTTGTCTTGTTTCGAAGACAAATTTGGGTGAAATTTTTAAAAATGGAATTTTCGATAATCTTTAACTAATAAGCGTAAGTATTTAGTGTGATAAGTTGATGAATTTGTTAAATACATCAGTTATGTAAGACTTTGATTAGGTATCTAAGTCATAATCATCATTACATATTTTTTTAAGATGATTATATTGATGAGGATCGAAGTATACCACAATATCTAAGTGATAATTTGGGTTCACTAAAGGAAAATAAGCTATCGATGAAGTTGACACAAAGTCTAGTAAAATAGCCAAAGTTCTATTCTAATCATTTTCTGGACATACATCGGTTTGGCAGGGGGCATCCCACCTGCGTTTGCCGATTCCCGGCCTCCACACTTTTTCCGATATTCACTCTCGTTTCTTATCGAGGACTCGTTTTAAATTATTATAAATATGATATATAATTTTTGTTGAAAAAGAATATACACTTACAGTACATTTAACTTATAAAATCACATATACACTACATACATCTACTAGGTACCAGTGTGCTTTCTTGAAACAGTCGACCTCGGAGTGAAAAACTATCAAATACGTAAAGCGAAAATTTTGGATCCCTTTTTACGAAAATTGTGGGCACGTAGTTTTAGGAGAAGTGCATAAGACTAATATATTTTTAAACTCCACGCACACGCCCACGCACACGCACGCGCCCACGGCCACGCACACGCACACGTTACCCTCACACACACGCACACGTACCCCCCCCCCCCCCCCCACACACACCTTTACATTTGAAAGAAATGGCTTCTGAGAGCTCCCCAACTTTCAGGATATCCCTGCTATGTGAATTACGGCACAGCAGATAGTACATTTATCACAGAAGGTATTCTGGTACGCCAGAAGCCATGTTACAAGTTAAGTTTGGTTATAATATCCCTAATTTTACTTTATATCATAGAACTCCAAATAATAAGACGGTTGCGTTATTAGTAAGAACCTCGAGCCTCGAAGTCGGAAGCCATCGATGCAATCAGGACCCAACGCTGTGAGGATAATGTCCCTGTACAATAGAATTACTTGACATCTTGTCCAATATTTCGAAATACTCGTCACATACATCTTGATGCATACATTAAGCACGTGCCTAATGAACTATTGGTGCGAAACTCATATCATTATGTATATGGGTATTAGGTAATTGGCAGTTAATAAGAAGTTTATAAAATGAACAAAAGTTCACTCGGTCTCTGTCCAGTGATTTCCAAACTCTGTCAATCTGACTTGCTTAATACATTTAGTATAACAACATGATACCTAGCAATTAACAAAAAAGACCACTAATTAAATAAATAGGAATTTTTTAAAGGCGATGACTGTAGTCTACAGTTGTTTACTTTGTGTGTGAATTTCAAAGAGATCTAAGGTGAACTTAAAATATTGAGCCCACAAAACACAACTAAACGAATCTCAATCCATCTGAAACTCGATTTGAGAAGAAAGTTAACAGCCATTGCTAAAAATAATAGGAGGTTTAAAAAAAAATAATAAGGTACCAGTAGGTACTGCCATCTAGAAAATCAAGTTGTCCTTGTTCCATATAGTGATTGTGAGAGCTGAGCCGTTAAAGTTCTAAAAAAACGTGTTGTAATTTGAATATCCTTTTAGTGTATACATTTTTGGGACACGTTAATTGGACTGGTAGCACGCGTAATTTTTCACACTAAGGTGAACCTGACGCGAGTTAAAATCTCAGGTCTCACCTGCACACAACCAGCCACCTGTTAACTGCAACTCAGCAATATAAAAAAAGAAAAGGAACGAGCGCCAGCCAGTGCAAAAAACGAGAATCCAAGACGACACGTTTGGAAAATAAAAAAAGCTCTCGCCCACCAGATGGTCGCCTCGACGCGTCGAGAAACCCGCTTTTGAGCAGGTTGTGACTTACCACGCATATTTATTCGCGCTTTTGAATACAGGGAAAATTGAATAACAAATACGATTAATCGTTACGAACTGCGAACAACCGAATGTCCCCTCAGCGCTCGATGGAGAAATTTATTCAAGGTCGTAAATCCAGCTCTCGGCTGCACTAAAACTGGGACCTTGCAATAACAGCACTCACACTACTAATTACGAGCACCGCACGGGAAAGCTTCGATTGTTACTGTACATCATTACATTTATTTACCTAATATTTATAACAGAGCACCATAAGGTGCTAGTATCTACATATATTTAACATTTTATTGCGCCTTTCAAATTCGTTCCAAATGTGTTCATTTATAAAGCTAGCAGAAATTAATTGGCCATATGTTTTTGCTACGCTGTTCATTAAACATACTCTTTTAGAGACGATAAGACTCCATATGGTGCAATCTTTTTTTGCCCAGTGCAAAAACGGGCTGGAACTACACCGACAAAACAATCAAGTGAAACTCAAAAAATCGGACGTAGAGACCTGTTTCAAATTTAAATAATGTGTCAAGTCATGTTATTACCTAAGTTCCTGTTCCTTCTTTTATCTTATTTTTTTAACATTGCATTTATTATTGTAACGAGATGTAGAATCTTATATACAGTCTAGCCTTTTTCCCAATGTGGTAGGTAGATATATGTTTCCACCTGCTGGAGATGTTTTTCCATAAATTATCTTGAAATTCCTAATTTGATGCTTAAATTATTATATATTAATAACGGATAGTTCCGTGTACAGTTCAAATAAATAAATACTTTCGCACTAATCATTAAATTATGTTTTCGATCTTTAAAGTATGGCGAAGACGAGACCGGCTTCGTTGATCACGTTGTGAGTATTAATTGCTTCGGCACTAGCTAGGAAATCGGGCCGCCTCCGCAATTACTCCCTAGTTTACTAATGCTCGTGTAACTTATTGCCGACGATAGCAGCCGTCTCACGTCGCTCATTAATGGATAGTTTCCATTACTAATCGACTTCAAACAACATTTCACATTGTTGTTTAAGAGGGACTCAACTAATTATCTTATTTAACTATTCATAATCTTATTATGCTTTAGTTTAAGGCATAAAACCAACATTGTTTATAGAATGTTAACCTACATTCTATAAACAAACACAACCAAAGTACACCCATTCCTCTATGGACCCTTTTGTGTGGTTATGTTGGGATCGTATCAGATAGATATAATCGTTTAGTTTTTGACACCCCTTAGTTAAAAGTGGCAGTAAACAACATCTGTTAAGATATTTTTTGCCATCCTTTAGTTTTAGTGATAATGGGCAGTGTTTAGAAATACAAGTGGACAGGCGATACGGTGTCCAAGTTACGATTGGCTACCTGTATGAGCACGGCGCGTGCGCACCTGTGCCCGCATGCCCGCTTATACTCGTAAATGATGATCACACACAGCGTGACGCTGACTCTTCCACATCGCGTATTTCTTTTTAGATTCGAATACGATTTACTACTGGTCTAACGAAGTAGTACACATTCATATACGTGCACACGCGTGAGCAAGATGTGTAACGTAATGAACCTATTCATCACCATATCAGGTGAGAAGCCTGTTACTTCCAACTCTACGTTTGTCACGACCGTTTCTGATCTGTCTCGCAATATTATGTTTCGAGTGATAGTATAGGTAGGTACCGGGAACAAAATAAAATTGATGAAATAATAGAATGAGTCATAGCACGAATAGTCAGGTTTGTTTATATTCTCAAAGAGCTATTGACATCGTGTTTATATTGAATAGGTAATCTAAAAGGATTGAATATATTCGATATAAAGTTATATATATATATCAAACTATAGGTTATATAGGTATATACTATATCAAACTATATAGCATAAAAATAATTGTAAAACGAATCGAGGGTGTAGAGATTCTGAAAGTTTAATAGTCTCAAGAAAACGCAGTTATAGGGCATACTAAAATCTTTTAACGTCTTTCCAAGCTTATAGAATTTTGTAGCGCGTTCTACTGATTCCTACCAGGTTTTAATTTTCAGACATATTTATGAAATTGGAGAATAAGTGGAACAAGATATTTTATATAATTAATGAAGTGATTTTATACAGGTTCATATAATGTTATCAATAATAATTATCAACTTACGCTTTTAGCCAGCGGCCAAATGGCTACTGGTTTAACAACTTTGGTCGTGGTCAGTCGAGTGTTCACTTTTGTTTACGTATCCAGTGTCATCTTATCAGAAAGCACATTAAGGCGTCAGTAACGGTTGTCATACGAAAGGTAACTGCTATGCGAATGTTATGAAATGCCTGAGCTTCCACATTTTGGCGTCCGTGATTAATATCGTCAGGACCTAATTGGATAATGGACGTCATACAAATGCTTATCACTTTCTTCATCAGTGGTAAGAAGTTCAAAGATCTAAATGATTATGGACGTCAGAGATTCATTAAAACGATGATGATACATTGAAAACATGGTACAATCTTTAAAATAAGTGTTTAATATTTAACAGTACCGATATTAAGATTTACCGTTGCATATTTTGTGTTGTATTTCAATTGAATCAATGTATTTTTTATGAATATCAGAGTTATGTCGGTCTGTAACATGGACTGAATCAAAAACAAGATTCAATCACACGATAAAATAATAAATGATCCCACTCTCGCACATCAACACTTAAGTCGTTAAGGGCACTTCACAAAACATTGCGCACGCGCTACTGGCACGCAATGCACTTACGTATTACAGTGGAATCGGTATTTTTTACAAATGCTGAATCACGATAATTGGTAAATTTCAGGAATGTGAACCAGAGGCATTATTATCTAATATACAAATAAGTATTTTCGTTTTGTATGCGACTTTGACTTGGCTCCGAACACGATCATCTTCCTGCCCATATTGCAAATCTATTTGGGTTTATTCATCTTTAGTCGTCTCAACATGCTATTCCACACACAATCATGTTCCACACAATCCAGTCTTCTCCTATATTTATCCCTCCTCCTGTATCCCATGTCTACCATTCATAATTAATACTGCCGACTACTTTCATCCGTAAGAGTTACATGTTCGCACTAGGACTCTTCCACATTACTGTTTTTTCTCATTTTCCTCCGTTGATGATAACTCCTTATCTATTATATATCTATCTATTATATAGTAACAAAAATAAAACTATAATTACAATAATATATCAACACTTACAGACTAACATTCATTTGTTAGTTATCCTCATTTATAAATTCATTTAGAGATTACTTAGTTATATTAAGAGTCGTCATTTATAAATGTACGCATTAGCTGCTGTTTACTTAATAAATTCTAAGCCTGTTGTAGACTGTTTGATGAAGATGTCTTGGAGCTAGTTAAAGGTGTAATGCGGGGAGGGGTGTGCGGAACTACGCTGCAAAACGACAACGACAGAGCGACGAGGCTGCGTCGGATCTTATCGCACTTATCTGCTATATTGATTGCGCCCGTGTCGAAAGCCTCGCCGAACCTAAAGCGGCGCAAACGCAGATTGAAACCTGAACGTACACGATGATTGATTATAAGGTAATGGACACCGACGCCTGCCAGCGACTCACTCAATACGGTATTTTAAATAGCAATGCTATGGAATTTATAACACGGTTTTTATCCACATATGAAATAAACACGGTCTATTAGTGTAATCGAGTAGTAAGGCCCGGTAGTCAGTAGGTTATATCAATCTTCTATACATCTTAATATACATAATTCTTCCTAAGTGTGTTTGCCTCCCCAACTCCTAAGCAGTTGAACCGAATTGGATGAAATTGTCTATGTGTATTTCTGGATTCCTGTATGGTTTGAAAACACGATTGGACCTGGTAGGTTACGCTGCTGTCGAAATGTGCACTGCTTTTCTGGGCACGGTGACATCTGTTGGATCTATTGTTAATGCTGTTACTTGTACTGATTTATCAACGTAGAACCTAAACTGCTGGGGCTACATAAATATTGAAACAGTTAGCTTTTCGAACATTTCACAATATTTTGAAAGCATTACTACTTATAAATTTTGCCTTTATACCTACTATGACACAGATTCGTCCATGGGCACGGAGGCCATAACGTGCTTTATTTAATGAAAAAATTTAAGAATTTACATGATGCATAAAATTATTATTATAACGTATATCCTAAATTACAACGCATATAAGTCCTACATACAAACATGCGGAGTACCTGTGTATTACCAATTACGAAAATTTCACGCTGTTATCGCTCCATAACGGTGATGTAATGAGTTTTAAAGAGTTTTTTCGATGCGTGGAATTCAAAATCTTTGTAAACAGGCGGTATCTTAATCTGACGATTCAAGATGTACAGACGACGAACGACGACGCCCTGAACTTGTTTATCTCGAGAAGTGTTCCCCGAAACATTCTTCACGCCACGTGATTTATGATGGAATTCCAAAAACTATTAAACAGGCAATTGATTTAAGTATCTATCTACACTGCAGTGGCTTAGGGCCACTTGCACAATTTTATTAAGTCTGATTATATTCAGATGTAAACTCCGCCTAGCTTTGACACAAGCAATAGTTCTGACATTTATTAAATTAGCTTAATTGTATTGTGGTTAATTCAGGTTCTGTTGTGGTAAAATAAATTTCACGTATTAAGGCTTGGTTTATATATATTTAACTATACATTTGGCCTATTCCCTTGCACTGTATTTTCCTTTCAATCCCACTTCCTATCCTACCCCATAATTTGAATGTTAGTGAAGATGTTTGGATGTTTGTTATTCTATCATGCTCTGATGGGTGAACGGGTCTGGCCAAAACTTGGAACATGGATAGATTAAAGTCTGGAGTAACACAGTTGGTTGCGGAAACTATATAAGAATTCCATTCCATTCCGGTGGTTTCCAAAAAATAAACTACTACAGAACTTCGGAATTATAACTGTTTTGACCATATTATTATGAATAATAACTGGCGATAAAGCTGTAAATTGTGAGTACGTGATTTCGAAGCACTCAAAAAATGTCATATATGAGTATGTACGATCCTTGGGTCGCGTGTCCTTTTAAATGGCCTTATCGGTTACCGTCGACTCTGCCATCGAAACATTTTGGCTCATTTGCACTTGTCATGAATTCTCGATTGATCCATTTCGGTAACCTTTTTAAAATGATATTTATAACATTTTTTTTTTTTTTTTTTTAACGTGTGGAAACCCCCACGGGCTTCACCCCATCGGTGCCGACGATGGGGTGGGCGTGTCGGAATCGGACCGACTAAAACCACACGGTGTCCTTCCCCAGTGTCCATTGCCGGGCACCCCGGGTAAGCCCTCGAAAGGATAACCCCAGGGTTGCCGGCGGACATTGGCCGCCACCGCGGCCTCGCCTGGTGGGGTCGGGTTATATCCCGCGTCGGTGAGTTGGCAAGCGTGTGTAGGACACACACGACACGCCTCCGCCACGGCCTGCTTCTGTAAGGACGGCGAGTCGGCCATCTGCCGTCCTCAGGCCCCGATCATGGAGGTCGGTAGTCCCGGGCGTAGACGAGTCTGCGGCGTCCACGCCGCAGACTGCGGAACTCAGGGGGCAGGGTTCTCTCCCGCTCCCTCTCCGCCGCCTCTTTCGCGCGCATTACCTGCTCGCAGAAAGCGGCGGCGGCGTGCCATTTGCTCCCGTCGGAAACCACGGCCCTCACCATGGTCTCCAAAGAAAGAACGTCCACGCCCAGGACCGCAACGAGATCCTGGCGTTGACTCGCCCACGCAGGGCACCCCACCAACGTGTGGAGCGCCGTGTCTTCGCCAGGATCCTCGCAGTGCTGGCACTGCGGTGTTGTCTCCCGGTGGATGCGCCATAGATACTTACCGAAGCACCCGTGCCCGGTAAGTATCTGGCACATCCGGTAGGAGAGGTCACCGTGGTGCCTCTCCAACCACTCCTTCATGATCGGTCTCACCGCCGCAATGGTGGATTCCCCCCACCTTGGATGCTCAAGTCGCACCCACCATGTCTCCATGAGTTCCCGGCGGAGCTGGGACCGCTGAGCCCTGATTTCTCGGGGCTCCGGCCTATGTCCCCGCTCCAGTGCCTCCTTGCGCCACTGATAGAGCAACGCAAGGGCTCTCGCTTCCAGGTCCCATGGAGGGGTCCCGGCTAGGAGACATGCCACCTCGACAGAGATCGTGCGATATCCTCTGATCACTCTGACGGCCATCGCTTTTAATGGGCTGTTTAATACAGCCACGTTGCGGGCCGCCAGAGTCTCCGCCCATACGGGAGCCCCGTACAGGGCCATGCTTCGCACGATCCCCAAGTACAGTCTCCTCGTGGGGGCATTGGGTCCCTTGACGTTGGGCATTAGCCGCGATAGCGCGGCCGCAGCCCCCCTCAGTTTTGGGACCAGACTTCGGAGATGGGGTCCGAAGTCCCATCGGCTATCGAGTACGAGCCCAAGGTACTTCATCGTGGGCTCGATGCCGATGTTCACGCCCCCTACGGAAATACTGGTTCCCGCAGGTGGCCCCCTCCGAGGCCCGTGAAAACACATAGCCTCGGATTTGTGGAGAGCCACCTCGAGTCCCAGCCGCCGTATTCGACCCACGACTTGAGCAGCCCCTGCCGTGGCCTTTAGTGCCGCGCTTTGGTACGTTGCTCCCTGCGCCATAACGAGGGTGTCGTCAGCATAGCAAGTTATGCTGACACCCTCGAGCAACGTTCCGCGCAGCAACCAGTCGTATCCGATGTTCCACAGGAGTGGCCCTAGGACCGACCCCTGCGGAACACCGCACGACACTTCTCGCCGCCCTGGCCCTAGCCAGCTCGGGTAAACTATGGCCCTTTCAGATAGGTATGCCTCGACAATGCGGCGGAGGTAAGGAGGCACTCCGTGATACGCGAGAGCCACCCTAACGCAGCTCCAAGGTAGGGTGTTGAAGGCGTTGGCAATGTCGAGAGACACCGCCACCACCACCCCACCTCGCGAGACTACTTCCTCCGCCAGGCGCCTCACGCGCATGATCGCTTCCACGGTGGAGCGCCCCCGGCGGAAACCGAACTGGTTGTCCGCCAGATCTGGCCCCACGTTCGTGAGATGCTCGACGAGTCGCTCTGCAATAATCCGCTCAAAGAGCTTGCACACCTCGTCGAGCAACACGATCGGCCGGTAACCGGATGGCTGATCCGCCGGCCGCCCCGCCTTCCGGATAAGGACCAGTTTCCCCGTCTTCCACGCAATTGGAAACTGGCCCCTTTCGAGGCATGCGCTAAAGAACGCCACCAGTCGAGGCCCTAGTTCTTCAAGGGCCAGGACCCATGCTCGGCCTGGGATGCCGTCGGGTCCGGGGGCAGTGCATTTCCGGGCTTTAAGCCGGAGCACTGCTACCCCCAGCTCACTCTCCCTGACTTCGGGCACATCGCTCTCGCTATTATCAGCGTCAGGCGCCTGAGACGGAGCCATTTGCGGAGGAACATGCTCCTCCGCTCTCGATGGGAACAGAGAGCCCAGGATTCCCTCCAGCTGCCTAGGCTGGAGGCTCTGGGTCAGTAGGGGCGCCCTTGGGCGGATTTTGCCCCTGACCGCAAGGTAAGGGCGCCCCCATGGGTTCTGCTCCAGAGACTCCAGCAGCTCTTCGCGGGCCCGCCGTTTGGCTTGTTTTATGGCTTTCTGGAGGGTCCTCTTGGCTCCCTTGTACGCCTCGTATAGCTCCGCCTCTCGTGCTGCCGCATCATCTGGGCGGCTACGCCTCCGGCGAAACCTGGTATACTGGCGGCGAGCGGTCACGCACGTTGCTCGCTGCTGTGCAATCTCCGCAGACCACCAGTACACCTGCTTCTTTGCCGGGCTGGGCTTAACCCTAGGCATCGCCGCATCGCAGATATGCGACATGGCTCTCCTGAACCATTCCGCCTCTGCGTCAACATCGGCAGGCCTGGCCGGTGACGGAATCCAGGCCTGCACAATGGATGCCTCCAGGAGAGCCTCCCGATTCAGGCGCCTGAGCGCCCAACGTGGATCCGGGGGGTTCGCGGTAGTAGGTGGCAGGTTAGGTGGAGGGGAGACGTTGAACCGAATGTACTTATGATCGGAAGCCGTCTCCTCCTCCTCCACCACGCGCCATCCCTGGACGCGGCGGGCGAGAGCAGGGGTCGCGAACGTGACATCCACGACCGAACTGAGCTCCCGCCGCTCCCAGGTGGCGACACTCCCCCGATTGAGGACCTCCAGACCACGGGTGTTGGCCCAGTCCTCTAGAACTCGTCCCTTGTCGTTGGTTTCCCGGGAGCCCCAGGCCAGAGACCAGGCGTTGAAGTCTCCCAGGACCAAGACAGGACGAGGACGGCACGCGGCGAGAACGATGTCCAGTTCAGCGAGCCGTAGCTCAAGCTGATACTGGTCAAGGCTTGGCGAGAAGTAGACGGCCACGACAGCCATGCCCTCGTAGTCCGCCGCGACACAGCCTCGGCCCCTTGCAATGAATGCAAGGCGTGAGGTGTCCGCGGCGGAGCCCCCAAAGACGGTCGCTACGCCGTCCAGGTCCACCGGGCTTCCGGGGTGGACCCAGTACGGTTCAGCGACCACGACCACATTGATAGACCACTCCACGATGCTCTGGTACAGAAGATCCTGAGCACCGATGCAGTGGTTTATGTTCACCTGCAGGATGCGGATTGGTGTGTCCATTATTGGACTTCCATTTCCGCATCCCGCCGCGAATGTGGCCGCTCCTGAGCGGCACCCCCACTACCCGGTGCGGACGAACGGGGCTTTGGCCTCGAGGCGGCACAGGTTCTGCTGTCCGCCCGGTGCTCCGCCGCTTTGCCCTCCGCTGCGCATTTGTAGCAGCGTGGCGGAGCATCACAGGCACTGGCCTTGTGCCCGGGCTGACTGCAGCGGAAGCACCGATCCCCCACGGTGTCTTCCGCTGTGCACTGCACTCCCATATGCCCCACGGCCAGGCACCTAAAGCACCTGGTCTCGCGGGGCCGCAGGAGTTGCACCCGCGCCTTAAGGAAGCCCCCAACAAGGAGGCTCCGTCCGTCCACAATCTTCTGCGCCGCTGCGACGGGGCAGTTGACGACTGCCGTGCCGTGACTGGTGGGGCTGAACCGAATTTCTCCAGCTCTCACCTGATCACGGGGGCAGCCGCCCGCCTCCACGACAGCGGAGATAACTTCCTCCGTCGTGGCCGCATCGTCCAGACCCGAAATGCGCAAACCTGCGCATTTGTTGGGTCTGGTGACGCGGATGGCTTCCGAGTCCAGCGACTCCCTAAGTCTGGCCGCTAGGGCGTCAGCTTTGGGGCCACTGGTGGCGCCGGAGACCTCGAGTAGGCGAGCCCCGGTACGAGTGGTCTTATACCGGAGCCCATTAATCTCAAGGGCCTTGAGGTCCACGGAGGCTTTTACCTGCCTCAGGACCTGGGCGTACCCCACGCCCCTTTCCACACCCTCCGTCGTCACCGTCAGGACCACGGCAGTGGAGCGTGGGGCGCGGAGCCTCTTCGGCGCCTTCGCCGCAGCGGCTTTGGCCGCCTTCTTGGCTTCTTTCCTGGCCTTTTTCGCGGCTCCCGCTACCTCCCATCCCTCCCCTCTGGAGGAATGCTCGATTGTAGCGGGAGCAGCGGTTATCGCGGGGGCGGGGGTGCCGCGCTTCTTCCCCTTTCCCTTCGCCTTATCGAGCGTTGGCTTCGCCGGGAGGGCCGCGGTCGTGGGACCGGCGGGATTTCCTCTGGCGGCCGTCGCGTAGGAGGCGGGCCGCACCAGCGGAGGACGGTACGCCCGGTCCTCAAGTGCACCAAGGCGCCTCTCGATCGCCGCCAGCAGCTGCGTTACGCTTGGCGGCGACTCGGGTGCCGGCCTGGGCGTTGGTTTAACCGCCTTTGGCGCTTGTTTAGGCACCGCTATCCCCCCGGCACCGGGGGTACCCCGGGCTGGCCGTGCATCTCGGGCGCCTGGCGCAGTCAGGGCCTCCGCAGGCCCCCTGACTAGCTGGGTCAGCTTTTCAACCTCCCCGCGGAGGACCCGTTGCTGCTCCAGCGAGTCAGCGAGCTCAGTTTCCAGGGCTGCGACCCGGTCCCTGAGCTTCGCTTCCTCCTCGGATACGCTCCGAGAGAGGAGCTCCTCTAGCGCTGCCTTGGCGACGGCGACATTATCCACCACCGTCTTTTTTTTCCCGGCCACGTTTTTGGCACCTTTGGTGGTGTCCGTGATCCGGGCAAGCGCTGCGAGGAGCGCCCTCGCGGCGGGAACACCTTGGTCCCTGCCACTTGGTAGTGGGGGGATGTTCACCGGTACCCTTCCCGCCGTAGTCGCCAGCAATTTTGCCGGCCGATCGTCCTCGCTCGAGTGGACCCCCCCTTGTCCAGAGGAGCATCTGCTCCGGTCCAGAGCGGGTCCACACGAGCGAGGCCTCTTTCGCCGGAGACTCTTTGTCTCCACTTGGCTGGCAGCTGACTCGCTGTCAGTCCTACCCGTAGACGCAATCACCATGTCCGTCCTCTCTCCCATGGGTAGTGGTGGTGGAGTGGCGGGCCTGACGAAGTCCGCGTCGCATTGTTTTTTTTTTTTTTGGTGATTTTGAGGCACACCGTTGGGCCTGTAAGACTGTGGTGACCCCTCCCATATACCACCCGGGATGAACCCGGGCGGGGGTCGCCATGGCTGGTCGCCGAATGGCTGTCCATTCGGCCACCAGTCATAGCAAGGGATTCCCCGGACGGAGTCCGGGTACCCTCATGGGTAGATTTATCCATGTTCGTTTCCATAGCCATATTTTTGATTGTTAAGTGACGCCCTAGGCACTGAGTTCCCCCCAGCGATGCATCCCATTGCCGGGCGTCAGAGCGTGGGGTTCGGGGTGATTTTTTATAGAGGTTTTCTTCCTCGCAACTCCGAAGAGCCACCGTGCCCGTCTGTTGCCAGACGGGGTTACGGCTCGGCCGATCGATGGTCCCTATGGGACCGTGTACTTTGCCACTGGTCGCCCAGTGGCAAGGTACTCGTCGCCCTGAGAGTTCTCCGCTAAGTACGCTCTGCTTAGCAGAGCGCATGCGGAGAGCTCGCAACCGGCCGTAGAGGCCCCCCCTCCTTGGTGGACTATTGGCCATGGGCGACGACGTGCGCCTCGGGCGAAGCCCACGTCGTCGTCCACGTTACCAGGGTGCACCACGTGGAGGTTGTCCTACCTAGCACCCCGATATTTATAACATGACATTAACTTTTAACGTCATATTTGTTTGATTCAACGATGACGCCTAAGATAACCGAGCCACTTAGAGAATAAAGGCCATATTTGATATTTCATCATGATATTGACTTCAGGTAACTAATACTTTTAAACTTTAAAATGTCCAGCGCTTGTTAAATTACATTTGCTTATTAACATTTCAAGAGGAGAGAGTAGTCATGGACAGACGCTGGCAAGTCAAACCTTTCAGGATAACCAGGTATTTCTCCTAGTTTAAAAAAGGTCGAAGCTAAATTACAAATCATGCTAACTTTGGCTGATTAGTTTTTATAGGAAAGAGATGGACTTGAATCGGCGATAGCCATAATAGTAAAGATAAACTCGAAATCTCGCACTGTGTCCCCATATTAAATTTACATTTCCATAAATCTCAGTACCGTGAAAACTTTATGCTGATTCGATAGATTTTGGGTGCCCTTAGGGTTTGATTGAATACAAGGAAATGTTACTTGTAGTGTTTTAAGCTTAGCCTACCACTGTTGCTTGCCACTTTTACCTTATGATCAAAACAAGAGCATTCAATTTTATCCTACAATGATCAATCCGCTTACACATCTTATCATCTCAGGGGTTACCCGGTAGATTATAAAGTCTCCATTTCAACTTTTTCATTCTAACAAACTGTAGAATGCATGTCCTTAAAGTACCCTATGCTTCATTGTATCAGTATTAAAGTAACGACACACTTGTGGACTAGGTGTCCATGGGTGTAAGGTAACGGCGCGTGACGTCCACCTGTCGCGTGCGCGGCGCGTGCGCACCACCCGCGCCAACTGCCAACCGGCGGCACGTTCAACCGTGGCCGCGCCTGCACTTGATGCCGCTGCCGCTGCTTACCGGCCCGGGCCCACCGACCGTGGACAAGAACCACACACCTGACGTGCGTTCACATAGCGTTACATACGTGTTGCTATGACAATACGTTACCTACATACTCTGCACCTGAACGTCACCAAATAATTAGCAACTAAACTATTTGCTGTGGTTAGCGTTGGTTCGTTGCTTGCAACAAATTATCACACGAGGCATAAGTTGGACTTAGGACGATCTACGTGTCGTACTCGTAACTGGGAACGGCATCTCCCCTTCACCACGACTTCCTGGAATAAGATCTGTAACACAGCGATATTCGGAAATATCTTTGAAAAGCTTTTTTATATCACTTAGGTGGGAGAGAAGCACACGGCCCACCTGATGGAAAGTGGTTACCGTGGCCTATGGACGTGTGCAACACCAGGAGCGTCAAACTCGCGCTGCCGAACCTGTTAAAACAGATAGTTTCGTTGCCGTTCGTGTAGAAGATAAAGTAGGACAAGCTTTAGGTCTTCCCACTGACAGCACAAACACTCTCCAGTGAGCTCTGGCTACCCTACTCATCCCCTTTGAATTTATTTCAGATTTGAACTATTTGTCCGATAAACTAATTATATTCGTAGATAACAACAATAAGCCTAAATTGATGAAAAAGAACAGCATAGCTTGTGGATGCAAGATATAGTTGCTGTTTTGAACCAGGGATTGTATTAATGTCTATTTAACGAATACGTTACGTAATAGTGTTATGAGTATTTCTTAGAATCTTTAGCATTTATAAAAACATAGCAATTGTGTAAATACTAGGCGAGTAGTTTAATTATATTGATCAAGTTAGCAAACGTTCAATCAATAATATTTCGATTTTATTCCAAGCAACGTGCGGTAAAGAAGTTATGCGGGTGCCCACATAACAGCTAGATATTCACCTGTTAGATGATAGAAATAGTAATATTGCAGGTAAAGAGAATAACATAGTTGTGGGCGTGTGTTTTAAATGGGATAAATGCATTTTTGTTATTTCATTTTGCGGTGGTGCAATGCGCTTTTTATGCCAACTGGGCCAATCACAACAACAAAAACAATCCTTTTTTATATTGTTAGTTTAGAACAAATATTGCCTCGGAGCCCCGGTGAGCACTTTAAGCAGTCGGTCCCGGTAGCCATACTAACATCTATGGCAGTCCTTACGGGTAGATCGAGCCCTTAAAAAAACCAACAACTGGTCTAACTGCAATGCTTCGATATCGCCTTTGGGTTATAGAGGTTAGTTGGCAGTCGCTTCACGGAATATGTCGAAGTGCAGCCAAATTTGCAGTTAGACTGGTAAAAGCGGACCCCAGACTCCAAGTTGAAAGCTTCGGATGCGACTGGGATTAACGCTAGGATGAAGAAGAGTTTAGAACAAATATTGTGCCGTGGTGGCCAGAAATAAACTAACAAATTCGAATTTTAAGACCTACCTTATTATGCGTCTTATTCAATTTTACATAACCATTTAAAACCCATCTCTTTAAATATCAATGTAATTCATCCATTTATTTTATTTGAAACATCCCAGTCTATGTTCTATAATATTTTATGTTTGGCAAACAACGTGGGCACCGCGAATTGATATATTTGTATAAAGACTATAAATAAAAGCAATAAAACAAGAAAACATGTAAAAATATGAAGGATAATATCTGCTCACTGGGTGGCCGCAGTGAACAAACAACTAGATCGCCTACGCTAACTTCATTCAGGCAAAGGTTATCAGGGACCGTGCAAAAGAGTTTACGCAACATATTTTAGTAGATACTCGTTATATAAGTATATCAACCATCATTAAACAAACAGACGATATCAACGGACTATTTTAGAAATCATTACCGTAGTGAAGCGTGTGGTTTCTCCTTTTGTAGTACGACACCGCCAATAGTTCGTATGACTAATATCTGGTGGACTGTATTAAATTAACTGCATGATCCTTGAGTTTAGGAGAGTTTCTCTTTAGTCTACATCACCGAAGTATAATTCACTAGAAAAGTTGCATATGCATATAAAGTACCACTGTTGATTTTTGAATTAAAACCTTCTTTAGACGTGTTGGGTATTATCCGTAGATGGGAAAATATTATTGAACTCACGATAGCGTTTCCGACATCTCGTTTGATAATTTGTGACAAATTACCGTTTGTGAAAACATACATGTGACATCTCTGTACATCTGTGACATCTGTGACGTCTCTACATGTATTAGCTAAGTGTTCACTTTTGTCGGCATCCTCGGATTGGTACTGTTTTTATGAAGAATTTGAGACAGTAAGAACGAAGTGAAATTATATAATAGCGTTTCTAATTTATTTCAGTAAGGTGAAATATATATAAATAGTTTCATAATATGACTAATGAAATTAATATCATTAATGCCTTTTTATAACCTTTTTTTTTGTATTATGAAGTTAAATTTAAGATTTCGTCAAGAACATATTTCATCAGATAAGTTTGCCCAACTAGTTATAGGGTGAACAAGGAGTAATATTAATATTTCTATTTTTGATTCAATATGTAGCGGGTGTTTGATCACTCACCATGACATCGCCCTCAAGACCAAATAACCTCAATGACAAGCTGATACACCTACTGAATGACGCACGACGCTCTGGTGCAGACTTCTTGGGGTTGAGTCTCATGGAAGTTGCTGCCATGAAAGTAGCATAAGCCAATCCAAAGGAGGAGTAAGATTAAGACCTAAGGCATCAAGGTGACCGCCTCAGATCAAACCGAAAACTACGTCAAGATGATGATAATGATGCACTCAAATATCATATATACGAAAATCATTAAAGGATTGATTTATATTGTGAAAGTGCAATGAAAAGAGCACTTACGTCTTTAATTAAAATATTTCAGAAACATGTTATCATTGTATGAGAGTTTTATGATGGTTATTGTAATTGAACAGCGTTCTACAGTTCTAGGGTGAAAAAGCGACGAATTCTGTACCTATTTATGTGTGCTGGACACGTGTGTGTCGTGTGCCGGCGCGTGCTGCGCTTCCACGCCACGCTCCACCGCCCGCCACCCTCCACCCCTATCGTCCGGTCGACATTACCACTTTTTACCATTTCTAAATACTCTTCTAACCGTCATGTTCGCGACAGTTGGGCTTAAACACCGATAAGGCTGATTCAGCATTAACACATTTGTGTAATTAAAACAACATACCACAAATAGCAGTGCGCTTATTTAAATGTGTTAACTTCTGTTGTTCCGTGTTATCATTTTTCATCTGACAGTATAAAATGCAAATGAGCTGCTCAGCAGCGATGGCGTAGGTGGCTCGGGTAAACGATTGCACGACATAAATTTAGCACGATTTAATCACCTGAAATAAGTTTTAACTATTATGTTGCAATTTTTAACATAACTAAAAACGTTATCCGATAAGATATTATAGAAAAAGCACGTGAAAACAATAGTGGTAATAAATTACCTACTTTCTTAATAGCGATTACCTTTTTAAAAAAAAATGCTTAGAAATCATTCGAAGCCCGAACAACCTTGTTTTTTTTATTTTATTTTTTTAAAAGAATATTAGCAACCGAAATTATCGAAATTATTAATATTCCCTCTAACCCCTCCAACTAAGCTAAATTGCTTGTGCTAGGAGTGGGTTCACGTCGGTAGTGCAATGGTCAGGATTCGAACCCGGGACCTCTCGATCGTAAGGCCCACTCCTTAACCACTAAGCTACCGACGCTTTATTGTGATATACATTTTGCATAAAAATTGTTGAATACTTATTATTTTTGATCCTCGAATTCAGACACTTTCATTTCTGACTGTACTTACTTAAATAGAATTCTGATTAAATTAAGTTGTATATTCAACCGGTTTTGCAGTATTGAAATAATCTTCTGCTATCGAAACGAATGCATATCTACTCTTAAATTCTGCTTTACTAATCTGCTGCTACTTGGATTGCGATCCCGGAGGCGCTCCAGTGTACATGTATATGGGCGTGCAGCTCACGTCAATAGGTGGGCAATAGTCTGAGGAGCAACCACACATTCATACCACAGCTCTACGTCACCTAAGTAACCCCCACTTAAGATTGTCCCTGTTTCGGTAGACATGGGTTCGAAGTCTATTTAAGGATTCCACCTGATCCAGGGCTGGTCATACCAAGGGGAAAGTCAGAAGTGGGACACAGAAGATATTAAAGTTATTATAGTAATTAGCAGAAGCTATGAGCTTCAGCAGTTCACTATTATGTCGAGATGACTTTGGATCACAACACTTAACTCTACATTTTCATACCTTATTAGCCATATCAGTTTCAACTACTTCTTTCCTTAGTAACTGACCATTTTAGTCAGAACCTTACTATAAAATGGCATGACCAAGTGAGTTGTTTTTATGAAACAACAAAACGTCCAAATAATCGCCGTATCCTTGCATTAGTGGGTGAGCTTGTACTCGTAACAAAATTTGAAAAGACTGTATATAAAACACCTTTTAAGTCCAATAATGCACTATTGTGTTCTGCGAGCATTGCGAGGGACGCTACGCGGCAAGGTTCGGCGCGGTGCGTGGCGGGCGCAGCACACATACAGCGTGGACGCGACGCGGGGGCGGTAGCCCGGCGCGGGCGCACGCTTGCCGTATTTTATTTATAATTACGGACGACGACCCGATACCCGGACCTGTCGCGATTTCACCTGCTATTATTGCCATTTTATTCATTGTTATTGCATTTATTACGCTGCTTGTTACAGATTTTACTGTCTGTAGGATTTAACGAATGGCTCTTAATGATGAGACTATATCTCTGTTCTGATTTCTCCTTATAAACGCACACGTGTAACGATCTCATCTTATTGCGAGCGGTGCCGATTTAATTGATATGATTAAGTTTTAATGTTCCACCAGTTCTGATACACAATGTGAAAAGAAAGTAAAGGAGAATTCACCATTAATGTTTAACTTTCATATAATATAATAAATGTTCTTGTTCCTTCAGTTGAAATTGATTATCCTTTTCATTAATCGTTAATATTCGAGAATATTTATGATTAATAAAAAGTATCGTCGGGGGAATCATCGAGAGGTATCAATATGATCGACTCATGTCAGGATACATTTTCTTTATCTGTCTGCTTTATCGATCGCTTACGAATGATGCGGACATTTGTATAAGATATATACAGGTATCCATTACCTTGCACCTCGACGTTTTATATTTATTTTTATGTTTTTTACACTGCTGAACTCGTCGTAGTTGACAGTTGGAATTCAGCCACTTGGTAACCAAGAGTATAGTATAGAGCCGACATTGTAAATGATACCAGGCAAATGTAAATTTGTACAAAAATTAACTGAATGATCTTTTATACATATATTATTGTGTATTTCTTACTCGTATACTTTATTCTCTGTTACTATTCATATCAGAGCTCCTGAGCTACTCCATTACCCCGATGTTTGTGGCATAAAGTACCAATAAATAGCGCTATGTGCAGTGATTTTATTTATCACTATTGTTGCTCGATGTGCACAATCAATATGTACATGGAAACTGCAACGACCAGATAGTAGAGTGCTTAACGGCAACTGCAACTTAATCGGAGGTCACTGGTTCGATTCCCAGTGCAAATACGAATGAAGTTAGTTAACACTTAGACCATTGGAAATTTATAAATATGGTTTCATTGATTTACAGCGAGAAACGCATGATTTCTAACTTAGCAGTCAAGTGGTCTACCGCTACGCCACAAGGTCAACATAATTGGCTTGATTGGTTCCTATAGGGATAGAAACCAAAATTGAAAGTAAACAAAAATAAAATATGTGGTAATCTAAGGTGCATATAAATATGTATCAGAATGACGTCATTAGATGTCAGTTGATTTATCGCCACGCTCTTGATGTGGCGAGTGGCGACGCGCGACGGGGCCGCGGCAGGTCGGAGGTGAGCCGGCGCCCTGCGCGGTGCTCTGAGCTCGCGAGGTGCGCGCCTCCTACGCGCAGTACCGTTACACACCGGTTAATTTTTATGCAGACACCAGATTATTGTATTAACGCCCGCGCCCTCTAGCCGCGTACAAGGAAACGACGCGAGAACAAAAGCTTCGCTTCGATTTGATCCGAGTAACTGTCACGCTGCGATGTGAAATGAAAAAAAAGAACTTTGTGCCGCGAGCGCTTTGTAATAATCATATTAAATTCGTATCACAATTTTACATATAAATAAATGTCATGTCAGTCAGGAACATGTTGATAATGGTTTTACATTCCAATTTGAGTTACATTGTGTTTTGTTGTTTATTGTTTTGGACCTACTTTAGGTGGTTTATTTTTTATTACCGTTATATTCGAGTATACGTATTAACTGAATAAAATATATCAGTAATTATAAATGATAGTAGTATAACTGATACAAACCTATATAGGTACGTTACAGATAAGTATATCATTCGCATTATTGAATCCATTTTACCAGCTAGAAATTTTATCAAAATCAAAGAAGAATCAAAGAATCAATTTCATTTATTCAGCTTTAAAGAGTACATATGAACGTCAAATTTTACAGTTATGTCTACAAGTATGGTAGTAATAGTTAAGCTATGGTTACTTTAATCCTGTGTCGTATAGTCTTCTTCATCCTAGCGGTAATCTCAGTCGCATCCGAAACTATTAACTTGGAGTCCGGGGTCCGCTTTTACCAGTCCAACCGCGGATTTGGCTAAACTTCGACATTTTCCGCGAAGCGACTGCCATCTGACCTCCACAACCCAAAGGCGATATCGAAGCAATTGCAGTTAGATCAGTTGTTGGACTTTTGAGGGCTCCAACTACCCGTAACGACTGCCATAGATGTTAGTATGGCAAACGGGACCGACAGCTTAACATGCTCTCCGAGGTACGACCAGAGCAATGTAAATTACCATATTCATGCATACTAATATTTGCACTGAGCGGGGATCGAACGGCCGCGTTCACTACCGCTACGCCACGGAGGCTGTGTCGTATAGTATATCATATTATAGCAGCTGTTGCCTATTCCATGGCTAAAAGCCAACGAGTACAGCTTTTCATTGCCCCGTAGAAATAGAACTGAAACGTACCAGGGCAGATTTTTATCGGAGTGAACAAGGTCCTTCAATTGGCCTTACTGCAAAAGGCAGCCAAGGTTCACCCGGAGTTAAAAGCCTAGTTACAATCGAGTCCTTAGGCGCTGTCGTAATATTACGTCGGGTGGTTTCAATCGATTTGTGATTACATTATCTTTACCTTAAACTCTGTAAGAAAGAGCTCATGTAGTACCCTCACACGAAGATGTGATGTCTGTACTCTTTTCTGTTAGTAGATGAAGCCAGAGCCTCGTGCCTTTGTCACCAGGCCCCGATTCTTCTATTATTTTTATCATAGCAAAACTACTAACACTATGGATCGATGGTCTGAAAATAAATGAATTTTAATTTTTAATTTTAATCTTAATTTAAAACCACTACCGTAACACAGACACTGTAACAAATGCCATTTAACATTAGACTTTAGTATTATACAGTTAAATGACAATCTGGTAGAGTGAATGAAAAATGTTATAAACTCTTTCTCTTTTCATTTTGGACCTTAAAATTTCTATCACAAAGTCTAAAATTTAATGACATTTTATACAATGTCATCAAAATCAGGGCCAGGTATACCGAGTTGTATCTAAATTTGGAAGGGCTAGTAGATCTCGGTAATAATAAACCTATATGTTGAACTAGGTGTGGCGGTTATTATCATAAGGTCATGGGTTCAATTCCTTCATCAAATGAGTATTATTAACGTTTTTGTTAGGAAAATTAAGTAGCGGGAAGTGACTGGAAATGTGCGTGATAAGTGCTAATAGGCTCGGCACCTATTACGTGGGATAACAAATAATACTGGTGAAATGTGGGTGTGAAATATGCCTCTCTCATCCTATCATACTCCTACTAAAATTATAATGTATATATATACCTACCTATAGTAAAATGTTATATATATGAAAGCTTGTGAAGATGTTTAAAGGTTTCCTGAAATGGCTAAATGGATCTGGCTGAAAGTTAGTACTAGTATAGATTATAGTTTGGAGTTAGTATAGGTTTGTTATCCTTGAAACAGATTTATCCCTGGGATACAGAAACAGGATCAGAATTTCAACCGAGTGGACCCTCGTAATATATAATATAAGCTAGTAATATATAATATAAGAGAATATTATATTTCAGATTAAATTTGAGATGATTTAGATCAAATACAGTATCCTGCTTTTAATTTCGGCGAAAAAAATATTAATTTAATTCGACAAGATATGTTTACTCCTATTTTGTAAAGCGTTACAAATCGGACTTATTTGATACTTTTAAAGACTAGTTAAAACCGTTTAAATTTATAAAGCCTTCGCTTTAACGTGCAACACGTATTGCTCAATAAAATCGACAACGTTGCGCAACGCACCCAAAAGGACGCGCAACATCACGCACTGCTTGTTGTTTATTCGATGACTTGTTTGTTACTACCTTGTTACGCGTAATTGCGCTTCTTTGTACTGCTTTATCGAATATGTTGTGCAACATGGCGCGCAACATGTAGAACTAGGCTTACACTATAAATATTCATCATTCACGCCTGTAAATAGTGGGGTAGGTAGAGGTGTATTAACACCCACATTTCGCTATGATTTTCGGTTCAATGTAATAGGGGACGAGCCTATTGCCGTCAAGCCGGCACTTAGTCATAGGCTGTATGTTAACTTCTGGATGGAGAACAGCCCTATCCCTTAATTGCCTTTTAGGACACCCACAGAAAGAGATAGGACGGCTCTATTCTACTCCAACGGGAACCAAAACGATGAATAAATTTTTATTTTTTATTTTTTTTTTCTAATTTGTACTACAATAAAAAAATATCAAACACCGACTCGTCAGTGGAGCTAGTTCGGATTTAGAAACTCTTAGTGAACACCCTATATACCCATGTCTACACAATAAGTCTACAGCGAAAAGCGTAAACAAACAGGTTGAAAGTTTATTGTGTATTTTATAATCTCGTTCGCATAACTTAGAGAGAGACGGCGGCGCGGCGGTGCGTAATTAACGTTGGATGCTAATGTGCATGGCGGCGGGCGGCGGCGGGTGCTGAACTCTGTATTATAGTTAAGTATGTTTTTATTGCTGCGAGATATTTCAGATGTGAGTCATATCGCTTCCTACACAATTCCATGATCTTTGTTTATTTATTATACTAAAACATGAATGAAAGTTTCGAATACCAGATTCTGTTTCCGATGCCATTTTTATAAACAAATAAATATTGTAGCAGTCTTAGATCCGAAATCGGTTTTAGAGTGCATATAAATATGTATTTAGGTAAGTATCAATAGTTATATACATTTTAAGGTACCTACCTCAAAAAACGGAACCTTTGTAATATTGCTTAATTGTCCGTCTATATGTTATGTGACTCAGTCAAGATTCTTTCACAAGAACGCGTGGAAATATCAAATTGATGTTAGTATTAACTAGTCAGGTCTTCAACTTCTGGTCTTGAAATTGTAAGAAAAGATTCGTTTATGAAGCACTAGCTGACCCGGCGAACGTCGTACCGCTAATATTTTTCCGCCCGCGTGGCGTCAGGTCCCGTTCCCGCTGCACCCTCTGCTATATTAAGCATGTATTATACATATTAACCTTCCTCTTGAATCACTCCATTTATTTAAAAAAAAAAAACTGCATCAAAATCCGTTGCGTAGTTTTAAAGATTTAAGCATACAAAGGGATATAGGGACAGAGAAAGCGACTTTGTTTTATACAATAAAGTGATATTTCGTACAACAACAATATAGTATTAGTATGTATACATAGTAACATGCGTACAAATATTCGCACTGAGCGAAAATCGAACCCGTGACCTCTGACTTAACAGATAACGCTCTACCTTACGTGGTTGAAGGTCGTCTATTTACATAGTTTATTGTAAATTATAGCTGTGAATGTTGAAATTTATTCACTAGATACCTTTTAAAATGTTTAATCTTAATAGTAATATAATATTGCTATTAACTTTTATGATAAACAGAACTCACGAGCCCGTTGATGTCTTTTGTAGGAGGAAAAGTAACAACAGTTCTACGATCGTACATGAATAAATTGTACGAACATAAATAACAGCGTTGAGTGGACATCGAAAGGTAATCATTAAATAATAAGAACAGCATAGAAATTTTTATCCTAATTACTCGATGAGGACTAGTTTCAAAGAGGAGGGAGTTATAGAAGGAAGGAATCTAAGTACACATTGTACTTCTCCTTCTTCTCGTGTAAGTGGCAAAAATTTTAAATAAATAGATGTGTTACTCCCAAAACTTAGCAACATTGACCGCATATCTCGGGAGCTAACTCTGAGAAGAGCTGTTATTATGAGGAGCATCATAGGATTGTGTGTTGCCATTGTGATACTGAGTTGGGTTAAGAATCCTATTCTACTAATATTAATAGTATTATAGTATTCTATTAATTATTTGCAATGATATTTAGATTTTTCTCGCTTGAACGGCTGAACAGATTTGGCTGCGATTTATTATATTCTGCAATGAAACTTAGGGTCCTTTTTATTATATTTAGAATAAGTTACTTTGAGTGGCGTAAAGGAAATCTAATTGCGGGTGAAGCCCCGGGCAATTGCCGCAATTTTCACTTAATATAAGAATGAGTTCTGTAAAAGTCGGCTCGTTCTTCTACTTCACCCTTTGTTATATAAGACACGTTAATTTGACTTCACCTCGCCTGATGGTAAGCTGTAGGCAAAGTCTCATGAAAGAGGGTCGCCGTTACGTACACGTGCTATGTCACGCCCCGCTTGAAGGACCCGGGACTGTAAGAAGAAGGAAACACATGGGCTGGCAAGGAGTTCCAGGTCTTAATGGTGCGACAAAGAAAAGAGTCACTGAACCGCTTGGCTCTTGAAGGAATATTTTATGATTTGGTTTCTCGATATTGACAGAAGCCAAGAAGATAGCCTATGCCAAAGCTTCATCCTTTATCAGCGAGCTTACAAGTGACATCATGGTGCACCTCACACACTTCAACGACGATTTGTTTATTCAGTGGTCTCATAGTTTTAACATTTTGATACGCTTAGCATCTTTCCAGCTAATATTCTTATTCTTCCAGTCGCATCCAAAGGAAAGCTTTGATCTTGGAGTCTGGGGTCCGCTTTTACCAGGCTAACAGCGGATTTGGCCAAACTTCGTCATTTTTCGTGAAATGACTGCCATTTGACCTCCACAACCCAAAGGCGATATCAAAGCATTGCAGTTAGACTTGTCTATTAGACCAGTTAATAATATAATGCGTTAATGGCCTTTACTTAAAATATTCATACTATAGGTACTCTCCGAGATCATTAAAAATTTAACGCCAAGCTTACCGATGTCCACTCGTAATCCGTGGTTGACTTATACGCTTTTAAATTTCATACCCAATAATATCCCAACCATTTCTAAATCCTAGTCAATAAATTCATAACGGACGGCTGTGTATCAAAGACAATGCGATCATGTTTATATCTATCTACAGTTGTAAATATTTATTTTTATATACTTCTGTTTATTGCAGTGATACGGAGTCTTGATTGCGCAATCTCACTGAGAAAGCTTAAAGGAATAAAGCATCAGAATCCATTTAGGTGGATCCACAAAGTATGGCTACTGGTGGATAATCTTTTCAGAGTCGGTGAAGCGCGACACCGAGCCGCCCACGCCAGCCTGGCGCGGCGTCCACCGAGCGTCCATATCTCACGGACTGCGGCGCTGACACTACATGAAGACACAGCATCGTACTATTTATTGGTACCTTGATTTTATTATCAAGTATCTATTCCTAAGCGCACCAGCTAGAATCGTGGAGTTACTTTGCGAACAGGTAGTACTTTTGCTAAACATTAGTCTATTTTGGCGTCATTAAGTGATGTGGTGTCGAAAACATGGGTTATTATGCCACAAAGTTCCAATTATTAATGTAAACATCGAAAATAATCTAGAGTTTCAGTCAAAAAGTTTGAAATATATTAAGTATGTAAGATAAAAATGCGCAGTTAGGTGTCTTACATAAATTTTATCTAGGTTAGAGATATTATCTAAGTTATGCCTGAACTAGGTAGTCCTATGCTTCAGGCGTCATATGCAGATTAATAATCCTCCTAAAATACAATTACAAATACAATTACAGTAAATTTATTTTGAATAATATAAAGCCAAAGTTGTTACTCTGTTAACTAAAATAATATCTTATTTATCCAACTCTAATTTTCTAATTTAATTTCTAATTTAATTATACCTTTTTTTATGTAGGACACGTCAATTTGACTTCACCTCGCCTGATGGTAAGCTGAAAGCAAAGTCTCAGAAAAGAGGGTCACCATAATAAACACGTACCATGTTAACAATGGTGGCACTCAGCTTGACGGCCTCATCAGATGCTTTTTCACGCCCCGCTTAAAGGACCCGGGACTGTAGGAAGAAGGAAACTCGTGAGCTGGCAAGGAGTTGGCAAGGACCTATTTTAACACAGATATCAGAAATATTAATAACAGATTGCTAACAAATGCAGGCCTTCCTCATATGAAATAAATACCCCTTTGATGCTATCATGAGACATATAATAGAATAACACATATACTTACTAGTTAAAATTAAGCATTTCATGTGACCTTGATATATCAAATAAAGGTTTCTTCTTTCCACTCATCCAGGTTCCACTGTAGTTCTATGAAAGATAATCAGAATCGACGCGTTCCACATGATTGGGTTCACACGTTCTACCACATCGTGACAAACCACAAAACCGCTCGTTAACTATCTGCCAAACACTTAAGTAATCTTAATTTACAAGGTGACACTCTCAGAGACCTTCATCTACTAATTATAGCTTTTAATGACCGACGTGTAATCAACGTGTCTTGTTGTAAATATACTGTCTAGAAAGTCTGCCAGTTTATCTTGTTAAGGACTAATATTAAAATAAGGAGGTGGGGAGGGATTATGTGGGATCATAAATCACTGATCAATCGCAATCCTACTTCCTGGTAGTTCCTACCATTGTAAAATATTATAAATGTTTGTGAAGACGTTTCAATGCTTTAATGTTGGTTACTCAACTAAGCTTAAAATCTTGACTGACCTGGCTGTATGGTAAAGCAACAGATTTTAGTGTCAAATAACACATTTCTTACTACGCCTGGAATAGGGTTCCACATGTTGTTTTGTGGGAACTGGATCAGAATTCCTCGATGCTGGAGCCATTTATAACGGGTAGTATTTTTTAAATGCGAAAATTTGAATAGATGAATTGTGTAACTCAATTTTGATGTAAAAAAAATATGATACGATATGGTCCTATGGATAGAGAACGGGATAGGTATATCGGAATCGGGATACAGTACCTATATTATCAAGTCATGGAAATCGGGGTTCAAGGTAAGAACCTTGGACGAAACCGAGACTCAACTTTGAGATGATGATGATGATCACATATACTGAAAAAATAATAAGTCTTTTAAACTGTACATTCTACACTATTATAAATCGGAGTATTTAAATGAAAGGGTATATCTGGCTTTCTGATGGTTATTTATTACGAACTTCCTTGTTCGCTAAAGTGCGCGAAAGGCGTTTCACGAATTTGAATAAGAAGACAATGCATTTGATACTTGTTGTGGCACACGTGTTGTGATGTTTAAAATAAATAAAAGTAATGCAATAAATGAGGTTTTATATGACTGCAGTAATGCATTGCCAACAAATAAAGGAAGAATATAAGTTCAGTCAATGACAAAAGTCGTACAATAACAGTTCCTCAGTTTCAGAGGAATGGCCCTGGGTCAGCCAGGGTGCGAGGGATATGTCGCGAGACAACCTGACTTTAGTCGGTTCGAGTCCGACATAACCTCCCCCTCCGGCCCCGGAGTTATCCATGGGGTAAGTTCTCATGGGTCAAGGGGACGGAATAAAAATTCAATGTGTTCAGAGCCGCCGTCAGCAGCTAGTAAATAATAAATTTAATGTATGTTTATAACTTTTGAAATTGAATATTCATCATATTTCAGTTTAATATATTTCGTAGTTGCCTCAATGTTTTATGTGTTCGGTTTATAGCACAACATAACTCCTTCAATAGTTTGGTTCTGAATATAATTGAGTTGTTATGAGCATTGTAACCTTTAAGATTTGAACTCAGAACCGGACGCAACGTAAGACAATAATATAGGTGGCAGCAACTAATCAACTGTTATAATAGCCTTTTCGGTGAGAATGTAATATATTGCTAATCTGGAATGAACTGTTGCCTGTGGTATTTCCGGACCGATACGACCTTAAAACTTTCAAGAAGAGAGCGTATATACTTCCACCTTAAAGGCCGGTAACGCACCTAGAACCCTTCTGGTGTTTCAGGTGTCCATGGGCGGCGGTTATCGCTTACCATCAGGCGATACGCGTGCTCGTTTGCCACCTATGTCATAAAATAAATCCTTTAGCTGCACTTCAAGGTTTCATAAGAAATACAAATATGGCTATATATATTTTTGCCGGGATGTTGATACATGGCTACAACCTGTTCATAGGTAGACACGGGGAAGCAATACTTCATTTATATTATTTAGGTATTTATTGAAACTATGCAACCACGCATCTTCCCCATTGAAGTTGCTAGAAACCACATCTTTCCACATTCCCTTGCTATGATCCTGACGTACATACTACTTTCATATATTTTACTACCGTAATAATTTATTGAAATTATCTTTTTGCATATTCCCCTTGGAAATCTCGCGTCTTTAGATTATAGCTTCGGTGCGTAAATATAGTTTTTTTGAAGTTACTTTAATAGCGATCGCCGCGGAAGATTGAGTTTGAATATCACTAAATCATGTTCATCTTCTTCTTCATCCTAGCGTTAGTTCGAGTCGCTTTCGCAGTTTTCACTTCTGAGGCTGTCTATGGATTTGGCTGATTTTCGATATTTTCCATGAAGCGACTTCCATAACCCGTTGGCGTTATCGAAGTATTGCAGTCAGACCAGGGTGCCAGACTCTCCAACCACCCGTAACGACTGCCTAATATATATGTTCGTATAAGAACCGCGGTCTACGGCTTTACGTTCTCTCCGAGACACTATCAGATCAATGCAAATAACCATGTTCATTCATAAAAATATTTGCAATTAGCAGGATTAGAACCTGCGCCACTTGTCTAGTTGTAACGTTCGCTACCACACCAGAGGCTGTGAATCATAGCCTCTCATGTTATGAATTTTCTTTAAAAATTACATAGTGAGTACTCGCTTGTCCTGGTTTGGATATGATTCTTAGAGATGAAAGTAATTTCGTATAGATAGCATTAATTAAGTATGAGAATATATAGTAACAAGCCGAGAAAAAGACCAAACAGATGATGAAGCGAATGCTACAAGTACAGTTAAATGGAATAAGCCTTTAGCTTTTCGGGAGAGATTGTCAACTGTCTCCACCGATCCCAGAACCTCGTCAGTCAGTCTACAATTATACAGCTTGCTTGGCTTGGACCCTGGAGATCATGTTTTGGCCCCATACGTTCCTATAAATATATTAAATTGAGTAGCAATCCACGAGAACTATAGCACATGTTGTAATAGCTACCTATAAAAGCAGCAAATTATAACAACAGGCTGTATAAATGTGATTAGCGCATGTATCCAACTGTTGCCAACGTTACTGGTCTTGTTCGCAGTTATTGATAAATCGTGCTGCGTTTATATTATTGTGTAATTGCAAACCACTCTATAAACGTACTGATTTTATTACACGTATCTATTAAAGTAATCAACACTTCAATAAATTATAATTTCCAACTTTAATATAGAGGCGTATCGTTCACTTGACAGTTCACTTCGTAAATGTTGACATCAACATAACATGTGCAAAGATAAAGGTTGGCGGGCGGAAATCCCTAATATCAGAGCGAACATTCGTGTGTGAGCAGATTATAAATCGTTACAATGTCATATCAAGAGTGGGTTAGATAATTTATTGAGAGGTGCGCATTGAAATCGCATTTATTTGTGCGCACGCGCCGACGCGCGACGTTACAAATCATGCTTATCGCGGCTTGACTTGGTCCATTGCTGCCGCCAGTACTAAATCTAGACGGATCTAGATATTTACGAACGACAGGGTCTCCTCACCGACACATATATGCACACTTGGGTATGACTTGGCAGAACAACATTGCGTAACTTTTTATAGTATTACATTGCCATTGGTACCTACACTCGTTCTCTTTATTATCTATATAAAATCTTTGTACTACATTAATAATGTTTCTAGTTTAAAAGATATAAATAATTAAACATAACAATACCAAAGCTCTTCTCGAACGAGGTCGCATTAGTGTCGAAACCCGTTTGCGTTATCTTTAAGGCGATCACTTATAACTTATAACTAATAGAAAAGTTCAAAGTTCTATTAGACTATTAGGTGTGAACTCTAATTGGTACCGCATATCAGCGATCGATATCGGATTAGATAATCACGATGCAAATAGGAACAGAATTAATTAATGAGAATGCATTGGATTGGCTGCGGTGCGGCGACGCTGCGCACGCGCCGCTCGCCCGCGCTCCGGTGGTCGCCGATGACCAATCACTGCGGCTCGTACGCGCATTCGCGCTCTCAACACGTCTTCACTCTGCAACACTAATTGGCATTCGTATAAGATAATGTGAATTTCTTCCGTCTCTTGTAACAGTAGCGTATGGCCTTGCATAATCAACATATTTTAAAGGGAACCCAATGATATTGCGTTGATTTTTATTTTTGCATAGTCAACCTAAATACTATTAAGTACCAAGTAATGTACTATTACTTAATATAAAGGTGAAAATTTGTTAGATAAGATGGATGTTACTTTTCACGTTAAAAGTACTAAACGGATCAAAATTCAACTTAGCACAGAAATTATCTGGTCTGAAACTAACACATATCCACAAACATCATCAATCAAATCAATCAATTAGCCCACTGTAGTCCACTGCTGGACATAGGCCTCCATGCGCGCCTTTTCACACAGTCATCATCAACAACAATCAATTATGATTATTTTCTTTAAGACTACATTTTTATTCCAAAATATGTCCTGTACCATTACCTAGTTACTCTATATACCTAAATACGTAAAATTTAATTCCGAAAGTCACAAACCGAATTCCATAACTCCGAATGATTTGCAATTCCAAAAGTCAGAAATCCCTAACTTAACCTACTAATTACTAAATATACGTTGGCTTACAAATTACAACAAGTGCATTCAAGCAAACATGAATGCAGGCAAGCATGCATGCGGGTAAGCATGCGGATGAGGACTGCCCTCCTTCCGTACCTCTCGTTTTGAAATAACATTATCTAGTAGGCAGAAAAGTACCACGGCAATACGAGCACGGCAAGTTGGGTTTAGCTTAATTTTTAATGATATTTTTTTTTTTTTGGAATATAATATTTCGGAATTTTTAGGTATTCCCGTATCTTATATGTGTTTCGCCAGAATTTTACGAATTACACTCATTTCATTGATACAAAAATTTAGAGTAATAGATTCGATTCCACCTAAGGTAGGTAAATAACCGTTGAACTGCTAAAAGGTAACGACCAAACTTAGTACAAGCTAATTCTCAAATTTATATTTCACGAATTGTCACTACTCATCCATAGATGTCGCTAGAATATCCCAACTGCTCGAAATCTTATTGGAACAATAAGTTGCGTAACCGAATTACGATAGTATCATTACTTGAAACAATTCTATAGAAAAGTGCCAATACTAAGTATCTTACGTTTAAGAAACGTGCACTTGCCTGACAGGGTCAGGGGTCAGCGGTGAGATGTATATCTGATTGGACAACTATCGTACTAGTAAGCGACATGATCAGCGTTACGTTTCGATAAACTTATTGGATTATGTTGTCAATTAAATTTTAAATGTTTATTCATCGAGTGAGTCAGTGCTTTGCGTAAATGTTAGGAAACAATGTCTCGCGTCAGATGATTTGAATTACAAAGTTATAATGAGATATACGCGTATAGGTCTACGAACTGTGTTGGCAGTTGACATTACAATGAGCAGGTCTCCGTGCTATAGGGATGGCATGTTACTTATTTTATGCTGTGACTTTATTTATTTTAAACCTGCTGTGCTTTAGTTTAAAATATTTTGCCGTAGGTACGGCGTCTGTACTCTCTTGGTAATCTTTTCAAACAATCATCTTCGAATCTCAAAGTAGGTAGATTACCTATGTAAAATACTTAAAACGAAATTCAGTAGCTACGATTGCGTATAAATATAAAAAAGTACTCTGCCTCCGTTTGCAATATTCGTAATTATTTAATAATCTTAAGTCGGTAGCGGTAAGTAATATAGCTAGGTGCGCTATAAATTATTTTCGAGAAGTATTTCTGAACTACAGATCTCCAAGTTGGCAGTTTATTGTAGTCGAGGTTAATAAATTAACGTATTTCCATTAATTAGGTATCAGGAAGGCTGAGTAGAGTGCGGGCCCCGGGTTGACCTCGTGGCCGGGTGACCGTCGGAATGGCGCCCACCGTCTAACGCTCGACGCTCGACGGTCGCGCGGCGGTCGGCGCTCGACCCACATCAGACCGGTGCCCCGGTGTTCTCCGCTATTGTCTCGCCGATAAACTCGCTGCCGCTAAATAACCACTTACCAAACCACAAATTGCGTCCGAACTAGACGCGATACTATTTTGTTTATACTATTACACCGCTTATTAATTACTTTGTGTGCAGAATAGTTTCTACAAGTCAGGAACAAATGTGTGTAGTAAACATACACTCGTATGTGTTGTATAATGTGTAAATTAGATAATAAAAAAAACTCAGTGGCGTGTTATTTAGCATTGTTTTTGAATTTACGATTATCATTACAAACTCATTTTTAACTCAGTTCGTATATCATTTTATTAACAATTATTATTATATGTGTAGTAGTTTCTTTTACACAAAGTCAACAATTTAAATATAGGGAGTATATTTAAATTGTTGACGTTGGGTCATTTATATCTCATTGATTTGGTAAAAATATTACATGCCTCTTGTTTTATTATAACTAGGTAATAAGTATAAGTCCGCGTAGCTATATAGCATCGAGAGGTCGCGGGTTAGATTCCCGTTCAGAATGAATTTCGCAAGCACGAATTGAGTGTCCCTATGTACGTATCTGAGTATGATCCGTATTTTAGAAACCCATAACACAAGCTTTAGCTGTGTTAAATGTCGTAGAATATTTATTTATTCACCTATCTTCTATATTATTATCTTTTTAAGTTTCCCATGCCATACAATTTTAGGCACTAAAGCACAAACGAGTGTCTTGTCTACCTAATAAAAATAACTTCAAAGTTTTTGAAGTGAAAATTTCTTTAGCGGCGTTGGATGGGTAAAAAGTGTTAAACTCGCGTTAGGATTACTAAACTTAACCTTTGAACCGAATCCGATGACTGACGTCATACAACATTAGCAGATTGTGTATTTTGTTAGGTAATCTATGAAGCTTCGTAGCTTAACGGTATGCGCTTCGACTGTAAGTCATTATTATTTCAGATAGTACCGCGTTCGAACCTGGGCTTCTGATACTTTTTGTGATTATTTTTTATTTTTGTTATTTATTACTTCTTGTGATTATTTTTTATTTTTGTTATTTATTACTGTTTGTGATTATTTTTTCTTTTTGTAATCCATTAATTTCTTCTGACAGAAAATTAGCAATAGGTTCTATGATTGGCGCTATATTATAGGTATGGTATGGTATGTCTTTTATCTTTTTCTTTGTATATAACAAAGAAAGAAAGAAAGAAAAAGTTTTCACTTCTGCCAGCACTCCCGGAGTGCAACCCGTCTTTTTTTTTGAATAGGGTGTATGGGGCTCTCCAAGAACTTTGGGGCATGAGCGAACCTTACCTGTTGATTGATAGATGAGGTTCTGGTCTAGGTTTTCTTGTGCGGATTGGTTAGATAGATGACAGTCACTATAGTTAAAGTCAAAATAAACCAAATTGTAGAGGAATGAAGTTAGAAAGCTATCTCCAAAGTGCAAGTTTTGAATGCATTTGTTGCAGTTCCAAAACGGACTAACGCGCCTAAACTAAATTGAACAATAAAAAGGAAACCTGATAGCTAGTTGTTAACAACTGCCTGATTAATAATCAATAACAATATTAATGATTGACATCCATGTGAAGAATTGTATTTAAATGTGAACGCTTTCGTTTTTATCATACTTCTGTAAAGATTAACTTTTTATCAACTCTGGATCTACAAGTACAGTAAAGATAAGACCGAAAATACGCCTAAAACCAGATTGACGCCTTCAGTCCTCTTAAATAGGTTGATGGAAAGATGTCTCAGTAATAATTAAAAAATGAACTTAAATAAAACGAAATAATATAATCAATTATTCATGACGTTCCAAAAACACCTTACAAATCATATCTTCAAAAGTTGATCCACACGTTCCACTGCGATAACAAAAGCTATGTAAATATAGTTGTGTAGACAGGATAAAAAATGACGTGTTTGTCGAAATAACGAAGTTTATTTCACATTTTGAACAGATTCTTCCCTAGGGTAGAGGTTTAGTTGCTAAAGATTTTCATTGTTTGAGTTACTTTTCGGCAATTAATATTACGTACTTATATAAAATTAATGTTGTAGTGGGTACCTATATGTAATTATAAAGAGTACCGCTGTTAATTTTATAGCATTTTATTCTTCTTGGAAGTTCTATAGTATCAAAATTAAACTTTCATGTTCTTTTTAGTTAACTGGATTTTCACTGGTGAATTCAGTCTTCGGTTTTGCTCGGAAGCCTTTAATTTATTTTGTAAGTATACGACCATAGTTGTAAATATTGTATTAAATTAAGGAATTCAAGGAGAAAGGTATTGTAAAAAATACAACTGCATGTAATTTGTGTAATGTTTAATTTTCTGCGTATGGAGGTAACAGAAAGGAACGCAATCGGCTTAACCATAGCCTCATTGATAGATATTATTTTAATATAATACCTATATCAAAATAATAGCATAGGTATTGTTATACTTTGTTGAGAATATATTAATCATTTATACTTAAGGCACTTTGTACATGGCTTAGGATACAAAATATATTTTTAATAAGTGTATGACACTTGGCAAATGCCATATGACTAGTGAAATCGCGATGGACGCGACCGAATTATATAAACTTACAGAACTAAAGCTAACTTACACTAGAATATTTAAATTTACATTGGTCCCCTTAACATGTAACATAGAAATATAATTTTACAATTTTACACGTCATTACTATTTCAAAACATTTACAAAAATAATTTAATTTTAAATACTAGAAACTCAAGTGCCACTAGGCCAACGCTTATATTTAAAACATTTATATCTAAATTCGAGATCGGGGAAACTACAGGGTTTCAGTCTTTCTAATATGCGTGAACGGGGGCGGTTGGAGAGAGCTGTTGGTGCGTGTGCGCAGTTGGCATCGCTTCGGGTCTATACTCATAAGCTGCGGCACCGGGCACTCCACATCCGCCTTCCAAGTGTTTGCTCAGAAGTGACATACGAGAAAAGGTCTTCCCGCATCCCGAGCACGAGTATTTCTTGACATCCGAATGTGTTTGGAGATGAGCACGCAAATTCGACCTATCTGCAAAAGCGCGGCGACAATGATGGCAAGAAAACGGTTTTTCACCAGTATGAGTACGGATATGGCCCTGCAGTAACCATGGTCTCGAGAAAGCTTTACCGCACAAATGACATTTGCATGGTAAAGTATGGGTACGGATGTGCATCTTGAGAGCACCGAGGGATGTGTAGACTTTGGCGCAGTACTTGCAACTGAAGGATTTTCGTGCAAGACTGCCTTCGGCTGCGGCGCAATGGTACTGCTGGTGTTTTGAAAGTCCCGAATACGTGGAGTAAGACTTCGCACAATCTGGACACTGATATCGTGGGCGGCGAGGTGCTGATACGGATATCCCTGAATCAGAGGATACCGAGCCAGGAGAACGCAAGTCTTCTGGGCACGGAGGTGGTGAACAAGATGAAGGAGGTGAGGCAGGCGAGTAATGAGAGTACATCTGAGGGTGCGCAGGCGGTGACAATGATGGTGCTGCTGGGTAGAGTTCTTCTAGAGGGTACGGCGCGTAAAGGGTTGGCAGGTAGGCGTATTGAGGAGTTGGGCGGGCGAGTTCAGCAGGCGCAGGTTCAAGTCTTGCGCGACAGGCAGCCAAATATTCTAATTGTTGTGGCCATTCTCGGGGCTCCATCTTCACTGCTGCCGTTGCAACAGGAGATGAAGCCTTGCTTGGGTAGTTGCCGGTCTTAGATAAATCTTCAGGCTTAGTACTTAGGTTTTGTGGTTCATCATTTTCTGTATCACCTGTAGACAATAAAAAAAGAACTTAATGGATTGAATTTTTTTTTACTTGATAAACCTAACAGAAATGTTTATTCAAAAGATACAGATAACAAAGTGCATAAGAATACCATTAAATTTTAACTGTCAAAAACACATTGTTATTTTGATTAAGTTTTCTGTCTTAAGGTTTGACTCTTAGGTGCGAAGTTTTTTTACTTTATTACTTTTGAACTTAGGAATTGATCATAAGTTGTTAGGTGATAAGAACATAATACTTACAATGATAATCGTAGTAAAGACGCGTGGCGAGGTGGGCGGGGTGAGGCGGCGTAGTGGGCGGTGTCGCCGGCCGCTCCTCCCGCACCAACACCGGCCGTTTCTTCAGCGGACAATGTGCATACTTCTTCGTCATCAAAGCACGAGTCATCTGAGAGTCCTCCACGAGCATCTTGCACAATTTTCACAAACACTCAAGAAAGTCTTCAATAATAAGTTTATAAAACGTAACACAATTTCACTGTAATTGTAACAATCCAAATATGACACGGTATCGTCGATATCGCGGCAGTAGTGTCGTGATCAGAACGCGTTAAACGTACACGTGCACTCGTCGGCGTCCTGAGCTCGAGTGGTGCGGTGAGGGAAGGTTGCGCGCTTATATAGCGCTCCCCGTCAGCGGCGCAGCCAGGTGGCGGCGGGTAGGCTTCGCACGTGCGCCATACCCAATCGGCGGAGGGCGCGGGGCTCGGGCCAATAGCGGAGCGGCGCGGCGCGGGGCGGCGGCGGCACCTGCGCCTCCGCACCCGGCGGAACTGCTGCCTTTCAGTGCGATATGCCCAGCTTCAGCATCGCACCGGTCCGCACGCTGTCGCTGAGAACCAAACTATTTTTTGCACAAATCTTGGGGTTAAGCACCTTTGAACTGAACCAATGCTTTTTTTAACGGTTCTGGTACCTTTGTTCACTTCCATCTATTGTGAATTTAAGTTGACTATACCAGTAACAGATGGACGATATTTTTTCACATCAGTCTATGTCTATACGTATCAAATACACCTATAAATGCACATATCTCAAATTGGTTAAATCCCATAACTTCACATTATTCGTACCTATCTTCATAATATATTAATTAAGAGAAAAAGGGTACAGTACAGAATCTCCACTCAAATTGCTACTGCTAGACTAGAGAAGTATTTTAGATGTCACGTAAGATTGCAAAGAAAATTTTTGCAATTTATCGTGGCACACAAGGTTTTGTTTTGTTCCTGCCAAATGTATCTAATGTCGTTTTCCATGTGTTCAATTTTAGGAAGAGTCATGCACTCATCACAGGGGAACAAGTGATGATAAGTTACTATTGGATGAAGTGCCTATAAGGTTATTGCAACATTCATGGCATAAAATTTACTAACCATTAAAATAACACGATAAAAACAAGGGAACAAGTTACTTGTCTTGTAAATTTCCCTGGCTTTTATAAATATAAAAGAAGATGCGATGATATTATGCCCTGTACTCGTACGTGCGCAACTAATCTAGGTAGGTATTCAATAGGGGGCAATTTAATACCTACCTAGATTAGCTGCGTACGTACGAGTCGTACATTGATGATGTCTGACATTGATAAAGAGAAGTAAGTTCTTACTTTAACCCGAATTTTTACCCAGCTGCCCCAGGAGGATATTATTTCTCGAAAGCATGTAAATATGTCTGTATGTATGTCTCATTTTTTGAGACGCTTTATGATCGATTTAAAAAATATGATGCTATTAGATAAATCAAGCACCTTCGACTTTGCATTGACGTCATTCAATATTTTTGCATTAATAATCATTTATACATTAAAATCTATATTCCTTATTAATATATTTACTATTCTTATAATTATTTTAAATTAACAACCTAGTTACCAAATTGAAGCGGTTTGATCGTTAATACATACAACGACTCATGAACAATGAAGGAATTCTCAACGTACATAACAAAAAACTCACTATGATACGTCATCAAGGATTCGCAGATTAGCGTAACATGATCAGAAAACAACAGTAATCAAAAACATATAGGTACAAATTATGTGTCGACCTACTTAAGCGCAAAAGGTATGTTACATGAAACCGATGACACATGGGTAGGTACGGTTATTATTAATTGTTTGACACGGGCCAAAGTTATCGTTTTAACTGACCTTGTCCTCCTTCCTGTTGCGATTCGTCTTCCTTTAAAGTATTTGCGATTCGCAACAATTACATAACAACATTCCTTATCATATATCTGCTAGTTACACGGAAGGAGTCCAGTTTGCATATCTTTTATACACTTGCCATATTAAACTGTATGATCTAACACGTACAACTCCTACCTATAAGGCATATAATAGTATTCTATACTAGATTCTACTATTTAGTAAAGTTTCTTAAATGGAATAAAGTAGCGCTATTATTGAATATCGCACATACTTACGCAGGCATAGTGCAACGTGTTGAATTTTGAATGCTGAATCAACAAAGTTGAGCAGGTAGATATACTTATACACTATATACATTGTCTTAAATACCTACTATTAATTCCAGTTATGTCACGTTAAAACCGAAATTGATGAGGAAAGGTTCGTTTATTAAATTTGGCCATAGATTTTGAAGAAGAGGTTCAGAAATTGATTCAAATACAGAATCATATTAGTTTGTCAGTAGCTACTTCAAAATCTCACGATAGCGCATAACGGACTAAACGAATAATAGTAATAAACGGGACCTAACCGGAAAGGCTGAGAACCCGTTTATGCTGTAGTTCGTTAACAAAAACATTTCCTTGTGTGTATCAAACCAAACAAGATATTTTTACAACCCCTTCCCAACGCGGAAATATAACGTCCATAGAGTCTTTGTTGTATTTTTTGCAACCAGTGTTAATTCCCACAGGTCAGACTGTTCACTGGGCAATTTTGGTTTTCTCACAGAAACAAGTTCACCGTAGCTCAGTATAGTGTTAAGTGTATTAGGCTAGAAAACCCTATTATGTATAGATACTTCAATATCATCGGCCCAAAATTAAACACATTTTCATAGGGGTTGGGTACTGAATTAAACAATCTTTCATCGGTGCCTTAGAAATAATCTTTCACTAATATTATATTATGTTCAACTATTGTTTCAATCGAATTTCTAGCATGCGCCGATACTAGCTGAATATCTTATGGCACAATATTAATAATATTATCAATGCACTTTTTGGTATACACAATATTTAAGCCCTACCCGAAAGGATGTTTCTATTAGATTAAGTACATTTTACCCTCTAACTATAAACTCTAACCTTCAATGTAACCCTCCCCTAAAACTTCATTTCTTCAATTTTTATATAAGTATGTATTACTGGAACATCGGAACATATCAGTCTAACAAAGGAAGAATATAGATGTATATCTATTGCCATTATTTCACGAGGACATTTCGTGATTGCATGACACTAAATTTACTCGTAGGTACTTGCATAAGTACCGTAATAGAACACCAAAACAAAGGTTTAATATAAGCAAGTTTTTGATTAGTAAACATGAAAGTGTTGCTCATCCGATATCCGTCAAATGATTTCATCGCATTATAATTGCTAGTAATGCAAGTTCAACGTCCAAGTGTATCATCGGTATCGTGATTACGGGCGCCATGCATTGAAGAAGTGAAATTCACCTTGTGACTTGTGACTCAGCTCGCATATCGCCAATGTGTCAAGGTATGGACGTGTAATTGACATCAACATCTCAGTTATATTTATTAAATCTGTGACTAATCACTTCGATCGATTGTCAACAAAATACTTATTAATTATCGTGTCATTAGAGGCTTTTGGCGCAGTAAGTAGGTGGTAATGACGTGTCTCAAATACAAATAAACCGTCACTCATTAACTAATTATTTGGAGACTTGTTGTGAATGGACAAGTTATCTCAACCTATGCCTGGGAAACGTAAACATAACACCGGAAGATTGTTATAGGTAAACAACATTAGACGTATCGATTTATCGATTTGAATGACATGCCGATAATGGACAAGGACCTACTTGAAAAGCACCTCGTTAAGTAAGCACGCAAGTCTTCGAACAATGAAATGATTATATTATCATTTCTTAATATGAAGATTTGAAATTAGGCTGTTAGATTAAAGAAAAATATCTCAGCAGATTACATAGATACATCTCATAAGTACTTATGTATTTATTAAGTAGAAACGTAGTAACATAATGGAAATAAAATAAAAGAGCAACTTATAAATAAACTGGTAAATAACTATGATCATACGGGCTCATAAGGCACATAGTTATTACGTACACAAGTGTGATGTGCCGGGGCGGGCGGCTGCGTCGGCCAGGTGCGACGTCGCGGGGGCAGGGGCGCGTGCGTAACGGTCGCGGCACGAGCTGCGCCGGCGCAGGGGACGTGCGCTATGGCGGAAATAGCGATGGACAGGGGCGCCGCGGGCAGGTGGTGCGATATACCAGCTCCGCTCTCAATGTCACACAATTGGCGGTTAATTTCTTGCATACATTCCATACAAATGAGTTTACATGTGCTCTATAGGTAGGAACTTTAATGATATTTATAAAATATATTAAAGAATATATTAAATACTTTCACTTTCAGTTTGACCAGTTTTACATAGATATAAAGGTATATATAGACACATTAACAATTTAAAATACAACTGTATCGAGAAGAATAGTTTGTTTAACGAGATAAGGTAATTTTACTACAGATAAATAATACTTAATTTGTTATTAGGTACCATGTTAATGATTGTGTTTCTCGATACAACAATGAAGTGAACGCCAATAAGTAAAACATTTACTTTAATCAGTTTTGTCTAGATGGATATCAATTTATTATTATTATGACTAACTGGCGAGCCAACCCCTGACACACCTGAACTGTACCTACTATTGTTATTCCATGGATTTGTATCATTGTTTGTTGAGCTTGCCTACACATAAAATGTTATTCAAAGCATAGGCACCCACGAGCTCAGTCCAACCCTGCATTGTATTGAACCAGTGCACAGCTATGCTGGCAGCTGGCTACGTGTGCAGAATCACATGTCTGTACCCGAATCGCACATCTGCATGAAACTGCCTCTACGAAACAGAACAGCCTAAAGGCCTCGTCACCTTCTTTGATGCTTAAACATACCGATAAAAGTTATTACCTTTTAAAAATACGATCCACGATTAGGGTCTCCCTCATTCATTGTTACGCATGCGGGGATTAAAAACGTTGTAAGTACGGTTCTGATGCGAACGTTGGCGTCATTTTAAAAGTGAGAATGGTATATTTCGGTTATTCCCTGATAGCTCCTCGCAAAGCGGAAGTAAACTTTATGATTCTTTAAATATGGTTTGAAATAGATTAACTTAAGAAACTATGCGTTTATTCGTAAGGTTCAAAATCCAGTTGAATTTTTTCTCTCCCTTATTCCGTTTTACGAAATAAAGCCGTGGTTGCAGGTAGGTGAGTAGTTTAATTTTAAATAATGGCATAGCTGCAGAGTATTCTATATAAAGCGCACAGGGCCATTCAACGCTTTTATAAACATTTTTAACACAGATGGATTGGATTTTATACAGGTTGTTTTTAAATTAAAATTGATATTAGACAATGTTATTATTATTGTAATGGAATGCATTATTCCTGTTGGTGACAACTAATATGGTTATTAGTTATCATTACAGTACTTATAAAGTTTCGACTTATAACATATTTTTAATAAACTAGTTTTACCCGTTTCGTAGCTCAGTAGAGGGATATTAAACTAGATTAATTTATATATTTACTCCTAAAACTATACGAAATGATGCTTACTTACAGTCGGTGACACTTCACTAGTTCAAGGAAAAAAATCCACTATTTAAAAGTATAGCGTACCATTAATTGAATCTTAACTATCTCTAATTTCATTACAGATATATAGTTTAACACAACAGCGATATCTTTCTGTTATCAAAAATAAAGAGTTCGAAGTAATAACATCACCCTGTACGTGCGAGCGCGGCAACAGCTGAGATTTCGGCACACGCTACGCGGCCGGTGCGTCACCGCGAAACCGCGCACCGGCCACCTTTCACCCCTCGTGTATTCCCTTCACGGCCTTCTTCTATACGTACCATACTATTTATATCTAAGTACATACGATTGTAGTACTGTATGAAACATTTCCGTTGTTTTAAAATCTAATTAAATATATAGTTCGGTATATAAATCAAATTAAAGGAGTGAGGGTACAAATTTGCACCCAGCTTAAAGTTGGTAGAATTGTTCAAAACACCACCATAAATAAAATTTAAAAGCCTTCATCGATCCGAAACCTGAATTCCTGTTATTCAAGGTCAAAGGCATGATCTTTAAATTTGTCTGAGACATTTTAATGATAAAACTTACCATTTTCTCGAAAATCGTGAAAACACCTTGTAATCACCTTTGACCCCGGATAAAAAAATCCAGGTGTCGGATCGATAAGGACTTTTATATTTCATGTATGATGGTGTATATTAAATAATACACTTGTACTTTTCTACAGTTCATTGGTAGTAGATTCCACTAAACGCCATCGATCTTCAGTATAAACAGTATTATGGTGTTTTAAACAATCCTACCAACTTTCAGCTGGGTGAGAATTATTGTAGCCTTAGATACACGTTAATAGGAAAAATATCCTACTACTCTTAAAATGCGAGGTCATTTATTGGATTATAATAACGATAACAGCTCCGGGGGGCTTAGGGTGCTTGGGGCCCCACCAGGACCTTCGAAGCCCAAGCCAACTTCACCTAGCAGTTCGTACACCTAGTGGTATACCGATGATGCCCAGGTTCACAATTCCCTCTCGAGGTTTTAGGGTTAAATGGCAGTAAACTTCCGTAAAAGTCCATACTCCGGCTCCAAACAGACGAAGGAAACACTATGTTCATAATGATCACTATAGTTTGCGACAGCTTAAGCGCTTCTAGATGTAGATGCCTGCCACCTTTCAAGTAAACTTTTTATTTTAATTTGCAATTCGTCCTGGATTTTCTTATTGTTGGAGTGAGATCTGACCGACTGAAAGTATGTGGAGGTTTGCCTTACGATTATTGATTACTCAATGTAAAATCAGTAGAAAAATGTGACGTAGAGCTTAAATCCACCTTTACAACTCTAGCAATTGTTGCTATACTCACTTCTGTCTCTATTTCTCTTGTAGAGAGTTCATATTTTATTGTAACATTTTGAGTGAATGAAAAGAAAGTGCCGAAGGAAAGATAAAAATACTAATGATGATATCAATCAATCAATCAATTAGCCCACTGCAGTCCACTGTTGGTCGTAAGCCTCGCACAATGTGCGCCATTTCGTACGATCTATTCATTTTAATTAATTTAAATTAAAATTAAATAAAAATTATTATTTGACTCTAAACTTAACAGACTACCTTTTTTCTGAATATTGTCGGTCTGCACGGTCTAGGGATGTATACAAAGAATCGGGTGTAGTTACAAGAAATCTTCTCTAGCACAGTAAGACCAAATGACTGGATCAGACAGAGCATTACAAAAGTTATACGGAAAGTACCTACCAGTATTTTCAAGACTAATACAATAGAACCATTATATCAGTTGTACCTCTTTAGTAACGATATGATATTGAAATTTGAATCATCTGATGTCTTAAAATGTATACAGATCTTTAAAATTTTATTTGACGACAAAGTAAGTATGCTTGTCCACATTCTAAAATTTATAAGATTAGCTAGTTAAGCTGCAATGCCGTAGAATATTTATTTCAGTTAATAGTGTATTAGGATAGTTGTTCTGTACTTAGTTATCCATTTCATTTTACTTAAGTGATAATTTCTGAGTTATGCTCTTGAATTACTAAGCAATTATTCGTGACATTTTAGATGCTGCCAGCAACACTGCTGTTATCAAATGTTTACAAACATTTTCAAACACAAAACATTCTGTTAGGAATTGTTAGATATTTTAGTGGTCTGGTTTGAAAACATGACATCGTCTCGCAGTTGAAATTTGTTGAGGCTTCTAAGTACCTACACGGAAATGGAAGAAGATTTACGTTTTATCGCGAAAAAAGGTATTAAAAGGGGGAAAATTAGGGGATAACAGTTTGTATGAAAATTTGTCATTATTGAAGATATCCCGATGAAATTTGGTACAAAGATGGATTAGAGCTTGAGGTGAATATAGGCTTTAATCGCAAAAGAGTGAGGTAAGGAAGAAATGGTGTAAACGTGAGTGGGGGGAGTGAGTTAGGGTGGGCAAAGGTTTGGGGGAAGAGCAAGGGGGTAGTGGTTAGAACGGAGTGGGCGAAGGGCAAGGAAAATAGAGGCGAGTAGAGAGTCAAGGTGACTGACGAAGCCTTCGACTCAGTGCTTAAATTTACAACATTACATGACATGCAACATCCACGTGGGCGAATCCGCGGGCAACAACTAGCATGAATTATAATATTTCTTTAAATTTCCTTTTCATTTTATGGATTCTAAACATGCTTTATGCGTACTTTTCTCGTGTTGTTTCTTTAATTAATATGAGCACATATTATACTTATGGCAATTAATAATAAAAAATACAATACCTATCCTATATCTTTTGACAAACAAAGTTTTGTACAAATAAAACTTAAAAGATAAGACGTACCTAAAAATACCTCAAAACTGACAATTATAACAATAGTAGTCAGGTTTTAGGAAAATCATAGTAGGTAATCATTGCGAATATTCAAGTGAATTTAACATAATAATAATCTTACATAACATTTCGACACACAGAGTTCTTCTTTTAGATATACTATAGCATTAGTAAAAAAAAACACATTTTATTTACGTTAAAAAGCTTAAATTTATTATCTTCCCTTGCTATTCATGCCGTCACAATTTCTACAATAACACGGAATTTAAGGACACGGGAATGGACTGTTTCCCACATTCGCTATTTTTACTTAAATCTCACCGTTATACGTATTTTTTGCGTATCTTAGCCGAAAAGGTATTTATAGTGTTACAGTGTGAAGGGGAGAAGACCTGGGGTCGCGAGGACAGCTGCACCACCGCGCCGGCGCAGGCTCCGACAAGTAGATCATTCCTGCAGGATTAACACAACCGTAAGTGACGAATAACGGTTACATTGTGTTTTTTTATCTATAACCGATATGGTACTATTATATGTAATACGAACCATACGGTATTTAATGTAAACTGTATTAATATTCATCTGACTATTAATACAAATGCGAAAGTTTGAATGGTTGAATGGGTGGATGTATGTATGTTACTGAATCGCGATAGAACAGAGATAGACTATAGTCTGGAATAGCATATAGGCTTCCTTTTGACCCTTAGGTTTCCGCTTAGTGCAAATATTTGTGTGCATAAAGTTATGTTAGCATTGGTCGGAGCGTTTCTATGTACCTACCTATAATGTATTACCATATAATATGTAATACTTAAGTCGGGTCCGTATGGATAGTTGGAGCTCTCAAAAGTCCTACTAGTCTAACTACAGAACTTAGGTATTGCCAATCGGTTGTGGAGGTCAGGTGGCAGTCCCTTCAAAGAAAATATCGAAGTTTGACTGGAAAGCTGACCCCAAATTAGTTAGAAAAAGGCTCAAAGATTGATAAAGTGGTATTTAATGTTTACGCTGGGTCTAGCTATCGCTGTGTAGAATGTACTTTATATTTATTTAAGCTCATGTAAGTCTCAGGAACGTGTTCAGATTTCCACGCGGACGGTGTTGCGTGCAACAGCTTGCAGGTACTTAAGAAAAAATCATCCAGTAAATATAATTGGAAACGTAGTTTTAGAATCAAACGCGCTTACATTCTTCATTTAAATCCAACATAAGAAAAGTAAGTGTAAACGAAAAGTTGTGATATTTTGATGAAGTAGTTTATTGAAACAATTACACCGTAAATGTGCGTTAACAAACCAATATTCGATGTTAGATACTATTCACTGCTCGTATATCTAAGCTAAGTGACAGCTTGAACCGAACGGCTCCTATTATGTACATTATACACAAATATCAAATGAAATGTAATTACTTAGAGTAAACGACGGACACACCCGTTCCGGGACACCTTTTCATTTAATCAGAACTTGTTTGCACACCCAACAAACGGTGTTTAGTTCGCGGAGGGCGATGGAACCGACCGGGCGCTGCATAGTTACATACGTATACCGTTTTTTTGGCGTATCCATCTTTTGATAGATCCTTTATATACAAACCGAAATTTATTAAAAGCGCAGGGAGGGTGCGCGTGCGCGCGACAACGGCCGAGATTGTTGCGCGCACCTGGCCCACGCGCGCGCTCTCCACTCATATCACAATACATGTGATGTGATGTGACCTCAGTACTTATTCAGTACAGTTTGTGCATAATAATTTGAATAAATATATAAAATCCGTTAATTTTATTATTGTAAGTAGTAAATAATTTGCTTCATATGATAATGAAGCCGGGGCTCTCATTCATAATCAAAAATCAAAATCAAAAAATCATTTATTCCATAAAAATATTAAATTTGTTTGGAATCGTCATTATTTTTTTCCCCTACCGTGCAGTGCGTGACATGGCAACTACTGAGAAACACTGCCAAAAAACTCAGTAGGAATCCTTTTTTAAAAAAACGTCGTCATGTATGTACAATCATTTTCTTGTGTTGACTTAGAGCTACTTAATCCCAAGCATTTTTATCATTCAAATAGTCTGAAATATTATAATATGCTCTGCTACACAATTTGGCCTTAATTGTTGTTTTAAATTTATTTATGGACAATGTTCTAATTTCATTGGGAAGTTTATTGTAGAATCTAATACATTGCCCCATAAAAGAGTTGCTTATTTTTTGGAGACGAGTAGTATGTAACACAAGATTACCTTTATGTCTAGTATTTATACCATGTATATCACTCTTTTTAGTAAAGGAGTCTATATTTTTATGCACATAAAGTAAATTTTCATAAATAAATTGCGAAATAACCGTAAGAATGTTTATTTCTTTGAACTTTTCTCTTAGAGACATTCTAGGACCAAGTTGGTATATTGCTCTTACAACTCTCTATATTTTTTTTATTTCTATATTAATTCCGTTTTATATTTTCCAAATATGAGCTGCAAAAACTTTTATGTAGCAATTATTTATTAAAGAAAAGACAGGTTGCACTCCGGGAGTGCCGGCTGAAGTGAAAACTTTTTCTTTCTTTCTTTCTTCATTATATACAGAGAAAAAGATAAAAAGAACATACCATACCATACCATACCTATAATATAGCGCCAATCATAGAACCTATCACTAATTTTCTGTCAGAACTAATTAATGAATTATAAAAAGAAAAAATAATCATAAAAAGTAATAAATTACAAAAAGAAAACTCGAACTTCGAACACGGTACTATCTGAAACAATAAGGACTTACAGTCGAAGCGCTTACCGCTAAGCTACGAAGCTTCTTAGTATACCAAACAAAATAAACAATCTGTAGCTAATGTTGTCTGAAGTCAGTCGTCAGTTACTGTTCAAAGGTCAAGTGATCCTGACGCAAGTTTAACACTTTTTACCCATCCAACGCCGCTAAAGAAGTTTTCTCTACAAAAATATCAATAATCATGATTAAAATGTCTGTGTTTTTTAATTTGTAGTTCTCTTTTATGCTTTTGACCGTGTTTGACCACTATATTACATGTGGATAAGTGATGATGTGGCCGATGGAGGAAAAAGCTTGCCTACAAGTAATATATTCACCTTAGTCTTGAAGACTTCATACGATTATAGCTTTCTAAACATTCAGAGTCATGCAGGACATTTCACTCCTTAGCAGTACTCAGATCTGTGGGTCTAAGGTCACTTGGTAGAAATCTAATGGTAATGTGATATGACATTTTGATGTTGTTTGTTTATTTATTTATTTATGAACAGGCAGCTACAAGCTGATGTGTTCACTTCTAGTGATAAAATATAATAGTTTTTCTTTAACAGTCCGTCATTTTTTAAGCACTGATTGTTTCAGTTGCAGCCAGTTATCAAGCTGATTCTTAAATGAGTTCACTGAGGTGGCAGAGACAATGTCCTCTGGCAGCAAGTTCCAATTATGGACCACTCTATTACTGAAGAAATGGTGGGCGGCCAGTGTGTCAGCTGTGGCCCGCATCACGGCCGTTGGCTGTCTCTCCTGGGAAGGATGTTCTGGATATCTGGCAGATTGTAGTGTGCAGTTACGATCTTATACACTTCTATCAGGTCACCTCGAAGTCGTCTTTGCTCGAGAGTGCTCAGTTTCAGTGCACGTAGTCTCTCCTCATAGAGCATGCGACGTAGAGCTGGTGGTATCTTCATGGCTCTTCTCTGGACACTTTCCAGCAAATTTATGTCCTTGTGCAGGTGTGGGCTCCAGATCTGAAAGCCATATTCTAAAAGTGGCCTAATATAAGTCTTGAAGATTCTCCCAAAAACTTCCACAGGAATGGTTTGAAAGGACTTTCGGACAACATATATAAATGAGTTTGCCTTCTTTACAATAGTGGAGACATGTTCTGCCCACTTCAAATCAGAAGTCATACACACTCCCAGATCTTTTTGGAGGTTGACTGAGGTCAAGATGTTTCCTTCTAGACTGTATGTAAATCTAGCATTTAATTTGATAATCCAGTCTTTGGTCCAGTTTTGAATTCGATCTAAATCCTCCTGTAGCTGTCCAGATTGAATAAGTGGGTTGGCAAAGAACTTACCATCATCAGCAAAGAAGGCAGACTGGCACTCGATCACCTCAATCAAGTCCGAGATGTAGACTCCAAACAAGTGGGGAGCAAGAACTGAGCCCTGGGGTACGCCACTCGCAACAGGTCTCTGCTTGGAGAGGGAGCCGCCAACACGCACCTGGAATGTTCTATTCTCCAAATAATCTTTATCCACCTGAGCAATGATCTACGTATCCCAAAATGCTCCAGTTTGTTGAGAAGACGTTGAGAAGTTGAGAAGACGTTGAGAAGTTGAGAAGACGTTAGGTAATAACCAAGCTTACGGTTATCTTATAGTGAGCGCTTGCCAGCTTCTATACCGCTTGCCATCAACGTGGACCAATGTGATAGTAGGTATATCCCCAGAAAAATTATTAGATATAATATAACTTAGATATCTTATCTCTTTCGACATTAGGCCAACCGGTTTAAATCTCACTCACCATGTATGAAAGAATCCACGATTTAGGGCAAATTACGCATGACCCAGAAGGTAAAGACATTTAATGAAGCGAAAACTGGACAAGGGCAAAATATTTGACACTATATCGTAATATTAGCTACTAGGGCCGATCGCTGGGCGCAGTTCACGTCTCAGACCACACGGTCGGATCGTGTGCCGCTGTGCAAGTTGCATTACGTCAGGCTGTTCAGGGCACATTGCGTGCACTGAACGGTGAGCCGGCAACGGCGACGACGCTGCGGTCCTCATGTAAGTTAATGTTGATACGTGTCATGTTATCGACCGCCCACCGAGCACTGACTATGTGGTCTTATCCTATGAGATACTTTACGCGGCACAACCAGTACACAATTCCCATGAGGATATTCCATTAACCCACAATGACCACTAAACACAATGTCAAAAAAGCGATTATCATTTACACAAATCATCCAAATTTGTGGCTATGTAAGTAGGTATTCAGTAACAACTTCATCATCTCGAGGTAAAGTTTCAGACTTGGTGGCTGATTCAGTAACGGCATGTTCTTAAAACGCGTGCTTTTAATTCTTTATATGGTCTTATCCTATGCGATACTTTACGCGGAACAACCAGTACACAATTCCCATAAGGATATTCCATTGACCCACAATGACCACTAACCACAATGTCATTAAAGAAGAAAGTTACAAGAGCCGAAAGTCGATATCTCAGTTTAAAGCGATTATCGTTTGCACGAATCACCCAAATTTGTGGCTATTTGAGTAGGTATTCAGTAACAACTTCATCATCTCGACGTAAAGTTTCAGATTTGTTGCATGATTCAGTAACGCCATGTTCTCAAAACGCGTGCATTCAATTCTTTATAAAAAAAAACTTAATATTCAGAACTTATGATATGTTAAAACAAAACCTAGTTACGTTTTCGTAAGTTTATGAAACCTTCAGAATCACTTATACTTGCGTTTTCAATTAATTTACCAAAAAGGTAATTTATATATTTTTCATAAGGTTTGAAATTACATGATTGATAGACTTCGTTTTACTGAATTGGGCCCTTGTACGGTACAAAAAATTGGATGTATAGTAATAAATAAGTTTGTGGTTTGCAATAAAACTCTCGTTACGAGTGTGATCTTTACAGTATTTTCAAGTGAAATTTAATGGCAGCAAAATGCATACATAATTGGAAGATAACCGATTATAAAGTCATAAAAATACGATGAAAGGACTCCTCATGCCTCATAAACACACGTCTACCTAACCAATATAGAGAATTCTTAGTATTGAATACTAAAACTTTCTCAGCCTAATGCCACAAAGTTTTAAAATGTCGGGATTTGGCAAATGTAGTGTGTAACACATACCTACAATGAATGTTTTATTCAGCACCTACTATTAGATCACACATTACAATCGATTATTCCTATTACTGTTAGAATTTAACTCTCAACGGATGAAAGCAAAGAAGGGTGGCTTAGTGAGCGCCTACACAGAAGAACCACATGTGTTTAGCCTAGGACTTAATTCAATTTAATCCGAATGCGTAACCTTCTGATTGCCCGTCTGATATACATATTTATGCGTTATGCTTATCTGCATCTCTTTATATGTACCTCGCTATTCATAGAATATACTTAGGCATACGCTCAAAGAACATAAGTGCTCTATGGTTCTAAGTAAATATTCAGAAGTTAAAAAGTGATGAGTATAGTAATCGAATCCGCTTCAGAGAATCGATCTGAATGTCGATGGAGGTCGGCTCCGGCGGGTCGGCTGTTGCAATGGGTGCCTTTGTCCGTGAGGCATCAATGTCGTCCTCGTTGCTGGAGGTATAATGCGGAAACAATGCGCGGACCACATTCGTGCATCGCGACCGCGACCGTGTCGTGTTCGGCTGCGGCTCGATGTTTGTGCTCATAAAGTGTCATTATGGTAACAGTACCTCATTGTTGTTTTCGGCGATGGCCGTCTCCCTATTTTCTTCGGCATGCCGTGTAAAAGCTCGGCACGTCACGGCGAGTTATAACCAAAATGGGTTACGACCGAGTCTTGCGAAACTTTTACGGGCCATCGTCTCCGTTGAAATCCCGCTCGGTTTAATAGCCTTCGAATTTTAAGTGCTAAAGAAAGGTAAATCACTTTGACGTGTCTTGAACTTAAATCCGTGATTTGAGCAGGTCTCCATATTTTGGATTGTAAATAAATGAAAAGGGAGATAATCTCATAAAATATTACAACTTGTACGTTACACTTCACAGAATATTAACACTAGCCCTTACAATGTAGATAGTGACTCGGAACAAGTTATTATCCAGTACAAAAACTTATCTACAGTTACCATGTAGCACAAAACTTTAATATCGAATACATTTAACTAACTATAGAACACTATCTACCACCTTTACATAATATGCAAATGTAAAGATGGCTTAGTTAGTAGAGCAGGTAGGTATTTCAAAAAAGATTGCAATTCTACGACGCACGACGTTATATTAGTATTTTCGCATAAGATCTGAAAGTTTGGCATTTGGACCTTTAACAATGACACGACAAGTTATTAAATCTTCTCAAGCTAAGTACTTAGGTACCTACTGAATAATGTGTTATGAATATATATAACACTGAATGAATCAATAGATTTAACCGGATTACAAAGTAGAAAAGGATTCAAGTTACAATGTGAGTTATTGTTTATTATTACATAATTCTCCTTTGTGCTTTGTCATTGACCTGTAGTGCGCCTGACTCAGGAATTTTATTGCAACACTGAGCAATGTCAATTACCTACAAAAATTGATGCCAAATTTGTGCGATAATTTCCTTAATTTCTTATGACTTCATTCAGTACAAAGTTATATGCGCAGTTTAAGTAAATACAGCAGTCTGATTACGCAGTTCGATTCGAAGTAAATTATCTACATAAGCGTTATTATGTATATAATTTACTTCTGTAGGTATGTATCTCGTATCAAGAAGAGCTTAAGTAAGATTCTAGTGATTAGTGCTTAGTGACTATATTGATAGACAGAACAAACGTTGCAATCAATTAATGCGAGCGTCTGAAACAATAGAAAGTCTCACCTAACCCACTTTCTTTTTACGTCCTACGTACCCGGAGCAACCCCAATATCGCTTTCAATTCTGTTTATCCAAATTATAAAAGAGTCGAGGTTATTATTAGTATTGTGATTATAGCTATTGTTTAAGAATCATAAAACAATGATTATTGAAAATCATTATGAAGATGTCAGCCACTGATCAAAGTTATAATAACAAACGATAAAAAGCACGCTTGAACAAGCAAATATAATGGCCTTAATGATATGAAAGACAATGGGATGGTTCCTCAGGGCGCGCGGGCGCAATGTCGCGCGTCGACTCCGCGGAATACGCACTTACGCATTGCCACTTGACTGGAACTTGACTCGCTCGAATACACTTCACATCCTATACCATATACTTTTATGGTCATTTTTGTAATAGGTAATTGAAATATCAAAACTCGTATGTTCAGAAACCGAATATTGTTCTTGCTTATCTGAGCAGTCATCCAAACTAATCCAAAGCACTTTGATGCCCGAGGTATGCTCTCTTTGTCCTTCGTTATTGGACACCGCAAATCTTAGTGAACCCAAGAAAATTTTAAAGACTATTCTGATCTATGTTTTTTTTGTGTTGGTAGATGATGTTGCAATTATGATATACGATTTTCAACAATTCATACGCGGTCCGTTGTCTTCTATCTATTATACTTACTAGTATTCTGTTAAACGTAGACCTCGCGAGCACACTTTGCTACATTTTCTGGTACCCCTAATCAAATTGGCTATTCTTAAAAAAGCATAAAAACGATACGTGTCTTCTTATTAACAGCCTGGATGTTACACCAATAAATAATGACGATCCGTTCTTATAAAAACGCTACAGCAAATTTCCCCCTTTTTTTCTCATCTGTTTTTTAATAACACATAACACATAACACTCCGATTATGTTTTTAGGACAAAAGCATAATCGGAGACTCTCGCTCGCTACGCTCAATCGGTCAACTATTATTTTGGAAATTGGAAATGTTTGTTCGCGATGGACGCATAAACTACTGAACGGATTTTGATGCGGTGTTTATTGTTAGAAAGGTGATCAGACTTTAAATCTTACGTTTGTTTGATTGCAATCGGTTGAGTAGAAACTGAGATAAGAGATCCACACGGGTAAAGACGCGGGTAGAAGGCTAGTATTTTTGATATTTGTTGATTTATAGTTGCAGTCCATTGAATGGGACGAACAGGCGTTCAAGTCAAGAGTATTACAGCGGAAGTATCGCTCAGAGAGAGTCGCAGCAGCGGCGCGTGCACACGACAACGTAACGGAAGCGGATATGTCAATTGCATTCAATAAATCTACAGTGTAACATAATATTTAAATGGCACTTTAATATTTGCATTACAATTGAATAATAAAAGAAAAATGGGACGTTGATCGCGTTGATAGGGTTCCTTTGTCCGCTATAGTAGAAATCTTGCCAACAGAATAAAGTCAACCTTACTATGAAGAGGTTCCTTTTTCAAATTCTGGCTGTTAAACTACCGACGTTAAGACAGTCCTAATTCAAGTGATTTTGTTAAGCTAGAGAGCAATAATACTTTCGTAGCTGCTTTCACAGATGAAAATCTCAACGAAAATCGCGAGGCGTATAAGTCGATTTTTATTGAATAAACTGTAACAACTCAGTTTAGTTAAAACGATTTTAACTGGTGAACTATATTCCCGATTTAAAAAATGGTTCACATAACAAAAGTAGGTATAAACCTATGAATACGTATATGTATTACAGATATGTAACCTGTGATCATAAACTGGTATCGTTCGATATCGAATGGGTTTACATATTTTATTGAAGAGTCTATATTAAGGAACAGGTTGTTCAAGTAGGGCACATGGCTGAATGGAGGTGTAATCAGCGCTATTGAGGCGAGTCGTCACCTGCAGGACTTGTTGTTATTGTGACTATTTGTGCTCGCGCTGAAAGACGCCGCGGGCTACGGCCCGACGTGCATTTGCGTCTCAGCACTGTCGGGGTGCTTCGCTAGGGATTGCCTAATTACTATTTTTTGAGGACAAGTCTTATATTTTAAAATAGTTTCAAAACTTAGAACACTAATAAACCCATATAATTCATAAGTTTTTAATAACCTACATATCTGCTATATACAATAACGATTTATTGTACATTAAATCATTGTGCGAGAAGAATACAGAGCTGCAACATGCTAAAGCAATAATAAATACAATATTTATTAGTCGTGGGTTGTGTGCCATTGTGATTTTTAAGGATAGGAAGCGTAATCATACCATGCAATATAGGTCATAGCACTCATAGCACATCCATCATTCTCTAATTTACTCATAATTATCACCCTGCCTATTATCCCGATTGCATCCTCTTTATCTCCTCCTAATGTGGATTATCTCAGTTTTTTGTTCAAGAAAATATACTATGAATTGCGATTTTCAGGTACGACGAACAAGTAATTTTGTCAACTATGTTCGAAATTGAGCAATGTAATATGGTCGCCCTACATTGAAATCTAGTTCAAATTATGGTAAAGGCGAACCCTAAATACATTCAATCCTTTTAAATGTCGGAGTCAGTCAATTTATTTTTAGTTCTTTATAAAAACCTATTGCGATAAATGAGTACTTGCCGCCAGACATTACTATTATATTATTGCTGGGGGAAACATATGAAATAATTTTCAACTTTAGACAACTGATAAAAAACTTTATGGTATCGGAAAAAAAACATCTACGAATACAATGGAAACTATCACGGATGTTGTTTTCTGTAAAAAACAGTTTTCTATATTATTTTTCAGATTCAGATCTATATGTTAATTTTTTATAAAATCGTCTGTGCTGTCTGGGCTTAAAAGGTTACGAGCTACTTTCAGATTTAGAACAGTAGCATACCTAATAACTTAATGTTAAATTTTGTATTCGTGTGTGTTAATTAATTCTATCTACCTTGTACGTAAGTTCAAATGTAAAATGTAATATGGATAGTGTAATGTTTACGAAATTAATTAAAATTCTTATTTTTAACATATTTATTACTTTATTCATTGGATTTTCTGTATTAAAATTGATGCAAATCGAGATAGCGAATTAATTAATATTGATATCACGTGCTGTTTTTGTTTCACCATGATACCTTTCTGTAATGTTTTAATACCTAACTCTGGAAACTACACATTGAATTCTCATGATTAAAATTGATTGACGGATCGCCAATTGAAATGATGGTACAACAAATCTCAGGATTGGTTACCCAACTCGCCGGATATCGCAGCACCATGACCGGAAACACTTGTTTGAGCTCGGCACTGCAGGTATGTACGCTCGCGTTCCTATTGGTACTCTGAGATGAGTACCTCGCGACCCTTCACGTGAACACGTGCAAAGGATATGTACTCGCACGTAATCCCTTCAATGAGATCCGGATTTTATTGCGTCGTTCGTCTTTGAATGGTTACAGATTCTCTACATAATACTTTTTATAAGAAACGTACATTGTAGGTACAGTTGCTAAAGAATGTATCTAAGTATACGCCTTTTCATATCAAGTTTTATCAAATGGTGTATACCTACTTATATCTTTTGTCTAGTGTACATGTCTAAATAAGTACACAACCATATTATATGTCTGGTTTCCCAAAAAAAAGTCATTGTTAAGATATTGTCGGAATCTGCAAAGGGATGCATTGCCGATAGGATACTCTACTGGGATGGCTTATGTATGTAGTCTTTGTTTAGGTGCTGAAGAACGAACCATTTTACTATAAAAGTTATCGAATATCACAATGACTTTATTGACTTGACTGACAATTTTTTCGTGAACCACTTTTATGTCCATCTGTGACATTCATGCCATGTAGCTATCTTGTTAGAAGAACGATAATTTAAAAAAATATCTTAGTAGCACATGATGATTTAGTATAACACCGTAGTATGAACAATGTAACAAGTTTTAGACAGATTGAGGACAACATCGACCCAGCTACGGAGTTCTCGTTACATCACTTACGACAAATAACAATATATCAAGTTGTACACCGATATTATTAATCAAACAATAGGCATTCCGTGAAACAGTGTGTCGGCAAGATGGTCGATAAGGCCCCGGTAGCGTAGCGGCGCAAACGACTCCTGCTGGTCGCGCACTCGCCGCGCCGCACCCGCACTCGCATTGATTCAGACGCAACGAGTATTTCATGTTTATACTTGAGTGGTTCAGAATAATTGAAGAAGTTATTTATAAGTTTCCTCTTTAGAAGCAAATCGTGTGCGCGATCGGAGCCGGATGCCGCCACCCTTCAGAGGGCATGCCTTCACAAAGGCATTTAGTCTATTTAAAGACATCCTGCTTAGTGCGAGGGCCCGAGTCCGCTCTCGCACGTGCGTCAAGTGTCCTGCGCCCGCCGACCTGTCAATTACTGTCACCCTCACCTATCTCTGCGCTCGCTGCGTCTGTCTCTACTGATAAACCGAGCGAGTCCATCATTTTGAATAGCATCGCTTAGCACAGTGACACTCCACAAGTTCGCGGTCTTTCGTACAATAATATAAGCAAATTAGTTTAATTCAGCGACCTCAAATGAAGCAGTCTTTTTCTTTTATATTAAATAAATATTATATCAAATTTGTCGAACAATGAAGTCTTGAGGAAATTAACTTGATAGGAGTCCTGTTTCGCTCAATCAAACACGATATTGCTCAACGTTGGCTAAATTTATCGAAGGAGTATATCTGACAATATAATGGAGTTGAAAACAATACCGAGCGATTATAAAGATCAGTGAAGCGGAGATTATGGCGTTCGCATGAGACAAGCGCAGGCGCGGCCTCCGGCCGACCGCGGCGGCTAATGGCTCGAAGCCACTTGTAGCGACAGCCACCTTCATCAATAACTTCTAACTAAACTTCCTACCGCACTTCTCAAATTACTAAATGAGTATCAACTCTTACAGTTGTTAAAAGTTTTAACTATTTCCTTTCTAGGTAAATGTTTATGAATAGCTGCCGTCAACACGCAGCGGCACTCTCATTCCTCATATAAGTGGATAAATCAACCAATCTATGGTGTGCTAGTTAAGATAGTTTGAGTACAAATATAAATCATAGCTCATAAACATAGAGTAGAGTAAACAAGCGCACGCCATAAAATTTAAATATCATTGTAAGGAAATCGTACACCAGCCGATATCGCGGACAAGATCGCTCTGGTCGTACACATATCTGTCTGTTTATTGTTTATTTTATTGGCAATGTCTCTTCGATCTAACAAGATATCAATACATCAGCGAAGTAAACAACGAAGCTTGTAAATCATCATTATAAGCTCGTCACCAAGCCTTGTACAACAGAATATGTCTTGCAATGTTATTGTAATGTCTCTTTTCTTCATCTGAGCTTCAATCCCATTTGCATCTTAAACTTGCATTTTGAAGCCACTACTTCTGCTCTTATATGCGTCCTGCCAAAAATGTTATTTAGCAAGATAAACCAAATTTTGGTTTATCTTTAAGGAAAAGTAGAGCAGACGTCAGGCTCCAAATGGAAACTGCGGATCCAAGTGATGTCCTGGAGCCCTGACCGTCGCCGTTAGCATGGTTAATGTACCCGGTGCCGCAAGCCGCAATAAAAATGTTACTTTACAACTTCTGTGTTCCAACTAAGAAATATATTACAAGGCGTAAAAGTCACCATTTGTTTAAGTCGGTTATTGCCGTTTATAGCAAAATTCAATTATTTCGATTACTGTGTTTAGGCATTCTGAAGACTCGTAGCTTTCTTTTGAATATTAGGGTTCGTCACCTGCGCAGGCGCTTCCCGAATTGCATGAGGCTCATATACAATATCCCACGTGTGTCGCACCGCACCGGTGACAACCCTCCTTTACATCAAAAAGAGCATTGACCCCGGTACGCAGCTTGCTCCCCTCATGAAATTCAAAAATATCGGAACCATATGTTCTTGACCTTCCTCTTACTTTGACTAAGCTCACTGAGAATAACGATCTCTTCCGATCTGAATCAGATGGCAGTAATACTTAAGACGCAACAAAAAAATCGGAACAGTGTGTACTTACATGGTTATTTATATTTAAGTACAAAATTATTTAAATACAATTACATAAATGAAATTAGACTACAGTTATTACAGCACAATTTTGTCGTAACAATGATTGAAACACGTGTAATGAAAAATTAAGTGTAAGTATTTGCTGACACTTCATAAATGTGTATGAGTATACTTTACTTAAATGTGAGACGTAATAGTAAGTGGTGATCACCTACGTGGCATGGTGGTAGAGAGATAGCGAGTTCGATTCCCACTCAATGCAGTCTACTATATACCAACTGGACTGCAAACTAAGGGTCTGGATCACACTGATATATCGAGGAATATACATTAATGTTAAGTTTAGTGTACAAAATAAAATCACTCAAAGGCTTTCGGTTCTCTCTAATTTTAATTATAGAGATATTATAGTAACAGCAGTGAGTGTTTTTGGGACCCCACCTAGATCTTCAGGGACCCAAGTCAAACTCACCTACAAGTTTACCTGGTGATTGACAGACGCGGTCCTGGCACAGGTTTTTGTCATTTTGGAGATCAAACGGCTGTCATTTCCATTAGAGACGTATTAGGTCACAAGGAGGTAAGACACGATATTCCCGTCCAATTGAGCAGTCCGACTGGGGCAGTACCTCCGCCCTACAGAATAACTCGGCCATAATAACCTCGTGTTGTGTTCCCGGCGGTAGCAGGGTAGCCAGAGATTGTAGAGTTTTTGTGCTGTCAGTGGGAAAACAAAAGGCTAATCCTGCTTTGTCTTCTATACTGACGGCACAGAAATTCTCGGTGTTTACAGGGTCGGCAGCACGAGTGTAACTCCCCTGGTGTTGCACATGTCCATAGGCCACGGTAACCACTTTCCATCTGGTGGGCCCTGTGCTTGTCTCTCTCAGTTGTATAAAAAAAAGATATATGTCAACCAACAGGAGGAGAAATAAGCACATTCACACACCAGGGCTCTAAAGTATAAAGCTCCGGTGCCAACAGGAACAACGCTAACATGATGCTGACGAGAAGTGATAGCAATAGGTTATATATTAATGGGTTAATGATGAAATATGGACATTTACACTAACAACAGATATTTTCGGTTCCACAATTCGTCCAGTGCTCTTGTTATAACGTAATTGAACTCACAACTCCATAATTTGTTAATTAAAGTAATGGCGTTGACATAGTATATCTCAATTTTCCCACATAATTGGACTGTTCCCTCTGTTCCGTTACAAATGGCTTCAATTGATTGTTTTAGGAAAATTAACTATAAGTTCTGATGGGCGTCATCTGTCGTAGAGAGTTTTAACGTATCTCTATCTATATTTTCAATCATATAACGGCTGTCTGTACAACTACATTGATAGAATAAATAAAACTGCACTGATTTTTTATGAATAAGTACATTTATTTCTTTTGATGTGACACATTGGAAAATAACAAAATAATAGTGATTTTGATATTTTGAGCCCGTTTAAAATAGGATTACTTCGGTTTCACAGAGTGCTGTCACTGTCATACAAAGTATGTCTGTGGTTTGATATCTTTTAGATATTATCGCGGGCTTTGAGCGTGAAAACCGAATCAAGAAATTCCGTAACGAAAAAGAACCTAACACCCGCCTACCATGTAGCTCGGCCGAGCGATTACCTCCGCCTACCATGTAGCGACAATCGGACGGTCGGATGGTCAGACAGACAGACAGACAGCGGACGGACGGACGGAGTAAATATCAAAGAAAAAACTTGAATTAATATTAAAGACAAAAAATACTGCATAAATAAAAAATACATAAATTATTATAATTGCATAAGTTGATAAAAATGTAATGCAATTGCTTTACCGAGTCGCAGGCAGTTTATTTTTATTTTTAGAGTAGATTTATCTGTTTCAATTTTTCTATACAAGTGCTAAAGAGAAAAATCAGTACGATATATGATTTAAAGCTCTACAAAACCAAAACATGCCTATCTTAGGGGAGCCCCTTATTTCGTAGAAAGAAATTTCATAGAATTTCGTTTCGCAGAAAATGTTTTATATAATATTTGGTTCTTATATTTTTATTTCGAATATTATTGTTTCAAAAACAATTTCCTACAATGAAACATATTTCACAGAAACACAATTGAACGAATTTTTTAGTTGTTTAGTTTTTAGTTAATAAAAACCATATATATGATAATATGTTATTCTTTGTAATAAGTTTTCTATTAAATAAACAATATAATGATTAAGAATATTTGATTTGATATTCTATGAAATGATTATTCTAATGTTTAACGTTCTATGAAACAAAATTCAATAATTTAAAATTCTTTAAAGTAAGTATTCTGTATATTGATTATTCTATGAAACGAAATTATGCGAAACATTTTCTGTAATACGAAATTATATTAAACAATTGTCTATAAAACAACGCACACCCCTATCTTAGCTGATTTGATGTGCAAAATCGAAAGCCGGGTGCTCGTACAGGTGTTTTTGCGGGATTATCACTTATGCACCTTCTTCGCTATGGATACATAGAAGATAAAAATTAGGTCATAAACCCAGTGTATGTCCCGGTTATATACCTATAAAGACTTCATTAACTCTGGTCCGCTTTTGTATTTTATCTTCTCCACTTCGCTTCGCGCACTTGGGTCTCTGTTACTTAAGTTTCTTATTTTATAGGTACGGCGCGTTGGCTATTTTTGAGAAAGGAAAAAACAAGTAAACTCGTAAACCAAAGCTTTTGTTTGGTTGATAGATATTCACGTCACATTTAAATTTAGTTAAAACTTTCAACATTGCGTTAAAAATCATATTACTCAAAATGCACCCAAAATTAATTTTAACCAACACCAGCGCAGGCTAATTCCGCGACTTAGAAGAAACTAGCTTTTGCCCGCGGCTCCGCCCGCGTAGATGTCGGTTATCTTGACCAAACATGGCCTATGTTTAATAAACGTATTTTCTTTCTTTCTTTCTTTCTTTCTTTCTTTCTTTCTTTCTTTATTTCTTTCTTTCTTTCTTTCTTTCTTTCTTTCTTTCTTTCTTTCTTTCTTTCTTTCTATGTCCTTTCTCAAGGTCTAATCTACCCCTACACCAAATTTCATTAAAATCGGTTCAGTGGTTTAGGCGTGATAGCGTAACATACAGACAGACAGACAGAGTTACTTTCGCATTTATAATATTAGTATGGATGTACATATTAGTGCGTGGAGTTATGAAAACTGAACTGGTTTCACGAGATAAATTAGTGCGCTTCCAGTACGTTTTCTTATGTAATAGCCAATATAGACCCATATTAGCTTGTTATACGATATGTTTACATAAACATCATTTATTAATTAGGTTACCTGAAGCGTGTAGACTTTATTTGATATGTAATATGAGTCGGTGATAGTTGAAATATAAATTCATATACCTATGCAATACATCATATTGCTTACGTGGGTATATTGTGTGAATGCGATTTCCTTGTAGGATTTCTGATAACAACGTAGCTTTACCGTATAGTATAAAATTTCCAAGAATATCTCTTCCATCACCATAGCTCGATAAAATATATAAGTACTATTTAATAGGTCCCATCTTTTGATTTTGCCAAATGACAATAATCTGCCATCAGATTTTACTCCCCAATCCCAAGAGAAAGCCTAGAACCTAGAAAGTCAATTAACAAATGTACCGGCTTGCAAGTACACAAAAGTCTGGACATTGCCCACGGTAACCACCTTCGATCAGGTGTGCTTGCCTGTCAGTAGCATAAATAGTATAAGAAAGTACAGTACTGTGATATCCGCCCTCCGTGGCAGATATTACTAGTAGTTGCCTGGACATCATGTGTCAACGATTTAAAAATAAATCATACGAATAAAAAAATAATATTAAATTAAGAAGATAGGAAAAAAACTGAGAAGTGGGACAGTTCCTGTCAGTTGACGTGAGGGTTTCGGTGGAAGCCAGCAAGACTCCGGAAACTCAAGATTTGAAGAGAAATGTTCTAGTTTCCGTGGTCCTCTGAAACGAGTATCGTATAAAATTAAAAAACCTCGCGTAAAATCCCCTTTTAAAAAGCTCGTGTAGGAATGATGTGCTTTTCCCAATAAATATCAATTTTACGGCAAAAAAGTCTTTTCATTCGTAAATCCGTGGAAACCAAGCCCCCGACTCCACAGTACCTACGTCATTGAATACATAAAACGGTATTTTCGTAATCTTGGCAAGACATCCCTAACATTTTTGACACAACATAACAAGCCGCCATAAGAAACAACACAGTTGAAATCTTGCCATCTTGTCTTGACAATGACTGTCATCTTCATATGAAGTTTGTAGGTCAAAAGATATTTTTTATGATTCTGTGCTGCGCTTTTAGGATGCTAATTAATCTAGTTCACTCCATCCTTTATGTCGTTTAGCTCTTGGATGTCCTGGTTCATCTTACAGGAACCTTCGGAACCGCGAAATTTCCTTTGATCACATTCAAATCCTATTTGCTTGTTACCTAAGAAAGTGGCCGTGAAATTACAACAAATATGTTAAATTGAGTGCGAAATAATAACTAAATTATAAATCTTCCACTATGTCTATGTCATCTATATAAAATATGTACAGCAAACACCCATATTGCCAGCCCCAAAAGTCTGTTCTTCAAAGAAAAAGAAAAAAAAAATTATATCTTTTCTTTTTGTATGGAAGATAAATCATTGCGTAGGACTAGTGATTTGCCGCCTAAAATTGGTTTACTTTTAAGGGTTATCGGTTTCTCAGTATTTTCATCCAATTGAGATACCTATCTACTAATTCAATTCACAATCGTCACTAACAGCGGCTAGGGATGTGATTTCCAAGGCATAGCGAAGTCTCCCTTAGAGACCTGGTTATGGTTAGAAGGATAGTCCATGAATCAATTAACGAGTAAAAGGTGACAACAATTCGTCCGTGGGGTCCGTAATCTTACTCTTTCTCTTAATTTGGCTTATTTCTGCTTTTGTAATATGTCCTTAATACAGCGAACATGTCCTGATCCAAAGGTAACTAAGGTTTGGAATAACATTAAAAATACGAAAAGTTTAATGACTCTAACATCGCGTGAAACATAATACCCATATCGTCGAATACTTCAACAAATTAGTACTCGGGTAGTTTAGTTGAAGAGAAATTCAAGTTCCGTCCTGAATTTCCTTCGATTAAATTAAAGTGTCTCTACAATGACATTATAACAAATACCAACGATTCTATTCTTAGAATGCAGCTCTGACATTATTTCCGGCATCTATTACGTAAGTAAATCAATCGAGTTCAAATATCGCACAGGCCATCTCATTTTCTAATCGAGTCACTTGCATAATTGGACGGTGGACAGACACCGATTTGCACAGTGGCCGCATCGGGCACGGGCAGGCAGGCATCGGCGTGCTGAGCCGCTTGCGCAATCACAATAATCGATGCTTCGCCGATGAAACAGTGAAATCAATGATTCTAATTTCAGTTACCGCATAGCCTGCACTATACTCATTGACATCATCGTTTAATCAGATCTCATTAGCCTTACTTGTAGAATGAACGTAATTGCTATAGAGAATCATACAAATCGTATTATTAATAGTGATAAAGTTAAGATTTTTCTACAGACAATGGGAAAAATTTACCGAATAGAAAAAAGTTGTTTTAAGATGTTAAATATGTTTAGCTATGGCCAGAACATTGATGAATAAATACTTTCGTAAGAAACACGGGTAGTTAGTGTCAAGTTTGACCGGAATAATATCGGCGTGGAGGTGCGGTGGGGCGAGCCGCGCCCTCGGGAGCTGCGCAAGCTGTGTTGTTTCTCGTGATTTAATTGTACCACACAGGCGGTGACTTGCAACTGGCCTGTTTCGACCCACTGCACAATTTCTCGCCACTTGGCAGCTACAAGTGTATGCAAAACCTATACTATTTGCATGTCACATTCAATCACTTCAATTTGCCTACAACCGCTTGCTCGTAGACCGCTATTAGCCCATTAGGTGGAGGTAATTAGATCGATATCTTGGGCTGATTAATCGTTCATTCATTATGACGAAATTTATTATCTACTTCAAATTTCACTTTACATGCAAATTCGTGCTTAAGTAGATTTAAGATATACCTAGGTACTTTAAATTAAAAGAATAATAGACTAGGCTTAAACGGTAATGATGTAAATAATATCTAGTTCTGCAAGTCTATCCACGACCACAGTCGCTGCAATCCGATCAAAACGTAGGGAAACAAAGAGCGTCGTATCTTACAGTAGTATCGCAATTAAGTCCCGATTTATATCTAAATACCGAGCAAGTTTAAATTGACCAAGGAGTTCATATTGTATTAATACAAAACTGTACCTGGAATGTAATTCGAACCTGCTGTGTATCGTTTATGTGCTCCAGCAGATTTTAATTCATTCTCCAGTCACATAGTAGTACCTACCTTAAATAATGACGATATTTTCTACTTTTTAGACAGGAAACTTACCTTACTAAAACATATTAACATGAATTAATTTTAAATGTAGTAGCATCATAATACATGTTGTAAATAATTCAGGAGCAGATAATAGACTAATTGAGACACTGCGCTGCTACAATATAGGTACGCCCCATGTTTATGGCTCCCATGCAGCAAGCTATCAAATAAATTCCGAACATGCAGGAGATACTGCCTCGCGTGTAGCGATTATAAGAGGCTCATTTTGTTATGTCAGCATCCTTCAGACATAACGCAATATTATGGAATAGTTAAACCTGTGTAATGCGATTCGACAAATCGTCAACACTACACATAATAACATCATACTGTAATATCCTGGTCACGCGGGACCAAGTTGTAACTAATTCTATGTCATGACCATTGAATCTAGATGTATAAAGCTATCCCCGTACACCTCTCGTATTCAAACCTACAATTCCCAGCCGCGCTATCGTCTAATGACCTTCAGACCGCTTATCGTGATACGCAGTAATCCGTGATTCTATAGAAAAATGGGTTGTGAAAGACCTATTCCTTATCGTACTTTATCTACAATAGAATTCATGTATATCCCAGTCCTAGTTCCCCAACCAAAGTTCACATACTCTTATGATTGTAACTCGTATTTACTTTAACATACCTCTTAACAGATTTGTCGCTACTCCAACCTTACTTCGTAGTCAATCCACAGTTCGTCACCTTATTTATCATACTAAACTCACAATATAACATACAATTTCACTTATTTACTTAGTGGAATACGACCAGACAATCTTTTGACAACTACATTCTTAATGACGTTTGGAATTTGACAATTTTCACCGCCCTCATTCAACACTTAGCACAGAGACACCTACCACATACGTTTGCACTACACGTAAAATTAGAATCTACAAAATTAATTGTCAATCATTCAATACTTCAAATTATAATTGTTTTCGAGGATACCAACAGAGGTCGTGTTATTCAAAATAATATACACAAACAATTTATAGTTAAGATCAACTCATCGTTGAAACTTCTATAAATCTTTATTATTTCTGTAATTTAGTGTATTTTCCCCCCCCCCCGTGTATAAGAAATGTGGCCCCGTGCTCGCCACATTCAGTAGGACTCGCCACTAGTACCAACATAGTCCTTCCTATGCCTAAGTAGGTATTTAGAAGACAATTTTAAAGTCTCCTGCCTACTGTATCGAGGCATCCAATACACAAATCCCCAATTCTATTTTCAGAATAGCGTAACTCTAATGCAGGACTTCAGTCCTATTGCCGTAATTCCTTTAATATAAGGTATTAAGATGATAACACAGAATCATCGTTCTAAGCGTCATTTTAGGACAATTACATTAGTATCTATCGCAGTAACTTCTGCGCTGATTGTTAACGATAAGTTTAGTTAGGAAAAGCTCATTTATTAGCACAGACCTAAATAATTATAGTTAATACTAGAACCAATTCACTTCTGAATAATAATGTCTATATAGACACTTCAGAGAGAATATATTCTCACCGAACACTTGATCAAACTACAATAATTCAGCTCAGATATAGCTTTTGCTTCACCCTAGCGGATAACAAAGTTACTATAAGATAGCGATCGAGCGACCATGTGCATTCGATACAGTACATATAATAGCTGATTATGCAACAGTGATTAAAATGTCCAAACATCATTATTTGTGTGTTTGTAGCCATGGTAATCTCATGTGTAAGATCTTGCTCGTACACAAAGAACAATAGTAAAATAACTACCTCTGTAGTTAGTCTGTTTGGATACTTCCGACCCTTCAGACTTCGGTGGTCTTGCACATAATTCTGTAGTCAGAAAGGTTTCACTAGCGTGAATGTACAATATACCGTTGTGTTGTCGTTCAATAATGAACCAGCAAGGATTTATATGTAAATAATAAATATTATATCAAAGATGGTTAGGACAGATCAATCACTGTGTATTTACCTTTAACAATATCTGAATTCTGTAATGAATACACCAGTTCACTGTCTCCATTTCACTCACAATCACTCACTTCACTATTAAATCACTCGTCGTGGTGTTGCAGCATTCGCTTGTAGTTTTATTTTCACCATAATCTTAGCGTAATTATTACACATTACTGTCACTATAATCCCAGTAAATTCCAACAACGTAAATCGACATGAAAATTGGCTTGCAAAATTTAGCGGGAAAACTTTCATTCTTCGGTCACAAGATGGCGGTCATTTACAAATCTGCTTTGTTGTAATTGAACCAATTGTCTATCTAATTTCCCAATCAGTTTATCATGATTTACAATAATAACAACTTAGATCACCCCTTTACAAACGCAATACTACCTACCTAATATATATATTCATATGTTTGCTATTAGTGTGTACCTACTCACCTACCTGACTAAACTAACCATGTATCAACAAACATTCAACTACGTTAAACGTGAAATGTGTAAAGCTAATCTATCTGACTAGGGCGCAGGTAGTAAGCCTGACTTTGAACTATCACTAGTACCCCCTACGAGCAAGAGACCACGGCCGAAGCCAAGGATGTGTTCTCTCACAGGACAAGGACATAAAAGTGTGTATATATACATATATAAAGATAGACAGGACTGATCCGCTCTGGAGAGCGACAACCGCCTCCTCTCCAGTCACAAACCATCCTGGAAGCTCACGGATCCCTTTCAGGCAAAATCCGTGTGCTGAGCGCTTCAGACTATCCTCAGCATGCCTAGCTGAACAGAGGTCAAGAGCTTCGTTATCACCGATAGGTATCAACTCAGGGCAATCACGTCGATTGACTTCCTAAGCGGGGGAACCTAGCTAATACCTAAGGCCTCAACCGTCCCTAGCCCTACCAAAGTCCCACAAAGAATCCCTATATAAACATTTTATCTCATGTATGGCCCTGTACCGCAGACTCACAGTACAGCTGATATTCCGAATTGAACACGAGATTCAATTCTTAATCCCAGAGATAAAGGTGTCTTGTCTGGCTCATACGATAAAATGTTCATTTCGCGAATTATAAACTTCAATAAAGGCGAGCTACCTAATTCCTCTTTTCACTAATTTAAACACTATATATTTACTAATTAAACTCAATTATTCACAATCAAGGTAAAAAAAAATCTTCACGACTTTAAATGTAAAATTCTCAAAATTCCCGCCAAAGTACAATGTACAGAATACCTTTCGCGAATCGACCAACCCCGAAGCCAGCTCAAAGAAAAAGTGTCCTTGAATTCCCACTCAAAATCCTACTTTCGCCGAATTAGGGCTCCAATAGTGTCCTCCACCAATCAGAAGCTTTTATTTTCCCGCCAAAAGTCACAATTTCTGAATAATTGACAACAGCGCTAGGTTTTCTATGGCGCCTGCGTTATAATTATGAACTAACTTAAATCTTCCGTGAACCAGTGGCCCTTTTTTAAATATTTATAAACTATTTACATACTTACACTCATTGATTCTAACTGTCAATATTTTCATAATAATATAAGATTAATTTTATGTTTAATAAACATCCATATAATACTCAATAATAGATATAGAAAATTATTCAATAATCATTTGACCTTTAAACAATAATAACCAATCAGAGCCACTTCCTGCATTTTCCATAGCTCTGAGGCACACAGATAATAAATAGTATTTATAATCTCTTTTCAACAGTACTTTATTGCATTAAATATTATAATTATTGTTCCTTGTAAATAATTAATAAGTTTTAACTTTATCTGTTTATTCTTTTCCTTATTAATTTTATTATAAACAATACACAAAACTATTATAATATTATTCTTGTGTAAATATCCATAGACTATTTTTCTTAAATTCTTTCAATCATAGTCCCATCTATAGGTACTGTATATATTAAACTACATTTTAAATTTATTTGTTCACAAAACAAATTTACTTGCCCTTTGCAATTTAACAGAATAATTTCTTTATGAATCAATTTTTTTCTTTGACCACATACCATAGTGTATATTTATTCATCATTTTATTTACGTATAAAAATTCCTTACTTAATCAACTAGATGGCGTTTTACGACATTGAATTATTTTCGTTTTATAAAAAACCAAGTGATATTCAATTTACTTGTAGAAATTCTTACTTAATTACTAGATGGCGTTTTACGACATTGAATTATTTTATTTATTTATGTTTTCTTGTTTTATAAGAACCTCGAAACGGTGTTTCAGTCCGTTACATCCGACCCCCTGAATCATTTACGCAGGCACAACCATTCCCCCTTTGTGCCCGAAGTAAAGATTCACTAACCTAGCTATAACTCTAGTCTAAATGACCTGCATGAAATTAAAATTTATTTTGGTAGTATACATATTGTTAGATTGGTTAAATCCAATTTAGGTCCAATCTCTATATGTGTGTGTGTGTGTTTCAAAATTGGGACACGATATCGCTTGCTCCCACATTCGAGTTTTAAGGCGAAACCTACGGGACCACGTTATTTCCTGCCAGCCTGACCAATTCAGCGGGAAAAAATGGTTGTGAATCATCTCAGCGCTGTCGCATAGAGTAGAAGATCATAGGGGACTTTGTAGCATGATCCATCTACGTCGCCCATGATCCGCCTACCCCATTCCCCAAAATTAGCCAAACCTTGTGGACAAACAAAAATAAAGGGGCCAATAGCCTCCACTCCACCCGAAGGAGATCCAAGGACACACATCCCATTTCTCAAACAAGCATGTAGAGTGTGCTTTCTTAATTGTTCCTAACGTGTATAGTTGAGACCCTGTGAAGGCCCATTAACGGCATGCTTAGACTTCTAGTCCTTCCTTAACCTAACACCTTGCATAACCTTCACAAAATCTATTGTAGTGTACATAGATAATTGAACCAAACTGGTATAATAATTTTAACACTTTAATTATAGTATTAATCGGGATGGCCCTCCATTCTGATTTTAACAATCCCATTCCATCATCTCATGCAATTCGCTAACATATACATCTCATATAACGAAGAAATTCATCATACACACTTTCAGAACCAACTTCCGCGGTTGTGCTCACTACCAACCGACCAATACTAATAAAGTAAAAGAGTTCTCATTATTTGTCTTCCTTCCACCCCCCCCTTTTTTCGTCTCCTTTAATATTGACATTATACGTAAACATATTATTTATTTATTTTATTATTATATATGTTTCCTTCATTTCCTTTTTTTTTTTATATTCAACTTTACTTAGTTATTATTATTTTATTTGGGTGGAGCCACCTCTACGCCCCACCATCTGACGAAATGAACAAGATATATATAAACATATCTGACCCTTTTAATATTTGACTACATGTATACAGAACTTAAGAAATTCTTAAACTGCCACATTCTCCTTCATGTCCTCAGATGGGCTTCACCCCTTTCCTCCTTTTATTATCAATTATTAGTACAACAAAAATTACAATTCCAACAATTTTAACATTAATTCAAAATTTTACAATTCTTTGTTTAATTCATTTTTATTCATTTTATTTTGAATTTTTACTTTACAATATTAATTTTACTCTACTCAATAATTATCAATCATGTTTAACAATTGTTAAACATTTCCTCCCCTTTTTAAGTGTTAATTAAATCTTACAATTTTCAATTTATTACTTTCTTTAATTTTAAAGAAAATTTTCAACCTTTAATCAAAATAAATAATATAACTTCCTGTTAACAACACATTAGTTACTTACAAACGTAAAATCATCATAACAAATTGCTCCCTTTCTGGAGAAAGAAAAGAGAAAGAAAAAAAAAAACTTCCAATAACTTCATATAGTTAACCTTTCAACCAATCACCAATTTACTTTGGTGTGACTTTGAATCACCAATTCCTAACTCAGAAGTTATAACACAAATACGGTTCAATTTAATTTCGACAGATACAGTTAGCCATTCCCATTGTTCCCCAATCCAGTCTTAACCTAACCTTAATAACATCTCCCACTATCATCCTTTATGACTCCTAAGAATCAACCCATTGTGTAGCAATTCCTATCATGGTTCTTTATAATACCTCGATAAATGTATAGTATTAAACTTTCCTTTCACTTCGTCTGTTAATGGATTTACCAAAATATAAACATTCTTACAGGGACTCCCCGCTATGACATAAGGCCCTTCATATAAATTTTCAAATTTCTTAGTAATTTTTAACTCAGCATTAGATTTATTTAATTTCCTTATTTTGACAAAATCTCCCACTTGATACTCTATCAATCTATTTCTTTTATTGAATCCCAGCTTCCTTTTTTCCGCAGCTGATTTCAGGTTCTCCCTCACTGAATTCCTAATTTCCACTATATCTAACCTATCACTATCCTTCCCTATAGCTTGGTCAAATGATAGTTCAGTGCTAATCCCATATAGAATTTCACAAGGAGTATAGCCAGTACTTTCATGGTATGTATTATTATACAAGTTTTCTAATTTTGGCAATGTATTAACCCATCCCCTGTGATTACTACTATTATAAGTCCTAAACAGTCTTCCCAATTCTCTATTTACTCTCTCTACAGTATTAGGCCTGGGATTTCTAACTGTGGTATAAATTACTTTAATACCTAACAAATCCATCCCTTCCTTCCAAACTCGACCAGTGAATTGCGTTCCATTATCTGACATAATTGCCTTAGGTTTTATTATTTCTAAATATTTTTTCACCTTGCTAATTACCGCTCTGGCTGTTGCCTTCCTCAGATCATAAAACTTCACAAATTTACTAAAGGAATCCTGTAAAACTAATATGTATCTCATTCCAAACTTCCCCACAGGTAAAGGTCCATATAGATCTACCATCACTAAATCTCCTATATCTTTAGACACAATGGGGCAACATGGACCCACTTTATTATTATTATTATGTTTAGTTAACTGACATACATTACACCCCCTTACTTTGCGCTTTACATCCTTAGTCAAACCTTTCCAATAAAACCTCTCCTTTATATATTTTAACATCTTATAACTACCTTGATGTCCCATCTCCAAATGTACCTGTTTAATTACCTCATCTCTAAGCTTATCTGGCAAGTATATCGAATTTCTCTTTCCACCATCCCTCTCTATAACCAAAACCCCATCTTTTAATCTACACTTATTAATCAGCCTGGACGATTGTCTACCTACCTCACTAGGATTTTGTAATATGTTAAGTAATTTGCTAATCTCTTCATCTTCCCTTTGATATAATTTTATTTGTTCAAGTCTTTTTAACAATTCTTTATTTTGTTTTGACTCCATGTAAAGAATACTAGGCATTTTAATCTTTTCCTCTTGTAAAATCTTCCCCTCTGGCGGATAACGTGATAATATATCGGCTACTATATTATCCCTACCTTTAATATGTTGTATTTCATATTGGAAATTTTCCAAATAATTTATCCAGCGAGTTATTTTTGCATTATATAATTTCCAAGTCTTCACGAATAATAAAGCCTTATGGTCAGTCTGAATAATTACCCTTGCACCCCGTAAATATGATTCAAATTTCTCTAAACAACAAATCACTGAATAAAACTCTTGTTCTGTTGTAGTCCAATTTAATTGTGCACCCCTCAAAGCTCTACTATAGAACCCCAATATCTTCTGCTCATCATTACTATCTATCTGGTATAGAACCCCGGCCAGCCCTATTTGTGAACAATCAGTTTGTAAGTAATATGGCCTAGTAAAGTCTGGATGATGCAACATTATAGTTCCTAAAAACAATGATTTAAGTTGTTGAAAAGCTATTTGTTCCAAATCTCCCCAATTCCAAACCTTACCCTTTTTTAATAAATTATATAATGGCTGAGCCTGTCTATGATAATTTGGAATAAATTTCCTATAAAAATTACATAATCCTAAAAATGCTCTTAATTGTTTAATTTTTCTAGGTGCTGGAAAGTCTTGAATAGCTTTAACTTTCTCTGGGTCAGTGCGTAATCCCTTTGTAGAAATAATATAACCTAACATCTTCACTTCCTCACAACAAAACTCACACTTCTTGAAATTACAAGTAAGGCCTGCCTTTTGTAATTTCCCAAGTACTATGTCCAAATGCTCTAAATGTTGATTAAATGATCCTGTAGTAATAATAGCTAGGTCATCTAGGTAATTTACACAATACTCCCTAACCTCATGTCCCAATATAGTGTCCATAGCCCTACTAAAACTCCCAACAGATGTCTTTAACCCCTGCGGTAATACGTTATAAACATAAGACTTCCCATTAAAGGTGAACCCCGTATATTTCTTACTATCCTGAGATATTGGTATTTGAAAGTACGCATTGTTTAAATCTATTATACTAATAAATTTAGCCCCATGGAATGAGTTCATAACATCTAATTGTAAAGGCGGTTTCTCAGTCTCAGCTACCATAAACTTGTTAATTTCTCTAGCGTCTAATAACACTCTGATGGAATCATCCTTTTTGATTGTAAAGGTTAAGGGACTACAATATGGAGTTGAAGCTCTACTAATAATACCTAAATTTTCCATTTCGTTTAACTTTAATTCCATTCGCTCTCTGTAAGCATAAGGTACTGGATAACTCCTCTTAACAATGGGGACGTTCGATACCATAACTATTTTATGTTGATAACAATTAGCTCTACCCAACCGTGATGTAAATAAATTCTCAAACTTTTGTAACAATTTTAACAGTTTATCCCTTTGATTACTCTCTAATACAACCCCCGTTTCTAACTCTGACCAATTAACTTCATCTAATCTAGTCTCTATTAATAAGGACTCTTGAACTTCTTTAAAGCTACACCCGTTGTTACGTTTAACGAACGGAATTACGGATAACTGATCCCCCTGTTTTATCACTAAACCTCTATTTTCCCCACTGGTATTAAGAGTTACTCCATGTCCTTTCAGCCAATCAAACCCCAATATTAAAGGATTTATCAACCCCGGAACTACTATGAACCCCGTCTCCGCAACAAACTCTCCTAACTGTAACGGTAACAAAACTACCTTCTTTATTTCCAAACTTTTATGCCCTACAGCTGTTCTTATTTGAAAGGGTTTAATTGGTAGCCAGGGTATCTCTACCTCCCGGCCTAACTTTAACTCGTTCAAAAACTCTTCTGACACAATAGTAATATCACAACCTGTGTCAATCAGTGCCATTACCTCACACCCGAAAACGTGTACATATACCTCCGAAGTAAAACTAATTTCTCCCTCTTTACCTTCTTGTTCTTCAAATACTACCCCTTCTACCCTTGGACTTATACATCCTACTTGTTTAAAGTCAGCCTTCCACTTAATTAAATCTACTATTTGCTCGTCAATATATAACTGTTTTGGTTCAAAATGTCTATAACCTAATCCTTCTTTTGCCTTCCTATCTAATAATACCGGTGCCAATGGTGTCCTAATTCCCCTTCCCCCTTTTCCTAGCATTTCACCTGGTTTCCACCCCATTTTACGCATAATTTCTAATGCAGCGCCCCCTTTAATTGAGACTGGACCGGGAACCAAATTTCCAATCCCTCCTAGTTTAAACCTTCCCTCGCTGTATCTTCTACTACCACCGATGAATCCGAAGCTGCAACGGCTGCTACCTTTGACTGCTGACTAATTGCTGGTCTTGGCCATTTCTTATAATTTTGACGATGCTCCTTGAAATTACGGTCCAACTCCTTCTTCCTCTCCGCCTTTGCCTGTTGAACCCCACTGTCTACTCGTGCGATGTCGTCCATCTCCCTTAAATAATCCGCCGTCTCTATGATTGTGTTCAATTTAGAAGTATACCATCCTTGTTGTATGTACTTAGGATACTGTCTGACTATATCATTCACTAGTTGTCTCTCTGAGATCTTATAGGTAAGCATTTGCGCCTTCCCGGTTAAATTCAAAAAGTGCCCCAACATAGTTGAAGATTTATCTTTATCCCAAACGCCATTTACGATCGACCTCCGCAGCTCATTCTGCTTGCTCTCTCTCCAAAAGGTGGATAGAAAATCCATCTTGAAATCCTCAAAATTAGTCCAACGCAACTTATAAACCCTCGCCCAATCCCTGGCCTCTCCTGACAGACATTCTTGTATTAATTCTAGTTGATTACCCCCTTGTCCAATCTTCTTAAGGTAAGTTTCTAAATCTTCTAAAAAGGTCACTGGGTGCAAACCCATATCATCTCCATACTTAGGCTTATCTAATGTGATATTCCGTATATGATAATTAATATTTCCTGGTAAACCTTGATTATTAAACTCCTTACGTTCTCCATTATCCAAACACACTCTGGTTTGTTCGTGTGAAGAATTCGAAAGCTCTGGTTCCACTGCAGAAGGATTCCCTACCTCGGATGACATTTCCTCATTTTGATTGACAGACGCCGATTTAACCTCTTTCACCTCGGCCCTCAATGCCTCTATCTGTGAAGTCAATATTCCCAATGCCTGATTTATCTTCTCTATCACTGAACAATCCATTGGCTCCACTACTTTATTAGAGTTCAAACCCCCACTATTTCCTTTATTTACTTGCCTAGAAACTGGGTGAACGTTGAACGATTCCTCAGAACTCAGATCTCCCATGCTATTTGCACATGTAAACCCAGTATTTGACTCCCTATATCGAGCAGGTGTCTTACGCACTCTACCTTTTGGCTTAACCATCTTCTCTTGGACAATTATCAAGGTAATATTCTAAATGTATTTAGTTCACTAGAAACCACACACAATTCCCCCCTTGTGGCTTCCAATATCAAATAGTATCACAACACAATAAAGTCACACCGTATTTAGTTATACTTCATCAAATTACAGTTTATCAATTACACTTCATTACACTTTAATAAATTTACACATTTTCAAGGTACACTTATCAAATTACACCTTCTTTTCTCTTCTCTTCCCTTTTTATTTATTAATAGATGACGACTTTTAGTTCTAAAAATTAATTCACAATTGCATTAACTTTGTATATTGTATACACTTATTCACTATTATACTATACTCCTGTCTCCCCCATTTACTTCCCTATCTATCATAAATTCCAAGGACGACCCCCCAACTATTAAACTTTTATTTCATTCATCATGTTTTTTTTTTTTTAATTAAAACACTATCTCGACCCCCCATTTTCTAATATTTTTAATTTTAATTATTACTATTAAACCCCCTCTAATATATTAATACAACCCATTTCCCTCTTACCTATATATATTCACGGCAACAAATTGTACGGTATAGCATAACCATACCGTACCTTAAGGAACTTATTAACTTATATTAACCTCAAATAATTTCACTCAATACTTACTTACTTTCTTCTTACAAACCACCCCATAAGACCCTCCTTTTTTCCTAACCTTATACCAATATATTTTTGCTTTAATGGCAATATTTCTCCCTCTTATTTCCAACTCATAATAATTCTTTAAATCCATTTTGTTATATTTTTTTTTTATAAATACCTAAACTGTAAAGAAATCAATACATCAATCTAACTACTACTATATATAATTCTTGTTTTTATTTAATATAACCAATAATAATATTTTCTGGTCAATGATATTTTTTGTTTACATCTCAATTATATTATAATTCACAGAGTGATTGCACCGATACCTAATATATTCTAATTAATGATACTAAATTATTAATACCATCTTGTGACCATAATACTACCATTCTATTCCACTCCATATTCTCCGCTTAATATAAATGCATTTACTTATTTAATACCAGACCCTACTGGATCCTGGTTTCAAGATATTAGTATTATACCTACTTCCGTGCATCCCTAGCTAGTCTTGGTCGCACAGTACCAAGTAGCACCGTGATATTGACCTTCCCGGGACAAACAAACGTTAACATCCTGGTTAACGACACAAAATTGTAGTGTCATCCTGTTTACCAGGCACTAAATTGTGGTGTTATCCTGGTCACCGAGCCCCACATTGTAATGCTCAGTGCCATGGATCACGTCACCAAATTGTAACGTCACTGCAATAACCATACTAATCCTGGTCAGAGGCACCAAATTGTAATATCCTGGTCACGCGGGACCAAGTTGTAACTAATTCTATGTCATGACCATTGAATCTAGATGTATAAAGCTATCCCCGTACACCTCTCGTATTCAAACCTACAATTCCCAGCCGCGCTATCGTCTAATGACCTTCAGACCGCTTATCGTGATACGCAGTAATCCGTGATTCTATAGAAAAATGGGTTGTGAAAGACCTATTCCTTATCGTACTTTATCTACAATAGAATTCATGTATATCCCAGTCCTAGTTCCCCAACCAAAGTTCACATACTCTTATGATTGTAACTCGTATTTACTTTAACATACCTCTTAACAGATTTGTCGCTACTCCAACCTTACTTCGTAGTCAATCCACAGTTCGTCACCTTATTTATCATACTAAACTCACAATATAACATACAATTTCACTTATTTACTTAGTGGAATACGACCAGACAATCTTTTGACAACTACATTCTTAATGACGTTTGGAATTTGACAATTTTCACCGCCCTCATTCAACACTTAGCACAGAGACACCTACCACATACGTTTGCACTACACGTAAAATTAGAATCTACAAAATTAATTGTCAATCATTCAATACTTCAAATTATAATTGTTTTCGAGGATACCAACAGAGGTCGTGTTATTCAAAATAATATACACAAACAATTTATAGTTAAGATCAACTCATCGTTGAAACTTCTATAAATCTTTATTATTTCTGTAATTTAGTGTATTTTCCCCCCCCCCGTGTATAAGAAATGTGGCCCCGTGCTCGCCACATTCAGTAGGACTCGCCACTAGTACCAACATAGTCCTTCCTATGCCTAAGTAGGTATTTAGAAGACAATTTTAAAGTCTCCTGCCTACTGTATCGAGGCATCCAATACACAAATCCCCAATTCTATTTTCAGAATAGCGTAACTCTAATGCAGGACTTCAGTCCTATTGCCGTAATTCCTTTAATATAAGGTATTAAGATGATAACACAGAATCATCGTTCTAAGCGTCATTTTAGGACAATTACATTAGTATCTATCGCAGTAACTTCTGCGCTGATTGTTAACGATAAGTTTAGTTAGGAAAAGCTCATTTATTAGCACAGACCTAAATAATTATAGTTAATACTAGAACCAATTCACTTCTGAATAATAATGTCTATATAGACACTTCAGAGAGAATATATTCTCACCGAACACTTGATCAAACTACAATAATTCAGCTCAGATATAGCTTTTGCTTCACCCTAGCGGATAACAAAGTTACTATAAGATAGCGATCGAGCGACCATGTGCATTCGATACAGTACATATAATAGCTGATTATGCAACAGTGATTAAAATGTCCAAACATCATTATTTGTGTGTTTGTAGCCATGGTAATCTCATGTGTAAGATCTTGCTCGTACACAAAGAACAATAGTAAAATAACTACCTCTGTAGTTAGTCTGTTTGGATACTTCCGACCCTTCAGACTTCGGTGGTCTTGCACATAATTCTGTAGTCAGAAAGGTTTCACTAGCGTGAATGTACAATATACCGTTGTGTTGTCGTTCAATAATGAACCAGCAAGGATTTATATGTAAATAATAAATATTATATCAAAGATGGTTAGGACAGATCAATCACTGTGTATTTACCTTTAACAATATCTGAATTCTGTAATGAATACACCAGTTCACTGTCTCCATTTCACTCACAATCACTCACTTCACTATTAAATCACTCGTCGTGGTGTTGCAGCATTCGCTTGTAGTTTTATTTTCACCATAATCTTAGCGTAATTATTACACATTACTGTCACTATAATCCCAGTAAATTCCAACAACGTAAATCGACATGAAAATTGGCTTGCAAAATTTAGCGGGAAAACTTTCATTCTTCGGTCACAAGATGGCGGTCATTTACAAATCTGCTTTGTTGTAATTGAACCAATTGTCTATCTAATTTCCCAATCAGTTTATCATGATTTACAATAATAACAACTTAGATCACCCCTTTACAAACGCAATACTACCTACCTAATATATATATTCATATGTTTGCTATTAGTGTGTACCTACTCACCTACCTGACTAAACTAACCATGTATCAACAAACATTCAACTACGTTAAACGTGAAATGTGTAAAGCTAATCTATCTGACTAGGGCGCAGGTAGTAAGCCTGACTTTGAACTATCACTAGTACCCCCTACGAGCAAGAGACCACGGCCGAAGCCAAGGATGTGTTCTCTCACAGGACAAGGACATAAAAGTGTGTATATATACATATATAAAGATAGACAGGACTGATCCGCTCTGGAGAGCGACAACCGCCTCCTCTCCAGTCACAAACCATCCTGGAAGCTCACGGATCCCTTTCAGGCAAAATCCGTGTGCTGAGCGCTTCAGACTATCCTCAGCATGCCTAGCTGAACAGAGGTCAAGAGCTTCGTTATCACCGATAGGTATCAACTCAGGGCAATCACGTCGATTGACTTCCTAAGCGGGGGAACCTAGCTAATACCTAAGGCCTCAACCGTCCCTAGCCCTACCAAAGTCCCACAAAGAATCCCTATATAAACATTTTATCTCATGTATGGCCCTGTACCGCAGACTCACAGTACAGCTGATATTCCGAATTGAACACGAGATTCAATTCTTAATCCCAGAGATAAAGGTGTCTTGTCTGGCTCATACGATAAAATGTTCATTTCGCGAATTATAAACTTCAATAAAGGCGAGCTACCTAATTCCTCTTTTCACTAATTTAAACACTATATATTTACTAATTAAACTCAATTATTCACAATCAAGGTAAAAAAAAATCTTCACGACTTTAAATGTAAAATTCTCAAAATTCCCGCCAAAGTACAATGTACAGAATACCTTTCGCGAATCGACCAACCCCGAAGCCAGCTCAAAGAAAAAGTGTCCTTGAATTCCCACTCAAAATCCTACTTTCGCCGAATTAGGGCTCCAATAGTGTCCTCCACCAATCAGAAGCTTTTATTTTCCCGCCAAAAGTCACAATTTCTGAATAATTGACAACAGCGCTAGGTTTTCTATGGCGCCTGCGTTATAATTATGAACTAACTTAAATCTTCCGTGAACCAGTGGCCCTTTTTTAAATATTTATAAACTATTTACATACTTACACTCATTGATTCTAACTGTCAATATTTTCATAATAATATAAGATTAATTTTATGTTTAATAAACATCCATATAATACTCAATAATAGATATAGAAAATTATTCAATAATCATTTGACCTTTAAACAATAATAACCAATCAGAGCCACTTCCTGCATTTTCCATAGCTCTGAGGCACACAGATAATAAATAGTATTTATAATCTCTTTTCAACAGTACTTTATTGCATTAAATATTATAATTATTGTTCCTTGTAAATAATTAATAAGTTTTAACTTTATCTGTTTATTCTTTTCCTTATTAATTTTATTATAAACAATACACAAAACTATTATAATATTATTCTTGTGTAAATATCCATAGACTATTTTTCTTAAATTCTTTCAATCATAGTCCCATCTATAGGTACTGTATATATTAAACTACATTTTAAATTTATTTGTTCACAAAACAAATTTACTTGCCCTTTGCAATTTAACAGAATAATTTCTTTATGAATCAATTTTTTTCTTTGACCACATACCATAGTGTATATTTATTCATCATTTTATTTACGTATAAAAATTCCTTACTTAATCAACTAGATGGCGTTTTACGACATTGAATTATTTTCGTTTTATAAAAAACCAAGTGATATTCAATTTACTTGTAGAAATTCTTACTTAATTACTAGATGGCGTTTTACGACATTGAATTATTTTATTTATTTATGTTTTCTTGTTTTATAAGAACCTCGAAACGGTGTTTCAGTCCGTTACAATACCTACTTCCAAAATTAATGCTGGAGAAATTTAATACTATTCAGTATTTTGAAACATAGGTATGGCAAGTGATATGTAGCATATTGCAGCATATTGAATAGACTATCAAAAAAGATAATGTTATGAATTTATCATAACTAGATAATATGCAATTTTATTTAAACTACGTTATATTTACTTCATCCTCCTTAATTATAAACATACAAAATAATTGGTGTACGCATGTTTATATTGATTAGTTTAAACTACTAAATATTAAAGTAGTCTCAGTAAGTAGTACTGTATTTTTCATTAGCTCCTTAATAACCATAAAGGAAACGTGATCAATATTTAAGTAGGTACCAGTAGTGACCTGAATACACTCCTATAACGTTCTATTAGATAATAGTAAACCAAAATAGCTAAGAGGTCAACTTGTGCGATGAACCGAAACTGAATACTTGATGGCGACAGTCAACGTTGAGCGTAAATATTGAGCGTAAGTGTCGCCAGTCGTGAACCTGTGCTCTGGAGCTGGTTCTGATTCTGATTCTGTCATTTGATGCGTGTCATGCATGCTTTGAATACAGAAATTTGGTAGGAGTAAGATTACGCATGGAAACAAATAGGTTATTGCAACAAGCGGCCTCGGCCGGTCGGACTTGGCAGTAGACGGCAAAGGCTTGGAAAATAGACACTGTTATCTCATTTGCACAGGAAAAACCGCTTGGAGGTCCCTGAATAAGCACCCCCTGTACCCACCCAGCTTATTCGATTGATAAGAAATTGTTACTCGTTTTTTGTGCTTTGAGGATTTACGAGTGCCATTGATTTTAAGTTTTAGCTAGAAAAATAAAACAGTTTTTATTTGTTGAATTCCTTCAGAAAAATACATATATCACACGCTCAAGCCTATTTCCCTCTGCGAATATGGTCACTGAGTAGTAACTAGTCTCGGGAACACCACACGTAGGTAGGTAGAAACTAGTATAAAGGTAGTTTGTCAGAGTGCGTCCAGCGGCACGGACAGCGGGTAGGTATAACTTATTGGGGTTGCTTCGCAGATTGCGTAAATGCGTTCACTTCACGGTCGCGTTGCCTTTGTTGGTGCACCGCCTGGGTGGGCCGCTCTATCGCATGCTCCACATTGCACGCCGCAGGTACCAGTGTACCACCGCACACCACGAGCATAAACATGCAGACAATACTTTGCGCAATTTATTTCGCTTTCCTAGCACTGTTTACTTAAAGGATCATTGGTGATCATCGCGAAACTCTTTTTCGTATCGTTTTCGATACGGTAGACTTATTTTATATTGTGTGATCTTTTTTTTAGGCTTTCTAATTTATCGGTAGGAAGTAATAGGGTAGGCTTACCATTTATAACGTGGAACCTAAAATAGTAAAAAAAAGACGGGTTGACACTCCAGGAGTGCCGAAAAGAGAAAAAGATAAAAAGAACATACCATACCATACCTATAATATAGCGCCAATCATAGAACCTATCACTAATTTTCTGCTTATTTTCTGTCAGAAGAAATTAATAAATTACAAACAGAAAAAATAATCACAAATAGTAAAAAATTACAAAAACAAAAAATAATCACAAAAAGTGTCAGAAGCCCAAGTTCGAACCCGGTACTATCTGAAACCATAAGGACTTACAGTCGAAGCGCTTACCGCTAAGCTACGAAGCTTCTTAGCGTACCTAGCAAAATAAACACTCTGTAGCTAGGAATGTTGTATAACGTCATGTCGTCCTGCAAATTCGTCGATTACGGGTCAAAGGTCAAGTGATCCTGACGCGTGAGTTTAACAATTTTTACCCATGCAACGCCGCTAAAGAAGTTTTCACTTCAAAAAACTAGAGCTGTACCTCTGCCCATTCGTATTGAGGATAAGGTGTGAATTATGAAATAAAATTATAGTAAAAAGTAATATTATTGTCTGAAATTTTTAGGCAATTAATATGCTAACTATTCAAATCGATTAAGATAGAAAAAGAGGAAACCGTCTCTCACCATCGCTCCAAGATGGTAATACATATATATGAGAATTTGGAGCACTCAAGGCGTGTCTTGGTAGCTCAGAGGTTAGAGCATTCCCCTTGTAAGGGAGTGGTCGCGGGTTCATATCCCGCCTAAGTCGTTTCCTTTTTTCCTATCCTATTATTGTCAGTAGCTCAAACAAACCTACACAAATAGTCTATACAAATTGGATGACTTAGAATCACCGTCGCTATTTATGAACCAGCGATAATGTTGTTTAAGCTTTAGGAGTCGCTATAAAACAGTGTTAAATTATACTATCGTTGTAACATGGCGTTTTGTCTGAGGAATAAACTAGACAAAGATTATTTCAGTTGTCTTTATAGCCAACCGGTATTATGAGTCAGCTGTGATTGTTTAATTCAGTGCTTCTAATCGTGTCGTGGCTTATGGCGCATGCGCCCAGTCACAACTACATTTTTGATTCATACGATTGATGTTTTTATGATCGTTAGTAAATCAATGTAATCAAAAGCTGTTAGGTACTGCTTTAATCTTTCTTCTTTATGCTTAGATTAAGCTTTCGAGGTTTGCTTTGGAATATTATTAAGGGAAGGTAAGTATCAGGATGACTTATAAAAATATATAAAAGGTTCACGATATCTGCACAAACATGGTGCCTACTTCTTGTGAAACATGTGTCTTAGATTCACCGAGATTTGTATTATTTGAAAAGATAAATGTCGTAGTTAGAGATTGAAAAGAGGCACACGTCACCTAAACTAGAAGATAATCGCGGGGGCATGTACCTGTTGCGTTGCGCACTCCTTTCATGGAATATTGTTCTTGTTATAGAGAGCACACGACACAAAGCGGGTTTATCTGGACGCATTATGAGCAGCATCTCCGCTCCCAGATCGCGCGATAATACTCGTCGTCGTCGACTCACAAAAGTATAGAGCGTGGCGCACCGGCTCACGATGCACAGTGGTGCGCGGGCGGCTGCGACCGCGACCGTTGTAAGGTGATCTCGAGCCGAGTTGACCTTTGTGCACTACGGGCAACCGCCGTCGATCTTCTTTGTGTCGCGGCTCGCTTGTCAGCGTCTTAGCAAGAAGGAACTTTGTCTTTCTCGAAAAGAAAGTAGGTAGAAAAATCGATGTAAGCATTGTTCCGCCTTCGAGTTAATTCAATATAGTGCTGCTGTCTATCGAACGCCATTTTTGTTTAACATTTGAATAGGTCTTATTGTGCTCGCTGTTTGGCATTATGAATAGCGAGCAGGTGTGTCTTAGGAGGTTTACGGTCGCTGATCTCTGAGGTCTTTCTCTGAACGTTAATAATATTTTTGACATAGTTTCTTTTTAAGTGCGTTCGAAAGTATTAGCAAGCAAAACAATAATAATATAACACCTAATAGTGCCTACCTACAAACTTTACACACTTGTGTGCTAATAGTTAATTAAGATTAGAAGAGAATAGAACCTTTATAAAAAAAAATTGTATAAATTAACATTTTAGAAAGACACAAATGCTAAGAATCGTATATTGGTACCTAACCGTATAATTGAACGTTACAACGATCTTATAAATCATGTTCACAATAATACATCGCTGTCTGGTAGAAAGTTATTTGGTGACTAAAATTAAAGGAAGTTAGTGGGCTATTGTGAAAGAATAAAACGATAAAATGCCTTTGGAGATTATCATTTATATGGTCACCCGCGTCAAATGAGCGATGAGGAACCGAGATGTGTCATCGGATTTTACTATAGAGAGCGACATGTTGTCAAATGCGGGGACTTTGTTGAACCGTGAGATCGACGTCGCAGTCGTGGGCTGGCACTCGTCTACGAGCTTATTAACTTCATTCATTTGGATATGAGCGAAGGCTTTAGTTCTATTCATAAATATTTCCTCCAGTATAATTCGATAAATTTGCTTCCATCATTATCATAAATTATTATGTTTTAAGTAAGCCTGTTGTCTTGTCACGTCATTAATCTAAAGCTGGCAAGCGTAATTTACATCACTAAAATATGCTAATACTGCAAATATTTCATGTATTATATACTACATATAGGTACTTAGTCCATTAGCATACTCGACAAATAGAGATATGAGTTGGCAAGCGCTAAAATACTTAGTATTAGTAGTTAGTTTTTTTTAATAATTACTGTTATGTGGCGATTTAAATGGTCCCCAGTTCCAAAAACATTATCTAATTATGGCGTTAGTCCATTATATAGAAAAACAAAAGCAAAAAGTCTTGAAAGAACGTTTAATAGGTTTCCAGATGACGCATAGAGCACAAGCATGGGGCAGAGCCCATAGTTAGAATACAACAATGACAGATGCGCCAATTTAGCCCGTGTCACCTCACCCACCTCCCAATAGCAATTAACTACGGTATAGGAAACGGTCAGCTGGCATATTTTTTCAACTAATCTGGATCAGTTGGTCGAATTTTATACGTCTGCTGACCCATATGTCTCGTAAACGTAACGTTTCTCAACATACCCATATATCTAACTGGAATAATAGTAGGTAGGTATATGATAAATTTTACTCAAGTAAAATCACCTAGATGATGGATTTTTTTTGAGTAATCAGGGTGACACGTTGGCTATTAGGATGCTGGGTATTTCTGCTCGCCAAACGATTCACGGGTATCGTTACCTTTATTTTGAAATCTAACATGTACCTACCACAACTGCACATGCATTTCACCATTATAGGCCAATGCCAGACCAGGACCAAGGCTGCTGAACTATCAGGAGCCCTGATCCATTTTTGGAAGTGATTACACTGGTTACTATCAACCGACTTTTCCGTGAGTAGCTTCTTTTTATTATAAATATAAATGTTGTCGTGTAAGACAGTATAAAACATGAATAAAAGAAGGAGCAAGTAAGCCCATCCCAGGCTCTAAAGTGCCAGCATTGGATGTTACTTTGAGCTCTTACATATTAACATTCTACCGACTTCTTTTGTTCGCCGAAAATAAAATTTACCCGAAAGTTACCAGAATTATCCTTAAATGATAAACACAAAATACATAGTCAGACAATCGACAATACAATGTAAGTAGGTAGTCCCGTAGTATACCTGTACACTCGCCGCGCAGTGGCCGCTACATACTACACACTTCAGAGGGACAAGGCACAAAGTATTCCATGAATGTGTAATCAGAGAGTTTATTGATCGTGGTAAGATTAACACCACTCCGCATTGTCTGTCTTGGCACGTCTTAAATTTTCCCTTTTTGTGCCAATAACTTAAGGAATTCACGAATTAATTTTTTTCTTCGTCTTTATGAATGTCGTCGTTTATCACTTCTTGAAAGAAATATTCCTTCTTATGTTGCGCTTTCGTAACCGCTTTTCAATTGTACGTTGAATATTTTATGACTATGTTTTGAACCTAAATAGAATTTATTTAATTAAGTAGGTACGTTAGTATCAACGGCAGTAGCCAAGAAAGGGCAGGGGAATATCGATTACTTAGCATATAATAGCGACGTACTCAGCATTTGATTTAAGATCGATCTGAATTTAGGGAATACAGTACCTAGATAGCTTTTTCCCGAACAATGATATACGAGTAGGCAACAGAGTTCGTACAGAGTTGAAAAATAAACTAAACCACTAAATGAATAACCCCATTATTCATCTTAAAGCTAAGTAACATAGGTAGACCAAATCTGTTCTAGTAACACGTAATTACTTTTACTACTGACTTACTAACTTGCATTAAAACTCAAGGGTAACTATACTGTACGTATGGAGTTGGTGTGTCTGTTAGTCATTGTGCACCTGCACCTACAAAACTAAGCAAGACCTACTTCACGGATAAAGATCATTCAACACAATTAATTTATTATGTCTAAAAAACTCTGTCAATATTCTAAAATGTATTCATCATCATCATCATTTCAGCCGAAAGACGTCCACTGCTGGACAAAGGCCTCCCCCAAGGATTTCCACAGTGACCGGTCCTGCGCCTTCCGCATCCATGCCCTTCCCGCGACCTTCACCAGGTCGTCGGTCCACCGTGTGGGAGGCCTGCCTACACTGCGTCTTCCGGCGCGTGGTCGCCACTCGAGAACTCTCTTGCCCCAACGGCCATCTGTTCTACGAGCTATGTGCCCTGCCCACTGCCACTTAAGTTTGGCGATTCTGTGTGCTATGTCGGTTACTTTAGTTCTCCTGCGGATCTCCTCATTTCTGATTCGATCACGCAGGGAAACTCTGAGCATAGCACGCTCCATCGCCCTTTGGGTGACCTTGAGCCTTCTTATGAGGCCCATAGTAAGGGACCAAGTCTCAGTTCCGTAGGTCATCGCTGGCAACACACACTGATCGTAGACTTTAGTCTTGAGACACTGCGGTATTTTGGACGAGAAGATATTACGAAGCTTCCCGAACGCTGCCCAGCCGAGTTGGATTCGACGATTGACCTCTTTCTCAAAGTTGGACCTGCCTAACTGGACTGTCTGTCCCAGGTAAACATATTCGTCGACAACTTCGAGTGTAGAGTCTCCAACCTTTAAAGAAGAAGTGGGTGCGACATGGACATTTGACATAATTTTCGTCTTGTCCATGTTCATTTTGAGGCCCACTTGTTGGGAGGCTCTACTGAGGTCTTCGAGCATTGTGCCTAGGTCTTCCAAGGTCTCAGCCATGACTACGATATCGTCAGCGAATCGAAGGTGAGTGATGTACTCGCCGTTGATATTGATGCCGAGTCTTCTCCAGTCCAGGAGCTTGAAAACATCTTCCAGGCCGGCGGTGAACAGTTTCGGAGATATAACGTCTCCCTGTCTCACCCCTCGCTGCAACTGGATAGGTTTTGAGCTTTGATCCTGGAGGCGGACTGACATGGTGGCGTTTTCGTACAAACACTTCAGCGCTTCGATATATCGATAGTCAATTTGGCACCGTTGGAGAGACTGTAGCACAGCCCAGGTCTCGATCGAATCGAAGGCTTTCTCATAGTCCACAAACGCCAAGCAGAGTGGCTGATTATACTCCTCAGTCTTCTGTATAATCTGTCGCAGCGTATGTATGTGGTCTATGGTGCTAAAGCCTTTTCGGAAATCGGCTGGAAGTCGTCGAACCTGCGAGCGAGACGATTCGTAATGACTCTCGAAAACAACTTGTAGACATGGCTCAGAAGCGAGATGGGTCTATAATTCTTCAACAAGGTTTTATCACCTTTTTTGAAGAAGAGTACCACCACACTTCTGTGCCATGCCTTAGGCGTTCGTCCCTCGAGTATGACGGAATCAAATAGCTTCTGAAGAGCTTTAAGTATTGGTGTTCCACCAGCTTTTAGAAGTTCAGCCGTGATCCCATCATCACCCGGTGCCTTATTGTTCTTTAGCTGTTTGAGAGCCATTCTAATCTCGTACAGGCTGACGTCCGGGATATCCTCGGTATAGTGTCGGGTCAATCTGGCTCTTGGGTCTTTGGCCAGATTATTAACAGATTGCCATACACTCGTGTATAATTGTCCGTAGAACTTCTCGACCTCTTCCAACAGCTCCGGCTTCGACGAAATAATTCTGCCATCCTCCGCCTTCAGCTTATTCAGTTGGCTTTGACCAACAGACAGATCCCTTGCGAAAACCTTTGAGCCTTTGTTGCTCTCAATCGCTTCCTTAATACGAGTCGTATTAAATTGGCGTAGGTCGCGAGTCAAGGACTTGGAGATCTGTCTGTTTAAACGCCGATACTGAGTAGCATCTTCAGAGGACTGCAGAACCAAATTTCGTCTTTGCTCCATGAGTTTGTTGGTGAGGTCCGAAATCTTTTTGGTTCCTTTTGAACGACGGGCTTTGAAGATCTTAGACCCAGTCGTTTGGACAATTTCCACAAATCTGTCATTGTAATCATCCCAATCATCTAAAATGTATTAGATTAGTAAATATGTATATCAATGAAATAAAAATTGAAGAAACTTACTTTTGGAAACTCCCATATCAGTTTCACCATCTCATAAGTAAATAGTGCCTTTTAAGGAACTATAGGTACTTATCCAACAGGGACGAAAAATTTTAAAAAAAAAAGTATATTGGGCAAAACTGAGTGTTAGCCAACTGTAAAGATTTTTATTACGTAAGTCACGTACTTTATGATCCTACTAATATTATAACCGCGAAAGTTTGTAAGTATCGATGAATGGATGTTTGTTACATTAAAATCCATTTTAATGAAACTTTATACTAATATAGCTTATACATCAGAATAACACAGGCTACAATTTATAACGACAACCGCTATTATAGCGATAACTGATATCCATGCGGGCGGAGCCGCGGGCAAAAGCTAGTATAATTATATAGATCAGCTTCATCTAACAGGTTAACAAAAACTTTGATAGCATAAACTTTTTGTAGGTAATATGTAGTTTGTAGCTCTATTGAAACTAATCTAATACACTACATAATATATTACGGTACTTGATAGGCGTGGAACCATTGCCATTAAATTACGCGCATGATGTATAGCTCGACTTCGGCGCATATGCGCATCCTGCGAAAGCACGTGCCGTCCACGCGGCCGGAAGTGCCTCGCCATCGACCCACTTACGGCGACCTTCGCGTTATATCGTTTATATTTCAAACATTCCCAAAGGACCCGTTCAACATTAGAACAAACATAAACCAGCTAAATAATTCTTCTCAAATAAATGTTATGGCTACGAACGAAGTAAATGCCCATTCTAGCCGCTCTCTGTAATTTTTTTTAGTGTTTACACTGAAATACATGACAGAACATTGGTTCGTTTTTCTTTCTTTGAAAACAATTTTTCTTTTAAACGAAATTATTAAAAAAGAATGCTCTTAGAAGGCTCTTATTCTAACTCTAGCTCTATATTCGTTTGGTCTAAATCCACTTTTATAGAAGCGAATAACCGATTTTTGGAAAATAACACAATCCTTAGGTTTATACATCTTGCCACATGAACTGAAATAACTAGATGAAAATTTAAGGAGCCGAAATTGTAGGAAACCCTTTATGAAGGAGATGTCTTAGGGTGACGTCTCCCGTAATTCTTACGAACAACTGATAAAAAAACTGCAAAAAGTGACTGATGTTTCAGCGACGGGCAATAACCATTTCAGCCTCCCAGGACCTGTCCCGATGGCTCAGTAAGTAGAATATAGAAAATGACTGACGCGGGATCAAGTCCCATCCTGGAAATTGCCTTGTTTCAATTTTAATTTATCTGAAACGTTAGCTACGCCTCAAAGAAATAGATCCGTCTTCCTACAATCCCGGGTGCTTCAAGCGGGGTGTTAAAAAATATTTGATTGTAGTAGTATTTGTATCTGAAATGGGATTGAATGTATCATGAATGCAAACTAAAGGTAATAATGCAATCTATATAAAAATAATCATATCTAATGTTCCTATGCATTATTTGATAGTGGCAGTACATAAATATAACGTATCGAAAATGATTACACTTCAGGTTTGTAGTAAGATGAGACTCAATAAAAAGTTATCTGCGAGTTATTTGCATAGGGAGTGTTGACAAAGCATAGGTATAACGATAAGGTTCGGACAGGTTGTGGCGCCTTATCTCGCGACGGGACATCCGCACGTTATTCGGACGTGCGCTATCCAACTAACACAGTTTTATTATCTTGCATCCCCAACACCGTCGTGGTCATATCAACGTATCGCCGACCACGTGATAAAATGCTAATTTAATATCAAAACTACCTTTGAAAGGCGGAAGATTCATGTTGTATCAAATGCAAATTGACCATTGTTATAACTGAATGACCACTTTGATGATAATTCGTGGCCGTAATCATAATTTGAAATGACTACTGTAACAGGTTCTAGAATGTAGATATTTTTTTATATATATACATATATAAATATTTACACTCAGTAGAAATCAAACCCGCAATCTCCAACTTCGCAATCGAAAGCTCTAATGATACTGATATCGCCTATCTAAGTATACATTTACTTTCGATACTCGCACTTGGAACTCTAGTGTCCGCTCTCTAGCAACTCAATTACTTGGTTTAAGCCCCATTATTACCCCAACTCCGAGAGTAAGAGCGCTATCACGCTATCCGATATCCGATATCGGTTGAAAGCCAAATTGTCCGGCCCGATATCGGTTATCGGAGCCGACAACGCTGTGTTGGCCCAATATCGGATCAAAAAGAGACTAAAACAGCGACTGCAAGCAATTTTCGACCTTAATGATATTTTCTTGGTTACGTGTCATTTCGCAGTCGAAATTGGCTTGCACTTTTTCAAAAAAATAATCTCCCTAGCATAAGTCTGTGCTTTCGAGCAAATGGCCGTATCGGGTCGATTTTATCGGACATTTGTGAAAACAGCACATGGTGTGGGCTATCGGAGGCCGGCTATTGGCGTCCGACACCGATATATCAGATATCGAATGAATGTGAAAACGCTCTAAAGCTCATTTGTCAATCAGTAGATGTACTGTCTTATAGGTGAGGTTGGCTCGAGCCCCAAAGATCTTGGTGGTACCCAGATATAGGTACAAAAAAAAGACAGGACTCTACTACCAGGTAAGTTCTTCATCCCCGAAATTAAATTTGAAGGTAAGTACTAATACGCGCGCGCTCGCCGGTTGACAAAGAATACAATAATATAAATACATTACTTTCGACGTGAGGGAAAATATCACACCACATTATAAATAACGAGAACTCGCGATCAGGTTAAAAATATCATTGCCAAGATCGCACAGCAATAAGTAGAGACAAGTTGCCGGTGTACGAAGCCCATAACGCAGCACGATGTTCGCTGTACAGATTATAGATATTTCAGTTCAAGATCAATATGAATACAGATATACAAGAATAGTGAGTACTGCCCCTCTGGACTAGTGGCAACTTGTTGGCATTTGGTAGAAAAGAATGGAGAATGTATGAGATTTGACGTATATGACAGTTAACGCATGTCATTAACGTCAAATCGCATACATTCGTCATTCTATTCCATCAAACGCCGGCCACCGAATTGCCACTTGTCTTAAGAGGGGGTTAATGGTAGAACGAAAAGGGTATGATAAGGTAGGTGAATAACACACCAAGCATGTACCTGAGGCACGTCTTTATAGGTAGGTAAGCCGAGGTCGACCTAGCAGAATATACTCTGACCTAATTGATGATTGCTGATTGGGACCTAAACATAAACCGGCGAAATGCGGGTGCTAGCACCTCTGCCTACCCCTTCGGGGATAAAGGCGTGAGTTTATGTTATGTTTTTTTTATTTGATGATTGTCTTGAATAAAAAGATAGGTTAATACCGGCGGGATTGTATGAAAGGTAATGACAGTAGACGTAGCTTGTGAAGTGTATAAGAAAAGAAACAATTGGCGCGCTGTTGCCTGTGCCTGCCCTGGAGAGAATAAAGCGTGGGTAATATACTATACTACATATATAGTATCAATAAAAAATAAGTTGTTTATCAAAACGCGACAAGTTGACGGCCTCTTTCATATACATACCTACCAATAAATGTAACAGGGCAGCGTGTTTCTTAAGTTGCGTCGCCAATCGATCATACCTAATCGATAACGATGAAATATGATATTTAGGTACAAATGACTAATCATTATCGATGAATAATTAAATATAGGCAAGTGATCGGTCACGTTTGTTAAAACGCGAACATAATGAGTAATTAGAATTCAATAGTAAATTTTGGAATCGGTTTGCCATGTCTCTCTTCTTCATCCGAGTATCAATGCCAGTTGTATCCGAAGCTTGCACTTGGAGTCCGTTCTCATAATTTGATTGGTTTTTACGTGAGCGATTGACGTCTAACATTCTGTCCCTAAAGGCAAGCTTGCATAAGGGCCTCATCTATTTATCAGCACATGTGCCTACGAGCTGCCAGGTAAAGTAGTCAACGTATCTTTAGACTAGACTCAACTTAATACGCTTTTTAAAAAAACTGGGTATAGGTCACAACGGGATCTACGGGGTTTATGCACATTAATAAAATTGCATCCATATTAATACCATTTTCAGGCTGAATGTAGAGATCTTGATCTATTAGTAATTTTACTAACTATTAAAAAGTCGAACTCAAAGGAATTCATTTAATGTAAATTATAACACATTTCATGGATACAATTCAATTAAAAATAAAAATAAGTAAGTATACACATTGAATTCTTTTAATGGCTATTGAGAATTATTATTTGTAACGAAGGTGTTTTTTGTCAACATTTATTTAATTATGTTCCTATTTCTGTATCTACTATTTAATCATTCCAAGAAAGATTTTAATTTTTACAAAGGTATTTTTTATGACCAACAAACAAATCTACAAAATATTTTCTAAAGTTTACGCGAATAATCACTCATTGAAATAAAACCACTAAAGGTTAAACCAACAAAGTGGTTTTATTTCAAATCTACAAAATATTAATGAGGTTTTACTAATAGTATAATTTTAAAAGTCCGACTGCAGATGTAGGTACCCTTCCACTTAGTACTTAGGTGCACAGTTGTCTTTTGCTAGTAAAGGCCCTCGCTCACTAACAGTCCGCCTGCAGTTTCTGATATGTCCGGCGGTCTGCAGTCCTAAGCCGACAGTACCCACACACTAAAGCAATTTTGGCCTTTCGGTAATTCCCTGTTGTCACTTTTGCGACCACCCACTAGCCGTTGTGAGTCGACAGTTTCCTGCCGTACGATCGCTTACCGGTGTGTGCTCGTTCGCCCTGATGGCCTAGAACTGTCCGGCCTAGGGCTGTCCGAAATCGTTCGGCAGCCACACACTGTCGGGTCGTATTAGTCGTCAGACCAAAATCGTTAACGAAACTGCGAGTGTTTGGGTTGTTGTGATTAACTGACGGATCTATATCGTCCGGCCGTCGTCCGGTAAACTGATAGTGAGTGGGCGCCTTAAGTAGGGTCACCATCACCGGGCTTAGTCACTCTCATCTAATACTGTGGCTGTTTAAAAGCACTGATAGTCGTTTTGTACCCTCAGATGAACATCTATTGCACATTGAAAAATTAAGACATAGATACTTTCTTAAGCACTTTCAGACATGAAAAAGTACGGTCTGGCTGAATACCATTTAATATTGTTTATTATTCATATTTACTTTTTGGTAAAAGAAATGCAGTAACATTAGGTCCTTTTTTAGAAGGTACAAACGTATATATTGATTTGAAATATTCAGAACTGAACCACGAACTAGGAACACCTCATAATATTCACCAATATCATCTTAACGGTGAACCTGGTTACTGCCAAGACTTCCGCCTTGGAACCGCTTTCCTCCATGTATTTTTATATGGCATATTTTGACTATTTTAGGAGCGGCTTTCGTCTGATTTTCCAACCTTGAGAGGAAATCCTGTGCCTGAACCTCGACCGATGAGAGGCAGGTGTGTGCTGACAGGTGAGGTTGATTTAGGCCCCATACACCCTCAGTTAATATAAAACTATTTCTACGATATTGTTCATATCAATACACGGAACCCTGCACGTTTTATTGTTCAAATAGCACTTAGCCTATCTTTTTTACTGTTTAGAGCAATATTATGAATCAGCAAGAGAAGACATAAACATGAGAAATATGTAGGTTTGCAAATCCTTGTGTAATTAAAAAAAACTACACGTGATTTCTTGTGACAGTATTTTGACCTCAAAAGTCACTTGTTACTAGGTAAAACAGCACCTCTTAATATCTGCCTACATCTGCAGTAAAGAAACTACTTAGTATGTATTATCGATTTATGTAAGTTACAAATATGGAAGTAGATGGATATTGAAGAGAATATGGAGTTGAAATACGTTCCTAATATCACACTTGTAATCATTACGAAAAAAAACAACAAGATGCTCGAGGTAAAATAAGCATCAACACGGTTAACTGAAGACACAACAGTGCAATTGTACCTCTTAAACCTTGAACAATAACCTGTTCAGATGCCAAAAAAAACTTTTTTTTTTCAAAAATCTTTTATCCGTATCCAAAAAGTTTAATGGCATTTTGCATTGCGCCAGTCGGGGTATTGTAGAACGGCAAGGAATGTGTATAAAATCAACAACGCCTTGAATCACACACACCCGATTATTGTAGAATAGTCCAGTAAGAAAATAGTTTACACCTCTAGTAAAAAAATCTAAAGATATTTTGTTTGGACAAAGAGAAATTCGGTTTAGCCGGGAAACATTGTGCGTGGGAGACACGTCTAACGAATATCTGAGTGGGTTTCAGAGGTTATGTAGCATGTGGCATTGCGCTGGGTGCGGGTAGTGTTGGGAGCCCGAGCATAAATTTGCAGCGCGAGCGCGGCCGGTGGCGGCTTGATGTTCACGCCTACAGAGGCTTTGCGGACCTGGTGAAGTCGCGCGACTGCGCACAACGATCTGCACGTTCTTAGCATATCTGAATCTGTCTACACGCCGCAGCGCACCGCCACCACTGCCAGATATGGGCAAAAATTTAAACACGGAACGTACATATCTGAGTGGGCCTCTACCTACACATAAAGAGCTGCGTTCGTGCTTTCTTCATGTCCCGCCCCTGTATGGTAAACAAAACAAAATCTTGTCGACGATCTGTATATCACACAGGTGCCGCACATTATAACAACAACCATAAACGTAATGCATCATAGAAATCTAAACTGTAATGGTGAAGGTCAATGATTGCCAAAAACAGATTAAAAACTTGGGTTTATTAAGAAAAATTATGAGATAAGAAAGTTCATCTTAAAAGTCTAATTCTATAATTTGATTGACAAAGCCCAGAAAGCGTTCGATGCATATCGTAAGTACAATAGATTGGTTTTTGCGCGTCTCGTTACCTGCATGAGCCGTGTCCCACGGCCTCGGCGCCTCAACAGGTGTGCACCTGAGACCAGACGCGCTTTTTCATTACGGACATACAATCAAACAAAACGAACTACATGCTCGTTTGAGAATGATGCTCCGATTCATTCATCGTTCGCCGTGGAATTCTTTTATATTTGCTGGCCGAACTCGATCTTATTTTTATTGTCTCGATTCACCATTACATGGTAGGTATGTGTGTGCCTCAACGACGATTATGTAGATTCTCTTATTGTAAAAAAATATTAAAGATCAATAACATGGGAAATTCGGTTGTTATGGTGGGGATATATGTATATACAACACTTCCTTAAATAATTATTACACAACATAATAGGTACCATTCATAATAAAATAAAATAAAAATATATTCTGTCATCCATACTAATAGTATAAATGTGAAAGTGTGTGTGTCTATTTGTCTGTCTTTAATGCCTAAACCACTGAACCGATTTAGATAAAATTTGGTATAGGGTAGATTGGTCCTTGAGAAAGGATGTGAGCTATGTTTGGTCGCGATAACCGACGATGTGGGCGGAGCCGCGGGCAAAAGCTAGTATTCTATGCAGCGCTTTCTAGACCCAAAGTAAGCATCGCTAATACCACCTTAATACAATACCCAGACCAAAGCAAAAAAAAAAAACCAATATAAACAATCGACTGGTAGAAAATTAAAACACAAAGTTGAATGAAATTCGATATAATATGTAATACCTATCTAATTAGAAACATTATGAAATAACTTTAAAGATTTTATATTACAGGTTAAATATAAAATATCTCTTAAGTTGTCACACGTGAGATTTTGACATGTAATTTGCTGATCTATTATATTTTAATAGCATGTGTCACGTGCTCGTGACAACCTTGATAAAGTGCTGGACAAAACATTGCAAGCAGGGCGCTGTCGCATACCTATGGCCCATTTAAACCTGACACTGCCACATAACGTAAATGTGTACTCTACACTACACTTACACATACGATTTTTTCGTATTTATCTGCATAACAGAGATTAAAAGGCATTAATTTTCAAGTACTTAAATATACCTAAGAAGTATCCATACTTAAGCTAGTCTAGCATATAGGTACACAATATTTTAACACTTACTTTAACCTTGAATAATTCGGATGGGACATAGCTAATATTGATTTTATATGTTTACATATGCATAGATATCTGTAGAATATCATAAACAAACAGATCAACAAGTCGCACTGTTAGCTTTATACCATTTTATCGATAAATTTGTTCTTGATTTAGAGAGCCCATAAAAGATAAATGCAGCCGTAACCTTGATCTACACACATCTTGATATTGGAAATTGTAGGCAAACAAAGGTGGGTAAATGTATTGCGTATTGGAATACGAGCTGTATTCCACGAACGATATCAACATAGTGATGATAATAATAATAGCAACCTTGAATTTAAACACAATTCAAATACTGTTGGCTACAAATTTTATGTTCTCATAAACCATATTGATAAGATGGTTCACTTTCTCACGCAGCCAGTGAATAACGCCAAATGGTATTCACTAACAAAACGAAGTCCTTTGAACAACATTGTGTTTACCTGAATCAGCTGATTTTATGGATTCGAACGGCTTGAATGAACATATTAAGGCTTCTCTGTAGGGCAACTACCTGCGATTTTCTTGTCAATTGAAATTGCGTTGAGAAACATGCACCTTACGGTGGGAAAAGATAATGTGTGCTGAGTATGATTTTGATTATGCGAGTGTGACTGACATCGCAACATTTATTTCACTCAGGAGGTCCAGATGCGTATATCAACTGAGTTTGTTCCTGTATCGATTGAATTCGGTGTAATGGAGCAGTGATTTATTTTCTAATTAAATCGAAGCGTGTGTAGGTTGATTTAGGCGTATATTGTAGTGTCTGGGCGTTCAGTTGCGCGGTGTACAGACGCAGCGTGGCATAGCCGGTCGCTATCGATGCCGACCGATCGCGTCGTGTTAATTACTTTCATTAAGGGCAATTGTCCTGCTCAATCGGTTTGATCAGTCAGTTTGCCGCCGCTCGATATTTCCACTCAATACCATTAGTTTGTTTCGTACGAAATAACTCTTACATGAATGGTGTACATGTTCTTATCTAGGTTCTAATTGAAGTTTTGAGATAGTTTGTGAGTCTAAGAGCAGACTGCTAGCACAAATTGCGAGTCAGAACGATATATGATCTTGTATTATGCGTTCATTATTTTCATCAAATAATTAAGTGAAGCTTCTGTGGCGTGGCGTTAGTGAACGCGGCTGCTACGCAGAAGGCGCGGGTTCGATCCCCGCTCAGTGCAAACATTTGTATGCATGAATGTTGACGCCATTTCGGTTACTGTATTTGCAAAAAAACTACTAATTTGATAATATTATTATCATAAGGGAATTAAAGCAGACTACTGGAAACTACTACTACAAGCGGGTGGAGCCGCGGGCGTCAGCTAGAGTTACTATACCTAAGTTTAAGATTGAAACTGGTAGCAGGATGCCCATCGATAACACTAGCGAACAATAAGCTATATTTCTCGATTAGCCATTAGCATACCTACCATTGTAAAGCGTTAATCCTATATCCGGAAACACCAGTAAAGAAATCTGATAACCTGTGCTATTGCCCCGAGCAACTCACCAAGGCTATATAGTAATGGAAATTACTTAATAATTATTTTCTCGAGTACCTAGTTAACACTAGTTCAGGTATGCTTCTCACACAGGCATTATTGGTTTACCTGTTAGGAGTCTCCAAGAATTACAAATGTACAGAACTATCTTCTTGGTCAATAAATAAATTAAAAAAAAGAAACATTATTCAAATTTCATTGTAATAATATCTTCAAGCACATGACATTCTTCAGCGTATAATTAAACCATACCGTATGCACGATGACGGTTGCCACAATTACCTATATAGGTACCTACAATTAGTAAACATGTATAGGTACTTGCATTAAACCTATAAAGCTGCGTACACACGTACGAACAAATTTGATTCGTTCCAGCATGTGTGATGTGTGATGTGTATACCTACCACTAACGAACCGTGTGTTCAATACTCGGTTCTTCAAACATGTTCGCGGCGATCCTATCTGTATGGTCCTTCCTCCTACCTGTTCGAATAGTTTTATCAAATGTTACGTAAGAAAACTGTTCGTAAAGAACTGTTACAGGCGTTTATTTTTTAAACGAAACTGTTGCCCACCATCTAGGATCCACTTTAAACAATATCTTATGAATCACTGTTATCACCAAAAATCTTTCCGCTACTTCAAAATCGACCGGCGACTCTACAAACAGCGCTGTATTGGCGACTAACGAACTCAATTCAAACTATGTTCGCGTCCATATTCGGATATGCCGTCCAGACGTACAAACCAAATGTTCATGTTTGATGTTTATGTTCACTATTTTCGTGTTCGTACGTCTGTACGCGGCTTAAAGGTAGTGTTTTTACAGCAAAGGGTAAATTCCTAATGCTACGGCTACACTACCGTGATATGCCATTGATTACCGCCATAATTTCACCAACGCCTAGGTGTAGCCACGATTTGTGGCTATAATTATACAATGCCAATCAAAATTTTAAAGTGAAAACTTCTTTAGCGGCGTTGGGTGGATAAAAAGTGTTAAACTCGCGTCAGGATTACTTGACCTTTGAACCGTAACCGACTACTGACGTCATACAACATTAAAACAGCTACAGATTGTTTATTTTGTTAAGTGCGTTAAGAAGCTTCGTGGCTTAGCGGTAAGCGCTTCGACTGTAAATCCTTATGATTTCAGATAGTACTGGGTTCGAAACTGGGCTTCTGACACCTTTTGTGATAATTTTTTCTTATTGTAATTTACTACTTTTTGTGATTATTTTTTCTTTTTGTAATTTATTACTTTTTGTTAATATTTTTTCTTTTTGTAATTCATTAATTTCTTCTGAAAGAAATTATTGAAAGGTTCTATGATTGGCGCTATATTATAGTTATGGTATGGTATGGTATGGTATGGTGTGTTCTTTTTATCTTTTTCTCTGTATATAACGAAGAAAAAAAGAAAAGGTTTTGCACTTCTGCCGGCACTCCCGGAGTGCAATTTTTTTGACATATTAATTGATGACATTGGCACTTCACAATGCCGTAATCATTGCAGTAACATCCCGGTAGACGGCAAGGTAGTATGGCCCCAGTATTAGAGTGGAAGTCGCCAATAATGACGACGACGGCAGCAGAATTTTAGTACGAAGAAAAAAAATTCTAAACAAAAACAATCTGTTTGCTTACCAGAAGCTATTTGACATGCTTTGGCTGTCTGTGTTCAATAACCATCAGAAGTGTTCTCCAATCGGTAATTGTGTAATTACGTAAACAATGGCCATCGATTATATGGCAATCATGGTTGCTTTCCCTGAAAATTAACATCAGATTTTTTCAAACTCCAAATAGGACCATTTCCTCCAGAACTACCTTCTTCTCCAAAGTTTGTCAAAGATAGTACTTTATTTTTTTTACGTCCGGGAAATCCCCACGGGTATCCCCCCCCCCCCTTCGGAGCCGAAGGGGGAGGTTATGTCGGACTCGAACCGACTAAACCGCACGCCGTCTGTGGGTCGATGTGCTAGGCCGAAGGTGAGGTTGTCTTGTGACATATCCCTCGCACCCCGGCTGACCCAGGGCCATTCCTCTCGGTCTGGCCCTCCTCGGAAAGATAGTACTCAATGTAGTTATTATTTACCGAAGCAATAAATAATTTATAATGTATTAACTATCTAGTTATGTACTACAATGTAAGAGTTAGTACTTATCAAAAGAATGCTATACAGCTATGCCAATTATGTACCTATTCAAGTTGTTAAGGACTGATAAAAATGCGAGTAGGTAATAGTAGTAATTGTTGTTACTACGTAGTTCGTTTGCGTAATCATTATTTCATTGATAATAACAACTATTGATTATTAAATATAGGCACTACCAATAGAATGATACCATTGACAATGACCACTGCCCCTTCACTCCGATTGAACAACCGTATCTAACGTAAACACGCGCGTTCATCTTTTAGTTTGGTTCGACACATTTAAGTGATTTAAGTTTAGTTTTACACCACGCCTCGATCTGGAAAGGCCACCGTTTCAAAACTGGAAAATAAACGAAAATACTATGGCAGTTCTTACCGAATGCCAAACTTTTTTACAATTTTTGTAAATTTTCGTTCAACAAAAATATAAAAAAATAAAATTACTTGTTGCACTCCGGACTCCTGTGCCGGCAGAAGTGAAAACGTTTTCTTTTTTTCTTTCTTCGTTATATACAGAGAAAAAGTTAGATAGAACATACCATACCATACCTATAATATAGCGCCAATAATAGAACCTATCACTAATTTTCTGTCAGAAGAAATTAATGAATTACAAAAAGAAAAAATAATCACAAAAAGTAATAAATTACAAAAAGAAAAAATAATCACAAAAAGTGTCAGAAGACCAGGTTCGAACCCGGCACTATCTGAAACCATAAGGACTTACAGTTGAAGCACTTACCGCTAAGCTACGAAACTTCTTAACGTACCTAACAAAATAAACAATCTGTAGCTAATGTTGTATGACGTCAGTCGTCGGTTACGGTTCAAAGGTCAAGTGATCCTGACGCGAGTATAAGTTTAGAGAAGAGTTCACTTCAAAAAGCCTCAAACAATATTATCAGAAGCGTTATATGTTTTCAGTAGGAATATAATTATGTTACCGTTAATGTGCGAAAATCAGTTAAAGTACAGATTAACTAGGTATTCTGCAGACTACCGGACGGCGTCAGTTAAAGTGGATAAAAATGATTGGTTCTTACATTAACTGGGTAATCTGTAGACTACCTAGGTAATCTGCAGATTAACGAAAATACGGTAAATTGCATAAAACAGATTCTCATAAAGTCATAAAGTGTTTGTAATGCTGACCTCTTTTCTGAGACTTAACGTTCAGCTTACCATCAGGCGAGGTGGGGCTCCGTCGACATTGCTTCACTTCGGGAACAGGAGGAGCGGGTCAGTGTAACAAAAGTTTTTCGTGCGCCGTCTTCTGCACTTTAACGATGTACCATCAGTTATAATGCAAAATAACTAGGCAAAGTGCGAAAATGAGCTTTTTATCTAAAATTTCGCATCAGATAATCTGCAGATTACCTAGGTAATGTGCACATTAACGGGTTCTGCACTCTTGCAGTAACACATAGGTACATTCCGTATTAAGCCGCGACTACGGAGACAACAGCTACGATATGAAATTCACCGCATTGATCAACAAATTAGTTTTTATACTCAAAATATAAACTAATATTGTTCTTTCATTGCAGATTGCCTGAATAAGATGGATATTCAATTTAATTTTTTTTTTTTTAATTTAACATTATTATTACTACATATCAATGTAGACGGTAATGATACGATAACTCTATAGTAAGTACTTAGGTACTCTTGAAACCTTAAATCCAAACCGTCACCATATCCACACTATGTGAAAAGATTAGAAATCACTAGATAAGTACCACCATGTAGAAATTCTGATAAGCACAAACTGCTTAATCCCTAAGGTAATATTCACGATAATAGGGTCACCAGCGCGAGTGTGATGCCCCCGGTGTTGCACACTTCCATAGGCCACGGTAACCACTTTCCATCAGGTGGGCCGTGTGTTTGTCTGCCACCTAAGTGGTATAAAAAAGTTTTGATCATAATGATTAAGTTATTCATTAAAAAATAACATGGGACCATATCAATAATTGAAATAAAAGTGGGAGTAAAATACAATAAAAGGTTTTACTTATTAATAAAACCAACTGAGTTAACCCTTGAACAGACAGTGGTAAGGTTCAAATAAGTCAGTATATTGATGAATTATGTATAACGTGATATTGCATAACAATTTACATTTAATTATTTTATATTACGCAATATTGCGTTATATCTACATAATAATATAATCAAACCATATGTACGTCCGTAACTACGAAAATTATATTTCCTCAATATTTGAATGAATGACTAACTAAACGCATGAGGTGCGGGAAGGGGGGTGTGTGGTAACTGAGCCATAATTTCGTGAGGCCGAACATCGCTCCAGTGGCGCAATTGGTTAGCGCACGGTACTTATAAGACAGTGTTCGTGAGCAATGCCGGGGTTGTGAGTTCGAGCCTCACCTGGAGCATATATTTTTGGTATTTCATTTTTCTACTATTTTTAGACATAATTCAAATATTAAAATAGTTTTTTGTTAAAAATACAACAGACACTAGTTATATTGGCTATATTATTTAGTAATGAAATGGAAATTCAACTAATTTTTAAATCTTAATTTTACTCTTGTTTTGTTAGGTAGGTGTTTATTTTGTTATATTAATTCGATATTTTTATAGTATGATAAGAAAATAAACAAACTAACTACAAGACACCACATCATTTTATCATGTAGGACATTTAAAGTAATTTAAATAAATTTACTAATAATGGCATTAATCCTAATATAACGAATGCTACGATATTTTGCAACATTTCAAAAAGTTAGCATAAGTCGATCATTAACTTGATGTTATTCTCAAACGCAGTCCAGATGGCGCCACTTCATAAACTTAACCATTAACTTACATTTATATTCAATGGCTCAATATAAGAAAAGCCAACTATTGAATCGCTGAGGAACTTTAAAAAATAGCATTTTCAAGTTTAAAAAAAATCTTTCAAATTCTTTTTTTTTATATAAAGTACACTTCTTTCTATGCGAGCATCAAACAATGCTAGTTGCAGCCGGGGTCCACTCTCCCATACCTCCGGCTTCCCTTTCAATTTGGGTCATTTGGGTTTTTAACGGACGCGACTACCATCTGATACCCCGAACCAACCCTGAGAAGAGTAGCAAGTCTCCATGTACCCCATATTTTCAGATAAATCACTAATAAGACCGTTGACTGTAAGAAGGTAAAATTTAGTAGAAGTGGCCTTTACAATGCCGATATGCCTCTCGAAACCTTCTAAAATTCATCAAAACTGAAATTGGTTAAAATTAATTTGGATAATACGCAAAACCTAAGCTGCATCTAAGCTATATAATAGGAAAGGTTCAACATTGAAAACGTCACACGCACACCGCCTTTGTAAAAATGAACTGTAGGTACCTCTGAGATGGTAGTTCAAAGAAAAAGAAAAAAGGCGTTGTTAGTACACTCTCAGTCGAGCTGCACAACTCCTAAAGTACAAAATACATTAACTACTGCACTGCGGCCTTCCGAATAGAAGAGGTAATTGCTCGAACTTGTACGGTAGTTACACTCTCCGTCATCTCTGCTATAATTGTTATCATTTAGTTAGCGTTATGGTAAAAAATGGAAATAAGTAGATTTTGTAAAATGTGTGACGTGTTTTGCAATTACAAATCACTTAGGTGGCAGACAAGCACACAGCCCACCTGATGAAAAGTGGTTACCGTGGCAAAATGACTTGTGCAACACCAGGGGAGTCACACTCTTGCTGCCGACCCTGTAAGAATAGAGAGTTTCGGTGCCATCAGTGTAAAAGACGAATCAGGAAAAGCCTTTGGTCTTCCCACTGACAGCACAAAAATCTCCAGTGAGTGATTTTCGTCATTTTTTTTTTTTTTACGTGCGGGAAATCCCCACGGATAGCCACCCCTCCCCCGCTCCCGCGCCTCCTTTCGGAACTTATACAGTGCCGAAAGGGCCCTCGCTTCCAGGATCCACGGTGGCAATCCGGCCAGGAGACTCGCCGCTTCGAAGGATATCGTGCGGTATCCCCTGATGGCCCTGGAGGCCATCGTACTCTGCGCCGTACGGAGCAGAGGCAGGAATCTGGCCTCCAGGGTGTCCGCCCACACGGGGCACCCGTATAGGGCCATGGACCGCACGACACCCGCGTAGAGTCTCCTGCAGGAGGACTCTGGGCCTTCAAGTTGGGCAACAACCGGCCCAAGGCATTCGCCGTGAGCACCAACTTGGGGCGCAGACTTCGGCAATGCTGTCCGAAGTCCCATCGACCATCAAGCACGAGCCCCAGGTATTTCAACCAGGGCTTGATGTCGATGGGAGTACCTCCCACTGTTAGGCTGGCTCCCGGGCCTGGCCTGCGCCGAGGGCCATGAAAGAACATGGCCTCGGACTTGTGCAGAGCCACCTCGAGACCCAGCCGCCGGATCCTGTCGACGACCTGAGCAACCGCGGTCGTGGCCCTCAGGGTCGCTTCGCGGTGCGTAGCCCCGCTCACCGTCACTAGCGTGTCATCCGCGTAACACGTGACGGTGGCCCCGTACGCGAAGTCACCGCGAAGCACCCAGTCGTAACCGATGTTCCACAGGAGCGGCCCCAGGACCGATCCCTGCGGAACACCGCACGACATCTCACGCCTACCGACTCCCGTCGAACTTGGGTAGATGACGGCTCTCTCCGTCAGGTACGCCCCGACTATGCGGCGGAGGTAGAGAGGCACGTCGTGGTACACGAGTGCCTCCCTGATGCAGCTCCAGGGCAAGGTGTTGAAGGCGTTGGAGATGTCCAAGGACACCGCCAACATCACCTCGCCCCGGGCAACCGCATCCCCCGCCAGAGTCCTCACACGCATGATGGCATCCACAGTGGAACGCCACCGGCGGAACCCAAACTGGGTGTTCGCCAGGTCCGGCCCCACTCTAGAGAGATGCTCGACGAGGCGCTTGGCAATAACTCTTTCGAAGAGTTTGCCCACCTCGTCGAGCAGCACTATGGGCCGGTACCCGGACGGCTCGTCCGCCGGGTGTCCCTGCTTGCGGATGAGGACCAGTTTCCCCGTCCTCCACATCTTCGGAAACTAGCCCCGCTCCAAACATGCGCTGAGGAACCCTCTCAGTCGGGGTTCGAGGCCGTCTTCCCCTAGAGCTAGGACCCACGCACGGCCTGGAATGCCGTCGGGTCCCGGGGCGGTGCTTTTCTTGGCCCTCATCCTTCGCACCGCCAGCTCTAGTTCTACCCAAGTGACCTCGGGCACGTCGTCGTCAATCACCACACTGGGCGCCGTAGGCGACCGAGGCGGCGGAGCCATCTGCGGCGGAACATGTTCCGCTCGCGCCGGGAACAGGGATTCCACCACTCCTCCGAGCAGAGCCGGCTCGAGCACCTGGGTCAGCGGAGGGGCCCAGGGGCGCAGCTTTTCTCTTACCATAAGGTAAGGCCGCCCCCATGGGTCCCGCTCCAGCGTCTCCAGGAGGTTTTCGCCATTAGCTGATATAACTTTTCAACAGATATAATCAATGTGCAAGACTTTACATAAATTTTGATATGGACATGATTTTAACGAACAAGATATCTTCTTTTATTTTCAACATTAATGTCACCCACATCCCTACCACTGTAAGAGCGTTTTCACCCTATCCGATACCCGATATCTGATATCGGAAGAAGTCAAATGTATTACATATGTATCTGTCTTAACGCCGTCCGGGCCGATATCGATATAACCACTGTGTTGGCCAGATATCGGATCACAAAGAGACTAAAACAGCGACTCCAAACAATTTTCGACCTTAATGACATTTTCTTAGTTGCGTGTCTTTTCGCGTTAATCACTCAGACGCTGATCACGAATAAAAAAATCGATACTATGTCATGTTAATAACGTCGAAAATTGCTTGCACTTTTTTCTTTTTTTTCATTCCTTGCATCCCTAACTAGTCTGTGCTTCCGAGCAAGTAGTGGCAGTATCGGGCCGATCGGATATCGGCGTCCGACACTGATTTCGTATATCGGATATCGGATGAATGTGAAAACGCTCTTACTCGTGTAAAATCAACAGTAAGAGCGTTTTCAAATTCATCCGATATTCAATATCGGTGTCGGACGCCGATAGCCGACACATTATGCTGTTTTCACATTTATCCGATAAAATCGGCCCGATACGGCCATTTGCTCGAAAGCACTGAGTACTTAGGGATGAAAAAAAAAGAAAAATATTGCGACCTTATTGATATGACATGGTATCGACTTCTTTTCTTAATTTCGTGATCAGCGTCATCAGTTAACGCGAGAATACACGAAACTAAGAAAATGCCATTAATTTTGAAAATTACTTGTAGTCGCTGTTGCTGTTTCAGTCTCTTTGTGATCCGATATCGGGCCAAAACAGTGGTGTTGGCTCGATAACTAATATCGGGCCGAACAATGTGAAAGAGACATACATATGTCATAAATTTGAATTCCTCCGATATCGGATGTCGGATATCGGCTTTCGGATATCGGACAGTGTGAAAACGCTCTAATACTCGTGTAAAATTACTCTGACAGAATACCCAGTAACGATATTCGGGAATTCGCAGGAAAAATTGAAAACCGTACTGAATGTACGAATGAATATGATAATGAATGAGAAGTAAATTGGACGAATTAGAAATATTATAAAGCCATAATATCCTCAATAAGAGGGCGACAAAAGAGACAAATGAATAATCTGCCTATAAAGAGATATTATCTAATCACCTGAACAAAAAAAATATTAAAAGAAATACAAAATTATAAGCTTCCGAAAGGCAATAAACAGTGAAACAAAAATAATGAAAGAGCAGTTTCTTACCTTAGGCCACTACTGCGACATCACATCATTAATACCGCACGACGCGCAAGAACTACAATGTATTGCCAAATTTGTCGAGAATCGATCGTAAGTTAATGGCTCACTTATCTAAGCAAAGTCAATAAACTGAGACAATAGACTGATGCAACCACAGCATAAACGGTCCTGCAAACGACAGCGAAAAATGCAACCAACCTAACCTTCCTAAAGCTTTCGATTGGGTGGGTATACTTAATAACTGTGAATTAAACTATCCAAGAACCAATCCATAAATCACATTCTCAATCGAATCTTTCTCTTCAAATCGACTTACTCAAACACACAAAAATTGCATTAGCTGTACTATCAAATTTCAAATCTCTTACACCAGAAGCGATGAACTTTCCATATTATTAAAATTATAGCCTCTAATCCATTTTATAAAGGCAACGTTTTCATGTTTCTTCTTATGAAAACGACAGATTTCCATACAAATATTCTTCCTTCAATTTACTCTCTTGGCAGTGAAATTTCCAAAATCCTTCCTAAATAACATAACAACTGTTCTGGCTCTATATTGATCTGTTAGCCAATTATAAATTTAGAAATTATTCCTTTAAATTCTATTAGTCAATAAATCGAGCGCATTTAGATTAATAGTAGACGATTAACCGATTAAAAACTCAATTAATTGACATTGAATCATAAACATAAATCGTTAATTTATGAGAATCGTAACGACTTCATTAAATATTGCGACGCCGCTGGTGTATTAGTAAATTTATTATTAGTGGAAACACACATAATAAACTGTTAAGGATTCTATTTTCATAGTTACCACTGTATTAATAAAATTGATACAAACTACTTATTTTGGGATGCAAAAGTGACGTTGACTATTTTAAGAAATGAGTATCCTTTTAGTTAAGACACTTGTTGCAATGCATCATCATTTATCGTAATTATGCCGTATAATTAAATCTAGGTCCAATTCAAATAGGTCCGGTTCGCTGGAGGGTACTATACAATGTTGTACAAAACTAGTAAGTAAACTGGCAGTCGCTGCACGCTACCTGACTGACCTCCTGATCCTGCCCGTGCGCTCTACCGCAACCCGCACCTCTTACCACCTCCCTATTTGTTTAACTCATGCCTCATGCCTCATCTCATTACAACAGAACAGCTCCTTCCCGATTGATTTTTTACCAGCAACAAAAAATTCTAAAAATCATCGGTCAGTTGAAAAATAATTTCGTGGAATGCTGGTTTCCGTAATTCCCAATGATTTCTTTTGTCATGATTTTTTTAAATAGTTTTACATGTAGGAATCGACCCGACCCGGCATGTCGACCCCGAGTCGTGAGGAATGTAAATTGTTAACCGTGCGCGAACAACCCCCGACGTAACATAACCACTTCTTAATTTTTTCCGTCACCTACGAGAAAATATTCAAGAGCAGTACGTGCGTAGCAAACCAGAGTGTGGACACACATTTTAACTGGTCATATACAAAATACTTTGTAGGAACTCACTTGTATTGGAACAGCATCATCTCAAATAATGAAAACAAATTAATAAAAAATAGTTGTTTTGTAAACTAAGCACCTATATTTGCTTCCGTACTTGAAAACCCTAAAATCTAGTACTATTATCTATTCTATGCTAATATTTACGAGATGTAATAGAATAAATAAATGACTATTTAAGTGACTACTCTAACCAATTGATAGCTGAATACATTGAAAAGCCCAATCTTAACTACAAAACATGATGGACATGCTTCAAGTTGTCATCAATAAGCGCAACGGGAAAGATAAGTATTACATCACTGTTCTCCTAAGCACTTCTTAGACCATGAAAATTTTATAAATAGTTGACACGCAACATAAAATACTACCTGATATTCGTAGAGCCTCGTAGAACTTACATTTTCCAAGCAATATTTGTCAATACCTTGTGCAATAAGGCTATGAGATATTTTAGAATTCCGGTGAGAACCGGCTAATTATATTGAGTGACGCAATTCTCAGCCATTCATGGATTCACCGTGTGGTCCGTGTAGCATAAAGAGCAACCCAAGAAGATTCCATGACTTGTGACTCGGGTTGTAGGTTTTTTTTTTCATCATGTAATCTTTACGAATGTTACTTTCCCACTGAGGTAAAGATAGGCCAAACTTTGATTTGATTGATTTTTGGTTATCTTCAGAACCACGGCACTTCATGGAAAAAATCTTTCACCATTTGAAAGGTACATTATCCTCGATGGACATAGGATATTTATAATATCACGCTACTACTAAAGGAACCGGAATAGTGATCATAAACGTCAACACTTACACATATATTATTTGAAAAATAATAAAATCGTAGTGGTAGGTATTCGTGATTATTTACGAACTAAAATAAATAAATATAGAAACTTTGCCTATGTCCAATAGTGGACAGCAGTGGGCCAACTGATTGATTGTTTGATTGATTGATTAAGAAACTTTGAATTATTTTTGTAAGCATTTTTCATGCCAAATATTGAAATCGATTTAAATAGAAAAATAGAATCGGTCTAGGTGGGGCTTTGACCACTAAGCTAAGAGACCTCGCCCGAACCAATTCCAATATCTCCTTCTATATCTGTCTTTGAGGCGCCAGTGAGGCCGTCTACCGATATTCTTATGAACTATCGGAACCAATGAATGATTTTTCAATCATTTTCAAACATTGATTTTTGACTACTCTTCTCATACAATTTGAATTATTTTTTAAGCATTCTATTTAAATGGATTTAAACATAGAAAGAACCAAAAGCAAACCCACAGTAAATAGCTAGTTAGTAAAATATAATCTACTAATGGTTGCTGACTTCCGCGGAAACATATAAATAAGGCATACAAACAATTGCCATGCAATTGATTCGATCTCGTGTGCATTTTGATTTTAAATTGACGTATAGATATAAGGCAAACATGAACAAAGATAGAAAGGCCATAAAGATAAGGACCCTGTCCGGGTATCATATGATCAACAATAATATAGTCTCTGGCTCTACCTCCATAAACATGTACTTCGAGAATATGGTACGCCAATATAGTTTTAGTGTACCTATGTATCATTATTTATTAGATCTTGTTAGGTTTTATTAAGTAAGAGTACCTAGACTACTTCATACTTTAAATTGTCTTTATTTAACCTTTTAGATGTACATAGGTGCTTTTTTTACCACTGAGGTTGCAGACAAGCACCCGATCCACCTGATGGAACGTGGTTACCGTGGCCTATGGACGTGTGCAACACCAGGGAAGTCACTTTATTATAGTTCAATTTAAACACACTATAACAAATGAAAACCGCGGAACTATAGTATAGATCGTTTTTTTTTTCAACACTTGGCCGCAGAAAAGTATTTCTAATATTGACTTCATGTGACTTCAAATTTTGCCCTGCCTACTTTTTTGATGTCCCCTTCTCCCTTCACTCTTATCAGTTAACAACGTGCGTGGAAAAGCGCAACTTACCATTAAGTGAAGTGTATGCTTATTTGCTATCTTAGTAGTATAAAAAGCAGCAATACAAAAACACTTGTTGGTACATCATATATTACTCCTGTACACTAGACCCAATGGTAGTATGAATATCTATGTAAATTAAAAAAAAATATATATTATTCAGTATATTGACAAAGTGCCCGCTTGACGGCAATAGGCTCACCCTCATTTGCGTGGGATCGAAAATCGTAGTTGGCGAAATGAGGGTGTGCCTACACCTACCGGGATTTACAGACGTGAATTATGTATGTTTTTTTTTCTTTATGTAGGAGACGTCAATTTGACTTCACCTCGCCTGATGGTAAGCTGAAGGCAAAGTCTCAGAAAAGAGGGTCACCATTGCATACACCCCGTAACTTTCAAGTTCTAGATAACGAATGAACTATGAAGTGTCAATCAATCAATAATTTGGCATATTGCAGTTCACTACTGGGCATACATAGGCCTCTCTCAATGTGCACCCGATCCACCGCCTGCATCTGAATGAAGTGACCAGCAGGTCTAAAAGGCCACTTTATTGGAATCATATTATGATAATATTTTGTAATGCTGTAATCATCTTCTTCTTCATCCTTGCGTTAATCCCAGTCGCATCCGAAGCTTTTCACCTTATAGTCTGGGGTCCGCTTCTTACCAGTATAACCACAGAATAATTAATAGTACTAACGTACAGAAGGATCACTGCGCAAGAAGATTTAATTAATTCCAGTCTTGCTCCGACGCAATACGGTGGAATTCAGCTCGCACAACATTAGGTACCTATAATTTTATTCACCTACTACTTCGTCTCTTTCTATCGCGTACCTCTTATCTCTTCTTACGCCCGTTAGGGTTGCCTTCTTGTGAAGAAATGAATATTTGATTACCAGTCCAGTTATGTACCTGTTACTATTTTTCTACTTATGTGAAAATGACAACTTTAAACATACCTACCTAGTATTAGATGAAAAAAGTATTTTATTACAATGTCCGCATATTTTAACATAAGACGATAAGCATACTACTACATTTGGTATTCTTTGCTACTACACTTTAGTGTATTTGTTAAATTGAACATACCATTTACGTGTTTAGTTACATGTAGGGCTGCCATCCGTCCGGATTACCCCGGATTTGTCCTAGTTTAGAAGGCGTCCGGGGAGCGTCCGGGTCGGACTTTAATTGAAGTCCGGGTAAAACCCGGTCTACATTTAAAACCCAGAATGCTGCAGTTCATGTAAGTATGAGCTATAACTCCCCTTCACTGCGACTATCTCGCTTAACAGATCGACACAGGGTCTTTACGCAGGTTCTGCTAGAGTGACAAACGACTCCACCCGTCACCCCAGGCTGTCCTGGGGTGGTTGTCGCTTGTCACGGGCTGTGTGGACCGAGACCTTACTCCGAACCCGTTCTGCAGTTTCCTTCTCGAGCATTACTTGCTCACAGATGGATACGGCAGCAGTCCAACGTGTCCAACGTTCATGTTGGGCAGCAGCTTTGGACTCTGGATATGCTTCCCGAAGTCGCACCGGCCATCAAGTATAAGGCATCCTTTCGGTGGCGCTCGCGGAGTTCCCTGACAGAACATGGCCTTGTTTTGAGCAAGCTACCTCGAGAGCCAGCCGCCGGATCCGTTCCACGATTGGACAACCGCAATCGTGGCATAGTACGAGACGGCACTGTCCGCGTGCTCACCACCACTCAGTGGTATCCAATGTTCGACAGAAGTGATACCAGGACCGATTACTGCGAAACACCGTATGTCATCTCTCGACGACCATGGCCGGGTAGATGACGGCTCAGCTACGTCCCAACTATGACCGAAGATAGAGAGACAGTTCATAGTACACGAGCACCTCCCTAATGCAATTCCAGTGCGAGGTGTTGAACACGGTGGTAATATCCAGGGACACCACTAGCATGACCTCGCCCTGGGCCACCGCATCCTCCACCAGAGCACCCATGTGCGTGCTGGCGGTAGTGCTTCGCAATGACTCTTTCAAAGAGGTTTCACACCTTGTCGAGCGACACTATGGGCCGATAAGTTACCAGTGGGTCCACCAGGCGCCCCACCTTGAGGACAAGATTTCCCGTGTTCCACACTTTCCGAAACTGATCCCGTAACACTCACGGTCGGGGCTCGAGAGCGTCTTCCCGAGAGCTAGTAATACCTATCGGCATGTCGTCAGGTCCTGGGGCAATATTCTTGGCCTTATGCCTTCGCACCGACAGCTCTAGTTCCACCCAAGTGGCCCAAGTGGGTGGAACAAGAGCTAACGTCGTCTCCATCCACGCTGGGCACCAGACGACGCGTTTAGACCCCACTGGAAGAAACTTTAGTCCGGTGTATAAGTTCAAAATTCCGGGGTTATCACGCTTCTTGTCCGAGCTTACGAATTTTGGAAATGGCAGCCCTAGTTACATGCCGTACGACGCAAACACGAAACGGCTTAAACTAGTCCGAGAGCCGACACCCAAAAATCATGTTTGTAAATTATTTTGATTTGCGCCCGCTAAATTGAATGCGCTTTGAAAGCAGTTCGTATTTGCATTTATATTATTGTTAGGAACTCGGTTCTCGGATACTATAAGCTTTGTTGGAACTGTATTTGGTTTCAGTTGTTTGATTGTCCTGATTGCAGAATCTTCAAAATGATGGGAGCAGACTTCGTAGCTTTTAGCTCTCAAATTTTCTTTGCTTAGTAAGTCCTCTCGTCTTATTAAAATCAGCCACTCTCGGCGCCTAAAATAAAATAGACAAATGGTAGTCAGTACGGAGCAAACACACATGTGCTTATGGTCATTGGTTAGAGTGAAGCAAACGGGGCACTGAGGAGCACAGTCACCGTAGTAGTCGCTCGTCGCCGTCACAGGAACAGTCCCCGTTGCAGTCGTCATAGTCCAGTCTCTATACAATGAAAATTTTTCTAAGTGTTTGATAATCGCCACGCCGAGAAAGGTTAGGTGCGCCAAAAGTAGTATAACTTCAAAAATCGTATCTCCTACTAGCTAGTAAAAATCACTGGACATACATGGGGGTGGCTCAAATACTCCTCAATATGGGGCGCCAAATTTTTTGGCCAGGAGAGCTGGCCACCATGTATTGTCAAACTTAACCTTAGCTCTCGGTCTATATACCCGTCAGACTAGCCAAAGTGCGCCAAAGTATCTAATTATCATGTGAATGTGTGAATAATATTAAATATTATGCTATTCATTTGTATACCTATTAAATTTATTACTTCAGCTCTCGGACTATAAACAAAGAATACTAAATATTACCTTTAAGCTATAAGGTAGCTTTCGAGCGCGAAGGTTCATATATTATGTAGGTAAGAACTAATAAATGACGGCGTTATGAAGGGACAAACATAAGAAATTAAAAAAATCGAATTGAGACCCTCCTCCTTTTTTGAAGTCGTTTAAAAAGAAGGAACTTGGAACTACAGAAATTACGTAGGGTAGGTATCGTCAGTGGTACCTACCTACCTATAGTCAACGCGCAATGCCCGTCAAGGACACTCGAAATTAGAAAAATACGTCCAGGCGGGTGACAGCGGAGTACGTTGACCCCGATGGGTCCGATCCAATAACCCTCCCAGTTCAAAAATCTAGCTGGCTAGGTACCTACCTACTTCGTGGTCTACCTATAAAATAAGTAGTTTTAGTCTAGTTACGCATTTTGAACAGTAGTAGTGGTAGGTTGGGTTATGGGTAGGTAGGTAAGTACCTTAAAATTTTTAAATTTATTAATTTGGCAAAATTACCTTACAGCATCTTTGGGAAGCGAGAAAAAAGATAAATCCGGCATATTTCTATTCGAATTCAAACAGCCGAACGCCACACAATATCGTCTGTCATATTTTCTTTTCTTACTACCAGTAGTAGGCACGATCAAGACAGAAAAAAAAATGTTTTTATAAAATCCCAGCCGAGCGCGAGCATAGAAAACACCTCAAGCGTTCACACGAGCGCGCGCGTGACACTCGACTAATTTTTAATCCGCTTGGCCGGATACTTCGTTGTAGGTATATAACGGATGTACTGCGCGGAGTGAACCACGCCTGGTATAACTGCGGATTTGGCTAAGCATCTTCTTCTTAAAGCGACTGCCATCTGACCTCCACAACCCAAAGGCGATTTCGAAGCTTTGCAGCTAGACCAGTTGTTGGACTTTTGAGGGCTCTAACTACCCATAACGACTACCATAGATGTTTGTATGGTAACCGGGACCGATGACTTAACGTGCTCTCCGAGGCACGATCAGACCAATGCAAACACCTATATTCATGCATATAAATATTTACACTGAGCGGGGATCGAACCCACTCCTCCTGCGCAGCGGCCGCGTTCACTACCGCTAAGCTACGGAGGCTATTTTATGAGTTCGTTGATGATGGTGTTTTGAACAATCCTTCCAACTTTCAACCGGGTGCGAATTAATTTACGCTTGGATTTTTATCTTGACCGGAGTGTAAGATTGTACAATCGCTTCAATGCAATGGTCAATGAACTTTGATTATTTTTTATCACTAATTTCTTACTAAACTAAATGCTCGTCAGCTTTTCAATAAAATTTCATCTATTTTTTCGTCTAATAAGTATTATTTTACAAAACGTGCTTCACACCGTTTAATGCTGCAATATTTACACGAAATTACAATCCACTTGTAAATTAATTATTGTGATTCTGCTCATACGAGTATGAGCATATATCTATTGTGATCTAATGGAAATTCATAGTTTCGTTTTTTAGACTCGCTGTTCAAATTCCACAACTAGGTACAACTAAATATTCTACGCCTAATATGCTGTAATTACGAACGAACTTGGTTCTGACATTAAGATGTGCTCAGTATTTTTTATTGGCTGGCATTTGATCATAATCTCATCTAATGTACAAATCACGATAGCGCACATTTTACTAAAAGGAATCTATTGACGCGACACACCACACACCACACTCACACTCTATAGTTAAATTAAATTTTGAATATTTAATTTAACTATACCAATTTTGAAATTTTTCAATAAGTACGCTAACTAACGCGAATAGAACCCGCGACCAGTCAAGTAAGCGGTTAGATGTTTATTTTAGAATAAAGTTAGTAAGTAAGTTATATGTTACAATATGCAATGTTAGTATAACTGCGTACTCTGACCAACTGAGTTAACCTCAGTTGGTCAGAGTCCTAGATATTTGAAATTCTCCTATAAATAAGACTTGGGGCTCAGGGTGTCAGGTACTTGTAAATTTGTTATATTGCTTGTTGAATCTGTTAAACACTAAACAGAAATAGGACTCATCACTAACAGAAGCGATTATGAAACTAAAAAAAAGGTAACTGCAGTCCTTTGCAGGTGTCCTCAGTCTTTCTTATTTATACCAGCCAAATGCACCAAACTGTAGAATTATACTTAATGGATCACGATAGAAGCCACTGGGGTAGTTTTATTGGGGGAGTGGCTTGAGAGGCCACACGGTAGCCTCTCGTACCGTCAGACGCAGATTATCACCGGACACGGTAGCTTCGGGCGGTATCTGCATCTGATGGGTATAGAGCCAACGCCTGAGTGCCATCACTGCGACGCGAGCGTGGACTCGGGGCTGCACACGCTCACCGAGTGTCCGGTGTTTGAGACGCCGAGGCGGGACTGCTCGCTGACATCGCTGCACGCGCTCGAAGGCGGCTCGGGCGTGTGAGGGCGCAGAGACCTCCGCCCCCCAGGAGCGCGGGCCTGAGGGTGACGGGTGGAGCCGCCCGTCACCCTAGCAGAAGCAGGCCATGGCGGCGGACCGGGATTGAGTCGGGGACCGCGTGGTCCCCCCTCCCGAGGAGGGCCGAGAGGGATGGCCCTGGGTGATGGCGTGCGGCTTAGTTGGTGCGAGCCCGACATAACCTCCCCCTCCGGCTCCGGAGGGGTGGGTTTCCGTGGGGATTTCACGTACGTAAAAAAAGGGGGTAATTTTATTTCTAAACGTCGAATTTAATGTAATTATACCAGCATTGTATATTGTAACATATTACTTAGTTAGTAACTTATTTCTACAATAAGCATTCAACTGTTTACTTGAAAACTATATTATAAGAAAAACAAGACAAAAACTAAAGTAGAAAAAGAAAACAAAAACTATGTTGATATAACTGTAATAGGCGAGATAAGAGACAAAGAATTCATGACGAATTAAAATTCCGTTGTAAGTGGGTACCCTGTACACAACCCAGTCTCAAAGATAACGTTGAGACAACTGTGTTTAGCATTGATTTGGGAGCACCGTTGATCACGAAGTGGTCTGCTTTCGTCACTCGCGGACGGTAGTCGATCAATTCATAAATAACAGGCTAACGGAGCCTAAATTCACGACTCTATTAGTTGTGCCATTGTATATCATAAATTCATAACGTTTAATTAAAACTTTGGCTCTCCTGGCTGCGGGTGAATAAAATAAATAAGTAGGTAGATATTATATTCCTCTATTTTAAATAGATCTATTTTGTAATATGATTTATTTTAAAATGTGATCAATATAATTAAATAATAATAAATATTCCACAACATTTCACACAACGCCATCTAGATCTATGGTAAGCATAGCCTAACTAGCTTGTGTTATGGAATCTAGAATGCGGATAAACATACTTAGATACTTTTGTTTTGTAAATACATATTATACATAGAAACAGCCAGACCAATGCAAATACCCATATTCATGCATACAAACATTTGCACTGAGCTGGGATCGAACCCGAGCCTCCTGCGTAGCGGCCGCGTTCAGTACCGCCACGCCATGGAGGCTGTCAAATATGTTTATCCATTAAATAAATATAATTAATAGTAACCTGAAATTATACAGCTATTAAGTTGTTATTGTGTAAGACAGCTATACTCAAAGTATGTTCCGCGGAACCCTAGGGTTTCGCGATAACCCTGTAAAAATCGAAACACCTAACTTTTTACTAACAGGCGAACTAAGTCGCCAACTACAACAGTAGGTATAATTTTACTATGTCGCCACCGCCGATATCTACTTGTGAGCCTGCAGTCATCATCATCATCTTTATGCCGATGTATTTTCCTGATTGCATCCGAGGCCATAATGCCCTCGGAGCGCAGGGTCCTTCTAGCTCTTCCTGCTACATTTCGCACGATCTTGAGCGTCCATGGTAGTGAGACCATTTGTACACATGTCACCCACCACGACGTCAAGCTAGGACTTCTTGAGCTGGCCCCTACTACCTAGACCCAGCGGAGGCACGTAGCCTGGCGGTTACATCAAGACGAGGCCACGAAGGCAACGAAGGCGTATCTCTTGTCTTTTATCTGCCACGGACATAAAGGCTTTATATCTGCCAAGGACATGAAGGCTCTCGCATCCGAGAGTTCCTCGTGCGTTCTTCACACGTGACTTCGCACATCCACCGCAACATTTCCGTCTCCATTGCCAACACGTAAGGACTAAGGACGGATCCTTGGTGTACCCTGACACGGAACCGGAATCGTGGTAAGTATATGTATCAGATGGTGTCAATGTAAGCTTCTAGAATTCCCTTGGACTGTAGAGCCCACCAGAATATAGCGCGAGAAACATATTCGGGGACCTTCTGTATGTCTAGGAATAGGCCGGAAAACCGGATTAGGTGGGGTTCAGACGAGGTAGACCCATGGTGTGAATGCGGAGCTACACCGCAGACTATGACCCACCTAATGAAGTTTGCTACTTGCCCAAATACGTGTACACCGGAGGAACACTTGAGTGCCTCTAAGAACGCTGCATACTGAGTAAACAAAACGACACTATATGATTCCCTTTTAGAAATTTCAGTACACACAAGTATGGAGTCTCTGTTCAAAACAACGCCTCTCAACGATTTTTGGTGCAGAATCTGTGATGAATATCCAATGCTTGCCAAACTGACTCTGAATATTCTTCTCTCGTTCTCAACAACATATTTGTGCGAAACAGAATTTCTCAACCTATGCAACCACGAAAACATAATACCGCAACAGGCTGGACGTCGCACTTGATATGAGACATCAACTGTCTTCTATCCAACCTGATATTAAACAATTGATGATAAATAAAAAACAGTGTCGTACCTCCTATTAGTTAGTTTTGCTTTTTTAATATCTTCTAATATTATACTTGTTAAGTAATTATTTACTAAGTAAGTAATAAGTAGTAACTGTTATAATTGTACTTTATGTTATGCTTATTAATCAAACCTAGGTTTTTCAAAAAGGTTTGAGAACCGCTGGTCAAGGGATATCTAGAATATGGTGCTCCGCCAAGATCTTCGGGACGATCGGATCTAGAATGTCATTTGCAAGCCGGCAAAACCTGCTGATTAATTGAGGCGTCGAAGTAGGCTTAATATGCAATAGTAACTGAGTACTTATTTAGAAGATACTTACCTATTTCCACTATGAGTATACAGGGTGGAATCGTTAAGTGTGTCCAGGCGATTATTCCGTAACTATTAAAGATATCAAAAAACTTTAAACTGATATCGAAAGTGCGTTACCTAATGAGTTAAATGACATCAATAACTTTTTAAAAATCAAACGAGAGGTATCTAACATTTTGACATTAAACACTCCCATACATTTAGTATGAGATTAGTAGAAAGTTTTTGGTACGTACACCAGAAGGAACTTCTCTATCTGGGTACTCTCTTCTGTAGGCGATAATGGCCGCTCTTTTGTTACAATCATATTTATAGTAAATTTTTAGCATATCTCTCTGTTCTCTTTTGGAATATGCCATTTTGCAATCAATAAATGAAACAATCACGATTATTAACGCAAATTAAAAAAAAAACAACGATAAATTGGCGGGAACAACAACCCGAGATAAAAGTTTTGAATTTAGAACGAACACCAAAGAGTATTTTATTTTTTGTAGTGTGTTGCATTTCAGCTAGCCCAAATTACTTAATGCGATATTGAAACACGGTTTATTACTAATTTGAAGTGGTAAGATAATTAATTTACACGTGTATCTACTTAAACATCATTGTCATATTATACGTAATCATAAAATATGATTAAGGTAAAATGGGTACTAGATCACTTAAAATAAGGAAACTAAAACCTTTCTACTAATCTCATACTAAATGTATGGGAGTGTTTAATGTCAAAATGTTAGATACCTCTCGTTAGATTTTTAAAAAGTTATTGATGTCATTTTACTCATTAGGTAACGTACTTTCGATATCAGTTTAAAGTTTTTTGATATCTGTAATAGTTACGGAATAATTGCCTGGACACACTTAACGATTACACCCTGTATACTCACATTTTGTAGTGAGGTGAGGGCCTCAGATGCGACCAGGGCTAACAGTAAGATGATGATGGTTTCATACTTATATTAGCCAAACTGAATAGGTTGCTATGTCGACATAGCAATCACCGCTATGGTGATTAGATCAGTATTGATAAATGGTCTATCACTTGTTCTTAATACGGTCAGCATTGAAGAAGAATTCGTATTCAAGGCATCGACATGAAGGCTATCATGAAATGTATATACCAAATTTTTGAATATACGTTTAATGGTAGGCCTGCAGATCCTTTACATGCTCCCTCGGCCTCTACGATGAGTTGGGCGGGAGCGACGACAGGTTGGAGAGCGGTAGTAGTAACTTAAGGCTTGTCCTGGAGTAACGATAGCGGTACATCGGCTCATCCTATAGTCACATGGTTATTTATTGGTGCACGAACGCTTCCAAAAGGCCTACAGATCTTTTTCTGGGCCTTTTGGTTATTATGGTATAGATATAACGAAGACCAGGATAATGTTCGATAAGTTTTACATCTCAAGATGAGATTCAGGGCTTCCATTAAGTATATTCATAAAAGTAATGAGCCTGACTTTGTATTATACCACTGGCAAACAAAGTAATACATGACTACTTGTTCCTAAAAAAGAACCCTAATTCTTCTGATCATAATAGTTCTCATTTCTCAGGATGAACAACTAACGTTAACTGATAACTTAAACATGTTGTTTTAGCACTATATCAAGTAGGTATTAGAAATGTTCAGCCTATGTTTTAAATAGCTAGAGTCTTTATGCAAATGCAGTGCATATATCGGTTTCGTATCTACATCTCGATTCTTCCGTTACACTTAATAAGTGAACTAAAAAGTAACCGGTTAATTGTAATGACTTTTCTTTTTGGCATAGTTCGTGGCTGTCACAATAGAATGGAGCGCTGACAATCGGCGGCGCGCGGACGTTGATAGCATCTGTCAAACAGGAGCGCTTGTTATGAGGTGTGACGCAGACGCGCGGATGAACCGCTACCCGCTTCCGCCGCGCGCCTCGGAGTGACAAGAGCGACGGCGACGGTGCCTCCGCCCCCCAAGTCCACGCTCGCCTATTATCTACCGACCAGCCCAAACAACCAACTATTTTCATCCAACTTTCTAATAGCACCACGTGCGAGAATTTGCATAAGTATTTAGGTAATTATTCGCATCTCAGATTTATTTGTAAGTAGGTGCATGATTGACAATTGTCGCAAATCATTCGTGCTTGTCAGATTGGATTACCCTTTGAATTTGAACAAAAAAAAACCGAGAAAGTTGTTCTATCATATGACACAAAGTGGGTGGGCTGTTGCAACGGGCTGGATGACAATTGTTACTTTTATATCAACATGCTTACTTATTATATATTTCTTGTTGCAATGAGATTCTTTCTTAAATATAAGTAGGTATTATGCCTATATGCATACCAGGCACAATCAAAATACAAAATCAAATCTCACACTCGACATTTGAAACAAAGATCATGAATTTAAAAATGTGAAAGTAAGTATTTGCAAAACATTCATTTGTATATTACGTACTGTTGCAGTTAATCATGATTCATGTTGATTTTACGATTATCGTACACCTACATAAACAGCGGAAATGCGTTGCGAATCGGTAATCCTAAAGAAATTACCTAAACCGATTTATCAAGTTAAGGTCAGAAAGTGGTATACAGTCGGTGCCATCACATGCAATTCACGAGAGATACAAAGAATTGAATCATAAATATTAATCAAGATCGCAATAAAATCAGTACAGCACTGTGACGTAGTACCTGCGCAGACGCATGCCGATGCCGGCGCGGCGCATCAAGCCCGTTGCCCCGCGTACCAACATTTAGAGCCATAAATATATTATTTTTAATGAATATAGTCAACATCCGTCTCAATAATATATTCCTAAAGCGACAAACTTCTAATTGTGACAAATGATACACAGACAGAAAAATAATAATGACGAATGTACCATGTGGTCTATGGGCACGAGCAACCGACATTTGCGACTTGAATGAGTGGGCAGTAGTCGGTTAACGATACAAGTTAATGATTGTGATGTAGCTCTTGCGACAGTTGAAATAAAAATGATTTTGTCCTAGCCCAAAAGTATCAGAACAGCACGATCTTCCTAAAATTACAATAGGGAAAGTTTTTAATTGAAAGCTTGGAAGTAATACACAGATAAAATAAGATTATCTATAGCTGTAGGAGGAAGAATTATACTTAATATGAAATTAAAATTAGACAATATCTATTTGTTAGTTTTAGATTTAAGAAAATATTTCGTGCTTCACCTTCCAACTTTTAAATACAATGACTAAACGTACGATATATGACCTCATAATATGACATTAATTCAGGGTGAATTTTATCCGTGGGGATTTACCGCACGTAAAAAAAAAGTTTTTTGTATAAAATTATCGAGTGGAACTTAATTTGATGACCTCGTTGAGGCACAAGAAACAAAATATCGTTGAAATCTAAATAGCCGAAAGTAACCAATAATGGAGAGAGATATCCTTCAGGGAGTGGTGGACTAACAGAAAATTGAAATAAATGGTCTTCGTTCATACAATTTTTATACATTATTCAATTTAACAAATAATACTAAGTATAATTACATCTTAGGACAGCTAAGATGTTAGAGAATTTTCCTAATAGATTTTCCGCCCCAAATAAATAGTATATACCTACTAAACGGTAAAGAAGAAAATAAAACCATAAAAAAGCCGATTAGGATGCCTTTATTGCCTTCCGCTGTATTTGATATTCTAACAGAAATCAGTATCTAGCACAAACTATAATTCATCTTTGTATACACCGAGGGACTAACGCTATTGAGACCACATCAAGATCTTCAGACCCAAATCAATCTACCAACAAAGAGAGACCACAAAGATGATAAAAAAGAAACTGTCTTATCTGGTCTTCAATACCTAGTAACATTAAATCTACTAGATCTGACTGCATGCACTGAGTCCGCATACCGCTAATTACATCCCACTAATGTGTAAAATGAATGCGAAAGTTTAAGTGACTTAGAATGTCTATTTGCAGAGGCTGTACATAATTGTCGCAAGTCTTATTCCGCTTAGTCGACATCAACCCTCATACAAAGTATTACGTAGCAGGTCAATGCCATACTAGAAGTAAATCGGTAAACAGCATTCCTCCGAGTAGGGCGGGATATAGATCCAGCCTTACTACTCGGAGGATTTTCGATTTTAATTGATTTGAGATATCGTACACGGTACTTTAGGAATCTAAACCACTAAGTAGATATAGTATAATCTTACAGCAATACGAACCTATCGTTCTGCCAAAACATAAATAACATAAATATGATATTCCAAGAACGGTACACAATACGCCAATCGCCAATATTTAACAACTGTAAATCAACACTGACATTTATCGCCAAACAGTAAGTTCAAAGACAATGCGTTGGCAGATCGTTTGGGCATAGTGTTACGTTGATAGTACACTAGTGGTACAGAACAGGAATCCTTAGGCATGAGTCAGGCGCGCCACTGCGGCGGCGAACGGTAGCGTCGCGTGCGACACGTGGCGCAACTCCAAAGTGCCACTGCTGCAAGCCGACACCACGAGTGACTGGTAACACCCAAATATTGCTACTAATAAGTACTCATTGACAGATTTTTGCCGTATATTATATCTGCTCGACAGGTGAGAGATATTGCTCTGCATCATAAGTAGCATTTTGAATTTTGGAAGACTATAGGCGTCAAATAGCTTGCATGATCCGCATCATATAAATATACAAATATTTCATGATTATTTCATGGAAAAATGTAAGCAGTGACTCCTCATCTATTTTTAAAACTGGCGCATTTTAAACCAACCTCATAGTTATTTATTTTTCTCAAACATGCAATGAAATATTGACATTACGTTCCTCTTAATAGGCTGCGAAGTATGACGTTTCAGGCGCGGCTAGGACCAGAGGCCGGCAATGGAATTTCATACAAACCTTGCAGGCCTAGGCCGGCAAAGTCCTCTTTTTTAATTTCGATTTCACATAAATTTGTGGCAAAGGCATCGAAACTCTGCCACTATGCGTATTAAAAAAAAAAATATCTTTAATTTTTTTGTTGTTTATTTCGTTGGCATGTTTGAGAAAAGCACTATACATACCTCGGCGGGATATATGGGGTTGCCTGCCTCAGACCTATCCGGCCTCGCTTCGCTCGGCCGTCTATATGTCTTCGGCCGGCAACCCCTTTCATCCCGGCCTCTGTAGTAATGTACTATTATTAACTAGTTGCACCTTGTATTATGCCAAATTATTCTCACAGATCTCACAAATAGAGTTTACACGTGACACCAGACACAGGACGTGAAAAACACTTGTCACTTAACTCTATGAACCAAAATCCGTGGCACTACTTCCTCAAAAAGATAAAAAAACAGCAGATGTGCGTCAAAACAAAACCGAAATAACGTTATCTGAGGTGTTAAAAAATAACCGTTTACTTTTTTTTCCTTTTACGACGAATACCAATTTGTAAAAAGGATAATGGTAAACGGTAAATAAAGTTGTTGTTATTTTGGAACGAGGAGGAAAGCTTAGCAGGTAGTTTGCTTACTGTGGGTCTGTCTAGGTTAGGTATAGTGTAGAACGCATTTTTATTTTATAAAACTACCAGTACCTACTAAAACTAAAGTTACTCTAAACATAAATTTAGTTTTCAAATAACCGTTGAGTGCCTCTGAAAGTAAGCCCTAGGTATTTTTTATACCACTTAGGTGGCAGACAAGCACACGGCCCACCTGGTGGAAAGTGGTTACCGTAGCCAATGGTCGTGTGCAACACCGGGGGAGTCATACCCGCGCTGCCGACCCTGTTAGAACAGAGAGCTTCTGGGCCGTCAGTGTAGAAAACAAAGCACGACAAACCTTTGGTCTTCCCACTGACAGCACAAAAACTCTCCAGTGAGCTCTGGCTACCCTACTCACCGCAGGGAACACAACACGAGGTTGTTATGGCCGCGGTATTCTGTAGGCCAGAGGTACTTCCCCAGTGGGACTGCTCAATTGGACGACAATACCGTCGTGACTAACTAACAAAATATTGGGATCATAATAATTTTCACATTATCAAAATGCTTCACGGATTGATCTGCCCAACTTTTATTTACCGTAGTACTGCTTTCGAACCGCAGCCCATACCCTATATCTACTTATCAGGATTTGATTAATAATTTACCCAGGGGGATAATAATTTACGCTAAGAAAACCTGCACTAGATCCTCGTTCGTAAATCTGAAGGTGTAAAGGATTGCAGGTGAGATTATCATAAAAAGGGTCTCGAAGATCTTGGTCAAGCCCCATTAACCCCAATAATGTTTAGATATAGTTTATCAAATCATTTAATTTTATCGGTGTCCAGCAACACCCGGGAAAAAAATATCGTCTCAATATAAAACAACTGCTTTATAAGTAGTAGATCGTTGATCGTAGAGTAGAGTATGAATACATCCATCACGGCCATCAAAGTAATTCGATACTGATTTCGGCATCGGCTAGTACACCTCTCGTTATATTGGGACCACATTTGATGAATTCTCACGATGCGTTTGGGAACGAAGTTTTTTCTCGTTTCATTTCCCTCAGCAAACAATAGATCACCGTGCGGATGGATGGAGGGTTGGAAGTACGTCGCCGCGGCCGCATTGGCCGACCAATATTCATTTATGCGTATTTATAGTCACGATATTTTGAATTGGCCGATTAGTTCACTTGCATTTGTATTTAGGTTGCTCTGCTATTCTTAAACATAGCCTGATTTTTTCCTTTTACATTTTTTCTACCAAAAAAAATTGTTTTTCTTAGTTGAATGCTGTTTAAATTGACTATTTCAAAATGTAAAAATTGTACGAAACGTATACAGGATGCTCAACATTTAAACATAAAACTAGCATTTTTTAAAGAGAGCATTAAGTGCTCTATTTATCTTCCTTTTTTTGTTTAGGCACCACCAACGATACCTAAACAAAAGCATGTCAGATTAATAATAAAGAAAAGGAACTGTATTAAAAATAATTATGTATCAACTTCCATAACCAGCTTACAATTTAACAACAACCAAGTTACGTCGTTCCTACTGTGCCCACTTACATGTGCGCTCGGCTCCCAGGCGCTCCCCGTGTCGACGCACATTCAACTTGTCACCGTGAACCAGTTCCTGCTCCAAAAGTACCCAAAGTGACCTGTTAAATCACTTCCTCAATTATTTATGCAATGTATGCACTTTTTAGCATAACACTGCAACGGCAGTGAGAAGTATGAAAAAACTGAATATATTAACATACCTTCTATAGGATTTTATTTTTACATATTGTACGCACATATCGTGAATTCGCCTACATCATTATAAATGAATTATTTATAGTAACAATCTATAAACATTATCATAAATCTACATTCCCATTCAAATCTGCTTGGATCATTTGAAAAAATCATAGATACCGAAGTAAGTTTTAATATTATTAGTACATATAAAATCATTATATAAAATAAAATATATGTAAAAATAATATATATTTTGTGGAGAAGAACAATTAAGTCTCCCTTTACTTTAATGAACACTTACGAAATACGTAATTTCACCATCTGAGCCTGAGTGATGAACAGTCCGCCACCAACAACCCAGGATGATTTTTTCATATTCAAATACCTAAAAAGCTCTCCTTATTGGCCGCCACAATTCAGGACTACGGCCTGGCCTGACGGTACCTAACAGATAATGTTCTACGATTTGAAAGAATTTAGTCTTCGGACCATTTCTCCACTGTATTGGTTAGAGCATTCTGTAGTACTCTGATCTGGGGGGACGGTAGTGCCCCCGCTAAGACGAGCCAAGCGAAGCGCTAGGGCTCTATCTACCTTTTCTCGAAACGCTTCGTCGTTTTTTTGAACTTTCAAATATTTCTCATAACAAATAAAAAATACATACGTCATAATTTTTAACCAACTTACAAAAATAAATGAAATCCCACCAAAAATATTTTCATGTAAAAATGTTGCCAAGACGAGTTTACGTAGCTTACCCTGTGAGAAAGTGATCAGATCTCGTATAAAGCCAAGCTCTAAAGACCGCTCGCTCTAAACCTAATGTGTAGTGTAGAGCTTGTAGGTTTAGAGCGTTCAGTCTTTAGAGCTTGGCTAGATATACTAAATCAAGCAACCGCAAACCGATGCACTTGCAGATTTACGGATGGGGCTAGGCTTTCCTTTCGGAATTATGAGCTCAAAGACAGTTACTCCTTTAAAAAATGTATAAACCAAATCTAGTGAGAAAGGGAGAAAGCAGACCACGGGCAGTATACTGATTATCAATATAAAAAGCACACTATAGTACTCGAGAGCAATGAATACGGGTCACTGAAAATCTCGCAAACTAAGAATATGAGTCTAATGACGTCTAATGAAGAATGTGTGTTTAATGGTTAAAATTTATGCTCTACAAGCACAATGGAAGACACAGAGTGTATAAAAGACAAAGGGTAAGATTCAAGCAAGCATTCATCGAAGGAAAAGTAACGCGACGTCAAAGATGCTCTCACTGAGTATTGGAAGAATATTCCCTGCAGTAATGTTGCTTAAAGAAAGAAATGATTCCTATTTTTATTTTAAAGCGAGATCAGAAGTCTTTATGTATTTTTTTAAGTATACTAATTCATAAAATTTTATTGCTTTCTACCTTTATATATATGAAAAACACACTTTACAAGTTCCACACAATTATATTTAGTTTTATCACTGTTTAAGTTTTATTGCTTTCATTTTAAGGAGTATTTAATTGTCTATTTAACACAATTTATTTCATTAAGCCAGCATTCTAAGTTTTTAAGATTTATAAGTGACCCATATTCAATGCTCTCGAGTGTATTTTCAACTAATTAAAGTGTTACACAAAATTATCTTAACTTTTTTAGTTTACTTGCACGTATGGCACAATGTTTAATGAAAGGCTTGTTTCTTTGTTGCCAGTTTCGATTTTCGAAACAAAAAAAAAATAAACCCGTTTGCTTAGTAATCCAGGAGTAGCATAATATTGTAAAATCAATACTTGTCCACGGTTCACACACTCGAGGTCCATACCAAACAAAAGTTACTTAAGATTGCTCTCGTATCATTATAATGGTACAAATTGTTTGATGCCCGCGAGGGTAACATTACCTGTCCGGTACAGTACCGACCCCATATCCGACATTGCACATATTGTAATGATTATCGTACTCTTTTTGATAAAAGATTCAACGGAAGCTGCTACCTGTCTCGTGAGAATTGACAGCGGATGTTCTAAAGGTGCCCCTGTTTTTTTTTTTCAAGTGTTACATATTGATGAAATGGGATTGGGTGATTCCGTCTCCTGCTTAATGATCCCTGTCCTGAGAACTATTCATCACTTCTCCAATCATACATTATTGAATTTTAGGCCATTCTTAAAATCTTGTAAATACGCACTTAATAGTAAATAAATTCTAAAAAGTAATAATATATCATATAAAAGTAATAAATTGTAATAATTAAAATAATATTAAAAGTAAAGTTTCGAATACCAATTGTATAAACATAATTTTATATTTCCGCTTTTATTGGTATTCCTGTGAGTAACATTGTTCTTGATTTTATGTTCAAAACATAACTCGTGTGAAATTTGGATCCCTTCACCTGCTACAGTGTCGTGTTTGAAAAAAAATCATAACAAAAACAACGAGAAGGAAACGTAAATGGTGCCGGTTATGATGAGTGCGTAACATTTAAAGCTATACACTTGTGAGATCCGTTCCCACACTGCTTTATGTATCAAATAAGAATCATCTGTAAGCTATACACTATCATGCCCGCCTATATTAAGCTATAGTAAGTTCACTGACCTTGATGCTCTTATCTTTATCTTAATAAGGCATTAACAATATAAAAGTAATCTATCATTTGAAATTAATATGATCAGAGATCGGTGCGGCGGCGGTCACTCGTCGCGTCGTGGTGGTGCGTGGCACTCGATATCTGCATAGCCGGGCGGAATGGCGGTTAATCAGGTGGCCCGTTACATTACATTGTGCCCGCTGTGAGCTCGAACCCGAGAGAACAGGTTGCTCCAATGACAAAGGAGCAGATTCCATCGTCCGCAATCCGCATCTCCGAGCCTCACATTATAAATAGTGCGTCGAAATAATCCGTTGGTACGTGTCACTCCGACGCCCACCAACGTCGACCAGTACACTACTTAATGATATCTAACCCAAAAACAATTCATAAAAAACTGCTAAGAGTGAACATTCCGTTTCCGCGTGCAGCTTTGACCTTACGGTGATTGATGGTCCAAGAATTATTAATAGTTTATCTACGTAATAGATGGTAATAGTTGCGACCGCGATCGATATTAAAAATCTTACTGTGTCATCTTCTCATTATTTTTTGTTTGACTTGAGTCGCAGTGATTGAACTGAAAACCATCTCATCAATTTCATTAACTGTCAGATACGATTTCAATTCAGAAAATAGCAAGGAAGTAGGTATATTCACATTTTCTGTAAAATGTATCTCTGTTTACTTTGAATTTGCAATGAAAACCTGTGCGCTAAAATCAATCACTAGAAATTTGTATCCTTTTAATTATTGACTATTATAACCTTTTCTCAGTTTATAATGGATTATATTTGAATATAATTCATTTACCTAAAGGCCTGCTATGGGTGCCCAAGATCGTGCGAAGTGGAGCAGGACGAGTCGGAAGGCGGACCCTGAGCTACGAGGTCACATTGGACTCGAATGCAATCAGGAAAATATCTCTCTGTGATGATGATGTTGAGACTTGATGCATAAGACCCCACCAAGATCTTTAGAGCTCACCTGCTGACTGACTGACGAGGTTCTTATTAAGACTCTCCCCCCGGGGTTGAGAGGTGAGATCAAAAAATAACCTAATCGTGGAAAGAGGAAGTCATAGAGCAGAATCTTAGCTCCAATGTGTATGTCGCTTTCGATACAACCAGTAATGGCGCTCGGAGGACTTTTCATTACTCATACTCTGAAAGTAGGTCTGAAGTTGCCTGAGGAGCGGGATGAAAGTAATACTTTTCATCCCTAGGGAGAATCGCTTTCAACTGACGGCTGTCGAATTATTAAAATCTATATTATATAAATCTTTTTATACATTTTTAATGTACCAACCATGTACCAACTTTTTATACAGCCACTCAATTACAGCGCGATGTAAAATTGAAATAAAATAAAGTTAAGTATTAATTAAAGAATATATATTTTATACTAGCTTTTGCCCGCGGCTCCGCCCGCGTAGATGTCAGGTCTAATCTACCCCTACACCAAATTTCATTAAAATCGGGTCAGTGGTTTAGGCGTGAAAGCGTAACATACAGACAGACAGACACACAGACAGAGTTACTTTCGCATTTATAATATTAGTATGGATTAACTTTACGTTAGCTTAGTTTCAACAATTTCCTTAAAATAACATAGACTTGGGCAAAATATTTACCATTTTTTCAATGATGAAAATGAAAAATAATGGCTAAATAGCTAATTGTTCTAATTTTACGTAACTTTAAATAAAATTATCTCACCAAAGTTGTTGATAATGTAAAATAAAATTTACTAAATTTTTCTTTAGCTAATTCATGTTTTTATTTTTACTTTCCTTGTATTCGTAATGAGCGGTAGCACAGTGTTCACCTCGGGTTAAAGACTTATTTAGTCCCTCGAACTATTGGCGCCCGAACGAACTCGGGACTAATTAAGCTACTTTCACACCTAGGATAACAATGTACTATTGAATAGTTAGGATGATGTACTAGAAATATTTACCTTTCGTAATGATTAAAACATGAAAAAATAACACTGGTTTTGTAACAACAAAGACATTCATTCAATCAATAACTCTAGACTTTTTCTCATCATCTTAGGATTTCACTATTCAATAATTTAAGTAACGGAAAACAGGTTGACTAAGTTAAATAATTCAATTGTTATTCAACACACTTACGTACGTTACTGAATTGAGGACAATATGAGGACAATATCGTAATTTAAATGCTTCAATTTGATTGAACACATTCAATCCATTTATTACCTTTTGCTTAACTACGTACAAGCATTTTAGCTTACAGCCATATATCTTTTAAAAGTTTCCCACAGATGAATAACCAACGAACAGTGTAAAATGTAAGCAATAATCGTAAAGTACATACAATCGACTTTCATTTTAAAACAAGGATCTGTGCGCCACCTGTGAGCCAGGCGCGACGCCGAGTGGGGCGAGGCAGGCTTTGGTGCGGTGCTTTACTGCCGAAACAATGGACCAAAGGCCAGACACGCTATTGTCGGCTGCAGCACGTGGTCCCAATGTACTACGCACAATGACTAACACCAACACCTGATTTAAATTACTTTATTACATAATTTCTTCAAACGTGACATTGAAACAACCAAAGGTTCTTTTGGTACGTCCGCTCCTCCAGTAAGTTCACACGATCTTTTCGTCTTTTTAAACCTAATTCTGGCATATTACTTCAAAATATTGACAGCTTGTCGTCTCAAATTATGTATTTATCATTATTTGGGTTACAATATTAAGATTATTAGATTAATATGACCAATTTGTAATTTGTTAGATATGATAGGCGCATCAAACCGCGTTATTCTTTAATTTTTACGGTTCATAACACTCATCGTTCAGTCATCACGGTGAACCAAAATAAAATTCGAGTTAGTATCCAGCTGGTGCCAGATCTAAAGATGAACAAGGCGATTACACACTATTATGAAATACAACTGGTTGTAACGCCCTCCCTAAAAGGGTTAACCCGTGCGGCGGAAATTGATTTAAATTATGCTATTAATATTATTAATTTCATGTTACAGTAGGTAGCCTTTTTTTACAACAATAATTTTGATACAAGGTTTCAAAAAATTAATTATGGACACCTTCTATAATTATATGTTTATTTTAGGTGGATTTATTGATTTTTGGAAACAAATATAGATTATGATAAAATGTTTGTTTTAGAAACTATAGAAAGTAGTAATTAAAATCGTGTTTCGCTCGACCGAGGAAATACCTTCCTCCCCTCACTTAACAATAAATAAAATATTCTAAAAGACATACATATTACACATGTAATATGTCTTGAAATATTTTATTTATGGATGATTTTATTTTGAAGCCTGTCTAAGCCATAAGCATATCTGGTAATATGAGTTCTAGAAGGATCACAGACACACCTACTTATTACTTTTTTTTGGAAACACATAGGTAAGTACCTACTACCGACACTCGGGGTCACGCTGCCCTCATCTAACACCACCTGCTGAGTAACCCACGAAGCTCTGTAGTATGTTTCTCTCTCGTTGGGGGCAGACGGAATAAGCTGAGCCTAAGGCCCGTATTTTAGAATGGTACTCGGTTCTGAACCTCTGAGGACATTTCTATTGCTTTTGTTCGACCAATGAGGTGGATGAGTTTGTCTAAATCATGATGTTTTGATTACGTGACATCTTTTTTCAGCGATTTCATTGGTTGAAAAAATGTCTCGATTTAGTCAATGTACGCCATGCTGAGGCTGCTGTCCTCAGATAAATCGATATTCAGGAATAAGTGTCTTTCTAGGAAAGGGGCCGTCTGATGCAACCGGGAATCATGCTAAGATGATTATACAAAATAATATAAATACATAGAATGACGCACACTAATGCATACAAAATTTTCAATAAGTTGGAATCGAACACGCGACCTCGGACATTACAATCAGAAGCCCTATCGATAACGTTATCTCTTTTCAGTTACCTACTGCATGTTTCCCCCCTGTCTCGTGGCCTTTGCCCAACACATGGAACAAAGCGAGTAAATCATGTACTTCATGCTACCTTAGTAGTCAAAAAATGAACAGCATTTAAATCTCAAAATCTTACTTAAAAAAAAAACAAATGATATACTAGAGAATTAGTAAATAAAAAATATATAAATACAATTCGTAAAATACACAATATTTCACAAATGGTATAAACACGACCAAATTTAATGATAATTCACTCATTCGTAATCATTTACATAGAAAAAAAGTTAATATAGAAAACACAATGTCGGCGGTCAATTACTGACCCAGCGGGCGTTATCCTGGCTGCGGTTCAACAGATGGTTGTTTTTTGTCAGCGCGGGTGATGGGGCGCTCGCCAGAGCAGGGCACGCAGCGCGGGGGTACGCCCTATAACCGTATAATTACATGTTGTAGTTGCGCGCGCGCCAGCACGCACAATTGGCTTAAACGAGTGTTTGCTTTGATGTGCCGCCGGCCACGGCAGTTATCCACGTGCGGTCACCGCAACCCGTTCTCATGTTAAGCTTATTAAGAAGAGGCTACCCGTTTTACGGTTGTTTATACGTACGACAAGAAATGCCTTCACGTTGCAGATTTAAAAGGCATGTGGATAAAAGCACTTGGCGAATTCCGAGTACCGGGTTATGTCTCCGAGATTACCCACCTACTTCTAATCTAGCTGCACTAGAGCCTCATTATGTATGAGTACGTACGTCTTATGATTAATCAATATAAACATTGTGTCAATCGAGCGACACTCGAAACTGTGTCGAGTGCTATCTATGTCATCTGTTTGTTATAAAGTGTACAGTTATGTCGCACAAATGCCAAGGGCTACATCGATCAACCCGGTGTTGTCGCAAGTGATTCTTAATCGACAGCCGTAGTCGAAAGTTGAGTAGCGACGTCGTGATGAAGAACTTAGCCTCCTTCTCCATACCGGTACATATAGAGCGCTGTAAAAAAAAGTAACTCGTCTGAGTCTATAGTAACTGCGACATCGCATAAAAATTCAATATTAATATTCTATTCGTGAACGTTTTTTTAATATTTGATCTGTCAATATAACTGCATCCTACCTGATGATAATTGATAATCTGAGCTGAATTCCAAAGAGGAAGGCTACCATCCGGAATGCTAGCCCTAAAATGGTAGATCTTACCTTGCGGGCTCAGCGGATACTTTTTCTTATTTAATGAACTCGGGATAACAATCATATAGGAAGAAAAGAATACGTTTGTGGGAAAGCCAGTTATTAATCGCACGGCAAGGAGGTATGATTAGACTGATATTAGTAAAACACCAAAAAAATAGTTAATTTTTTAATTAGGTTATGGCCGCAGTATTCTGTGGGGCGGACGTACCTCCCCAGTCCAGGTGCTCAATTGGACGGAAATACCATCGCGTCCTACCTTCTACAACGTTTATGTTTCCAAAGCTTGTATTTAGATTAACATGGCTTTTATGCGAGCAACTGCCGTCTGAACTCCCAATCCCAAGAGAAAACCCTGCGGGAACCTTGTCAGCGTAAGCTTACTACTTACTTCTTAGCTTCGAACATCTTAATAGGGCTCTATATACCCTTGATGGAAGTTTTATATTATTTCTTCTTTGTGTTGGCAGTGATGTAAACAATTTATAAATTTAAATAAGTAAATGGTAGGAATATCACCTTTTTAGTGATTGTGTATAGAAACAACCTCAAAATGACATTTGAAAAAATCTAAAAACCCCATTTAATTTCGTGAAACACGATTAATGATATTAATTTAATTAATTATTATGTTAGTATTAAGGATTAATTCATTTTAAATCTGTTGGCTAAATATGCAAGCATCTAAAGCGTACGTCACTTAACAAAAAAAAAATACCGCGGGACAAATTTCTTAGCAATTTGAATTTTGAATAGAACTTTTCTTAGGTTAGATTAACGATTAATACGTAATTTTAAGAAACTTGGTTATTATAAATATTATAATTTTGTATAGAACGTCGTTTTTTTCCTCGCATTTAAAGTGAAAAGTAGAGTGTTTAACGTGGGACTAAACAACCATAATGACACTCCAACTATTAGCCACCTCTCGTGCCATTATGGCTTGTTTTAGTTGTTGAACAATCTACCATTATTTATTGTTTTATTTTAAGTTAAATATTGAAACAATATAAACGATTATATAGGTATTCCACACAACGCTATCTAGACCTATGGTAAGCATAACTTGATGAACTTGTGTCTAGAATACGGATTATCATACTTATAGCATTTTTTTTGTAATACATACCTACATAATATGATACATAGAAATATCCTGACCAATTCAGAATACATATTCATGCATATATTTGCTCTGAGCGGGAATAAAAACCGCTACGCCACATAGGCCGCCTTTTGTGGATATTGAATATTTGAATTACTTATAATGTGATAGGTGCTAATTAGATAATTCTGATGTAATTAACATAGTATAATAATATGTTATTATTATAAAAATATAGGTATTGCCTTGCAATTTCAATTAATCCATATTAATATTATAAATGCGAAAGTAACACGGTCTGTCCGCCTGTATGTTACGCTTTCACGCCTAAACCACCAATTTTGCTAAGAACCAATTTTGATGAAATTTGGTATAGACGTATAGTAGACCTTGAGAAAGGACATAGGCTATGTTTGGTCGCGATAACCGATATCCACGCGGGCGGAGCGGCTGGCAAAAGCTAGCAATATCTGAAGAAATAATACATTCACAATGTCTGTCTACACAGCCCCCCTAGACAAGTGTTAATTCTTTGACCAGCGTTTGATAGAATAGAATGACAAATGTATAGGATTTGACGTACCTGACAGTCGTTAACGCATGTCATGTACGTCAAATTCCATAAATTGGTCATTCTATTCCACCAAACGCCGGCCAACGAAATGCCACTTGTCTAGAGGGGGAGGAACGTTATGGACATCAAGGTGAAGTGAACGATCTCATTGTTTCCAATCCTTACAGGTATAGTATTCTAAATGTGATATTAAGTATAACGATTGCCTTATCAGTTATATTAATCTAAATCATGTGTTAGATTGCCTATTCACTGTGTCAAAATTTCTGTCAAGAATGACTTCACAGGGTGTTCAAATTAAAATATTATGTTAAAGGCTTTCCCTGCGAGTCGTCCGCTGTCACGACCACGAATAACACGTTATAGCGGACGCGGAAAATGACAGCTTAAAAGTACTATGTTTGCCTCTTGTATGCCTCTAAGTACCAGATCTGACTTTTTTGTTTGTTTCTGCGACTAGCATGGGAAAAATAGAAAGACAAAGTTATTTTCGTAGTATTAAAATTGCTGTGAAATTATTTAGTATTGCAGGTATGCGGTATTTTATAAAGAGGCTGACTTATGAACACAATATCGTCTCTATCGTTAATACAAATCGATAACGCGATCAATGCAATTGCGCGCGAATTTACCTACTCATACGGTGCGCGGCGTTGTCCTATATACAGCGATTTTGTTCTTTAAACAGTGATAAGTGATCTAATTGTTCTGTGACCTTACCATGTTTTTGCAAACATTTTATTCAACCATTACACCTATTCTATATCTTTAAGGTTTGTCACCTACAACAATTCGCACAGTAATCGCGTATGACATGGCGATGCCGAAAGCGTGTTCGCTAAGAATGTATAGATCAAGCTGCAGTCGAAATTAGGTATGTGACGACTGTCATACAAATAGACCAAACGTCCTAATACATACAATAATATATTTGCTGGTCTGACATGCGCGATAAATTATCATCTATTTCGTGATTTGCCGACACAGAGCACGAAACTTTTGATGAACATCCTGTAACAATAGTGATGATTTAACGACGCGATGTGCCGGCACCTCATATGTTATGATTGGATATCTGTGGCAGGTGTTATGGAACGAGCTTCAACGCGTTTAATAAATAGAGTCGATCGGGCCTTGTGCCCCCAAACGCCAATGATTCTACTTAACACCTTGATGGATCGTTTTGACGGTACAGATAGTTTACAACGCTAATGAAACATAATAACTATTGATAAGTATCATAAACTGAATATAATGGAATTAATCACGGACCTTAAACGCTTAGCTCACCCAACTGGGCGAGTATCTTTAATCTGTTGGTGATTTATTTCCACCTGTTATGTTCAATCACTGTTTCTACACATAGTACAAACAATGTACAAGTCGTAGATACTTGTACTGACTGGTTTGTATCCACCATTCGGACTATGAAATAATCCGAGGGAACAAGATAAATAAATTTGAAGACATTTTTCGTTATTTCTCAAACACAAAAGTCACTACGTTAGAATGAAGCTACAATATTGTTCTGGTTTCTTATTATGTTAATCAGGCTCTATACTGAGAAATAAGGAATCGTAAAAACCGCATATTTTTCCAAGCTTTCCGTGCTCATGGTAATAACATATGATTCTATTTTCCATTACCTTAAAACGTATAGTTACCTACTGCGAGTATTTCAAGGAGTTTTAAAAAATAATGCCTCGGCTGAAAGTACTTATGTATACCAATTATAACACCTACGAAACCATGGACAATAGCAAAAAATATCTTATAGCGAAGCATAAACCCAACATCGCAATTACACAATAAATTATAGAACAATTAATGACAAAAGTATTGGACATTGTAACATTGACCCGCAGCTACGCTTGTAGCAACCTTTCATGACACTGCGATCGATGTTACACAACTTATTAATCCGGTTCAACACAAGAAGTTGCGGTAAGCATTCTCTTTATTAAAAGTTTATTGTTTTACATTTTGATATTGCTCCATGCGTTATTGAATACGTCTGTATCTAGGCTAACCGAGATAATGATAGATAATACGGCACAATGAAGCACGCGCCGCAACGTGCACCGGTTCGTTAGTGTAACTGTTGAGTCACGGACCCAAAGATCACCTGACGGGGTGCTTTTGACAGCGCGCGATGCAGCACACACGCGCACGCGCAATATAGCCAGCGCCAAGTCGCCTAGACCACAGACGAGATAATAGCAAAACTAACACATAAGACTCAGATGTGATCCTAATATTATAGTTTGACCATACGTCGCGTATCGAGCAGGACAATCCTGATATTGTCAGAATATCATACCGGAAACGTGTTGGTGTGGTTTTATTTCAAGGATAATCCTCCTTTATTATGTTGGATTTGTTCTGCTATCTAGATTTTCTAATACAATATAGTCTACTTAATTAATTAATCAAATAACCCACCCCTGACCGTTCCAGGCTCAAAAGTGCCAATCACATCCCAGTCAACGCGTTTCCACGATAGATTGCGATGGCCAGCCTATGCACCATGAACCATCCGGAACAATCTCCTTCATTAAGCTTTTGACGTCCTTGCTTCAGCTCCACCGCTACTGGCCCAAAGTGGTGCGACGGCTCCAAACAGAGAAGGAGACTATGGGCGGACTGGGCGACCGCTCACGTCCTGGCGGTGCTAAGGGCCTCGCATCATAGCTAAAATTGCGAGTGTGGAATCGAGTGAAGGCTGATTTAGACCAAACGAACATAAAAGCTAGAACAAGAGTATACTCTCTTTTAATCTTTGAGTGTAAATGAAACCTCGTTTTCAACGTTTACACCAAAACATCAACGAGCAAGAATGAGGACCATGAACTAGAAATGATGATGTTTAGATCAGTCGAACGAATGAATGCATTAGTGCCAATTCTGTGTAGTAGTTACAAGTGCTGAATTTATTATTTTATCTCAAACACTCATAAAGAAAAGAAGGAAGAGGCGTTGGTAGGTTACAAATTTTAATGCAAAGAAGGATAATGGATAATATAGGTGAAACAATGATGAATATGCAAGAACAAGAAGAAAGTGGTAAATTCCTAAATTAGTCTGGATCAAATGTTATACTGGGGGCAAATTATATCAATGGGTCCAAGGAACGAGCACATCCGACCTCGTAATGAAGCTCTAAGGTACTGTTCGTACGCTCTAGTAACGTTTACATGAAGTAAGCGAGCATTCTTAGAATATTCCATAGAATCTATGCGAGTTAAAAAAGAACATTGAAGGAATATTGATATGAATTGATTATGAATCCTGAAGAAGATTCTAAGCGGGAATCGTACGATCCATGGCTGTATATTTGTGGTCCGTATGGGCTCCTAAAGGCCACGATAAGCGCACGATAGCCATCAGGGCCATCATATCCTTTGACGCGGCGAGTTTCTTAGCCGAATCGCTACCGTGGATCGCTACGGTGCTATACCAGTACTGAAAGCGCAGGCGCCGAAGCGGGAACACGAATCTGAGCCTGAAGAAATCCGGGTCGTGAGGTCCCAGCGCATACGGACGTGGTAGCGGAGTGGCAGCTACGACTTGGGCAACCTCGCGTAGGGTACGCCGTAATAGCGGCGGTAAAATCCACCATGGGGAAGTGTCTAGAGAGGCCACACAGCAGTCTCTCGTACCAGTTGGCGCAGGTGATCACCAGGCACGGGTGCTACGGGGATTTCTTGCATCGTATTCGACAAGAACCAACGCCCGAGTGCCATCGCGTGTGAAGTCACCAATTCTACTACAGGAATACAATTTTGTATTTCATTCACGTAGGACTTGCGCCGCCACAGGCTCGAATTCTAAAAATACTACAATACTTCTACAATACTTCTTAAACTGCCCGCGATATAGCAGTATTTCTGAGAGTAGGGAATATAGAATTTATCGGAAAAATACTAAACTGAGAGTAATGGAAAACCAGCGTCTTTAAGCTATGGCAACGTTATGTTAAACAACCGTAGTCATAAAAAAGAGAAATGTTTACGTTAAATATAATTTTTAATGCTTGAATTGGATGCAGGACTGTACTTATGTCTCGATCGTAAAAAAACACTGTAATTTAGCGATTGGAAAAGAGTGGTTATAAGTTTTTATTATCTGGCTCTTTTCTCGCAAGCTCTACATAACTTAATTCGTTGTGACTGAGCATTAAATCCAAATGGAATAAATCATCGTTGAATAAATCATCATAAGTAATAGAAAAAATATCAGAGTCATTATATTTCATTTGCGAGTATTAAATAAAAGCGGAAAAAATAATAAAATTGTATTAACCAATTTTATCAGCCACTTTAACTACAACTGGACTACACTCGGAGGACTAATAAAATTACCACAATAAAGATGATTAGTTAAGGATAATATTATTTAAGACTGTAGTCGCAGTCTAAAGAACTTTCATATTATATTGTGCTGTAGTAATCAAGCTCAACCAATGGTCAGGTCAAGACTACTCGCAAACGACGAGGACGTGTGAAAAGAATTATGAAAGTAGAAGAAGAAACTCTCTGTGCTAACAGGGTCGGCAGCAGAGTGTGACTCCCCTGGTGTTGCTCACGTCCATAGTCCACGGTAACCACTTTCCATCAGGTGGGCCGTTTGCAGATCTGCCACCATTTAAAAAAGAAAGACGGGTTGCACTTCGGGAGTGCCGGCAAAAATGAAAACGTTTTCTTTCTTTCTTTCTTCGTTATATACAGAGAAAAAGATAAAAAGAACATACCATACCACACCATACCATACCTATAATATAGCGCCAATCATAGAATCTATCACTAATTTTCTACTAATTTTCTGTCAGTAGAAATTAACAAATTACAAACAGAAAAAAAAAATCACAAAAAGTAAAAAATTACAAAAAGAAAAAATAATCATAAAAAGTGTCAAAAGCCCAGGTTCGAACCCGGTATTATGTGAAACCATAAGGACTTACAGATGAAGCACTTACCGCTAAGCTCCGAAGCTTCTTACCGTACCTAGCAAAATAAACACTCTGTAGCTAGCAATGTTGTATGTCGTCCTACAAAGTCGTTGGTTACAGGTCAAAGATCAAATGTTCCTCACGGGCGATTTTAACAATTTTTACCCATCCAACGCCGCTAAAGAAGTTTTCACTTCAAAAATTTAGGTATGCCAGAATCTTAGTAACTAAGTGAAAAAAATTATAACTACCTGCCCCAATTGAAAATAGACGTGCATATAATATTATGCATGTATACCAAAAGTAATATCAAAATTAATAAATCTTACGTAAAATATATCAGAATTGTATTACTGATATTGTAACACGGCTAAGTATAACTCATCGTCGATAGACAGCAAAGTACAAGTTACGCAAATGACTCACCATTTGCGTAGTTACTGGGTAAGTATCTACTCGTTTTGTAAAATATCTAGCTTTCTTGTTGTAACATTAATTATACCTATTTTATATAACCAGGTTGTGATCAGAGTCCTACCAAAATTGTGTAACCAGAATACCGTTTTTGACATTTAGAAGGTTAAGATTAAATTGAGACTATATTTTGAATAGACTGGTATTAGGAAAATTGGCCAATACAGGGCCCAGTGCAAGCTTGGTACTTATTGTATGCAACCGGGCTCGGCGCTCCAATCAAAAAACGATATAACAAGGTATCAAAATTGGCACCTTATTATCACCCTGTGAATAATGGCTCTATAATAAAAAGGTAGCAATTTAACATTTACCCGCTAAAACAAAAAGTGTGGCAGCAAAAAATTAAACGGTGTGAAGCACGTTTTGTAAAATAATACTTATTAGCCGAAAATTATATGAAATTTCGTTGAAAACCTGATGAGCATTTAGTTATAGTAAGAAATTGGTGGTAAAAAATAATCAAAGATCATTGACCATTGTATTGTAAAATCTTACACTCCGGTCAAAATAAAAATTCAAGGGTAAATTAATTCGCACCCGGTTGAAAGTTGGAAGGATTGTTCAAAACACCATCATAAACGAACTCTAAAAACAACCTCCGTGGCGTAGCAGTAGTGAACACGGCCGCTGCGCAGGAGGAGCGGGGTCGGTCCCCGCTCAGTGTAAATATTTGTATGCATGAATATGGGTGTTTGCATTGGTCTGATCGTACCTCGGAGAGCACGTTAAGCCATCGGTCCCGGTTACCATACAGACATCTATGGCAGTCGTTATGGATAGTCGGAGCACTCAAAAGTCTAACAACTGGTCTAAGTGCAATGCTTCGATATCGCCTTTGGGTTGTGGAGGACAGATGGCAGTCGCTTCACGGAAAATCTCGAAGTTTAGCCAAATCCGCAGTTGGACTGGTAAAGCGGATATTGTACTGTAGACAAATTTTAATTAAAAAATAATATAATTTCACCAATAAAACTGGTGGGAACAATTAATCACTTTTTCTATTGGCGCACTGACCACAGACTAAAAGAATGAGGTTTTTTTTGTATATCCGTGTACAAAATGGTAAATTTATCTAAAGTCTTAAACAGAGAAAATAGAAAACAAAAGTTATATTTGAGTAAGTGTTTTGTTTATTATACACGTACAAAATGAAATTTTCTATTTAAATACGAAGTTACATGAAATGAACAAGCAATAGGTAGGTCAATTAGTTTATTTGTTCTATTGAACACGATCTTTTTGTATCTTTTTTTTTAGAATATTGTAACTAAACCATTATAAAGAAAAGTCATTATCATATAGATTTCAATTCGTGATAAAAATGAAAAAACCGCAGTTTGATAATAGGTATCATTATGTGCCTAATTGCGGAGACATTAGAGCCATATTATGAGCAAATGAATTGAAAAGTATATTGCCGTTTACGTAGCACAAGTCTACGCTTCAATTAAGTTTCATATGGAACCCTTAGTGCGCGAGCCCGACTCACTCTTGGTCGAGTTTTATAGATAATTACATGGTTTTTAACTTTCTCTCAGACCGTTTTATGATAAAACTTACCGTTTTGCTGAAAATCGCGAAATATCCATTGTTGTGACCTTTGACTCCTAATATAAAATATTTCAGGTGTCGGTTCGATGAGGACTTTTTATATTTCATTTATGATAGTGTTTTGAACAACGCTACCAAATTTCAGCCGAGTGCGAATTATTGTAGCCTCACTCATATAATTTGCTTTAGATGCACCGGGCCATTAGCAATGTTCCATTCAATTAAATCTGTAATTCAGTTATGTGTAATTGTATAAGTTACCTACTAATTGGTTATTTTTCACTTTTCATTCAACATACAATGATAAATCCGACAACTTGAGAACCTTCCTCTTTTTTGAAGTTGGTTAAAAATTATAATAAACGAAACGAAGGTAGGTACATGAACATCTGAAACTTTTGTTTTTGAATAACGCTAGAAAATACAATTGAATGATCTTTGATTCTGACAAAACTCATTTACTTCTATAGGTATGTTTATTTTAATAAATCTGCACATTAAATCCAATAATTAATATGTAGATGATGTAGGTACTAAACATATATCAAATAAAATTTACTGATACATTAGGCAGACTGAAGTAGTTAATGTTCCATGAGTCCACGACTCTGGGTCAACTATTCCAACGATTAGGTAATCTGTAACTGGGTGCATAATGGATGAAGGTATGATACCTACTTCACTACATAGTATAAAACAAAGTTGCTTTCTCTGTCCCTATATCCCTTTGTATGCTTAAATCTTTAAAACTACGCAACGGATTTTGATGCGGTTTTTTAATAGATAGAGTGATTGAAGAGGAAGGTTTATATGTATAAAAAAATCCATTGAACCCATGCGAAGCTGGGGTGGGTCGCTAGTATATTATAAACGTGAAAGTTTATTTGGATATAAAGATGAATGGATGTTTGTTACTCTTTCACGCAACAAAATTTGGCTCAGAGATAGATGCTGCTTTTTAAACCAGGAATATTTTTCTGAAGGTCACGGGCGGAGCCGCGGGCAGCAGCTAGTATAAATTATAAATTTGTATTCTAAGAGTAACATTTGACGGGACACACCAGAATGATCACCTTTCTCGAGTCCTCTTTGTAACAGACACCACGCCGACCTTCGGCCGCGTGCGGCGACTTCACGACTTTACACAAAGACTGTCAAGAATAATTAAAGTAATTACTGTTTACAGTAATTAATGACCCATATAACGTGATATGGTTTGATTGATCTCGGTACTGTGACGAGATAATTGTAGTTCGCTGGCGTTATTGCCACACGCCATCTTACGAACGTTTTCAATTAATGAATACGTAGATACCAACTTCGCCATAACATTTTGCCTATCATCGCGTTGTGAAACGGTCTTGAAGAGTCTTTCATATCAATTGTTTTAGCTCTATAACGATTACAGAGTGTTGTCTGACATTAAGTATTACGTATACTCTGCAATGTAATGTGTTGCGACTATTTAAGACGTTCTATGCAATCATCACACGACATCATTAAAACTGGTGTAACTACAATGAACTGATATTAAAAAAATGTGGATACGGCATTAGTGCATCAAGATAATCATGAATGTAACAGGACATACTCTAATCAGTGATTGGAACGAGGAAAATGTTGGTAAGACTTCACGTGTTCTCCAAAGCACGGAAACACCCAGACCAATGCAAATATGTAGACATGTTAATACATAGGTATATTTGCACTGAAAGGGAATCGCCAAGCCAGCGCCGTGCCACGGAGGCTACACACAAATATAACTAAAGAAAATCGTGGTCTTATTTGTAACAAACTAATTATTTCTCTTTTTATTTAAAAAAAATACTGACAAATGTATAATTTTAAAGTTAAACCGTAGGGATGCGGGGTGATTAGTGAGGCTTTTAAATAAGATCTCGGAAACATTGTAGCATGGGTTATCGATTGTAATTCCGTGTGAGTAGCGGTGGCGCAGGCGGCGACGCAGATAGCCGCCAGCTATCCGCGTACATAGACACTGCATTAGGGCTCCTACGCCTGCAAGGCGGCTCCTTTGCCGCCATAAGCGCATTTAGCATGTAATCGCGCTTGCATTTCTCCTTTGTGTGTACAAATAAAGACTAAAAGAATAACTTAAAGGGTAGATAATTACTTAAGACTAGGAACTCCGATCCTGCAAAAATAGTATCACGCAGGTACTGAAACTCACTCAATTTTGCTGAAGTGTAACAATTCTCATTTAAATATAAATAGTCATAATGAACAGAAATGAGTGTTAATGTAATTCAAAAGTATGGCCAAGTTGATGTTTTGAGGGAAATCACCGCGTATACTCCCCCCTCCCCCTTACTCCTGAGCTGAAGAGCGAGGTTATCTCGAACTGACTAAACCGCACGCCGTCTGTGGGTCGTTGTGCTAGGCCGAAGGTGAGGTTGTCAGACGACATATCCCTCGCACCCAGGTGACCACCCTCTTGTTATTTTTTTTTTTAAAGAATAATACTTTCAGCTACATGTAAAATTATGGTTAGCTATTTTCAAACCCTGACCTCGTTCTACAACAGCAGTAGTGTCGCATGCATGAGTATCAGAGAATCTTCTGACATATCCATGAATTCTAGCAGAGGATTCTACTAATATTCGCTTGCTATTTCTTACAAACTTAACTCGTAGCTGATCACCACGAGATTGGATTCCCTATTTAGGATCCGTTGCAAACTACATGTACCTACAAGTTTTAAAGCGCTAGCTTCCACATTTTACGAGTACGGTCAGCGCAGATTTTAATGTGTAGCTTACTGTTATTCAAGGCATTGCGGTTATTCAAGATTCAAGGCCCGGCATTAGTCGCAAGTCAGCCGCCGGCGAGGCAAGGTCTCCGAAGTTGTCGTCGCCCGGCCCTACGCCACTGAAGATGTCGACCGCAGTGATCGACGAAACGTCTGGAACGCAAGTTTCACATCGACCACGGCCAAACAGCCCGGAAGCAGTATATTCTACATGCAACGCCGGCCGTGAAAGCCTGAAGACTTATACTGTTATTCTACTGATATGCAGTAAAAAGTAACTTCCATCGAATTTATATCCATTGTTTATAGCTGCACTCATTACGGGCTATCGCGCCATCATAGTTCGAGGTAAATTATACTAGACTTGCTTCGTACAGTAAATTGTTTCTCGAACAGTACATACTAATATTATAAATTAAAATGAAAAAAAAAAACAAGTTCCAGGAAGAAAAAATTGTCACTAAGAATTTTTGGTAGATACTTTTGGCCTCGCCCTAAAACTAAGACATGTATAGAAGCATTCTGATTATCTAGGACGTGTCCAGAATTGTGAGCGTATTTCCACTAGAGAGAGACCGCGGTTTTGTCCTGAATGTTGACTTTATACGATTAAAACTATAATAGGTACATTTAGTAAGTAGGTATACTAATTGCTTCAATGATGTTGTAGTGTAATATTTATTGGATATATCTAATGATATTTTAATATTTAATATAATGGGATAGAAATTTATACAACATGTGGAGGATTGGTTGACAAATCCCACAGGTCTATCTTCGTTCTCTCTATAGCTACATTATGCATGATAATGCCGTCAGCCTTATAAGTGGCGCGCATCATCATCAATTCCCAATTTCACCCACCAATTGTTCTTAATTGGTGAGGCGACCTTTCCGGCACAATCCTTAGAGGAAAACTTCCCCAAGAGGCTTGTCCGTAATCTAGCAGATGCAATGACATTGGTAGGACTATACAGGTACACCCAAGCACCTACACAGCACACGATGGCGTGCATAAATCTACAAAGGGGTAGACAGAGGTGTATTAATACTCACCTATAACATAGATATATTTATTAAAAGATACATGAAGTCAAAATAAATAAAATAAATAAAGCATTTAAATTAAATCATTGTACGTAAAATGGAATACGGCACGGTATTCGTTATTGAAGATAGCGGCGACAGAGTGCGTGGGCGCGATTGACTCGTCAGCGGCTATCGGGGCTCACTTAGCGCTAACTTGGCGCTCGCTTTATCCGACCTCCACCGCCTCCCGCCACGGCCCGTCTTGCCTCACTTCATTTTCAACATCCACTCAACTCAATGCCGGCTAATTAAAACAAACCAGGACTTTAAGGATTTTATGTAAATGTGTTTTCATAAAATATTTCAGGTAAGTACACTTTGCTGCTGATGAGAATTTCCCAATAAAACTGACCTCAAACAAAGAATCAAATTCAGAGTCTCGTATCGCATCGTCATAATCAGTCTATATAGATCCCTAAAGCCCTACACTGAACAATTTCTGCATCTTATTTCGATGACAGTCAAAGATAAATAGAACTGGTAGCTCCATTAACTGTTGAGAAGCAAGTGGCAGGTTGTTGTCTCCACATACATCTGAGGGAGGAAAGCGAGAGTGTATGAGTATACCTATGTGTACGTATATATTGATATTAATCTCACATCAGACTCGCTTTTTCGCTGTATTTCGGAGAATCTAAAGTAAAAAGTACGTTCCTCATTTCGTATCTACTTGCGGTAGTGATAGAAATAGTAGATAGTAGTAGAAATAGATGGTACAAGGGTAGACGGTAATCAACAATACATACATGTATCATACATCGTTTTGCAATTCATTTGTGAATAATATAATACTAAAATAGATATTTACCCTTGCAGTTTTCTGATGGTAAACATTTCATAACGTTAAGGACTTCACATCAATCACATCATATATCGGACGTTGTACAGTATATGTGTATGTAGTGAGTGGTTACATATAAATCGTTTTCTTTATAACTAGTATTTGTAGACAATTTTATAAATAAATAACTTTTATTTCACCAGTAAAAACGAGTTGCGAAACTTTTTGGTAGGTATATAATAAAAAAAACACTGGCCGCAGGCTTAAAGAATGAGGTTTCTTTTTCTTCTCTTTTTTCTTTTCTTTTACTCAAGATGAAAATTTCTATTTAAATACGAAGTTGCATAAAATGAACAAGCAATAGGTATGTATATTAATTTATTTGTTCAATTCAACACGACCTTTTTGGATCTAATTTTTTTCGAGCATAATGCAACTCAAGCAATATAATTTAAAAAAAGTCATTTTCGTGATCTGCTGGTTTGAGCTCCTGAGTTAGCTGAATCTTGTACGCATGAAGGTGGAGGTCTTTCGTCAAAATTCGCTGCATAGTGCTTCGTGAAATTGGAAGTTGTTGAGAACGATACGGTTTTCGGCTACACTCTCGTTTACAGGAGCAATGTTTTCAAGAGACCGACCGGTACGTTGACGCAAAGGATTCTTATTATGTATAGATAATCGACCCAGTTTCTTCAAATTAAAACGCGTTGTCCTTTCGAAAAGCGCTCCATTTTTAATAATCGGAACAAACAGAGGTGACAGCTGTCAAATTTTAGAATTGCCACTTGCATAAAAAAAAGACGGGTTGCACTTTCTTTCTTTATTCGTTATATACAGAGAAAAAGATAAAAAGAACATACCATACTATACCATACCTATAATATAGCGCCAATCATAGAACATATCACTAATTTTCTGTCAGAAGAAATTAATGAATTACAAAAAGAAAAAATAATCACAAAAAGTAATAAATTACAAAAAGAAAAAATTATCACAAAAAGTGTCAGAAGCCTAGGTTCGAACCCGGTAACATCTGAAACCATAAGGACTCACAGTCGAAGCGTTTACGGCTTAGCTACGAAGCTCCATATCGTACTTGACAAAATAAACAATCTTTTGCTAATGTTGTATGACGTCAGTCGTCGGTTACGGTTCAAAGGTCAAGCGATCCTGACGCAAGTTTAATATTTTTTACCCATCCAACGCCGCTAAAAAAGTTTTCACTTCAAAAATTCCAATTATAAAAAATGTACTCTTATGAGACACCCTTTATTGTAAGTAGGTATAGTTATTTAATCAAACAGGCCATGGTTCTTTTCATATTATTTGAAACAATACATTTCCATCAAAACAAAACAAAGAAACCAAAACAGCTTTGAACTAGTTGCGCGATATAAACGAGTGGTAAATTAGCTCCTTGAATCTATTCTTGTTCTAAAATAAAGCCACTTTCTATCTTTTATTTACTGTCGCACTGCCGAGCCCTTTATCTCACTTGACAAAGAGGCGGGTAATTGCCATTCGTACTGCGCCAGGGATTTCATTAAAACCTGATACCACCATTTCAATTTAAGGCTAAATAATTTTATTCTTATTGCACTGTGTATTTATTGTTTCTTTATTATTACTATACTTTTCATAAGTTTTCCTTCACACTTTCATCTTATCGTGGGTAATTGCCATCTGTGATTATATTCGCCTTACGAGTACCTACAAGTTTTACTAAACACTTCGATGGTTTCACACAATAATTTTAAAATATGGACGAATTGTCCCTTCCTAGTTAAGAATTAAATATATGAATATAATTTGCAATTTTAATAATCGTTGTTTTGCGGGAACAGAACTATAACAGCCATATAATAATGGGTATAATTTCCTTTTGTCCCGGGTTGAGTGAGTGTTTTGTAGGCACCTAATCGCTCTCCCCTGTGAACTTGAAATGAAGCAATTTCAAATCTGGTACAGCCATGAGAACATTCCTATTCGGTGTATTATTATTCATATTTTCAATTGTTTCCTAATGAGGGGCTTAAATTTAAGAATGGGTAGCGCTTACATTAAACGTGTTTAATATAATATAAACCTATAATATTGAAACGATTTGATAATAACTCTTTTTGATTTCACCAAAGTGTAACAAAGGACACAATTTAAATTCTAACCGTCTCAGTGAAATAAAGAAAGGTATCGTTTTCAAAGAAATATTACAATATCCGTGTCATATTCTAATAACAAACAAGAAATTCTTTAACACCATACTCGTAACATATAGAAATAGAACAAAAAACTAGAAATTTTAATTGTAAGTTTATTAATCCACTTGGAGGTTAACAAAATAGCGTACAATCATCTTAAACTCATTAGGGAACGTAAATGGATTTTGTGTAATGAAAATTAATTGAAACCACCACGCATCAGGGAGTGAAGGGGTGGTCGTAACAGTGATGTGATGAGCGTTGCTAATGCATCTGCGCAGGTAACCGCAACGCGCGGGTGGAACTATAAAAAAAAATGTTTGATTGCTTTTACATACATTCATTACACATAAAACATACCCACAACAGTTTCTAAGATTTGAAAGTAAATTCAGCAAGATGGTATCCATCCACATTTTCTAGATACAGGAAGAATTAGATATACAGCCTGTAGCCTGTTATCAGTTTAAACAAATCGTCAACCGATAATACTGGATTCCGTTGTATCAGTAGATTGAAGTTGCAGGACGTTAGCGAGTTATTTACCTAGTATGACTTTGTTTTAAATTTCATTATAATCTCCGCTGACTGAACGGTAGTATGTAAAATCATAATTTGCAAAAAAAATAAGTAAGGACCTGTAGGTAGATGTGTGTAGATACATTTACCTAGTTAGGTATAGCAGAATGTTGTTCGTGTTTGTTGCGAACGTTGACGTCACAGCGTGTTTATCTGCCCATATGCGCACGTGCGTGCGCGCAGGTGACAATAATACTGTGCACATCTGTGAAGCTTTATACCTATCTATCGCATTTTTTTCTGACAGCCATTGATTCATTGTGTTACTAAACTGTATCGTCGAGCAGCCGGCTTCGAGTCGTTACGTTTCACGAAAATGTGTGTCATGTAGGTAAGAGGGATAGAAATTATTATTACGACTTATTATATACGTTTTCTTATTATTCAATTATATTATATAATATATTAATTTAATTATACAGAAGCAAACCTCAGTAGGTATTGGTGCTCTGTTGAAGATACACTCAGTCACCGCAGTTCCACTAGCTGCTAGAGGGAATGTATTGCCTTTTGTTTTGATAGATAACTTCACCTTAATCAATACAACTAAGCTACATGACCTGTGTGAGGAGTGGCTTCACGTCGGTAGTGTAATAGCTAGAATTCGAACCTGGGACCTGTCCTCAACCACTAAGCTGGCGACGCCGTTGTTTTGTCAATAAGGATTATAGGTAATCCAATAAGTAACTATGTAAAATATTGGCATCGCGAGAACAATCCCCGGTGTTGCAGGCAAATGGTCTCTCCTCTCACTAGATTATATACTTAATAACGATCTTTTACTAAGAAAAGAGAAATCAGATTCTTAAAATAAATTCCTTAGTGATATATCTACCCACAGTAATTTAAAACGCAATATCGAGCTTTTTATACTCGTAGGAAAAGTGCCGGTGACAAATTTCGCATTGATCACATCAATTTATTTAACTTTTACGTATTTCAATGTTTATGTATTTCAATGTTTGTAAATTTGTTAGAGTTCAGCCACTTTTGTCGATAACAGTCCATATATTCGATTACCACTTGTAATATTGGCAAAGCTTCTATTAACTTAGATCCGCCTAGAAACAATCTCTCAATCGTAGAGCACATTCATATCGGTAGGAATCCAATTACGATCCACTCCCTCGTCAAGAATTCCGAGTCCGGAATACGTTCACAAATTTTACAAAAACAGGTGGTCAATTATTCTACACCGCTAACAATTATTAAAATTACAATACTTGAGACACATTTTCCGAACAGTTGTTTACTCGGATTTTGTTTGCGTGACAGTCTAGAGATAGTTATGCTACGGGCCAGTATACTGACCATTTCATATTTGCATATGTCACGGGAAAGTGTTACGCGATTTAGAACCGTAAGTGGTTGTGTTAGAGTGCTTGAGGTCATAAAAGTTTTGTTTATTAAACAAAGTTATCTGTGTTAAGTGGTACCTGGAGCTTACTCACCGGCTGGCGGCGCAACGCGCACGTGCGCGCGCGCCGCTGCGGCCGCCACTGCGCTAATCGTTTCGAGATTAGTGCCTTAGCTTACAATCATGTCGATAACTTCAGAATGCACATTATGTCCGACAAGTGCTAATTATATACTGACCTACGTTATTACTAATGTTGCAACTATTACTACTCGTATAATTTCAGTGAGAATTATTTCAACAGGTCAACCGCTTTTAAATAAAATTTTCTTACCTACCTATACAATTTTCGATTTAAGAGAGAGGTATATTTATCTATACGGAAATTAAATAATATTGTATTTATTCATGTATAGTGTAGGTACCTGGACATAAAAAAGGCTTGTCGGTCCTACCTACTCTATAAGTAAAGTGTAAGTATGTTAGAATCTATACATAGTCTATTTCGTTAAGTTTCGAATATGACCATTTATAAACTATCGATAATCAGTTCAAAAATATTACAGACAGCACTAGGGCCGGCGTCTCGGCTCGTAATCGTAAATATCAGACATTTAACACACAGTGGTCTCGCCGGCCGGTGATTATAAATAGATTGTTGCGATACAGACGACGTGTTTACAGCCAGTATCTGTCGATTGCTGATCCAATACCAACAACTAACGTCATGCAATTAACATCGCAGAATGATCACCGAACCGACAAATAAGCTATGAATGAATCTGATTGCTGCTCAATGAGCGCTGACACCCGCCGTATCCCCGCTGACGCCTAGAGCGTAATCAATGCATTACTCATTTTCGCTATTAACTACCTCTCAGTGAAGCCAGAGCAAATACCTACTTGCTTCTATACACTTGTTCAAATATGATGAAAGCGTGATTAGTGGGTATTGAGATAGTGTGGTTAAGAAGACAATACCTAATGACCCTAGTTTTAAATGAAGCTGCGATTAACTTTTGGTTAAAGAAAGCTTTTGTTTAATTTGAATGGGAACTAAATGAACTTTGGCACAAGAATTGTACTACATACCTTCCTATTCCAAACCATGAATTGCCTATTTACTATTTGTTTTTATATAAAATCGTAACTCTATTGAACCGAATTCAAATTTTAATGGTAGTACTAAGTGCTGCTATGATAGAAAATTACCGCGATCATTATGTTGAACAGCTCCTCGGAATTCGGAATACTCATTTCAGAAGATACACATGGACGTTAAACCTCTACTAATGCTCTCAGATTGAATACACTTGCTCTGATTGGTTCTTATGGGAAGCTGAATACAAGCTTTTTCACAAGAGATATCATGGGCTATTATTATGGTCACCCATTTATTTTCACCGTTGTGTAAACATAAAAAGCAATACTTAAAAATATAAAAAATCACGGTAAAAGAACTCTCCTGTTGCAAATTATTTTATTTACTTAAAACAATAAAGCTACAAGTTCTGCATCTACGATATCTATAAATTACTTATTATTCACGCACAATGAACACTATGAACATTCTGCTCATAAAAAATGTATAATTGTATCTTGCAGCATTTTTATGATTTCAAATGAATTCAGCTCTCACATTGGCAAATTTCCATTTAATCACCATCTCATCAATTCGAGATCAGTGCGCAGTCTATTACTGTTAACATGATACTCTACTGTACGTGAATTTTAAAAAAAATATCATTACACAGAGCATCAACTAATAATTAAAAAAATAAAAAAAGCAGGATATCAACCCAATTCCGTATATGGCGAAGCAATGCAAGTGTCACCATTATATTCGGCGTCAAAAATACCATTAAAATATTTTAACTGTTCGAAATAAACAAAAAGTATCAGTAAAATGTGACCTAATTATGAATAAACTAGTAATAAGTTTTGTCAAGCGTCCAGTTTATTATTTTTGCGCTACCTGTGCACTTACCATAATAATTATGAATGAAATAAGTGTCACCCCGCGATCTATCTATCACAAACTATGTCATCCCCAACTGCTTGTGAAGGTCACGAATGAATTGAAGTCACACACCCTCTGTGGCGTGGCGGTAGTGAACGCGACTGTTACGCAGGAGGCGCGGTTTCGATTCCCGCTCAGTGCAAATGTGTATGCATGAATTCCTCTATTTGCAATGGTCTGTGTATTTTCAGTGCCTTGGAGAGCACGTTAAACCGTCGTTTCCGGTTGTTATACGAGCATATATCGCCGGTGGGTTGTAGAGGTCAGCGATACCCGGAGTCTGTGGTTCGCTTTTTCCAGTCCAACAAAGTGAACCCCAAGCTCAGAGGTGAAAGCTTCGGGTCCGACTGGGATTATCGCTAGGATAAAGAAGACGAAAAGTCACTCAACAGTTATGTAGAAAATCCCGTTATTCCCAGCCACCTACCAGATATCATATCAAATTCAATTAGTTTTTGTAATCCTGGTCAATTTGATGTCTTCATTGATTGTGTTCCTTGTACGACTTTTCAAAAAACCTGTTCAAGATTTATGGCCCTCTGAGCACGTGATTGTCAACTTTATATCAAACAAAAACGACGCAACATAAATGAAGTGGTGTTTGTAACAAAATAGTAACGAGAACGGTCCAGTTAACATGTTCACCGAGCTATCAGGCTGTCAGCGACAAGAAATAATGATGTACGTATAATATTGCGCATTGCGTGCAGGAAACGAATGTTAGCAATACTATAATGCTTGAAGGGCGCTACGCAAGCGATGGGGGATATGCTTTCAATTTCCAGAATAGGGACTTGTTGATTCCAATGAATTAATACTTTCATACGTGGCACATGTTTCATACAATACATTTACTGAAGTCTGTTATCCCAGAAAGGTCAGATAGTGCACCCATTTCATCAATATCTGTGTTCTCTCCCACGTATTTGTTCTGCCCCTCTAGACAAGTGGCAATTCGTTTTCCGGTGTTTGGTAGAATAGAAGACAAATGTTTGCGATTTGACGTATTTGACAGCCGTCAACGCATGTCATAAACGTCAAATCCCATATATTTGTCATTCTATTCTACTAAACGCCGGACAACGAATTGCCACCTGTCTAGAGGGGCTAATACAGGCTTTCCTTTCGTAGTTGGTGGGATTTGACGGCAGTTGCTTGCCAATCCATAGAGTTGTAGGAGATTATACCCCGCACTCCCAAAGTACAAGTCTTCAATACAACCGGGATATAATACTGCTGAGACATAATAAGCTGTATGTTTACAGTATCAACTAAGTACCTTCGTATATGCATATAACACAGCAAAATTATTGTACGTCAAACATACTGTTAATTTTAAGTCTAACATAAAATCTCTTCATTTACATTTTTTGGAATATTCCCTCGTGTTAAACTTAAGCGTGTCACTTGCACCACATCGCAGGCGCAAAGATCGCATCGGTGGCGGTGTCGGGCGCCGGCGACCGATTGTTCCAGCGTCCTCGGCTCGATGAGTGACGTGTCATCCACTGCTATGTGCTAATAAGATATATTGGCATTACTTTCAAGATTTACCTCGTTCTACATTTCATGTCTAAGCCTGAGAGAGAACAGTAAATCTGTTATTTATTGATGAGTTTGTATGTTATCGACTAAACTATAATCTTTATACTACGATTTGTAGTATTGTATTAAAATTATATTACATAATTTCAAAATTGTACAACAAACAATCATCAGTCCATGTACTAATCAAACTATCAGCCCCTGATCCCTCTCGGTGCAAAAGTGCCCATCACACTTACTGCTTTCCCACGCTGGATGGCGATGGCCAGCCTTTGCACCAGGAACGGTGCATAACGAGGGTTACAGGTAATCTCAATGAGCCTCTGTTCAATTTCCATACTAAAGCTTTTAGCATCCTTGCCCCAGCTCCCCAGGTTCTCCACCGCTATCGGCACAGTTGTTTGTAATTAGATGGCAATTAAGCCCTTCACTCACCTGATGGTGAGCGATTACCATGGTCCGTCAATGGTTGCCACTCCAAAGGCATCAAGTACATATAATTATATAACTGTGCAGGACTTTTCGCGATAAATCATGGAATTTACTATTTTTGCCGACGTTTCGGATGCGTTGACCATGGGCGCTGCAACGCATCCGAAATGTCGGCAAAAATAGTAAGTTCCATGATTTATCGCGAAAGTCCCGAAAAGTTATATAATTATGAGTGCAGCTTCACAGAAACTTGGAGCTCTTAGCAAGGTGGCTTTTCAAGCCAGAGCAGCGGTGTTTTTGTGTAAGGCACTGATGGTTCTTTCCTGCGAGAAATAACTATAGGATGAAACTGCACAGTACAGCACTGTCATGCAGTCTGAGTTATTAGGCGTCCAAAAATCGTTGTAGTTAACCGCCACTGCCGTGGTGAGTGTTTGACGAGCTCAACATCATCATCTCTATCCAGAACTCCCATGTTAAGTAGTTCTGAATAGAGACGACGATGATGTGCCTCCAAAGTGTCTTGACTGACATGAATGGTATATAGATGTTTTCAGTTCTTTAACTAAAAAATCCTGGTTTAGAGAATGCGTGGCTTAAAAAGCTAAGTACCACCGATTCAAGATCGATAGCATCTGGAATAGGAGCCTCCGACAGCCTCCGTGGCGTAGCGGTAGTGAACACGGCCGTTACGCAGTCGTTACGGGTAGTTGGAGCCCTCAAAAATCCAACAACTGGTCTAGGTGCAATGCTTCGATCACGGAGTATCACCTTTAGGCTGTGGAGGTCAGACGGCAGTCGCTTCACGAAAAATATCGAAGTTCAATCAAATCCGCAGTTGGACTGGTAAAAGCGGACCTCAAGGTGATTTTCCACCAGAGGAGCGAGACGAGACGAGGCGAGGAGAGAATTGAAATTTGTATGGCAAATTTTCAATTCTCTCCCAGCCTATCTTTGGTGGAAACAGTGTGGATTGACGAGAATATGCGAGGCGTGAATTGAAATATTTGTTTGTGCAAAAATGAACCGTATTGGTTCCATTTAGAGTATAAATCACCTTCAAGGTGATTTTCCAACAGAGTGGCTAGGCGAGGCGAGGCGAGGAGAGAATTGAAATTTGTATAACAAATTTTCAATCCTCTCCCGGTGCATCTTTGGTGGAAACAGTGTCGATTGACGAGAATATTGACGCCTAATTATTGTTCGGAGTTTTCGGCATTGACGCTAGAACAAAGTTATATCGAGCATTGTGTGTGAGCTGTCTAAAATATATTTATATATGAAGCATACGGGCGACGGGGCGCGGCGGTCACGCGCGAGCTCGCGCACTGAAAAAAATGCACTTCAATCAAGTGACTTTTTAGCTTGATTGACGATATCTTGTTTAGATTAATCAAAATCTTAGTTAAGTTGATAATCACGACATGATTGCAGCAATACTAGTTCAAATGATTGAACTCTCAAACAAGTTTCTCGATTACCCTTAACATGACATCATTGTAGAAGAGTTAAAAAAGAGACAAGTTAAAAAAATGTTAACTGTAACAAAGTAAGTTAGTTGTGTCAATCAAGCATTTTGATTACTTCAATAAAGATCATTGAAACTTTATTAAGTTGATTTTTCTTGATAGCATCTATCATTGCAATTAATTGTATTAATCATACAACTTGATCAAATCTTGCGCTAAATGTTTGCGCTGAATAATTTCCTTGGTTGTGTTTATCAAATACATCATACAAACAAACTACATGACAACTTGATTACAACTATCACGTAAGGTGTTCGCCCTAATAAAGATGCGTGTTTGCGCTGAACAAGAAGCTTGTTTGCCCTAATCAAGTTTCTTAATTGTATCTATCAAATACATCAGTTAAAATACTCCAACACAACTTGGTTGCGGCTATCAAGTAGGGTGTTCACCCTAAACTGTTTACGTGTTTGCTCAAAACAAGTAGCTTAATTGCTCTAACTAACTTTAAATGATAAATTTGATCCAGTAACTTAGTTCACCATAATAAAGGTGCTTGTTCGCCCTGAACAAGAAGCTTCTTTGCCCTAATCAAGTTTCTTAATTGTATCTATCAAACACATCAGTCAAAATACTCCAACCCAACTTGATTGCGGCTATCAAGTAGGGTGTTTACCCTAATAAAAGTGCGTGTTTGCTCTGAACAAAAAGCTTAATTGCTCTAACTAACTTTAAATGATAAATTTAATCCAGTAACTTAGTTCACCATAATAAAGGTGCTTGTTCGCCCTGAACAAGAAGCTTGTTTGCCCTAATCAAGTTTCTTAATTGTATCTATCAAACACATCAGTTAAAATACTCCAACACAACTTGGTTGCGGCTATCAAGTAGGGTGTTCACCCTAAACTGTTTACGTGTTTGCTCAAAACAAGTAGCTTAATTGCTCTAACTAACTTTAAATGATAAATTTAATCCAGTAACTTAGTTCACCATAATAAAGGTGCTTGTTCGCCCTGAACAAGAAGCTTCTTTGCCCTAATCAAGTTTCTTAATTGTATCTATCAAACACATCAGTCAAAATACTCCAACCCAACTTGATTGCGGCTATCAAGTAGGGTGTTTACCCTAATAAAAGTGCGTGTTTGCTCTGAACAAAAAGCTTAATTGCTCTAACTAACTTTAAATGATAAATTTAATCCAGTAACTTAGTTCACCATAATAAAGGTGCTTGTTCGCCCTGAACAAGAAGCTTCTTTGCCCTAATCAAGTTTCTTAGTTGTATCTATCAAACACATCAGTTAAAATACTCCAACACAACTTGGTTGCGGCTATCAAGTAGGGTGTTCACCCTAAACTGTTTACGTGTTTGCTCAAAACAAGTAGCTTAATTGCTCTAACTAACTTTAAATGATAAATTTAATCCAGTAACTTAGTTCACCATAATAAAGGTGCTTGTTCGCCCTGAACAAGAAGCTTCTTTGCCCTAATCAAGTTTCTTAATTGTATCTATCAAACACATCAGTCAAAATACTCCAACACAACTTGGTTGCGGCTATCAAGTAGGGTGTTTACCCTAATAAAAGTGCGTGTATGCTCTGAACAAAAAGCTTGTTTGTCCTAATCCTAATCAAGTCTCTTACCAAGAAGATTTTTACATCACGTGATTTGCCAAATTATAATATTAGCCAATCAAAACCGTCCATAAGTGTTTTGCGCCAATCACGTGGCACTTGCATAACCTAAAGAATTTAGTTCCCGCCTTTGCCATAACACTTCAGTGGTGGCGCGAACTCTAGTTGTATCTATGACGCGTCACTACTCAGTGTTGCCAGTATCGGCATTCAGCAGTCAAACTCGAAATATTCAGAAACTAAATCTGCACTAAATAATCCTAATTAAATATCATTGATCTTAATCTAATATAATAAGTTTATTAAATTAAGGAACTTGCGTGCCAAATTTTGTCAAAATTGGTTGAAAAATGCAAACTGTAGGCGAGAACAGACAGACGGTCAAGCATTTTTTGGCCAATCTTGAAACTGAGACCTCGCTCGGTCAATAATAATGGGATTACGAGTATGATATAATATGACGTACCTATTCCTACCTATTTATTGTATTGGGTATGAAGAAGGTATGAATATATTATGATTCTTTAGGTAGGTATATTACTATTTAGGTAATAATAAGTATTGTAAGCTTAAAATTAATATCTAGCATAGGATTCAATTTGTCGCACATCGAAACTTTTTCTACCATATAGGTTGGCTGGTCGAAAATACATCAGCCGTCCTTTTGTGCTTAAATCCTGTATATTTGCCAATACTTATAGAACTCCCTCCCTCCTTTCCTTCCTTCTCCTTCTTTCTTAGGTGGTTCGATACAAATAGGGTATTACCACAGTGTTACTACTACATACAGTGGAGAAACGCCTTTGATGTAAGACGATGCTGCCGCTCGCGTATGTACCTACGCTATTCGTCGCAAATGTGCAAGGGTTGTCACAAATGAAACAAAAAAGAAAATAAATGTAATTATTATGCAATGATTTATTTGAAATACATAAATTTACATGTGTTGTATTGCAAGATATTTTTAGACGTTTTTAGGTTTCTGTTATTAAATTTAGTGATATAGTGAATACGCATTCGGTTTTGGAACGAAGTTCCTTATGGCGCGTTGCGATTGCGAAAGGGGGCTAGACGGAAAAAATTAAGACTGGCACGAAATTAAGTTGTACCGACACTTTTACGACTAAAAGTTGTCGGCACGACAACTAAAAGTTGTCACGACACTTTTTGCTATAGTTGTAAGCCGATGATGATGATGATGATGATGATGATGAAAATCGATATGGGTATCGCTTTCAGGGTTTTTGGGGTTGCTGATCACGAATATATCATCCATTTAGCGACCCAAGATGGCGGACTTCAAATTTTCACTAAAATCGATATGGGTATCGTGTTCGGGGTTTTCGGGATTGCTGATTACGAATATATCATCCATTTAGCGATCCAAGATGGCGGACTTGAAATTTTCACTAAAATCGATATGGGTATCGTGTTCAGGGTTTTCGGGAGTGCTGATTACGAATATATCATCCATTTAGCGATCCAAGATGGTGGACTTGAAATTTTCACTAAAATCGATATGGGTATCGTTTTCAGGGTTTTTAGTGAAAATTTCAAGTCCGCCATCTTGGATCGCTAAATGGATGATATATTCGTGATCAGCAACCCCAAAAACCCCAAAAACCCCGAAAACGATACCCATATCGATTTTAGTGAAAATTTCAAGTCCGCCATCTTGGATCGTTAAATGGATGATATATTCGTGATCAGCAACCCCAAAAACCCCGAAAACGATACCCATATCGATTTTAGTGAAAATTTCAAGTCCGCCATCTTGGATCGCTAAATGGATGATATATTCGTGATCAGCAACCCTAAAAACCCTGAAAACGATACCCATATCGATTTTAGTGAAAATTTTAAGTCCGCCATCTTGGATCGCTAAATGGATCATATATTCGTGATCAGCAACCCCAAAAACCCTGAAAACGATACCCATATCGATTTTAGAGAAAATTTAAAGTCCGCCATCTTGGATCGCTAAATGGATGATATATTCGTGATCAGCAACCCCAAAAACCCTGAAAACGATACCCATATCGATTTTAGTGAAAATTTCAAGTCCGCCATCTTGGATCGCTAAATGGATGATATATTCGTGATCAGCAGCCCCAAAAACCCTGAAAACGATACCCATAGCAATTTTAGTGAATATTTCGAGTCCGCCATCTTGGATCGCTAAATGGATGATATAATCGTGATCAGCAACCCCAAAAACCCTGAAAACTTCATGCATTCTTCTTATGTATATATGAAGCATACGGGCGACGGGGCGCGGCGGTCACGCGCGAGCTCGGATGGCAATTTTTAGTGGAAAAGGGTCAGTGCGATTTCAATTCTCTTCTCACCTCGTCTCGTCTCGCCCCTCTGGTGGAAAATCACCTTCAGACTCTTGAAAGCTTCGGATGCGACTGGGATTAACGCTAGGATAAAGGAGAAGAAGCATCTGGAAAAGGTGGTAAATTCTCCAACAAACCGTACGAATAGTATTACTTGAAGTCGATATTAAGTGATAGAATGATAGTTCCCTGCCCTTTGAGCTGGCAACAAAGTAACTCCACCACCGCCAAATCAATTACAGATCTGAACTTCACAATATATGTAAGTTAACTATCGGTGCACTTATTCGCTTAATGTGTATTCCTATCGGGTGTCTCCGTAAGAGTGCACTTTTTAAAATTGGAAAGTTTTTTTTCATGCAACTGGCAACTCTGAAATTTGACAGATGTCACCTCTGTTTATTTCGATTATTAAAAATATATAAATCAATCGCTAAATTTGTTGCTAAGCATAAAAAGTGACCTCCATTATCATCTTCGCGTTGGTTCCGGTCGCATCCGAAAACGGCTCTACCAATTTGCATAATTCATCTATTTGTTGTTCGTAATTATCATATACAATTATATGACGGCAGGGGCCATTTTGAAGAAGTTTAAGTTGAAATCATATACATTTTAACAAATTTGCAGCCGACTAAACCCGAACACGAACAGCTATATAATAAGTAATTATAAGTACTTATTAGAATCGAAATTTCAAAACATTCAACAAGTTAACCTTTACAAAATGTTAAGTCTAATTATTGTGACATGTGACGTAAGTACGTGCAGTGATAGGTGGTCAGACCTTCTTGTGATACATCATACTGGTGCCGATTCTGTTATACATCTCAATAAACTAAACTGTTGCTAAAATGTGTTTATTTGAATTTCGAAATTTTATTCATCATTTTTTATATTAAGCCCGTCAATGGACTGCACACCACTGGATTTCACGCGTAAGAAGCTAGGGTGAAGTCCAGATGATATGGGCTACCGTTGTAAATCCTGACGATCCTAAAATGATGGCTTCGACAGATGCCTTTTCTCACCCCGCTTATAGAACTCGAGATTGTACGAAGAAGAAAACACGTGTGCTGGAAGAGCATTCCAGTTCTTTACCGTGAGCCGAAAAAATGAAATTCCGTTATACTAGGGTAATATTGTTTCTACCTTATGTGGGTGACACCATACTCCAGCGTCGATGTATTAAAATTACCTTTATCAAAAATAAAAATGAAAATTAACTTAGAAAATCTGCTTTTCGTCGATAGGAGTGAGCAAAATTTAGTTTAGTTTAAAGAGTTTTGTAACAGCAGAATCAACACCACTGTCAAATTTGAAGCGTATTTATTTAACTATGAGACTAATAAAAAAAAATATTCAAAATAAAAAACTCGACTTATACTGAAAAGAAGCTTTATAGCGGGTGGTACCCATTAATTTTCATTTTGTTAAGATTTGCGAATGGGTACCGCCTGCAATAAAGCTTGTTTCAATCTTTTCAGTATCAGTCAGATGTTTTATTTTTAATAATTTATTTCTTTACTTATGAAATGTATATTTCTGTAATCGTCTTCTAATTTCCTTTACTTTGATACCCCACTCGATAAATTTGAATGATATTTTTTTTTTACCATGTACATTTTGGCGCCAAAAAACCAACATATCGACGGTTAAAAGGCGACTTGATTCAAGCGCCATTTTGAGAACTTTACAGGAGAGCATTTTAAAGTTTTTTTTTTAAGAAAAAAAATCACTGTTCCTAAAGTATACAATAAAAATGTACAAATCTCCCCAACTAAAAAGCGGTATATTTTATGCTAATTTATGATTATATTATAACAAATAAAAGGTGTTTTTAAAGCAAGTTAGATGTAACTTGAGCCATTTTGCACAATTCTTTGATCAGGGCAGAAAGGTCCATGTACACAATAACGATTTATGTATTCAAAGCAAAATAGTTTATGTGTTCCTTGCTTCTTGAACAGATCAAGGATAAATGATTTAAATCACTTACCCATTTGTCAACTGTTCATGGATAAATGAGTTAAACCGCACACCTAGTTGTAACTGTTCATGGATAAATGAGTTAAACCGCTCACCTAGTTGTAACTGTTCATGGATAAATGAGTTATACCGCTCACCTAGTTGTAACTGTTCATGGATAAATGAGTTAAACCGCTCACCTAGTTGTAACTGTTCAAGGAGGAATGACTCAAATTACAGTGTTATAATAACTATTTATAGCAAATTGTTTTAATCGCAAGATTTATTTGAATCTGAATTGAGGAAAATAGCTCAAAGGTAATAAAATAAATTTCACGATGTAGGGAAAGCGAATGAAATGACACATCAATTTTAAGAAAAGTAACATAAATAGATAAAATTGGCATACTTTTAAGAACATGAGACTTTAAAATCGATTTTGTAAACCGAAACAAAATAAAACAACGCTTTATGAATCAATTTTTGTTTTATTTATTCATTTACGTAAAATTAAGTAGGTATCTGTAAACATAGGTAACATTTATAATCACTAATATAACCGACCTCGAATCCACGCGCGACACGCGTGTTGTGGATCTAAGTACCTACCCGCGTTGGTTTGTGTTCTGTTGCTTGAGATATAAATGCCATTTTTAATGCGAGGTGAATGAAGTAAACTGATTTAAGTATGACATAAGTTTAATTATTAAATTAATAAATAGGAATCAAACGTGCAGATATTTATTGTATGCATAGAGAAAATTGTTCTAAATGGCATAAACACAAAAAACTGGTCAAGGATAATTAGCACAAGTCATATACTTCCATTATACTTATTCAGGTAAGATTGATTCAAGCGACAGAGATAATGTTCAAATGTTCAAGGCAAAATGATTTAAGGTGCATACATTAATAAATCTGGTTGAAGCGAAATGAATTAACATCCATGTTAAATTATTTATGATCAAGTAAAAACAATTCAAATGTCAAAACTATTTTGTTTCATCCAGGGATTAATGGTTTAAACTACAGATAGTAAGAAAAAACGTTTTTTTTGATGGGTCTATATACATGCTTCGAAAAAAACAACCAAAATTGCTACACTTGATACCTCGTAAATAGAAAAGATACCCAAATTCGTAATGGAGCCAAGCGCCAAAAAAGTGCTCTGATTAACCTCAAACCCGGCTCAAACGACGCGGAAAAATTCCACGATTCCAATGATGTATATAACTCAATATCGCCCAAAGTGGCGCTTGAATCAATTCGCCTTTTAACCGTCGATATAGCTTTTGTCCATATTTTACGTACCCAAGAACACTTGGGAAATAAATACATTTCATTTGAAATATGAATCATTGAAATTTGTATGGTGGATCAGAAGATATGAGGTAATAAAGAATATTACAAACATACATACAAGATACGCGCGAAAGACATAACCCTTCTTGGCAGTCGGGTAATAAAGTGTAAATAATAGCTAAACTCTCAATGAGAATAACATGTTCACACGTTGTATTAGTCTTATTAGAATAGTGTTTTACTTCATCTGTGCATGCTGTCATTGCCCTATTAGTGTATGAAGAGAGCTTTCTAAGAAATGAAATAAATTATTAAAAACAAAGAACCCGACCGATGCTGAAAAGATTGAAACAAGTTCTGAGTCTGGGTGGTGTACTTTGTGACGGTAGTTATATGTTTGCAAAGTCCCCCGCGACACAGGGCTTGTACCCTAGTACGGGAGTTATCTTTTAAAAAGAAGGAAAAAGGAAAAAAGAAGGAATCCATATGACGAATTATGTTGAATCTTTTTCCTTAGCCCTACCGTAATACCTGTCATGACTTACGGTGCCGAAACGTGAACAGTGACAGTGCGGTTAGTAGGTACACGTTCTAAAAGTCAGGCAGCGGGCTATAATTGCGAGCTGTGCTTGGGGTTTCTTTGCAGGATAAAATTCGTAACAAGACCAATCTAACATAGAACTAAAGTTAAATAAAAACGTTCATGATAGTTTTTTAAGCATTTTTATTAACAATAATTATTTACAATATGTACATTAGAATTATTTAAATAAAAAATATAAAACCAATAAGTACATAATATATACAAACCAGCAGGTTCAGGCGTCAAAGAATTCCTCACCATCGATGTCAACTGGGAGGGTGGCCAGAAGGCTGGCAGCATTGATAGTAACCTAAAAATTAGAAAAAACCGGATACTTGATTTTAAAATCCGGATTTATAAATAGCCCCAAAAATTCAGATTATTCGGATTTTTCGAATTTCGAGGTATCCGGATTGCAATCCCTAGTAATATTTATACAGATCCTTACAACCGTATGATATGATTGAGTAACGAACATCCATTCATCAAAATTTTCGAATTCACAGTAGCGGTAAGAAAACCCAAGAAAATGTATAAAAGCAGATGATAAAGAATATCCGTTATTTTCTTACAAATAGATTCAACAATATTTAATGTATTTCTAAAAAGATTAGAGTTTTTAGACCACATCTGTCTACATTAATGAATCATAATGTATCACATTGTTTTAATGTAGTGCTATTTCAGTAGTTTATAGTGTGTCAAAATTCTTCAGGCTCAATAAAATACCATAATAAGGTTCTGAACAGTTGGTGACATATCATTACATTACGTCCTTAGTACTATTACTACTTAATGCTAATGAAATGAACAGTAAACGTTGGCACTAACTGCACCCTGCCATTTGTTCATGCTTAAAAAAGAATTAGCCTATTGACGTCCACTGCTGGACAAAGGCCTATCCGATACAAAACTCGGTCCTCCGCCATCCACATCCAGGATATTCCAACTCCACCTCAGATCCCCAGTCGTCATCTAGTTGGTGGATGTGCCGCGTTCCGTTTGCCAAGTCATTATCTCCAAATTCACTAATTGTTCGCTCATGCACATTTTATTATTTGTATTTGGTAAGATATTGCGAAAATAATGCCTAGTTCTATAAGGACCGTATTGAGGTAATGTTTAATACATTTTATTATTATTAGGTTTCCGTCGTCTTAACCTGGATGAAATAAATTATAATTAATAGCTACAATGGAAGCACTTTACAAGTTCCTTTGTATTTTTATTATATATTATTTTTTAACATTGGTTGTAGAATAATCAAATGGTTGTCTATTCGACGTCTGCTTACTTTGTATCAGTTCACACAAATGAATAGATACAATACAGGATACCAGCTGTTTACAACAAACCTCTAAACTTCCTCATAATGTAACTAGATCAGCTTTAACTGTTACAGTAATTGTACAGGATCAATATCTAGTCGAATGTGAATTTCGTAAGTCGATTGTGAGGTGGTCAAGTTGATCGATGATGTGTGCGCGTGCGGGCTCCGCTTGTCAATTAGGTTAGCGGAGTTCAGGGCCTGAGCTACGAGCGGTCTTATCTGCGTTCAAAATCTAGTACCTAGTTTGCGTAACTGAATGTTTAACCCAGAAGAACAAGATTTTCATTCAAAGCATTTTTCGTGATCCAATTTGCTAGAATGGTTTTACAATATCGACCAAAATAATAATATGTAGATAGAAGATATTATAGCGGCCCAGCAACATCCACAAAGCATTCTTGAGACAACTATTTGCACAAAAGCCGGCGCTGACGCACAGGTAGCACGCACGCTACGCACAATGAAATATTTTTTATGCAACAAAATAAATAAAACCGTTTTCATATAAATCCCGGGCGCACAAAAAATGTCGTAAAATCAACCATTGCAACCTTCATTCAGCTTTATGACATTTAATGAAAATGTGAACACCGCTAAACTTAAATCTGTTCCTTCTTTGTAGGTAGATACGATTAATTTACTTTATAACATGGTGATAAATTAAAAAATACCGGATGATTCAAACATACACTGAAAGGGTTTCAACAACCAATACGGTTTGGTACACATCATCTCGATAACGAATAAATAGCTACTGCATTATGTTTTACTGATATTGTAGTATCAAACGAATTAAAAGAACATGATAGGTAGGTACTTTCTGAAGTTTACGCGAATTCCACTAATTAAAATAAAACCCGTTTTTAAGGAATTCTATCGCGATTTATTTGTTATTATTTATACCTTTAGTTTATATTAAATGATTAAACACTTGTACTTTTCCACACTACACATTTTTAAAACTACCCACATATATAAAATGTAGTATTTAGAAATATAATTGCTTAAAACCATTATTATGTATTCAGTAAACCTTTGATAATGCCGTGAGGTGAAACCGGTCAGGTTAAAAATAAAAATAAAATAAAGTGTTTAATCATTCAATATGTGTAGCAGATTCCACCAAGTGCCATCAATCTTCAGTATAAACTACCTTTAGTTCGATTATATGTAGCAAAATTTCAATCAAACGTCACGAAACTACAAGTTTGTTGTTTCCGAATTAACCAAAATTATTATTAGGTCGAAAACCAAACATAGTTACATTCTTGTAGTATCAATTGCAGTTTATGCAACTCAGCAGGCCGCGGCAGCTGTGTGCCTGATCCTTTGCACACAATAGATTTTCGCAGGTTGTTGCATCACTATAAATGATCTCACTTTCGAAGAAATTCACCTTCGCCACATTGCATCCCCTTACACACAATGTGAGGAGATACTGATTGTTTAACACCGATAGCTTTGTCGGACTTGTCTGAAGTATATGAAATTTATATATTAGACGGCTACAGATACTAAAAAAAGCTTTAAACTAGCTTTGATCAAAAAGATATCAACAAATACAAAATAAATTGAATTAGAAATTAAATAATACACTTGTACTTTTCCACAGAGTTTATTTACTCTGTAAATAAACTCTTATATAACCGGAAAGTTCAAGTGTATTATTCAATATGTGTAGCAGATTCCACTAAGCGCCATCAGTCTCCAGTATAAACAAATTTACTTATGTACAGTCAGCATCAGAAATATCTTGACTACAAAGTCTCAAAATGATCTTAAAACAAAGGTATAAAAAGCAAATCAAACTGTTTTATTGATTTAAATTGTATTATTGTCCGAACTAAAGTTGTGTACCAAATATCAGAGCAATTCGTCAACAGGAAGGGGGAAAAATCAAGGAATTAAGATCATTTTGAGCACTTTGTTGATCAAGATTGATCTGACGCTGACTGTACATGAATCACCAGACTAATAGCTCAGTGATATTCATATTCTTCTAATATTGTAAGTAGTCACCGAAACTACATAATAAGTAGGTATACCTACCTACCTTATAAAATATTCGTACGTAGTATATGAAAGTCTATAATGTTCTTTTTCTCATATATTCATGTTAAGTGTGGAAAATGGGTGGGCGTCAGACTTGCAAATACCTATAACCTATTGAACGTTGAGTAGCGCAAACATTGTCAACTGTACTTTATGTTAAGAAGACTGTCTCGTGCTCAACGCGTTTATTTTATTTCAATCATCTGATTTTATAGTAATTTTGAAGTGTACTATATTGCGCACAGCAGAGATTCGATAGCAAAATCGTCTAGCAGTATTAATTTGGCAACCTTCATAATGCATGAAAAAAATTTGCAGGTCAACAGAATAATGTATAAGTTTCGTAATTTTTTTGCTGTGGAAACTGTGCCCAAAATCACTCGCTCCAAAACGACTAAGCAATTCGGCCGGTATTTTTACTACTGTATTTCTAAAGAAAGTTGTAGGTATCTTGAAAGACATTCTATTGCTCATTTACCTTTAAATAATGAATCCAAGATTTTCTATTCAGACAATACCAAATGTGATTGTTAATTCTTAGAACGTTGCACAAGGCGAAGTCAGGCAGGCGTGGTTTAATGTTTCTCTTGTGGAAACAGCTGTACGCTCCCCCTTTACCTGAACACCTATGTGCAAAGCACGTGTTGTATGTGCCCTCGGCTCTTAGGTAAATACGATTTGTATTTGGAGTCCTCACATCCGGAGCAAGAACGAATAAGTACCGGTGACTTCGGTACCTATAACTTGACTTTATTTGCATAGGGTCATATGCCGAGAGCTGCTCATTGAATATGGAGACTTTGGTGTGGGCATTGTGCCGATAACGGATGAAACACTATTTTAGTTATATCAAGCAGTAATATATATGTATATTGAACACACCTGCCGGCAACTTCCGATGACTTATTGACATAGCAATGTGATCTGTCCAATCCAACCGTCTCTATTTAATTTGGGATCTACCGGTCACTAATCGAGAACATTTTAATAATACTGTGTACACTTTCACTACTTCCATCATTTTTTCTCATATCTCGATGCATATGTTAGCTTGAGTTAGATTGATACAAAAATACCCATTTAAAACTATCAACTACTTAGAATTGGATAGGAATTCTTGGGAATAGAATAATAACAATAGAATTTTAACTTCATACTGTGAATAATTATAAAGCATTAGGTAAATCAATGCTTGCATGATGCATTCTTCTACCTTGCCACTGCACAATGATTATTGTCACAATAAATCACATGAATTAGATTTAGAATATAAGTTTAATAAAAAATTCGATCAGTAGATGACAAAAGAAATTCAACAAAAAAGTAGTGCATATTTATATTGAATTAATTATAAACCGGAATACATTGTTTGACGAAATAGACGATGACTGGTTGGGTCGAGTCGAACGGGCTCTCCCTTTTCAATGTTCTCAATCGGAAGCTGCGAGCAGGTGTGCCCAATCCGTCTCCACGATCACACGATGTGGAGCACTTAAATACGTTACTTTACATTAACACAAATACTCCATAAATCTTCATTTTTGAATATTCATAGAGTAACGGTAAATTTAAATACTTTCACAGGATTGATATTGATATTCCTATACGTGTAGGTAGGTACATACATTATAGACAGACAACAACGTTACAAAACTCCGACATTTTCTTTTATCCGCACATACGTCACCAGCTAACTCATTATCATCCCGGCGTGGCTCTCGGTTACATCCGAGACCCCACCTCGGAACCCAGCCCGAGATCCGCTTACTTCTTCCATTATCAGGTTTCCATTGGCAGGCCATCCGGCCTCCTAACCCCGACAGGAGAATTTACTTCAGAGCCTTGGACGTCAGTCATCAGGTGCAATAGCTTATAGATGAGGCTAAGCCTTGGAGGCTCCTATATATTTACACTCAATTAGGTACTTCTATTGTCCTTTTACTTATCATCATCATTTAAGTAACTCCAACACCTTAATGAAATAATCCTCCGAGGATTAATCCAGTTCCCTGTAGGTATGTCACTACATTTCTTCTATAAAAATCTGATTACATGCAATTTAACAAACTGACTGATTTATCAATAATTAATTCACCCTTTCCCATGTTGCTCTTTAGCCTAGCATTGATTAATATAGTGCAGAATTTCTTTTAATTATTGCTATAACTAACGAAAACATTCTTTCAGTCTCTCTCTAGCTAGATACTACTAGATTCTCTATATACTAAAATCTCTATAATATAGTAGAGAAGCTATAGTTAACTGGCTAGTAGACTGGTTGCAAGCGTTGAGCGACTCTGGTTGCTGGTAATCTGCAATCTCATAATACGTAAATGTGCAACAAATGTCGGGATAACGATCATATAAACCAGAACGTGGATTGATTATATTAATCAGTTAGAATGCCACAGTCTAAATAGCAAATACGGCCTGCCAACTTCAAATGTAATATATATACGAAAGTTGCTAATTTAACAAGGTACATGGAGGAGAATATGTTCATATGGATGGTGAGAACGGGAATAGTTCTTTATACGGACGGAGTAATTACTAATTAAACAATTTAGTTTGTTTTTTCATACCAATTTTTTTTTCTGCTCCTATTTATCTTTTCAGCCCCTATAGGCCATCAACACATTTTTACCCGACTGCGCCAGAAGGAGGGTTATGTTTTTAAATGAATTATTGCCTATAAAATAGCCCATGAAGTGGATCAACCACTGCCTACTTCATAGTATGGTGATAAACTGTCTATTTCAGTATCCACTAACTTTAATGAAACCCTGAGCTTACCGATGGACGGATGTTAACCATAAATCACCCGGAACCACATGGTAAGTGTACAATCAGCACACTACATTTTCAAATTATGATATCTACTATTTTATACTTGTGAGGGCTGCAACCCTAAATCACGGTAGAATTTGCCAGACTGTAATGAAGGAGTAAGGGTACTCTAGCAGCTAGCATTCCAACAGCGTAAGGTAATTTCCTAATTTGAATTAAATTTTTATACATTTTTCATGTTAAATTATCAAATTGAATTAAGCCACTGTCGCCTCAAAGACACATATGGAAGGAGAAATTTGAATTGGTTAGGGCGAGGTTTGGTAGCTTAGTGGTCAAAGCATTGCCCCTGTAAGGCAAAGATCGCGGGTTCAAACACCGCCTAGACCGATTCAATTGGTTCTCTTTAATTCGATTTGAATAATTTTCTAAATTAAAATTATAACTGAATGATGATTAAACGCGATTCATAACGATCAAATGTATACTGGCTAAACAGAACACTAAATAAATAAAAATTAATGAAAAATATCTAATTCTGAGCACGAAGTCTATAGGAATGAAAAATACGCTTTGCTAATTGCTAAAAAAAAATTACTTAGTTACCTATTTAGAAGTTAAAACTTGTTATGGATAGCACTTTGTAAAACTTTCTCTACATTATAACTACATATATGTATTCACAATTCAAATGTAGAGTGTATCTTACTAAGCACTCTACAATACAAAACTACACGTATAGATTCAACATTTAAAATATGTCACCTTAATAAACCAGATGTGTTTACTTACCCTCACTGAAATTTAAATATAGTGCAACTCCCCTAACGGGTACACCGATACTACATCTGACACCTAAAAAATTACTAGTAACTGTAGCTACATAAATTATATGTGTATCTTCATACCCTAACAAAGATGTATTTGGGGAATTCAGTTAAGTGTTCGAGGTAATTTAACAAATATGAATATTAATCCATAAATAACATTTTTGAGATTTAAAGGCTCATTTAATTGACTTATGAGTAATGTGTGTAATATGATCTGTTTATTTATGCGAATAGCTTCAGCTATATTTAAAAAGTACATACTCAAAGCTTATCCGTGTAATTTTAATTCGTGTAAAACGAACAGTTTAAAAAAAAAGGACGGGTTGCACTCCGGGAGTGCCGGCAGGCGTGAAAACATTTTCTTTCTTTCTTTCTTCGTTATATACATGGAAAAAGATAAAAAGAATATACCATACCATACCTATAATATAGCGCCAATCATAGAACCTATCACTAATTTTCTGCTAATTTTCTGTCAGAATTTAATAAATTACAAAAAGAAAAAATTATCCCAAAAAGTAATAAATTATAAAAAGAAAAAATTATCACAAAAAATATCAGAAGCCCAGGTTCGAACCCGGTACTATCTGAAACCATAAGGACTTACAGTCGAAGCGCTTACCGCTAAGCTACGAAGCTTCTTAGCGTACCTAGCCAAATAAACACTCTGTAGCTAGGAATGTTGTATGACGTCATGTCTTCCTAGGAAGTCGTCGGTTACGGGTCAAAGGTCACGTGATCCTGACGCAAGTTTAACACGTGATCCTGACGCGAGTTTAACACTTTTTACCTATCCAACGCCGCTAAAGAAGTTTTCACTTCAAAAATTGCCATAGAATAAGATTCCTTCAGAGTACCTAGATACAAACGTGTTGATACAACTATGTCAAGTAGGTGTAGGTATATTATCTCTGAATAAATAAGAGTCGAATTTTTCTATCGTTTTCAACTAATTACCTTAGCACCCCGCCTTATCTAATCATATTCTGAAAGGAGCCGGTGTGAACACTGCGACACATGTGTTTGCACTAGCGCACGTGTTCATTCACATATCCACCCGTCTTAGAAGGGCCATACCGGCGACTATGGGATATTAAGCAACCCATAGATAAGCACCGTCCCTCGATAATGTTTACAAAGAAAATCTTTATGCGCCTCTGGTATATAGTAGGTGCTTATTTATATTTGTATGTAGAGCGTGGAAATCTGATAGTAGCAATCGTGGTTTCCACAGCAGGGAATGTGAAATATCGTGTCAATAAACTTGTAACAACATTTCTTTACAATATTCTTATCATTTAAGTACCTATGTCTATTCACATAAAAATATTATAGGTTAGTACGCAAATATTTCGACTGATCTCTACAGTAATATAAAATATATTGAATTTGAAATAAATAGATTGGATATTAGAAGACATAAATTATAAGTGGATTATTAATTATATAATACGTTTTCATTTCCGATGCAGTAAACAAGCATGCAGGTAATATTAACAGTAATTTATACAACAACAGAGGGTAGCGTATCAAACAACAGGCTAAATTTGTAATTGTTACGTTTTTGTTGGTCATCCCCATCAATATGGCACAGTCGTTAATTTCATTAAGAGCTTATTAAGCGGGCACGCGACTGCTGACAGTTGCGCCCGGCACGCGCGATCTAATCGAAAAACTTATGGTCCGTAACACTACTCGACTGTGTATTTATATACTATGTAATTGTCTGTATGTTACATCTCTTTTTGTTCTTTTAGCTAACATAGGAATGAGGAGATTTTACTGAATATATTATAAAATAATATGTTCAGTAGTAGAACGTAAGGAGACACACACAGAACAGAGGTTTATGCAGTGTTGCGACACGGATCGAACAGGGAATGCTTTTACAAAGCAAAAAGTATATTCTAGTTCTAGTAGAATATATATTTTGGTGATGAATGATATAAAATCCCTCAAAACGCCTTCTGTATAAGTCTAAGCGAAAGAAGTTCAAATTGACTTTTCCTTCATAAAAAATAACACCGAATATGGTTACACAGGTAGGTATAATGTATTAAAAAAATAATGATAATATCATCCTCATATGCGCACGCGTTTGTTGTGGTCACGCACAGTTCATCACAGGCGTCAGGTGATGGTCGCCACCCCTGCGTAAGAATATCAACCCAAATGCATATTAATTAATTAATGTTTCCGAGTAGTATTATTTTAGTAACATTTAACTGCTGTTGTATAGCAATCTTGATGGAGAATGACTACCCTCAAGAGGTAAGGAATACATTATACCATTTGAATGAAACAAGGTGTCAAACAATTGATGCAATAGGTAACCAATAAGAGTTATATATATTTATGTAAGTTGAAAATACTAATCTCAGTGTTCTGCCCAGTAAAACCAAGGATTTCACCCCAGGGCCCGGAGTCATCTTGCGAAAAATAAAGTTTAAATGCATGGATGAAAAACGTTTGTCACTCATAATTATATCAGAACGGTATAAAAGATCTGTTTGAAATTTGGCATTTACATACACTATACTTTGAAGTAACACATAAGTTCCCATTAATCCTAGCGTCCCTGTCGATCTAAAATTAAGTTATCATTATCATCTCGATTTAAATAGAAAAAATTGAATCGGTCTAGGCGGGGTTTGAACCGGCGACCATTGCCATACAGGGGCAATGCTTTAATCACTAAGCTTCCAGACCTCGCCCGAACCAATCCAAATTTCTCCGCTTATATCCGTCTTTGAGGAAACGGTGGAGCATCTACCGACTGTACGGCAAAGATCGCCGGTTCAAACCCCGCCAAGACGAATTCAATTTTTTCGATTTAAATTGATTTGAATACTTAGCATGATAAATGCAGTCCCGGTCGCATCCGTTTGAGTTAAGTGCAGTTGGTAATAATTTAAATAGACACATTATTACATATTTAAATAACAACTTATAAGAATACATAATAGACTATATTTTCCATAATGAGAAATGGACATTTCAATATCGTTAATTGAAAGTTTTACAAGAGAGACTAAATTTATTTGAAGAGTAATCTGAACTGTTGAACACAAGCCCATTGTTCAATAGCACCACACGTACCTCTGCTTCCGGTCAGTGTACTTGTATAGAAAAGTTTACCCATTATCCCACCCCACATCGCACTCGAGTACAGTTTGTTTAGATTTAGATAGGGATTTTGCGAATGATATTATTAATTGTTTGGTTCCCACAGCTTCCAGAGGGGTGAGGCGGTTCGGACTGCACGGTCGGCTCGTTGATTTGTGTGTTATTGTTGGCGCTGGCTGGTGCGATCGGTTTCCGCACGCACTCCCACGACAGCGAGCAGATGGAGCGGCGCCGGCGCAGCCACTGTCACTCACAATATTGTCTCACCAGTGACCCTCGTGGGAGCTGTGGGAAAACTACCCGTTAAGGGGAGTGTAACAATACTCATCATTGTTGCATAATACATTCAGGGTGCTTTACCAATTATTGTTGATGTCGTTTAATATTGAGAATTTGGATTATAATGCCCTTGTTTGTTAAAAATGTTAATATGGCGCATGATAATTTCGTACCTATAAATGATTTTAATAAGTATTATCAATTACTTGGGTTGTTTCGTTATGATACATATTTTTTCTCACAGCATAACGATATAGTAGGTAGGTACCTAAAAGTAGCTTAACACATTCCAAGTTATCGATTACCTTAGCTCAATTTTTTTTATAAAAAGAATAATAAACAAAACACCTGAATTATGTAGACTTCAAAAATACATAATATTTACATCAATCAAGTAATGTCATGTGTAGACGAATTTGCAAAAAATCCTTTCTTTGTTTGAAGAAGATTATTTCAAAATGGTCCCATTTAGTTTGCATGAAGATCTGAATAACGGCTCTCAGAGGAAGACTACAGAACTCTTCAATAAGTACCAGGAAATCAACCGCAATTGCCGCTATCGCATATTATTGCAATGTCTATGCCAATACATGTCATAAAATCACACCTGTATACCGGGAACGCAGAGGTGTTCAGAATGTTCAGTGACATTAACGGTGTTTATTCATCGATTTTAAAAAAATATTTTTGTATTCGTTTAAGGTATGTAAGCTTTGTGGTAGTTCATTGGTATTGGACTTTAAGTGTCGCAGCTAGAAAGTTCTCAATTCGGATGTTTTTTTAAGTTTGTACGCGCATAGCTCCGTCATCTGTAGACGGATTTGCAAAATTGCTAATATAAAAATGGGATAAGTTCGGAATGCATTTCTTTCGAGCAAAGAAAGTTTGCTCGGAGGTCATGCATTCCGAACTTGTCCCATTTTAATTTCGTATAAATCGGTTCACGGGTTTCGGAGATAGACCACGCATCTCCAATAAATCAGCCGCGTTTATATCATACCTATATATATTTATCATTGTAATGCTATGCCATCACACATCATAACATCACGCCTGTTTCTTTTGAATGGGTATGTAGAGGTGTTCAGAATATTCATCCTACGGGTGTTTTTATCTTTTGAGCTATATTTGTAAATATATTTTTTTTTACTTTTCAGAGCGTTTTTGCTCTAGAAGTAGGTTTAATTTTTTTGACAAAAATCGCTTATTTCAGCATTTTTTTACATTACGTAAATTGAAAAACATGTGTAAATATTTACTTGCCTTTATTTTTAATTCAAATCATTGTTGAAATTCTAAAATATATTAACTTTTAGATTATTTTAATGTTTTGTGTAGAAAATAGGATATTTCAAGAATTACTTACCTCCGAAATTTGAAAAACCCTAGTCTTATATTGTTATAAAATTGAACAAATAGTATAAAGGCTAGATATCGATAGATAGATAGATAGACGATCTTTGGGACCAGGCTATCCTTATCTGCAAGCTGGTACAAAGGCACTTTCACAAAACACGTAGTACAAGCCAAACCATGAGAACGGTAAGCGGATCCCTAGCTCCAAAACCCTCGGAAACAACCGAGAATAACGCTAAGATAATGATTATGATAACCAGCCTTTCTCGTAGTTAAACTACCTGCTTAGTCCTGGAGTGTCAATTCTAAGTTGAAATCAATGATTTCATTACACGTGTAAGTTGTTAAACCATTTATCGTAAGTCTTATCATGAACCTAACAAATCCTCAACTCAGGATACGACGGTATTTCCGTCCAATTGAGCAGTCCGACTGGGGTAATATCTCCGCCCTACACAATACCGCGGCCATAATAACCTCGTATTGTGTTCCCGGCGGTAAGTAGAGTAGCTAAAGCTCACTGGAGAGTTTTTGTGCCGTCAGTGGGAAGACCAACTCCCGAGGAGGGCCAGACCGAGAGGAATGGCCCTGGGTCAGCCGGGGTGCGAGGGATATGTCACGAGACAACCTCACCTTCGGCCTAGCACATCGACCCACAGACGGCGTGCGGTTTAGTCGGTTCGAGTCCGACATAACTTCCCCCTTCGGCTCCCAAGGGGGGGGGGGGGTATCCAAAGGGATTTCCCGCACGTAAAATAAAAAATTGGGAAGACCAAATGCTATTACTGCTTTGTCTTCTACGCTGACAGCACAGATACTCTCTGTGTTTACAGAATCGCTAGCACGAGTGTGACTCCTGGTGTAACACACGTCCATAGGCCACAGTAACCACTTTCCATCAGGGGGGCCGTGTGCTTATTTGGAAACTCAGTAGTATAAAAAACGTATTCCTAGCTGTCTGTACTTTTTACATTTATGCATACTTGTATACCCTGAATATGATTTTTTCCGACATTGGAATCGAATCCTGAACCTTCATGTACTGTAGGTAGTTGCACGCGCTACCACTGTGCCATCTAGGTATTTCAATCACAGAGCATTATAGAGAAGTAGAACATTCTGTTTTTACAGCCAGTGCAGCAACTCGAATGTGGTAAAAATACGGACCTCTTCAATTTCATGTAAACATCAATATGACAAATATAATGTGAATTGTGATTTACATTATATATATTCACGTACATGTCTCGTATAAATAAAACGAACTGAATAAATAAAATGAAATATGCTGAGGTTAAAAATGATGATTGTTTTATGGGTAATAACATGCGATACAACAAACAGACACTTGACCCGTCAAATGTCGTAACGTTATTCAGCGAGTGTCACATTAGCATCGATTTGCCTGCCGGTGGCGCATGAGACGCCATTGCATATGCGACGGTGGCCCGCACCCGCACCTCGCCACGACCCCGCGCGACGCACAACACCAGCAGATGCTCCATTAATATTTCATAATGCATAACATTAAATTCATTTTTTTAGTCCAGTTGCTATATCGTCAAACTTTTCATCGGCACATCTGTCTGCTGAAACATGGAAATATATCAACTCATGAAAACATTTAGGGAAATTTATTAGCTACCTACTGGTGTCCATCAATATCTTGTTAGATGTTCTATTCATTGAACGGGAAATCTAGACATGGACATATAAATTATACATGCACGCGTCTGGTATTCAGTCAACAACCGTTTTTTAAATGATGTAAATGCATCTTCGATTCTAATATTTTGTTCTCACCTGGGCATGTGTACGGACTTCATAAAAAATATAGCTGTTTCTGCTGACCATATTTCTCACCATATAAAGCTGTTTGACTTGCTATCACTGTTTTAGTAAACTACAAGCCCGTAACAAACGTTTAAATGATACTCGGTTAACATTAACGTCATCCTTTTGATTTGAACACAACTCGTCGTTGAACTTTCATGCATTTCGTTTTGTATAATGGACCAATTTAAATGGTCAGTATAAATCATGATAACAGTTTCGGTTACCGAATCATAATGTCTTCAATAACAAATGCTTTGTTTTTGCAACTACGAACGGAGATTGATGTGCAACAATTACGAGATGCTCCTGAACCATGCATTCACAATGTGATGCATTGACAAACAGCTTTTTTGGAAGTCTGTGATGCTAATGTGTACGTGGAAATAAATGGTAACACTCAGGACCAATCCATCGTTCTACTTTACATTTCATCCGCGCTACCTACCTGCATTTACATCGAGTGATATATTTAACACGATTTGAGAAAAGAAATATGAACTGTTTGCTATGTTTGTGTATAATATTTACTCTTAAGTACCTAGTGCCATATTTTTCAGAGGTTACTGCAACTCAAAGACATTTACGGCCCCATGGATATCATATAACGTTCCTATAAAAATGTAGAGTCGTTAAGAACTCTATGCGGGCAGCAAGCAAGAGTTCAGTAAAGAGGTTATATCAAAATTAAATCAACTAAAACCACCCGAATTGCCATCATATGACAACCAATAGATGGGGGTACAACCGAGCGTATTACAGAAAATCCATGTAAAACCCAGCCGACCTGCTTGTCAAATAGTACGCAATCTCACTGTGATGTGCGCAGCCGCCTGGAAATCAAAATGCTGCCTGATTGAACGAGCCAAGCAGCATTGAGGAGTATATCCTCGTGCCTAGACAACAATAAAGTTAAAGTTGATTCAATACTAAAATTATTTTCATTGCCATATGTTTAAAAAATTATAGGTATTGGTAAGTAAAGAATATTTTACTTACCATAAAATAAATAAATATATTTAAATAAAAATATGCTTCCGTGACATAGAGTTCACTGGGTACAGAACCAAATACGTATGTTTTAAATTAATTACTTGTGTCTAAAGATTAAATAAACCGTTTGGGAAGCAGCATGACATTGTGAATCACACTCATACCTACATACAATAAAGTTCATCATATCATGCACTTTCATCTGCTCAGTGCGGCGCCGTCGCAACACCGAATGCGTCGAAGTTAAAATCGATTACGCCTCCGCTTTAAAGCTATGAATATTTTAACTGATCCACGTGATTGACTCATTGTTGAGATTTGGTGTCATAACAAGTACCTAACTCTCGCATTTGATCCCGAAAGAAAGTTTACTATTGTGTTGTGCGCCTCAAATCAAATTACCATCAGCACACATAAATAAAGTGTCAGTTTGTATCTACATATTGTCGAAATAATTTTCCTAAGTGCGTGGTTCCCGGCAGAGTAGAATTTGGGCCACCCCTTCTCTTCCCATGTGGTGTCGTACAAGGCGACTAAGGGATAGGGCTGATTAACTTCAACATCAGACAGATATGTACCTACAGCCCAGACTCAGCCTCAGATGCATGGCTCGAGTCAATAATAGTGCCCGGAATACGGCAATAGGCTTTTACGTGGGACCGAATACAGATTGGTGAAATGTGGGTGTTAATTCACCGCTGCCTAACCCTCCGGGGATACGCCTTTATCCCCGGAGGGTTAGGCAGCGGTGAATTAACACCGATTATATGTAGGTATGTAATTTAGTTTTCTGCATTTTAAATTAGGTATCACTAGAAGTACTTACTAGAATCTGTACCTACCCAAAAATCTATTAGTGTAAACAGGTCAGTAATTTGACTTGCTGTATGCTGTATAAGGAATTTGATTGAGTCTGATTAGTGGCATTACTCATTGATTATCGACTTATAAAAGACAGCTAGACAGATTTACAGGGCTCTATCAGTGCCAACCTTCGGGGCTCAAGTGAACTTCACCTGCTCGTTGGTGTACCTGCTAAACAACGTACATAGGTTTTCGCCTTGGGCTCGAAAGGTCAAACGCCAGTTGCTCCTAAAAAAAATGTTATATTAATAAAACTAGTCCCCAATCCCTAAAATCCTCAGGCCCTAATATCCATAGTGCAAACTTCGGATGCAACTCGGAAATCGTTATGAGTATGATGATTAATGCCTTTGGATGCTAGATGGCCGAGGATCAGACAGGGTGCGGAGTTTATTGAGCCACCTGAGACTCGAGATGGCGTGCAATTGTTGTCGGTTCAAGTCCAACCTAACCGCCCGGCCGGCAAATATTGCACACCATCTATGGGAAATCCTAGTGTACCCTAGTTGAGACACTACAGCTCCCGAGTGAAAAATAAAATATTCCATTTAATATTCCTTTTACCCGCGACGGTACGGAACAGATTATTATATTAAATGCTTTTGAGGTAAGAGGATGTTTTCAATTACGTCTTTAATTATCATAATATCTACCACACCTGCATAAATAATTTTTTTGGAAGTGATAGGTAGATCTGCTATAAAGTCTAGAATTCCGTTACCACAATGTCATACCTAATGGTAATCCGAATTCGGTGGTAAAAACTAGTCAACATAAGATTTAGCTTTCACTTTTTCATTCCAAGGGCGATATGTTGGAGTATCTATTCTAAAGGTTTTTTCATTCCTAATTTTAAAGTCGATGATGTCGTTTTTAACTTGGGTCAGTAAATTAATACATAGTTAGGTAGTCCACGTCTCGTGTTAGAAAAAAGACGGACGCGGAAATATTTCGGTCGTGAACTGCGGGTTCCTGTGTCAAGTGTCACGGGCAGGCGGAGGGGAGGGGCGTCGAGGGCAGAAGACACGACCAGCCATTGTCCGCACTCGCACGACGAGACGAATCGCAACGAATGCTTCATGACCCATTAAACTTGGTCACGAAATCATTTTACCAGACTCTTTCACCGACACCAGCCACCGGCTTGAACTGCCAAAAACCTTGCTTTATTCCCACGAACTCTCATTGTGAGACTATTGTCGCTTCGTAGCTTTGAACCTTTTTATTGTATCGACTAGCAAGTGGTTACATTCTGAACAGAAATGATCAGCAACAAGTAGGTAGATAGGTACTTAGGTGTCTATTTATTACGTATATATCTATGCGTTTATTATTTGCTCACTCTTAAGAACCACTTAGGTAGGGTCAGTGCGCCGGTTAGCGACCACTTAGCTGAGCTACTCACTTTAGACATGTAAAAATATTGCACACGCATAGCTGGTGATAGTTTAAATTGGTCGTGAGTATAGTCTAGTTGCATAAAAGCAACAAACCACTGGACATTCATTATTAATTTATAAGAGAGAAAGTGCAAAAGTAGCCGAATTTTCGTCAGTTAGTTGAATGCCGTAAATTGAATGGCGCCGTTTAGCTAACTGCCTAGGCAGTTAATGCACGGCTAATTAAGCTAGTTGGCGGCGACATATAGAACATGTTCCAAAATTCGCAACACCGTCGTTAGTAAATTTTCACTTCTCATGCTCTTAAAATGTTACTTTAGTCTCTGCATATCGGGACTAAAGTTCCTTATTAATCTCTAGGGACTAAAGGATTTTTTTTAAGTTACTTTGAAAACTCCTAAACTGCCAATCACGGTGTTTGTGAATGGGAGAATTATCACCTTTTTAGTGATTGTGTATAGAAATAACCTGAAAATGACATTTGAAAAAATCTAAAAAATCCATTTTATTTCGTGAAACACGATTAATGATACCAATTTAATTAATTATTATGTAAGTATTAAGGATTAATTCATTTTATTATGCATTTCCAATTAGTTTTAATTTATCTTTCAAGTTTGAATCTGTTGACTAAATATGCAAGCATTTAAAGAGTACGTCACTTAACAAAAAAAAACCGCCGGACAAATTTCTTTGCCATTTGAATTATCAATAGAACTTTTCTTAGGTTGGTTTAACTAATCGTTACGTAGTTTTAAGAAACTTTGTTATTATAAATATTCTAATTTTGTATAGAACGTCGTTTTTTTTCCTCGCATTCAAAGTGAAAAGTAGAGTGTTTAACGTGGGACTAAACAACCATAATGACACTCGAACTATTAGCCTCGTCGATAATGACATCTCGTGTCATTATGGCTTGTTTTAGTCCCTTGTTGAACAATCTACTATTAAATTGAAGCCAGTTGTTCCTTAAGATTTTTGTTAAGGGTAGTGATTTTTAATAGGTGTGATTTTTTATTTATTATTAATGATTATCACTAATTCTAGTATGGATGTTATAAATACGTAAGTTCTTAACCTGTGTAGACCATTGCCGTATTTTTATGGCTAGATATGAGTTTTAAGTGATTGTCCACTATTGGTACTAACGACATAGTGTATAATAATATTATATAAAGGAAAAGTATGATAGTTTTAAAGATTTTATCTACTTTTGTAAATAAAATCTCAAAATAGTATTATTATTTAAATCTTTAATGTCTTAATGTTGCTGTAACATTTAAAAAAGGATGTAACGACCTTTCTGTAATGAATATATTATATTTGAAAGCGAGTCAGTCGTGTTATTTTTTATCCCTAACAGAAGAATCGTTTATAGTAAACCGAGTCACTTATGTGGTCGCGTACTGAAGCCGGTCGCGAAACCGGCCCACTGACCCTACTAAAGACTGGTAAGTAGTAGATTACCTTCTACAAAATAGCTCTCGGCGAAAAGTAAAACTTTTCATCTATTTTTTTATATCACTTGGTGGCAGGCAAGCACACGGTCCACCGAATGGAAAGTGGTTATTTTTTGAAATGATTATCAATCCCACATTTTCTTATTATCAATTAAATCTTAGTGTTAGATATTACATATAATAGGTATATGATATAGTGTCGATTCAAGATAATTATCAAAATTCAAGCACGTCACAATAAGATTGTTAAAAGCGGACCTCGGACACCAAGGCGAGGATGACGATGGTGATTTTGAATATATTTTTTTATACCTCTTAGGTGGCAGACAGGCTCACGGCACGTTTCACCTCATGAAAATGGCCTATGGACGTGTGCAGCACCAGGAAAGTCACATTCGTACTAACGACCTTGTAAGAATCTTTTAGTGCCCTTCTTGAAGACAAAATGGGGTATTGTATTCGCTTGGAAAAATCACAGCAGGCACTTCATTCCACAGGTTGATTATGCGTGGGATGAAGTTTCATCACAGCACAGTGCATACTGTTTTCGGTCGTCATGTGTGAGGATGAACTCCCTGCCTATAGCGAGTGGTGCGATGACCATGTCGAACAATTCCTCTGAACACAAGCCATTACATAGACGGTAAAACACACACAGTGAGGCAAAGTCCCTCCTGAGGCTGAGATTTTAAACACCGCCTGTGAGAATGGCTGTCGACGATCCTTAGCGCCCGTCTTTACGCCGACTCAAAGAGGTCAAGCTGATATGCAGGCGCTCCAGTAAAAAGGTGACAGCAGTACTTCATGTGGGGCCTAACCTGCACATTATAAAGAAGGAGTTTTTGCCCCGCGCTTCGCCCCGTTGAGCACTCTAAGTTTTTAAGATGCCAATTTTACCTTGTCTTCCAAGTACCTAACTGCACTGGCAGTTGGGGTGAGGTTGCACCAAGGATCAAAATATTCGAAGAGATGGTAAATAGTGTGTTCTGGAACTGTGGCGCTACAATGAATGGGGTTTTCTTAAAAGTCTTCCCTGATCGAAAAGGTACTCTAATGAGAGTAGTGTCGACTTCAGGCACAAGTTATTTGCGACTTTCCTCCAGCTCGAACTGAGGGTTGTTGCAGTACTGTAACAGGCGTCTACAGTACCTACTGTCATCCGCATAACAATGAATGGTGTCATCCGATAGCATGTCATTGATATGCAACACAAATATGGTCGAGGAGAACATGGAGCTATGTGGGACACCAGCGTTTATGTCCATGCGGTCAGAGCAGCTATCTCTTCATCATAATCCACGCGCGGTCCGAGAGGGGGTCACAGGGGACATGATCCAACCAAAAAAAGTGAAGTCTTCTAAAAAATAATTTTCTGAAGAAATTTCCGCACGTAAATAATAATTACCTAGTTGAAAAGTTTAGCGTAAGTATAGATATTGTGTTGGTACCCATTTCGCGATTTCGTTTTAATGCTCACCTTCAGATACAGCGTTCTGGTGCTACAGTTTGGATGTTCCATACACGATATAGTAGGTACTATTACGTGTGTCTAGACCCAAGTTCTTTCGTACTGCATAATTTCATGAAGATCAAAGTGGAATAATTATCAGAAATTTGAAAAATAAGCAACGCCTACTGCTTTTATACTGCAATATGCACTTACACCACCTACTTTACAGAAGGCGCTCTAACACTAAATGAAAATATAAATATTACTGTAATTAAGCTAAGCGGGGCGCGCAACAACGATTACATAATATGTTTAAGGTAAAATAAATTATGAAAATATAAAAACCCGACCGATGCTGATAAGACCGAAATAAGCTTTATAACAGGCGGTAGGTACCCATTAATTTTAATTTTCATCAGGTTTGAGATTTGAAAATGGGTACCGCCTGCTAGAAAGCTTGTTTCAATCTTTGTAGCATCTGAGTGATGCTTTTCATTTTTGATAATTTATTTATTATTATGTATCTTACTATACGCACCTTTGTTGACAAAGAAAACTGAAATAGGTAAGTATATGAATTTTAATAGATTTAGATCGAAAAAGTGAATACCCATGACGGGACTGGAACCCGCGACTGAATTTGATGTTCAAAATCTCTTTGAATTTTATAAATTTAGAGTAGGGGAAGGCCGGGGAAACACGAACGCTGGGTAATCGCGAACGCAGTGATTACACTATATTAGAAAGAGATAACCTTATTTTACTCATCGCCATCTTAAAAATCACGCCATTAGTAGTGCCAAGCGATCAGCAGAACGTGGCGGGTGCACACAACAGTCAAGGTAAAATTAATTCGAATATTTACTTATTTGCGTTACAATTTTTATATAAATGAAATACGGTGTAACTCATAAAGTAATAATAGTTCTAACATGACATTTATATGCATAAATAATTAGTAATTGAAGATTCTATTACGATTATTACACGCGGCCGGGCATTAAAACCCTAAAACTATAAAATATTTTTTTTGTTTTATTACCTTAGAGGGAATTTGCGAACGAATTGAGTGGGTCAATTACGAATGTTCGACATTGCCCCATACTAGAAAGAAAAATTGGTTCTTTCACTTGTTAAGTTTGTTTCTATTTAATTAACATTAGGGGACATTCTCCATTTTATGTGTTATTTGTTTTAGATGCCACGGAATTACAAAAGGAAAACGGAAACGAAATATAACGTTGAAGTTCTTAAAAGAGCCATTGATGATGTTAAGAATAAAAAGTTAAGCTTTTTTTAAGTGTTAAGCATCTTAACATTCTATGGACCTATCAAGACTGCTTATAATCGGGAGTGCCAATATAATATGGCAGAAAATCCTAGAAGTGCAATTACACAATATGAACTTGTATAACTATTCACCAGAGCTTACAATCGATGCAGTAATCTCGAAAAGGCCGCAAATGGTTTTAGAGCTGTCGAAATATATCCCTTGCGGCCAGTCATATTCGAAAACGATGAACTTCAACCATCAGAATCCCAAAATACTGATGCACAAGAACTAACAAACGCCTGCTGCTCAAGCTCCTTTACAAGCTTCCCCTCTAGCACAAAATTTTATAGTACCCGTTTCTGATATTGAAGCTACCGAATCAAACGCTCTTGTACCTGCTCTGGACGCACCAGCTCTTCAACCAGCTAATGACATACAAGCTCTTGTTACTGATGTAGATGCACCAACTTTTTTACCTACAAATAGCACACAGGCTATTGAAATACCTGATGTTGACGCAACAACTTCTGAAAAACTAGGGGCTATTGTAAGTGATCCTTCAGTATCATTATCTGACGTTGCACCCGTTTTTGATCTACAACCTACTGAATCACACGCTTTTGTACCTGGTTTTGAGGCATCAGATCTTGAAGCAGCTAATGACATTCATGCTTTTGTACCAGATATTGATACCCCAACTTTTGTACCTACAAATAGCACACAAGCTGTTGAGGTACGTGCGTTTGACGCACAACTTCCTAAAAAACTAGAGGCACATGATTTTTCGATACCATTATCTGACATTGTTAACATACCTATTATTACCCCTAAGATTAACAAGCGCAACACCAAAAAGAAACATTCAATTATTTTAACTAATACACTCAAAGATGAACTTGAAAAAAGTACAATAATAAAATAGAAAAACAAAAGAAAGACGCTGAGGAAAAGAATAAAAAAAGAAACACATTGAAAAGACGAAAAACTGACAAAGATGAAGAAGCTAAACAAAGTAAAGAACCTGACCAAAAACTCACTATAACAAATAGACTGAAAACTAATAAAAAAGATGTGAAAATTTTCGAAAACATTTTAGAGCTTAGATCTAACAGTGATGATGAGAAGAAAAGGAAAGACCAAAAAGAGGACGAACGAAAATAAAGACTATTATTGCATTTCTTGCAATGAAAAATACGACGATTACCCACCTGGTGAGAAATGGATCCAGTGCTACGTTTGTGAAAATTGGGCCCATGATAAGTGTACAGACGGGCAATCGTCTTCGCTTGGATACTGTTGTGATCTTTGCCGGCCAATACGATCTCAAATTTAAGTTTAATCGTGACTAGTCTGGGTCAACTACGAACGATCTCAATTGCCCCACTAGGTGTCCGTGATTGCCCGACCAGTGTCGGGTAAACACGAACACTAAGGGTTTTGTTTTTCTTATAATAGTTGATTATATAAAGACAAATTTATAATGTTGTTTGTATTAATCTAAAGTATGATAGTTTATCTTTCAGTAGAAGCTATTAAAGTTAACCTACATATAATATCTTTCGATTTATTTCAAAACTCCCTTAGGTGTTCGTAATTACCCTGCCTTCCCCTACCTAAGTACAACAGAATCAAACCAAATACTTAGGTAACTGTAACTGTGTTAGATCCTAGTAACTCTACAAAGAAGCAAACAGCAGCAATTTACTTCCCAGCCAGCACATGACTCGACGCTTCAACAAATGTGAAAAACTCAAACTACCAAAGAAAAAGGACCAAAAGAGGACCAACCTGACCATTTTTGCCTTACAGTATTTTCAATTATTATCTGTCCTGTTTGTGGAACCTAATCACCTAACTTATTTAGGGGTGGCGGGGGTAATGCCTGAAAATTGCCCCCCCCCCCCCCCCCCGTTCTAATTTTACAAAATCCCCTTGAGTATGGGAGGGGGGTTATCCAAGGGGATTTTGAGTCATAAGTGTAACCACCCGAAAGGGACGGTTATGCTTATGACTTGGATCGATTTCAACCGCACGACCCACACGCCCGTCTCGATTCGTCAGATGTCAGAGTGTAAGATTGCCAAGACACCTGCCTGGCTTACCCAGGGCCATCTCCGATTTCGAGATGGCCCTCTTCGATATCGAAACCTCGGAGTCCCCATTTTTCTCCCGGACATTTGGGTCGCGCATCGCGCTATGTCGCTTTTACTAGGATGACAGGCATCCTGTCACCCCCAAGAGCGACTTCCGACGTCTTACTCAAGTCCGTGCCTCAAGAACTCTGCAAATCAGGACATAAATGAGTCTCTCTCGGACCCAACCCGCTATCTCCTTCTCGAGCATTAACTGCTAGCAGCATGGCAGCCCACGCGTTCACGCTCCGCAACAGCGTGGGCAAAGCCGAGACAGGTTCCTGATCCGAAATGAGTTCTCCCCGAAACTCCATCTCCCAGTGATCACCTGCATCAACCGGTACAGCCGGCAGGCTCCTGTTTCGATTCTCCATGATGGGTTTTACCACCGATAACACGGCGCCCTGAGTTCGGTGGCCCAGGTCGTTCCTTTCACTCCACGATGATGTCCTGGCGGAGCTGGAACTTCACGACCTCGGTTTCTCCAGGTTCGGGTTCGCATCTCTGGTTTCGTGCTCCTTTAACCACTATAAGATAGCGGTTTGAGGACCAGACTTCGGAGATCCTTACCAAAGTCCCATCGGTCGTCGAGTACGAGCTTCAAATATTTCATTTCCAGCATCATGCTGATGAGATTACCTTACACAATGAGGCTGAATCCCAGGAGTGGCATGCTTCGAGGCCTTCGGAAAAAAGTAGTCGCGGCTTTATACAGAGCCACGAGACCCAGCCGCCAGTTTCGCTTCACAACTAGGGCAACCGCAGTCGTGGTCTTCAGGGTCGCTTCGTGGTGGTAGCACCACACGACGCCGTAACGAGCATGTCATCCGCATAACACAAAACGGTTGCATCGTCACGTCTGTGAGCTCATTGCGAGCACCCAGTTGTATCCGATGATCCGATGACAAGAACGACCCCAAAACCGATCCCTGCGGAATACCACAAAATTTCACGCCGAGCAAGGCTGGTCAGTCTCGGGTAGATAATGGTGCTATACGTTAGAAACGCCCCAACTACGCGGTGAAGGCAGATAGGCACTTCTCTCTCTGAGCATTGAACAACTGGCTTTAATTCTACCCAAGTGATCTCAGGCACGTCGTCGGCATCTGCGCTGGGCGCCATAGGCGAATGAAGCGGGGTCATCTTGTCTCAACATCTGAGAATTTTAGACCCCAACGTACATGCACCTGCTGTTGTCATTCATTTGTGATAGTGCCCACTGTAAATGGCATATAAGGTTTTTAGCGTTTTCGCTGTTCCTTAAAGTTTCGAAATAGGCTGTCCACGCCCATTTGAAACATTCACCCTGAACCAGCGCACTTTTTACAGTATACCTTTTATCACCGGTTACATTCATGTAAAAGGTTTCATCAGAAGTTTCACCACTGGTTACATCAGTGAATTCATCGGTCATATTTATGCTCAGTAGTCACACCACTTTTTTTTTTTTTTTTTTTTTTACGTGCGGGAAATCCCCACGGATACCCGCCCCTCCGGAGCCGGAGGGGTGGGTTATGTCGGACTCGAACCGACTAAACCGCACGCCGTCTGTGGGTCGTGGTGCTAGGCCGAAGGTGAGGTTGTCTTGCGACATATCCCTCGCACCCCGGCTGACCCAAGTAGTCACACCACTGTGTCAAAACAGTATAACGAGAGATCTGAAGATGAAATTTCTTTATCGATAAATATGAGTAAAGTAGTGGATGATAGCATAGAAATAAAAGTAAATCTTTTAGAGTACTGTAATATTTTTATTTATACCTACAACATGTTAGCTTCTAATTCACAATTAAGATGCATATGTATAAAGTACAACAGAACGATTCATTAACAATATAATTAACCAATAAATGTTAAAATTATACAAAAAAAAAGTCACAGATATTGTGTACTTCAATGGCGTTATTTTATTCTTTTTATTAAAAGCTGTGCTAGTAATTCTGGTGAAATATATTTATTTCTTTATTATTTTAAGTTGTTGTGGAAGGAGTGACCCTGTGACAACATCGTCGAGTTTGATTAACCAAATGCTACAGCTTGTATGAATAAATATACAGCCGTAATCTAATCTAAAATATTGCATGTCCTTAACATGCATAGATCAGAATACACATAACCGTATGTGTGACAACAATTGAACCGATAAATTATTTACATAATATTTTACTTTTTTTCTACAATAAAATATGTTTACTTTAAGTAATAGAAATCCACCCCAGCAATCGAAAATATAGCAACAAAAATATATTAATTAGGGTGTTCAAGCTTATATTACGACTAAATAATAACGGATGCAATAAATTTGACAAGTTTCCCTTAAAGCGTAACCACACTTCGCTATGAGTTATTTGTTATTCGCCCTATTACGTGTTTGAGGGCTCATTCGTCTATATTGGCTATATTCGCACGCATAAGTGCGAATAGCAAATACGCGTATTTGACCACTTATCGGTTTTCGACACACATTAAAGGGCCGCTAAGCCCTTAGTACCAGGGCAACAACTAATAACATATATATTTGGCATATTTGATACATCACCACGAAATGTGGATGGCAGGTATTTTTTTCGCTTATAAAACAAATATTTGTCTAGCCGCATAACGAATAACACATAACGACGTGTGGTTGAGCCTTTATATACCGCATTTTCATCAAATTACGCATATATTTGCCATACAAAATTTACTCAGACTTACTCTTAACAGTGTATAGGATTTGGTTTGTTTGATGTATCAGGTATAGAGCACTCACGAAGACGGCATTAGCTCTGAAACAATACAAAATAAACAAATTACGTTTTGATTTTTTGACGTTAAAATTTATGAGTTAACCTGCCTAACTTATTGTGTAGGTACCTTATAATAGTGGTTTTAAGTTAATTTTCCACTTCATAAAAATTTATGTTGCTAAGCGCATAAGTCGAAAACGGCTCAACCGATTCGGGTAATACATGTTTATGTTTTTTATTTGTGTAGAATTCAGAGGTATCTATCCATCTAGATCAACGTTTCCCAAAGTGGGCGATAACGCCCCCTTGTGGGCGCTGCAGGCCTAAAGAGGGGCGGTAAGAGACCCAGAAAAAGAAATGAGGCGTTGTGTAGGCTTCGGGGGGCGATTTGTAATTTCCTCTAGCTAAGAGGACTCTTAGACACCGACAGAGTTCTCGACTCTCGGCTACAACTTGTGAACATCAACTAATATTAATTAAGAGATTGCTTGAACTCGGTTCGATATTTCTCTCCGCGTAGTTCATGTATCTGTCCTGTTTTATTAAATAAATAGAAGAAAAATCATGTCAATCGGTCGCTCCGTTTCGAAATAAAAGTAGACACAAACAAACAAATAAAAAGGCAATAGAAACACCTTCACATTTTAATACACTTGTGGACACATCTATTGGCCTACCTTGCATTTTAAGTTTCGTTTAGTCCTAGCTAAAAATGTATATTAGGTCGAGCAAAAAGATTTTATGCAGTTTTGAACCAGGCACATTCATAATTTTATTCAATAGTTTTATTTTGAATTTCGAACACAGATTTTAAAGAAAAAAAAGACAATTTGGAGCCTGTTCGTTGATTTTAAACAATGGAATACTAAGAGAACTTGAGTTTATTCATTTACTTGGATTTAATTCTCGAAAGTGTGATTTTCTTCTTTGGTTTTGCAACAAACATTACCTACTTATTCTTAGCATTAAGGTGAGGTTCTATCAATAATCTATGGATACTTCGCCTGAAGTCGCCGCCCAAGCTGTGGCGTGGCACTTATCCAGGCCGGATACAGCCAAAGAAATGTGAGTGCTCAACTTAATTTAAGACGATCTGCGGTCCGAAATGTTTATCGGAGGTACCTAAAGACTGCCGACTTTGTTCGTCGCCAAGGAAGACCACGATCTCGGGTCACAACTGAAAGGCAGGATCGATTCATCATGACGACCAGCTTGAGAAATCGTCACCTTACCTCCATTGAAATACAAAACCAACTTCGCGACTTCCACGGAGTATCTGTGAGCGCTCGAACTGTTCGGAGAAGGTTAGAAGAACGCGATATGGTACCACACAAACCAGCTAATGGCCCCAAACTAACGCGAACCTACCGAACAGCGCGTCTTCTTTTCGCGCGCACTCATTTAAATTGGACTCAGCAGCATTGGGGCCGTGTACTAAAATTGCGTTACATGGCAATGATGGAAGGAAGATGGTCTACCTATGGTTTTGCACAATGCTGCTTTCAAGAGAGGGTTGCTTATGGCGGTGGCTCATGGACTATCTGGGGCGGTATATCCGCGAGCGGCAAAACTCAACTTGATGTTGTTACAGGACCACGGTTGCCAACATTAAATGCTGAAAGGTACATTCGTGAGTGCTTAGAACCTCACGTGATGCCATACGTGGACTATGTGGGCCCAAGTTTCCTTTTTATGCATGATAATGCAAGAGCCCATACGGCCGGCATCGTCAGGGAATATCTTCGGGATAGGAACATCACAGTTATGGACTGGCCAGCCAGAAGCCCAGACATGAACCCGATTGAGCACATGTGGGACGAGCTAAAAAGACGTGTTAGGACTCGTCAGCCAGTTGCCCAGACGATGCCGGAGTTGAAAACTGCCATAGAAGAGGAATGGGAGATGATCCCTCAAAATTTCATAGAACGATTGATAAACTCTATGCCTAATCGTATGAGAGCTGTCGTAGATGCCCATGGAGGCAACACGCGTTATTAAATTAAACCTTTATTTGATAATTAAAACCTTTATTTGATAAAACATGTTTTTTATTCAAAAATCAACTGCACTCATCAAGGCGCATACGCGACTTGTTAGGCGTAGCTCCATGTCCTGTGGTATTCTGAATTCAAATTTAAAACGATACGATCGAAAAAGATGGTAAAATGTATCAGGCTTAAAACTGCATCGATAGTTTTTGTTCAATCTAGCAATCATATTTAGGTAGGGGCCATCGAAACCTAAACTCTAAGGTGGGCCAATAGATGTGTCCACAAGTGTAGTTATTAGTATTTCTAGATAGGTAATTTTCGTAGATAATAGACCGCGGGCAATCATGTTTTAAGAAGTTTTTGTTAAATAACCTGATTTGTGCATTCCTGTATCAATCGGCTGATTCATAGAATACTTGTTCTTACTTGTTGAGTACAATTGAGCGTCGAATGAGATAAACGAGTTAATGCATGTTTGGCTTATTCCTGTCGGTGCGTGCTGCTTATGTAATCCTATATAAACAACGGCATATTTATTTTATTTTCATTTGCGATTTCGCGCGTAATAGGTAAGCAGTACTTAAGTTCAACACTTACGTATTTCTTAAAACAAAACAATGTCGGAAGTAAAAAAGAAGAGACGGCAATACTCTGTGGAATATATTAGATTCGGATTCATTGAAAATCCCACAAACCCATCATCGCATCAGTGCCTTCTATGTCTAAAAACATTTTCGGATGAAGCAATGAAGCCTTCAAGACTGCAAGATCATTTGAATAAAATGCATCCAGATAAGAAAGACAAGAATTGAAGGATCATTGTGCAATCATCTGAAGACTAGTCAATTCTCAATTCAGCTCGATGAGTCCACTTTACCTACTAATGAAGCATTGTTGCTGTCTTACGTGAGGTTTATTAAACATGAGAAAATATGTGAAGAACTATTGTTTGCTAGAAATTTAGAGACCGATACAAAAGGCGAAACCATATTCAATACATTGGAAAAGTTTTGTGATGAGAAAGAGATTCCCTTGAAAAATATTATATCAGTTGCTACGGATGGCGTTCCGTCTATGACAGGGTGCCATAAAGGCTTCATAGCGTACTTAAAAAATAAAATTCCAGATGTCCTTGCTGTACATTACGTTATTCATAGACAACATTTGGTTGCTAGAAACTTAAGTGAACGACTATTTCAATCACTGCAATATGTTATCAAAGCAGTCAATAAAATCCGTACCATCCGTACTTTAAATGATAGATTTTTCCTCAGAATTGTGTTACTAATGACGAAGATTCCAACCGTTTGTTGCTTCATACTGAGGTTCGTAGGCTATCAAGAGGCAATTGTCTGACTCGATTTTACAACCTGTTTGACTCTGTGATAAAGTTCTTGGAAACTAAAGATACAGAATTGCGCAACAAGCTCATTACATCAAAAAATGATATAGCTTACATGACAGACCTGTATAAATTGTTCAACGACATGAATCTCCAACTGCAAGGCGATGAACTAAATTAAATTAAAACAAAAAATGTCGTAGCTGCTTTCGCAGCCAAACTGCTTCTACACAAAAAGAATATGGGCAGACGTGAGTTTCACAATTTTCCGAATTTATCAGTATCCTGCAGTAACGACGACTTGTTCGCTTACTGCCAACATTTGGAAAACCTCCACATTGACTTCACCGAACGATACCAGGACATTTTGACTTGGAAATACCAGGCTGGGTGTTAGATCCGTTTTCAAATGTCAACACAACAATCTCACCTCAGCTGGAAGAAGAACTTATAGAATTGACAACAAACGAGGAAATAAAAATCAAGTTCAAAAATGGCTATCAAGAATTTTGACTACAAAAACCGATCCCGCAATTGTACCCTGGATTGTGTTTAATCGTTCAACGATTCTTGATAGCATTCCCATCGTCATATTTGTGTGAACGTGGATTTAGTGCTGTGGCAACGCTGCTTACTGAAAAGAGAAATCGTTTGCATGTTACCGAACGTGGCGACTTGCGGCTGTTCTTGAGTAAATTGGAACCTGATATCAACAAACTTATTAAACAGCATCAGATTCATCCTTCACATTAGTTTTTATATAAGAATCGATTATGTTTGTTTTATTTCGAATAAAAGATACTCTGTCTGAATACTATAAAGTTGCGTTTCAATCATCATTCTCATTGGCAGGTGTAGCCCGTAAGAGTTAACTTGAGACCTGAGCGTCGTTATGTACTACCTACTGTGCTCAGGTCTCAAGTTAACTCTTGCGGATTATAGTAAACTAGCTGTTGCCCGCGGCTCCGCCCGCGTGGCTGTCGGTTATCGCGACCAAACATAGCCTATGTCCTTTCTCAAGGTCTAATCTACCACTATACCAAATTTCATCAAAATCGGTTCAGTGGTTTAGGCGTGAAAACGTAACATACATACAGACAGACAGACAGACAGACAGACAGAGTTACTTTCGCATTTATAATATTAGTATGGAAGTCTATTTTAGAATGAATGTTTAATCTCCGCTAATATAGCTCACAACAATTAATTAATTAAATTTGAAGTTATAGTGGTTTTTAAGTAGGTGAAAAAATGGGTTACCTATCTTAATCCCGAATTTTAATATTCCGAATAGCATAATCCCGAAAACGTTTGGCCATTTTTTCATAATCCCGTTTTTTTCAAATTCCGAAGTTTTATTTGCCATATAATCGCAACTCCGAATTTCATTTGCCCATTTATTCATTTGTACGACGTTTTATAATCCAGATGAATGAGTTCCAGACACACGAAATCTAAATACACAAAATCCAGATGAACGTGATGCACGAAAACCGAATTTTTAAAACATACATTTTTGAAATGTAGTTATTTGATATCCAGACAAACAATATCCAGATTTTTAAACCTAAAACCAAACCTCATATGGCGTCTACTAAATAAGCTCGACGGAGCCCCGCTTCGCGGGGCTCCTACTTCTGGGTGGTTTAAAAAAAAATAACCACGAAGACTAAGGCGGGAGCTCCGCTTCGCTTCGCTCCCGCCTTAGTCTTCTAACCTAACCTATCCGAGTCGGATTGCACTGAGTCGGGGTTTTAACGATAATTAATTTAGAAAAATTAATTAAAGAAACGATTATAATAGAATCTGATATATAAAAAATGATACTAGCTGAACTACAAGTGAAAAGGAGGAAAAAGTATATACAAAAGGTGGAAAAACTGCAGAAACTTATAAAAATAAAAGAAAATTGAAGTGAAATTAAATATTTAAAAGAAATTTCTAAATTAAAGTAAATTTCTAAATTACTTACTGTACCTTATAAATGAATGGTACAAATTTACTGAGTTTTATTATCTAATATATAAAATTCTCGTGTCACAGTTTTCGTTGCCAAACTCCTCCGAAACGTCTCGACCGATTCTCATGAAATTTTGTGGGCATATCGGGTAGGTCTGAGAATCGGCCAACATCTATTTTTCATACCCCGATTCGCGATAACCGACATTCACGCGGGCGGAGCCGCGGGCGACAGCTAGTACCTGTATATTATTATAGTTTAGCTGGGACACAATTGTATGGGAACCAAAAAAAAAGATTATGAAAATTTGGTAATAGTTTATTTGGAAAATGGTACGATGGGAAACAAAAAAAAAATATTCTGAGAATCTGGTATTTGGATTATGACAATATGGGAAACAAAAAAATACTATTTGAATATTTGGTTTTAGTGCACCTGGAAATTGATTCATCTGGGAAATTAAAAACGGAATTATAGAAAGTTGTCATTCATTACATCTGTCTTTTAAAAGTTCTACCAACCGTTTTCGGGGTTTTAAGATTCGGGTAACAGAAATTCGATATTTCAATAGGTTACCGAAAAAGGGGGGTGCTAAAAATTATTTTAGTCCCAAAGTGGGCAGTAGACAAAATAAGTTTTGGAACCTCTGATCTAGATAGATAGATGATAGATTATCTGACTCAATGCTATACTTATTGAGTAGTTTACCTACTTACCTGAGCTCTTTTTGCACGTAATATTTTTTTTATTAGGGATATGCCGCATTACGCCATTTTGTTATGAGTCATCATCATCATCATATCAGCCACACACAGTCAACTGCTGAACATGGGCCTCTTCCATAGACTTCCAGAATAACCGATCTAAAGCAGCCCGCATTCAGCGCTTCCCGGCGACCCTCATGAGGTCGTCCTTCCACCTGGTCGTTGGGCGTCCTACACTACGTTTGCCCGTACGCGGTCGCCACTCCAGAACGTTTTGTTAGGAGTAGTAACAAAATATTAGGAGTTGCATCCGCTATCATGAAACGCTTTCGCTTGTAAACGTAACCGTGGTAGCAAAACACGCCACCTTTATACGTCACTGTACATAACGTCACTATAAATAACGCTACACTGTTGGGTATCTATAATACTTAAATAAAAAGTTTATTTATACTGTTGATCGATGGCACCTGGTGCCTGGTTGAATTTATTACACATATTGGATAAACACAAGTACATATGCACACTAGTTCATTTTTTACTGGTTACGCCGTCCAATGGAGCAGTCCGACTGGATCCTACGCCCTACAAAATACCGTGGCCATAATAAACCTTATGTTGTGTTCCCGGCGGTGAGTAGGGTAGCCAGAGTTCACTGGAGAGTTTTTGTGCTGTCAGTGGGAAGACCAAAGGCTATTTCTGCTTTGTCTTCTATACTGACGGCACAGAAACTCTGTGTTTACAGGGATGGCACTACGAGTGTTGCACACTCCATAGGCCACGGTAACCACTTTCCATCGGGTCGGCTGTTGGCTTGTCTGCCACCTCAGTTGTACAAACAAAAAAAAACGGTAAAGGCCTTTGCACACGATGTTTTTTCTATGCGCTGACGGCGCGCTTAAAACACTATCAAAACGCTCATCAAACGCAATAGGGATGTTCCGTTCACGATCCTTGCATTTGGTAAACGTTGAAAACGTGCAAAGGACGAGATACTCAAAAACGCGTCCTCGGCGCGTAAAAACACGTGGTGTGCAAAGGCAGTTAGAAGGATTGAATAGTACATCTGTTTATTCCACGTTTGAAACGGTTCCATAAACAGTTTTGAAATTTAGCTGAAGCTTGCTAATCTTTTGTTCCCAATAGTCAGATTCAAATATGTACTTACTGCCCTTCTTTAAAATATTCTTTCAAGGTGTTTGAGAACCTCTTGGAATATTTGACAAACTCTCTCTTTCTCTGTTCTAGCACTTGTTTGCCAGCACCAGGGGTGTATGTTGAAACTTCGTTGACAGCATCGAGGAGCTTCTTTATGGCTGAAGCTATTTCCCTGTAATAGAAAAGTAAAAATAATTTACAAAAAATCAGTTTAAAACTACCAAACAATAAAATAAAGAAATCGCAACTTCTAATTTATGTTTTAAAAAGCTTCGAACGCACGGGCTCTACTTACTTTATAGTTTCTAAGAATGTCTTCCTGTCTGTAATTTCATCTGGAATGCGACTCAAAATCTTTTTCAAAGCAGTTGACTTTTTGTTCAGTTCCTGGAATGCCTCTTCGGTTCGATTCAGTCTCAAATCAGCACCTGCAATAAAATATCATCCAGAATCATTCAACTGTTTATGCATGAGAGCGTATCAAACATTCATACATCCATAAAAACTTTAGCATTATTGTGACTTTTGTTACTAACTTCTAGCTTAGTTGGACTCATGAAACGAATATGCAATAATTGTGGTGTAAGGCCTTGTGCAAGTGATTAAGTAATATAATACAACTCTTTCGTTATATCATAACATGGTTATACCTACATACTTACTTTACACAAGGGTATTCGTTAGAACTGTATTTAATGACTAAACATTTGTGACTTGTTTCACCGGCATTACCTAGAAATGGTTGATTTTATTGGAATAAGTAATAAACTTTGGAATTATTGCAATTATTGCTTCCAAGAAAATTATTTTTCTAATACTCTGCTTACATAAGCACAAATATAATACTGCCTTCAACAACTAGCAATGACTCGAACAGATACCTAATAAAACTATCCACATCTCTTGGGTCAGCCAAATGACATTGTAAAATCAAACATAAAGCAGAGAGTACATACACATAAACAGATGTTACACTTCTTATAATGACTCATTATTACATCAGACACACTTATGAAATGAAATAATTTAAGCATGTAGGTCACAATTTACATCAAATGCATTTCAATAGCTCAATGCATGGTGACTACAGGACCCACAAGTACTCCAAACTTTACAACATGATGGTACTGTATGAGTTTTAAAATAAAATGCAAGATAATTGCTAAAAATGATAATGGGATATTCAATAGAGTCAATAACTACAATCTTTCATCTATAGAAAGCTAAATTATCAATGGAGAAACATAGGCTGATATATTCTCAAAAAAAAATAGGTATAATGTATCCAGATCACCTGTCCAGTCAACTGTGTCTCCTGCTATAAGTAAGTAATCCAAAGTACCAGATTTTAAATCTGGTTAGATACAGGCCATAGCAGGCATGGTAAATGGGCACTTGCACATTGCAAGTACTCCCTAAATCTGTGAGTCACAACTCCAAGTCACTGTCATAACTGTTATTATGATATTCCCTCTATCTATTGATTATACCTCTAGAGTTTGATAGTGGACCTAACACCTGTACTTGAAATTTCTATCATTGGTATCATTGCTAGAAAATTATAATGAATAGTTGAAAAGTCTACTGGAGCTGTTTCCTGTGACCATTTAAAATACTGTTTTGATAACTATTTAAAAATGAAACAAAAGACAATATAAAACACATATGTATATGCATCAGATCAATGATCAATAATATCAACTAATCATCTGCTAATACATTATAAAATAATAGTAAAAAACTATTTTAAATGAATACAGAGAATAATAGTTTTAAGGGTACAATACACTATTACACTGCATCAGTATTGCAAAGGTAGCTAGTGAGACTGATATGCATGCATGCAGGTTGAGTAAAAAATGCTATTGTATGTTTTTCTATTGGAAACTTCTCAAAGGAAATTTGGTGCAGTAAATATTCAAGTTTTGACTTAGGTATGTATGTTTAGACTTAAAGTATTCATTAAAACCATAACACACATAATCCAAAAATACCAAAATCCACAAAAAGGGTGAGTTGACTAGGCTACCACAACAACAAAATAACAGGTAGTTACTTTGTTGTTGTTGTGTGTTTTGTGGTTTATGTATTAATATTTAGAGTATTATCTCTGTACCAATTTATTTGTCAAAAATGAAGAAGATTCACATCAAGATTTTAAATGAGACTAATAGTCGCAATAGTGAAAAATATAAAATAAATAGGAATAGAAAATATATAAAATACATTTCCTATTCCTATTTATATACAAATATATAATAAATAAACAATAACACAAATAAACACTCACACAAAAACATGGGTAGATAAAGTCAGCAAAGGTATATAACTCACATTCAGCCTCTGTAAGTGTCCCCTGCAGCCGCAATAGACTTTCATTCATGTTGACAGGAATATCAGCTCTTCTCATGATTCCTGCCACTAAGTCATAGTTCAAGCCTGGGACTGCAGCTTCAGCCTTGGTGAGAGCAGCACGAAGTGTCTGAGAGGCTCCCAAATCATATTTCTCTAACTGTAAAAAGAGAGTTTTTAACTTCACTTATGATCTACCTATTGAGTATTAATATTTTCAAAGTATGTGGATCATTGAAATTAAGGTGAAAGTTATTTCTGAAACGTTTTCAAAGAGCACTTAAAAATATTGAACATCTACATAACAATCAATTTCACAACACAATTGGGCCAGATAATGATTTCAAGGAGTGTTCTAATCCATGAAGCTACACATACAACAATACGGAACATGTATTTTTAGCAATATAGTTGAATAAGATCAAATACATTAGTTAAATGATAAGAAAGATCATCCTATGTACATATTTCAGAGTCGTGTCCCATCTTCAAGGTACACAGTGTAAAGACATGCCATAACTTACTTGAGTTAACACAGGACGTATAAGAACTGGTAAAACTAAAGATGTAACAGGTAGTTCATCACCCATTGTCATTGTGGTAAGAATATTAATGAATCAAATATAAAGTAAGAGCTCTTGTTTTTCTGCGTTGGCGAAAAGTATTGGACAATATAGGAATTAAATTAAATGATATTTGGCAATAAGTTTTGACAGAACTTTTAGACAAGTTAACTGACAGGCCTAACTTTTTTTTACTATGGTAATCTAGAAACAGTACCGGGTACGAATACAGCTCATTTTTCTGTTTTTTCGCAACAAAACTCACAATATGGTTTACATTTTTTATGATGTTTGGCACTTTATAGAGAAAGAATACTTTCTCTTAGGTGCGAGAATTTAACAACAAGCACCTTGCACGCAAGCTTGCAAGCTTCTCCTAAACACAGTGCGATAAGGCGAGTCTGATGTGAAACTAGGAGTTTTTATACTTATTTATAATACCCGACCCTTTTCGCTGCACTGCTGTGCCGAATAGTCGTGGGTCGTAACGTCTGTTGGGCGAAATCGGTTATACGTAGTTTCATAGATATGAGTAACTAGTTTCAAAACCGATTATTTTTGTAACTAGTTACTTCTGTATACAGTAGAGTGTTGGTTAGTTTTGCACCGATTATTTTTGGAACTAGTTACTTCTGTATACAGTAGAGTGTTGGTTAGTTTTGCACCGATTATTTTTGTAACTAGTTACTTCTGTATACAGTAAAGGGTTGGTTAGTTTTGCAACGATTATTTTTGTAACTAGTTACTTCTGTATACAGTAGGGTGTTGGTTAGTTTTGCACCGATTATTTTTGTAACTAGTTACTTCTGTATACAGTAGAGTGTTGGTTAGTTTTGCAATGATTATTTTTGTAACTAGTTACTTCTGTATACAGTAGAGTGTTGGTTAGTTTTGCACCGATTATTTTTGTAACTAATTACTTCTGTATACAGTAGAGTGTTGGTTAGTTTTGCACCGATTATTTTTGTAACTAGCTACTTCTGTATACAGTAGAGTGTTGGTTGGTTTTGCACCGATTATTTTTGTAACTAGTTACTTCTGTATACAGTAGAGTGTTGGTTATTTTGCGTTTAATGAACTTAAATTCTTTCCAATTGCATAATTATATATTTGCATGGGCATATGAAAATAAAAAAGACACAACGATTATTATATTGCCTTCTCTTTTTATCTTGCGTGTAAGCCATACCTATCCTTCACTCTCGTTGTCCGAGTCGTCTAACGTTATTTGGTTATAACGTGTATGTAACCATAATCATTAATCATTCTGCTGAACGAAACGCTAACGCGTGTGTGAGTGTGAACTGCATACGTAAAATAATCGTTACATTTGTGTCTACCAAACTAGTTACACGATTATCAGCCTCGTAACTAGTTACTGAAACCGATTACGTTAAATAACGCTAACCTCTAGTGCCGAAGGCTATAAGGACCCCTACCCATAGTCTGCAGAATACTTTTTTTATTTTAAAGTGCGGTGCTGATACTGATGACTGATGTGATGACATGAGCTAAAAATTATACTTTTCTTGTTTTGATACTCGTATCTTAATATTGAGTCAGTAAATATTATTTTAATAACGTTCTATTAAAACTATACTGCCTTCATAATTTTCTTGAGAGTAGGTCTAAAAAGATACACAAATGGCCAAGAATACTTCAAGTTCTGCATTTCGTAAGATAGACATCGATCAGTACAATGAAGATAATTTTAAAGAAGACGAAGCTGAGCAATCCATGCCTACTGGACCTGATGAAGGAGAAGTTTGCGCTTTGCTGAACAAATATCCTTTTTAAATAAATACACATACCATACTGTGTACTAATGTTAGGAAATTTTATATCTTTTTACTTTAGCTTTAAACTACTATTATGGCTGTTTTCCTGTTGCTACTGGGTTGTGTTCCCCGTGAGTCATACTTACCCATTATCAGACTACAAAATAATGTGACATTTATAACAAAAGTTATCAGGAGCTATTTCTATTGTCAAAGACCAAATACCATTATCAAAATTATATCTGATGAAAATAACTATGTAGGTTTAAAATAGGTATAAAATACTTCGAGATGATAGATCATACACCTCACAGCCTACCACTTTGCTGACTTGTGCGATTAGATATTTGTGTGATTTATTCATTGGTTAAGATTAGAGGTGTATGATGTCTGTTTATTGTATGTTTGCAAGTCCCTGCAATAAATTAATAATTTCTTAATGATGGAGTAGTCCTATTAAACAGAACATTTTTCTAACTAAAATTAATTATGAAACTATCGTAAAACAACTTAACTCATTTAATACAGGTAGATATATTGATGCACTGAAAGTTGTGTTAAATAATGCACCATTGGGATCTTCTAATCAACAAATTAAGGTAAGTTAGATGACTTTAAGAATTAAAAATATTTAATAATGTACAATATTGGAAATGCCAGCGTCCCATTGACTTTAATTACCAGCTTAATACAAATTAACAACTTATTCCGTAAGCACTGATCCTAGTTGCATCGGAAGCTAGCACTCCATAGCCTTTAGGGTTTTAACCGGAGACTGCTGTCTCAACCCTGACAATGAAGCACCAGAGCCTCATAATTTTATTACGCCATTTCACTCTCTCCCAAGCGGCATCCTACTCTAGCTCCAATTCCAATTCTCATGTCCTTCTGAACATTCCTCATCCAGATGGTCGGAGGTCTTCCTCTTACCCTATTTGTTTCTTAACTTCGGAGTATATAAATTACTGGCAATAAAAAATATGTTTAGGGTACTACATAGCCGAAAAATCTTATGACACTTATGATACAGTAGACAATTTTTTTTATATAGGTAGAACACGTCAATTGCACTTAACCTCGCCCGATGGTAAGCTTAAGGCAAAGTCTAAGGAAAGAGGGTCACCATCATTACATACACGTACCATATAAACAATGGTGGCACTCAGCTTGACGGCCTTATCAAATGCTTTTTCACACCCTGCTTAAAGGATTAGGGACTGTAGGAAGAAGGAAACACGTGAGCTGGCAAGGAGTTCCAGGTCTTAATGGTACGACATAGAAAAGAGTCACCGAACAGCTAGGTTCTTGGTGCAATATTCTGCACTGTATGCGGGTAATATCTAAGCCCTGAACGTGTTGTCCTGTGTAGGAAAGGAGAGGGTGGGACTAATTGGAAGAGCTCATCAAAACATTCACCATGGTAAAGACGGTGCCATTGAAACAATATCTCTACGCATCTGCAGAGGCTCGAGGGTGCTCCTGACCTCAGGATTCCCATAATGCGGACCGCACGTCGCTGCAACCTGTCGAGAGCGTCTAATAAGTACTTTGCGGAGCCATCCCAGAGATGCGAGCAGTATTCGCCGCAGGAACGAATTTGTGTCTTGTATAAAAGACACTGCTGCCTCGGCGTGAAAAAAACTCCAAGTTTACGCGAGGCTGTTTTAATGATACTCTCGATGTAGTTTTTGTTATTCAGCTAGACAGCATGTCTTTGATATGCACAAGAAAAAGAGTGGACGGAACCCAGTGGCACGCCAGCATTTACCTGCAAGAACTTCGAGGCTCGTCCAGCACAAAGGACCCGAATACAGAGATCCCGCAAGAAGCTGGTAGCTTGGAAAAAAGCGATTTGGGCCAAGCTCTATCGAAAGCTTTAGCGGTGTCAAGACTAATTGCCAGTGACTCGCTGTGCTTGTCCATAGCCTCACCCTAAAGATAACATACGCCAGAAGATCGATCACCCGTTGCATATTGCCGATCATTAATTAGGAAGCGATCCTCTAAGTGGCGCATGAGCTGTATGTTGATTAGGTGCTCGAACACCTTGCACAGCACTGAGGTGACGGCTATGGGTCGATACTTGGTTGGGTCTGAGCGATCCCCCTTTTTGGGGATCGGCTGTACATTCGCCTCTTTCCAAGCCGAAGGCACTGTACCCAAGCTGTAGGACAGCCGATACAGCCGCGCAAGCTTTCGAGACAATTGCGCTGCACATTTTTGCAGAACCACCGCCGGAATACCGTCCTGACCACTGGCTTTCCGGAGTTCTGCACGGACATCGCGTTGCCTGATATGAATATCAGACATTGCGTGGTCACTGATGGGCAGTGTCGGTGGCTGCATACCACAATCATCGATTCGGGAGTTTGCCGCAAAGAGATAAACCAGCAAAATTGTTTTAGATCATGGGCCAGGGATCCATCGGGGTTGTGCAGTGGGGGCAGCGAAGGCTGGGAGAATTTGGCTTGAAAAGCTTTGGCCAGTCGCCAGTAGCCACAGCTCCTGACCAAGCCGCGCTATGCGCTGAGCTTCCGCTCTGACATAAGCCCTCTTGCAGACCTTTGTGGCTCTGTAGTAGTCGCCTTGAAGTGGCCCACATTGGGATTGCACGTAGCGCGCGCCCTCACCCAAGCGCGGTACACGGACTATTTATGATCAACAGCATTCGTGCACTCGCGCCTGAACCAAAGGCGCCCTCCGCGGACACCGGCGATATTAGTGTAAGGTACAAAATATTCCATGCCTAGACTGATATCACCGGTGACAGCAGTTGCACTCTCAGATGGTTCTTAACTTCAAAGCAGCGTTTAACCCACGAGATGGACGCAAAATAGTCACGCTGTCCATCCCCATCCGCTGACGAGTAGTACCAGAAACACCGCTTCCCCTGCACGGTTCGTGGGGGCACTATAATGGGCACCTTGGAACGGACCAGACATTGGTCGGAGTTGCCTAAAGCGGTACTCACCGTCAGCAGAAGGTCTAGCAGAGAGGGCTCTCGGCCCGACCTTTTTGGTATTGTAGTGACCTCGTGTACCAGTTATGTCAGGCCATGAGCCAGAGCAAATGCATGGGCTGCTCTCACCGCACAGGTTGTTTTGGCGGAGCCCAACCATACCAGATCTCGTGGTGGGCGTTAAAATCCCCTAAAATTATTTCCGAATAAGCCAAATTTATTTTATTTTCTATGTCCATACGTGAAAATGCTTTCTAACTAGACTTCCTTATATTTCTCGTCACATCACTCAAATGAAGGTGGGGACGAGCGCACCATTATGCATCATGGGTGTACTTGTACCACATATTTAGAACAGCCCTTTCACTCGCGGATGTTCCTGTTTTACTAATTCACTCTCTGCATCCCATTTGTGGTTTTGGTAAATGCAATCATCATCATCATTTTGTAAGAAGGGACTATTAATACGTTTGACGATTACTTTGATGATAACAAAAATTGGGGCTGGTAATTGCTCTTATATTACGTACGTAGGACATGAAGTACTTATAAGTAGTAATTAGGTGCCTACTTACTTTTTTGTCAACCTTGATTTCTTTTGCAGGATAATGCTTTAGCACTGACATTGAAAGTGCTACTTGCTATAAAATCAACTCAAATCGAAGAAGCCGTAGGGAACCTGTCAACGGATGATATCGACGTATTGATGAAATACATCTACAGAGGCTTCGAGTCTCCATCTGAAGGGTCGAGTGGCCATTTGCTGCTCTGGCACGAAAAAGCTTTCACCATCGGTGGTTCTGGATCCATAGTCAGGGTACTGTCTGACAGAATGAGAGTTTAACCTACTTATTAACAATCTTATTTTAAGCTTAATATATATAATCTAATATATTACTTAGTTTTTTTGTTACCTACCTACCTACCTTCATTGAATTCATGGTTCTTCATTCATCTATTATCATCAGGAGTGAAACGAAATGATAATGTTCTAGTTGTTCATTTGAACATTATGGTTTTAATAAGATGACGCCATGCTACTAGATCAGCGTTTCCCATTTGCCGGGTCGTAACCCGAGTCACGACCGGTAAATGGGAATGACCAAAATTTTTTATGGACCGGTATCGGTACCGGGCCATAAAAATAAAATACCGGGTCGCACCATTCCCGCCCTTGTTTTTTTTTAAATAATACCTACGATCGCTCGACGCATCGTATATTTATTTAAATGAAGCTGGGTTTTCAACAATAATTTACTTCAAAAATAAATATAGAAACCGACTTGAAGTGGAACCAGACTTTAGGATAAAACTTTCGTAATTTTCCGCAAACTTGAATTCTTTAGTAAAAAATGCAACATCTCCATACTAGGTGATACCAAAATTTTTATGTACCTAGTATTAAGAAAACATTTCTACTATTAAATGCGGAATCCGTTAATGATTACATCAACTGGGTAATCAACCAAATACCTGATGGGGCAGTTAAAGTGCGAAGTTTTAGTTTGGAAAACTCATTTTCTTACTTTACTAGTTAGTCGGTATGTATCATATCTCCCTAACTACTCTCGGATGTCTTTTTTTTTGTCCGTTCATTGGGAGGTTTCTTGCCATACTCGCCACGCTTGGCAAACGGATTGGCGAGCGCGGTATTATAGTATTTATAAGGATGCATCACAAAAGACGCCGCTGCCCATCCTTTGGTGTTCCCTTAGTCGCCTCTTACGACATCCACGGGAAGAGATGGAGTGGTCCTATTCTATGCCGGGAACCACACAGCCTCGACCGCGTACGGGCAAACGTAGTGTAGGACGCCCAACGGCCAGGTGGAAGGACGACCTCATCAGGGTCGCCGGGAAGCGCTGGATGCGGGCTGCTTTGGATCGGTCATTCTGGAAGTCTATGGGAGAGGCTTATGTTCAGCAGTGGACTGTGTATGGCTGATATGTTGATGATGATGATGACTCTCGGATGTAGGGTTGCCAATAGTTTTTGGTTCGAATATAGTATTTTTAGGAAAAAGCTTGAAAAAATATAGTACGCTTCAAAAGAGTGTAGTATTTTAGAAGGAAATACGTAATTAATTCATAAAGTCATTTTGGATTTCCTTTATTCTCAATAAAATAAAGGAAATCCAACATGATCGAACGAAGATAACAAGACATGCAAGAGTATATAGTACCTAAATCCCGTGAACGCGGAGGAAGGCTGTCGCCACTTTTCATTCAATAGTGTCAAGCCATGCTTAAGTATCTTTGATTTACATTAAAACAGGATACATTTTACGAATTAGGAGCAATTTATGACAAGGACGTGTTTGGTTTCACGTAGAAACCAATGATTCGGTGAAATGGCGAAAATAGGAACCACTACGGTTGTCACTGGCAAATGTTTACTCATCATCATCTCTATTTAGACGATATCCTAATTGCATCCGCGGCCATGATGCTCAGGGTCCACCTTCCGGCTCTTCCTCTTCCACTTCGCACAATCTTGGGTGTCCATGGTAATGAGACTATTTTCCACGACGTCAAGCCAGGACTTGTTAGGCCTACCCCTTCGACCTGGACCCGGTGGGGGCACCGTTGCCAAGTATTTGTTACCTGGCAGTTGCCGCAAGATGTAGCCACACCAGCAAGGGCGATTCTTTTGCATTTTATCTGATATGTTCATTGACATGAAGGCTGCCGCGGAGGCGAGAGTTATCTTCGCAACTCCTGCTTGTGTCGTTTCAACGGCGGCTACGGCTCACAGCCGTGTAAAAGGACAGACCTAATGATCGCCTTATAGGCCTATCCCTTCAACCAAAATGGCATTATAGGATCGCATGTGACGCCAGCCATTATCCGCCACTTAGCCCACGGGGTGGCAATACGTGCCTTGAAGTCGCAGTCGATGCCACCAGTCACGTGAAGTACAGATCCAAGGTACCTACTTAACCGCGCGCTTGTCCAAGTCATCGCCTATGCGGACGGGTATGGGATCTGTTGAGTTTAACGCCAAGTATTCTGTTTTCGCCAAATGTATACTGTTTTATTGCAAATCAAAGACAATCCACACGATTTGACATTTTTAAAGAGAATGTGACGGCCTCATTCAGTATCAGGGGATGGTGGGTTGTGCACGTACCTACATTTATCTGATTTTTAATATAAGTTTTAGTGTTGCAAAATATAAACATTGATCTATTGCACTGAAATATAGTATTTTCGCGTACTATACAGTTTACTCGTATAGTACCTACTGAGCGCTGAAATACAGTATAATATATGGAACAATACTTCCATATCCATACTTCCATACTAATACACTCGAGAGCAATGAATCCGGGTCACTCAAAGAATCCAAAAAATCTCGGAAAGTAAGAATGCTAGGTTAATGCAATAAATTGTATTTAATAGACAATTTAATACTCCTTAAATGAAAGTATTAAAACTTCTTAGTTATTGTAAAGTTATATCATAAAAAAATCAAATTTGAAAAGGGAACACTGTCGAAGATGGAACTACGAAATTACAGGATTTGTTTTTGCTTTTGTTTGTAATCTGTCATTTATGTTGGTACATAAACCAGGTTGATAGTGCTCAATATTCATTATTCAAGCTGAAATCATGTCGCTTACACTTGAAGAATGCACCAGAATACTTACATTGGTGGAAACCGGCCGGAGTCAGCGCGATACAGCCAGGACTGTCGGTGTGTCGCTGTCAACAGTACAAAGAGTTCTCCGACGTTACGAAGAAACTGGTTCTAACCTACGCAGACCAGGAACGGGCAGAACTAGGTGTACCACAGCACGAGAAGACCGATACTTGGTGAACACCATGCTTCGAAATCGCTTTCTCACAGGAACTGAACTCACAAATCAGTTTCGACGCCTCGGAGGAAGTAACCCAAGTGCATGGACAGTAAGACGTCGGCTTGCTGAATCTAACTTAAAACCCCTTAGACCTGCAAACGGCCCTAAACTGGAGCGTGGCCATCGTATTTCAAGACTAAGATATGCCCAGAACCACGTAAATTGGAGTATTGAAGATTGGTCGAAAGTTATGTTCTCCGACGAATCAAAATTTATGCTCTACAAGCACGATGGAAGACACAGAGTGTATAGAAGACCAGGGGAAAGATTCAAGCAAGCATGCATCGAAGAAAAAGTAGCCTACGGTGGTGGGTCTGTACTTGTGTGGGCCGGAATTTCCTCTGAAAGTCGCACAGAGCTGGTGATCATAGAAAACGGCTCTTTAACTAGCGTAAGATATGTGGAAGAAATCCTCAACGAACACGTTGGTCCATTTATGGTCAATTTGGGTGAGGATGCTATATTTATGCATGACAATGCCCGACCTCATACAGGTAGGATTGTGAATGACTACCTTCAAGAGATGAACATTACTTGTATGGAGTGGCCAGCGCGCAGCCCGGATATCAACCCGATCGAGCATGCTTGGGACGAGCTAGGGAGATGCGTAAAACAACGAAACCCTCCCCCAATCACGCTTCCTGAGCTCAAAATTGCTCTCACAGAGGAATGGGAGAATATTCCCCAAAATCGTATAAGGAACTTGGTGTACAGCATGCCAAACCGCGTAAACGCAGTAATGGAAGCACGAGGAGGTAATACGAAGTATTGAAATTCAAGAAAATCGTCATAAAGTTCAAAAATTTCATGTTTCCTATTTTTGTTTTAAGGAGAGATCAGCAGTTTTTTTTCTTTATGTAATTTTGTGTAAATAAAATGTATGGTGACTCATATTTTTTTAACTTTCATTTAAGGAGTATTAAATTGTCTATTAAATACAATTTATTGAATTAACCTAGCATTCTTACTTTCCGAGATTTTTTGGATTCTTTGAGTGACCCGGATTCATTGCTCTCGAGTGTATTATAAATGCGAAAGTAACACTGTCTGTCTGTCTGTATGTTACGCTTTCACGCCTAAACCACTGAACCGATCTTGATGAAATTTGGTACAGAGGTATATTAGAGCTTGAGAACGGACATACCTTTTATCACGAGAAAGGGGGGGGACTAGGGCCTTGGGATGAAAGTTTGTCATTTTTGAAGATTTCTTGATGAAATTTGATACAGAGATAGTTTAGAGCTTGAGAACGGACATAAGCTACCTTTTATCACGAAAAGGGGGAAGAAGAGGGGGGGGGGGGCAGGGCCTTGGGATAAAAGTTTGTCGTTTTAGAAGATTTACTGATGAAATTTGGTACAGAGATAGTTTAGAGCTTGGGAAAGGACATAGGCTACCTTTTATCGCGAAAAAGGGGGAAGAAGAGGGGGACTAGGGCCTTGGGATGAAAGTTTGTCACTTTTGAAGATTTCCTGATGAAATTTGCTACAGAGATAGTTCAGAGCTTGGGAAAGGACATAGGCTACCTTTTATCGCGAAAAAGGGGGAAGAAGAGGGGGACTAGGGCCTTGGGATGAAAGTTTGTCATTTTTTAAGATTTCCTGATGAAATTTGGTACAGAGATAGTTTAGAGCTTGGCAACGGACATAGGCTACCTTATATCGCAAAAAGGGATGAAAGTTTGTCTTTTTTTAAGATATCCTGATCAAATTTGATACAGATATAGATTAAAGCTTGGGAACGAACATAGGCTACCTTTTGTCGCGAAAGACGAGGATAAAGGGGGGGGGGGGGGTCATAGGGGATGAAAGTCTGCCAGGTTAGAAGACATCCTGATGATAATGTTTGGTACAGAGATGGATTGAACCTTGGGAGCGAACATAGGCTATCTATGGACGCAAAAATGGAGGCATAGAGGGTTATAAGGTATGAAAGTTTGACAGTTTTGAAGATATCCTGATAAAATTTGGCTGATTTTTATTGCGAAAAAGGGAGTTGAAGGGGTGGAATAGGGCAAGGGTATGTGAGTTTGACAATTTTGAAGATATCTTTATGAAATTGGTATTGAGATGGATTAGAGGTTGGAAATGGACATAGGCTACCCCTTATCGCGAAAAAAGGGATAGAAGGGGAGGAGGGAAGGGGAATAGGGATTAAAGTTTCAAATTTTTCATACGCACAAAAAAGGGGGTGAATATGGTATAAATAGTAAGAATTTCTTTTAAGATGTCCTCATGAAATTTAGTACAAAGGTGAATTAGAGCGGAACGGACATAGTCGAGTAGCGAACCAAATATAGAAGCGAGTGGAGAGGCGAGTAGAGATTGTTATAGGGACGAGTGGATAGGCGTGTAAAGATCGAAAGTCGAGTAGAGTCGACTATAGGGGCGAGTAGATATGCGACTAGAGATCCAAATAGAATGCAGTAAAGGGTTGAGTAGAGAGGCGAATAGAGAAGCGAGTGGAAAGATGAATGTAGTGGCGAGTAGAGATTGAATAGAGAGTTGAGTAGAGGTGCGAGTAGATAGGCGAGTGGGGAGAGTCATGTAGAGAGGCGAAAAGAGAATCGAATGAATGGGCGAGTAGAGAGGCGAGAGGTCGAATATGGAGGCGAGTAGAAAGTCGAGAACAGAGGTGAGTACATAGTCGAGGACAAAGTTGAGAAGAGATGCGAATTTAATGCTTAATCAATAGCGTCGGCTCAACACTAAGCGATAACCGACATCCACGCGGGCGGAGCCGCGGGCAACAGCTAGTACTATATATTACAGTACGGTTGGCAAACCTACTCGGATGGTACATCGTTAAAGTGCGGAGGACGATGAACGAAATACTTTTTTTCCACTTACGCACACTGTTATCTATGCCACAGTAAAGCAACGTCGACGATTAAAGGTACAAGTTTCATGCACGTGCTTGTGAGAGCAGTTTGCGTGACAAACCCGTATGCGATTGAAGGACGCATGCGCTATACTGAATACGGCTTTGGAAAGGGTATTGGTGTAACAAGGCACCGTTGCCTCCTATTGAACACGGAAATGTAAACGTGCTACCCGGAGGATTCCATAATAACCCTACTAAGACTTCGCCGTGGTCGGGTAAAAAGAAAGGTATTTGGGGCCCCATTCACAAAGATGTCTGCCTAAAGGTATGTTAAAACAGTCGATTTACCACGTTCATAAATTTTTGTATTACATAGGTATTGGTATCTAAGAATGAGGATCATACATAAGATAGTTTCATATAAGTGCATATAACATAACGAAGCTTACGAAACAATTTCTAAAATGGACACGTTAGAAACAATATAAATGTTTGAACAATGTCTTGTGCGGAATAAAATTAGAACGCTTCGCTGCAGTTGTCTGATGTAGATCTTTATGCAGGGTGGTTAGGTCTCTTTGTTGTTTGTACCTCTTACATCCAGTCATATCATATGACTCATATATGTGTAATAAATACTTGGTTTTAATTTACATATATGCATTTACACAGCATTTATACAGTACATGGACTTACCTGATGTGCGCACGTGCACCGGAAGCATAGGTAGTAGTTAAGGAGTTGAACTTGCTTTTAGAAGTTTAGTAGGATGGAATATGACTAGGTAGGTAGGTACTGTTAAAACTAATATTCTTTTAAAAGAAGTTCAATTAGCTATACTGCCTGCAGCTTCAGCATGGTAGAGAAAACTAGTGTGTCCGACTATCTGCCAATGCACAATGACGGACGATTTAGGGATTAATCCATTGAAAAGGTAAGTTTTTATCTACCTCTGTTGTAATAATTGTCGAGACAATTTATAAAGGACGTTACAAACGATGTAAGAGGTAGGACACGACGGTATTTCCGTCCAATTAAGCAGTCCGATTGGAGAAGTACCTCCGCCCTACAGGATACCGCGGTCATAATAACCTCGTGTTTTATTCAGGGCAGTGAGTAGGGTAGTCAGAGCTCACTGGAGAGTTTTTGTAATGCAGTGGGAAGATCTAAGGCTTGTCCTGCTCTATCTTCTACACTGACGGCACAGAAACTGTTCTAACAGGGTCGGCAGCGCGATATAACGCCCCTGGTGTTGCACACGTCCATAGGCCACGGTTACCAATTTCCATCAGGTGGGCCGTGTGCTTGTCTGCCACCTAAGTGGTATAAAAAAAAACAAATAACTATACTTAGTAGGTAGATACTAAGTACAACGTTGAACCCATACAACTTAGGACTTTCAATATAGTTTCGAATAATTAGCGTCTAAGTAAGTCGAATTCGAGAGTAGTTAGGGAGATACGATAAATAAAAATTCGGTGCTTCGAGCTTTTCTGAAATTTCATACCCATTTTTGTATCAGAACTCGAATCCATCATGGCGACATGTCAGTAAGATTCCATCAAGTCTATTAAGGTATTTAAACTGTCAAGGTAACTCATATTACTATAGAACTAGCGGGATATTTACCATGTTGTAGGTATTGTTACGAGTTTACGTTATTTCGGAGCTGTTGCAAGTACACACACAACACGATCAATATTACGATAGTTCCAATAGTAATATAAGTTACCTTAATAGTTTAAATACCTTTAAAGACTTACAGGATCGTTTTCCATTTACCTACAGGAACTTTGGTAGTGACAGGCTACCGTTACTTAACTTTCCTTCATAATTAGTATTTCTTACCACATCATTACGTTTTCCAACAAAATCCAACCTCACTACGGACGCCACACCACAGTCCCAAAGTCCCAATCCCAACGAAGTCTAGGGTTGTCGCTATAAAACTAGGGTGACTAGAATTTGAAAAATGTATTGCATAATAATTCCATTCATCAAGAGATTATAAAATAATCAATATGGTTTATCTAAACAAAAACTGTATAGGTATCACAAGTCGCCTTTTACTCAGGATCAGGACCATCTACTTTTATAAGACTCGGAGTCCTGAACAAGATGAAGCGGTTTGTCACGCCGGAGCGGCGGCGGTGTCTTTTGTACTTACAAAACACAAATTCGTTCCTGTGTGGTATACTGTTCACATCTCTGGGATTGTTCCGCACAATATCTACCTGTTAAAAGCTCTCGACAGATTGCAGCGACGTGCAATTCGTATCATTGGAGATCCTGAATTTATTAACACCTTGGAAACTTTGCAGTTGCGCAGAGACGTTGCCTCTCTAACCGTATTCTACCGCTTCTACCACGGCGAGTGATCTGAGGAGCTATTTCAAGTCATCCCACCTTCTCCCTTCCTGTCCAGAACAACCCGTACTAGCCCGCGGTGCCACCCACACGGTGGAATTCATACCATCTCGCACCAAACGGTTTGAGGCCTCCTTCCTCTACCGCATGATAAAAAGCTGGAATGCTCTGCCCGCGCACGTATTTCCTTCTTCATACAGTCCCGGGACCACCATTTTAAGTTCAACAGCATCAAAATGGTGGTACGTATCTCCAGGACTGCACCTCAGCTTTTTACCATCTAGCAGGGGACAGTCATTTTAGAACATCATTCACACAAAATTAAATGAGCAGTTGAACACACCTACCTACCCTTTTTAGCACGGAATGAGATTTAGTCTGTCTAAACTTTTATAGGTAATACACTTAATAGGTATAATATAATTGTAAAATACCTATTCGTTTCTGTAAATTCGAGATTTCCTCTTGACGAGCTTTTGCTGGAATAAGGAATTTAATAACTTCTTCCAATGCTACATATTAGTACAGCTAATAAATAGGTATTTAACCATTGGTACAGCTGCGCATCTAGATCGCGAGTGACTGCTGAGAAAAGTAATTGGTCGATCGACGTAGTCCGTCTTTCACTGCAGATAGAATGTGCCATATATAAGCCACTACGTAGAGTTGCCATTCGATAGTTTTTTACTTGCACTGCTAACGTAAGCTCGTCGGTACGCAACAATGGAAATACCGGTTAGTAAACAAATTGTTTGCTCTTATTTTATTGCATCTAGTCTTCTTTTTTTACTCTTTTATGGGGGCCTCGGAAATACTTATGTAATTCGTTACATAACATTATAGGCACCTACCTACTTCCTGTTTTTGTAATTGTGCTACTACGTCTGCTTGTACCTAGGCTTAACATAACCAGATTATGGTCAACTCTAGGTAAAGTAATTAGTAATAGTGTTCAGTTTATCTATTCTTTAAAAATACAGAAGGCCTTTCATATACCTATCCCCAAACAAGTACCTAGAATCTAAGCATTCTGTTCTAACCACACTCAGGCTTTAACGTCCTTAATTTGTCCAAGAACCAAACTCAACTCGTTTCATAAGCACTAACTACAACCGCTATCATTCATCTAGTTAACTCCGTTGTGGTTCTAGATGGTACGTGGTGAACAATCCATTAGTTTGGGAAGTGTTATTACAACTAGGTTGAATGGTCCCCACTCAGATAGGGCCAGACTCAGGTCAGCCGGGGTGCGAGGGACATGCTCTATAGCTACCTCACCTTCGGCCTTGCACTGCGACCCACAGATGGCGTGCGGTTTAGTCGGTTCGAGTCCGACATAACCTCCCTCTCCGGCTCAGGCGGAGGAGGTATCCGCGGAGATTTCCCGCACAATAAAAAAAAAACTAGGTTGCATGGCGGTAGAAATTATGCGTACGTATTTGAATGGCATAAACAAAATAGCATACTTATTGTATTATTTCTGAACATTTGGATGCATCTTCACAACTTTTTATTTAATTCCAGAAATCAATAATACTACTGTGCTGCGTTTACTATAGCTTCGCATCACACGAAGGTCACATAATACCTGTCGAAAACTATGAATCTGAGTTACACAATCTCGGTGAACACGTAGAAAGACATGAAACACCGGTCAGAGTTATTAAAATAACAAAAACCGTAGCCGTCAAGGTGCCAGTGCCATATCCAGTAAAGATCATTCAAAAGGTGCCATATCCAGTGCACATTTCTAAGCCGTATCCCGTGCCCGTGCCTCAAATCGTCAAGGTCCCTCACGTTGAGTCTCCAAAAACATTGCAAGGTCACGAAGCACTGGGTAGCGATGACAGCCAACTGCATTCGTACAACAGCCAACCCGGAAATTATCAGGTACAAGAGCAACATTCAAATGACGGACCATCGAATGGAGAATCTTATGGCCCAGAAGTACACTCGTACAACGAAGGTTATTCCAGACAATCGCACCAGTTCCTGCCGTACAGCGATGATTACTCTTCAGAAGGAAGTCCTGGTAATTCCTACGAAGGTCCGTCTCACAACTACTACGGAAGTGCCGATGGAAGCTCCGCGGAGAATTTAGAATCGAAAAATTATGATAACGCTATAAAAAACTACTGGCAAAACGCTAACTCAGTCAGCAATGCTGGCCACGGCCACTAAAGTTACGATTAAGTAATGTTAGGCCGGTTGAGTGACATGTACCTGACTGGATTAATGTTTTTTTTAGTATTTCCTGTACATAGTAGGTATTGTGTGAGTATCATATTGCGTGTGTTTTTGAGTGAGAAGAGAGTATACAGAGTTTACAGTAGTTTTATTGTTAAGGTTAACTTAATTGTTTTGTTGTTATTCTATTGTTGTTACTACATGTGTATATTGCACTTTAATAAAACTTAATACCATTACGAAATCTATTTATTTACCATTGCCACCGTTGTCACATCGATTAAAATATTCAAAACGTTACAATATAACACGTATAATTTTCATACATAATTTTATTATAATAAACATTTATTTTAATGCTTAATGCATCATAACATTGTATAAGACAATTCGCTTAAATCTTAGGAATGAGAGAAGTATTGATTATTTTTATAATCGAAGTTATAGCCACTTGCTTGTTATGTTACACAACTTTTAAGTTGCATAATAGTAACGCGACGCCGTCAATAACTTTTTGATTCAATGTTTTGTAAAAAAACAAACTTAAAATTATCTTAGGTTTATGTAACGCAATAGACGTATAGAAAAATTAAATTAGTTGTAACATTAGAAACCCAATTTTGCAATGAACATGTTCAAAAGAAACTGTCATAGGTACTTATACTTATATAATGTAAAACACTATCGGTAACTTATCATTAGGTCTACTAATGTCTATTTATTCATTAAAAGGAGGGTAAAATTGTACTCGAGGACGTTTGCTTGCACTGTCGCTCTCAGAATCATCTATCGTCATTTGCTTAGCAGGGGATGGCTTGACTTTTAACACGTGTCGCAGTGAAATGTCTGGCTTCTCATCTTCATCCGACACGTACATCCGCGTCAAATCTGAAGCTACCGATGCAGTTTCACATACACTGTGGAACGACAAAAAATGAAGCAACCAATGGATGCGTTCTGAAAATCGACATCTTTTTGTTTTGAATGTGTAATGATTAGTTTGAATTTCTATATAGTCTTTAGTTGTGCCATCCTTTGATTGATTTTAAGTACTTAAAAAAATTATAACTTTCAAGTACTTAGGTAAAAGTTGTTAAAAATGTTAGGTTAGGCCTGAGCTCGTGGCCTCTTGGGCCGGGGCCCTCTTGGGTCGGGGGCCCGTGGCATTTTTCCAGCTCTGCCACCCTATAGTTACGCCACTGGTTACTTGTAAGTTCCAGTATGCGCTATAACTGATACTCTGAATATACTTTCGTATACTCGAGATCACATATGATCACTCATTATGTAAATACTAGCTGAAGACCGCGGCTCCGCCCGTGTTGAATTTTGATCCCGTTCCCACATCCTATGGGATCCAATTCCCGGGATACAATATAACCTTTGTGGTATTCCAGACCACAATGTATCCATAAACCAAAGTCCAGCCATATTTGTTAAACCGTTAATAACCGGAATAACAAATATCCAAAAATATTCACAAACTTTCACATCTATATATATAAATGAAATTCGGGTGTGTGTTTGTAATATTGAAATAACCGCTTTTTACGACATGCATACGAATATAATACGGTACATATAGCAAAATATTTTTATTTTTTTTCAATTTTTGTCTGTCTGTCAGTCTGTCTATTTGCTATACATATAAATAAAATTGGAGTGTCTGTTAGTAATATTGAAATAACCGCTTTTTACGACATGCATACGAATATAATACGGTACATATAGCAATTTTTTTTTTTTTCAATTATTGTCTGTCTGTCAGTCTGTCTGTTTGCTATACATATAAATAAAATTGGAGTGTCTGTTAGTAATATTAAAATAATCTTTTTTTACTACATGCTTACGAATATATACGGTACATACACCAAAATAACATTTTTCACAATTTTTGTCTGTCTCTCTGTTTGTTCCGCTAATCTCTGAAATGGTTTTGACCGATTTTGACGGAACTTTAGCTGATGTAATAAGAAGTAACTTAGGCTACTTTTATTTTAGAAAAATAGCGTTGACTCAACACAAAGCGATAACCGAAATCCACGCGGACGGAGCCGCGGGCAACAGCTAGTTTTATAATATTAGTAGGATAGGATTTTAGACTATTTATTTTATTATTTCATGCCGATATTCGATTGATCGCGCTGTGGAGTGCCATGGTCAATAGTGTATCGAGCGATGATGTGGGCTTTTTCTTCATCCATTCTCCCCTTTCCCCTCTCACATAACCTGGCTAAGATGAAGTGGCGGTTTCACGACCCGAGATTTTAGGACTTCAAACTCCGACTACGCAATGATAAAGACACAAGCAACTTCACCTGAAGCTGTTCAAATTCAAATTCAAATTCAAATTTATTTATAACGAGAATAGTACTAATATTTTAATAAACAAACATAAAACATAATAAAAATAACGGAAGCTGGTAGCCCTTCCAGAGCAGAGCGTGGGAAGCAGAGAACTAGTGAAAAGTGTTCCCGACATCATAATCAATGTGATGCTTACTATGAGGTGGGCTAACTATTTATTGCTATGATAATACATACATACGCTCACGCCTTTAAATCTTCGAAGGGGCAGGCAGAGGTGTATTAACACCCACGTTTCGCCAACTAATACTTTCGGTCCCAAGTAATATGGAGCGAGCCTATTACCGTCTGATATGATACTACTTAAAAAACTGGGTACCTGTTATTATAATATTCTGATTCAGCAACTTGAATGTTGAAATGCGATGTCGTCTGCTGTTTGATAGTCAGTAGCGTCGGCATCATGAGGGAGGGCCCGGCGAAAGACGTGCTAGGCTCCGGTGGGATGTTGGCCAACAGCGACGGAGGAACTGCCACCTCCTTGTCTACGAACGGCGGTTGCATTATCACGTCCGAGAGACCGTCATCGTCTTCGTCTTCTACGATGTTACTATAAATAAACACTAGGATTGTATACTTTCATATTGTTCAATAACTATCTTAATTTTGGTATATAACACTTGTTTGATCGACCTGTGTCCTAGAATGAACCATTGTCACCGCTGGTAAAAGATAACATTAAATTTTAGATTTTATTATTATATAGGTTTAAAGTCCAAAATTAAATGAAAGAAATTTAGTACTTTTGTCATACCATGTAATTTTGGACTTTAATGGCCTAACAGTAAAGTCTAAAATCAATGGCATGATTAGGAATTAGCAGAATCGGTGCCCAGTACAAGATAATAAAGGGAAATAAATACAAAGATTTATTTGTTAACGAGCAAATGCCTAGTCTATTTTATCCGAGCGATAATCCTAATTGCATTCAAATCTTGCAGTACGGAGCCTGAGTTCTGCTTCCATACTCTTTCTACTCCTTTCCGTTATGTATTTGGTAGCATCATCACCTCTGCGATACTCCCGGCCGTCGCGACCTTCCAAGGTAACCACCTAAGATGGGTGTTCATATGGCACCAAGGACCGACGATGGCTTAACGAGCTGACATTTATTTGGTAATTTTAACTTTTACCACAGCAGCTGCCATCTCGCTCGACGGCGACGTCGAAAGGTTGCGTTACGAATACGATACACAAATTAGGACCATTTATAAATATTTTACCTTTCTAACTTTAAAGCGATTTTGTATTCTTGTGATTTTTGTACAACTTCCAGCCAGTTATTTTTGTCAACATTAGCCGTTTCTGAACTAAATGAGGAACTGGGTCTGAAAAAGAAACGTTAAATGTTAAATGAAAAAGCAGACTATTTAAATATTACAAACACAATTTTCGAGACTTTCGAATAAGACTTGCGTCTTAATCAACAGATTTATGTCTACCAAGTCACACGAGTACTTACGTAGGCGTGAAGTTCACCATTGTAGCTAGGTGATTCTGCTTATGAACTTGATAAAAGTTCTCTGAAGCCTCCGTCATTGTTATATCCTTTGTGAGATCAGCAGACAGTACTAGACTGTCCTGCCGTTTCGAGTTCGTAATGCTGCTATCGGAAATGTCGTTTATGGAGAATTTTAATTTACCTGAGGAATTTGAATAATTAATCAGTGATATTTTGGTTTTAGTAGGTATATTGCCTAAGGATGTAAAATAAATTACTATATAAAATTAGTAGAATGATGTACATTAAAAGGATATTATGTAATACTGCTACTATATGGAAAAGTGTAATCCTTATTAAGTACGGATTTTTTTTTTATATAGGGCATTGAAAAATTTATTAGTTTTAATTACTGTTATCAAGAACTTGAGTCGAACTAGTAAACATATATAATTGTAAAACTTACTTTTGTTAATAGGCAAAACTTTTCCAGCCACATCGTACAGGAAGTCGGCGGTCCAAAAATGAGGTATCCGAATGAAAACTTTGCCTGAATCAACAGGCATGTGGAATCCTAGTTTATGTAACAGCTGAAGGAACTTCAAGTCCTTGCAGATTGTAGCTTGCATGCAGTTCCAAGGTACTAACGGCACAGACTGGTTGGAAACTAAAAAAGGAAATTAATTTGTACTCGAAACAAGGTGAAACAAATCATTTTTTACAGGTCACGTTTCACGTTTGACATCAATCATATCTGATGACGAACGTGTGACTCAATTCGAAGTCGAAACTTGGCAATAAATAAATAACAACATTGGTGGCTTGCTTCGATATGGAAAGCGGGTTGTCGAGGAGCGTGTTCGCAGTTAGACTGGAAAGCTAACTGAGTTGAGAAAAGACGCAGAAAGAGGATGTGTTGAGGAGACTCCTCAACACATCCTCTTTCTGCGTCTTTTCTCAACTTACGATCAAGAGATTCCCGGTTCGAAACCTGACTATTACAATACCGATGTGAACCCACTCCTTACACAAATAATTTTGAGAGGTTCAGGGTTATATTAGCAATTTCAGTTGTAGTACTAATGTCGGAGAAAAAGTATTACATATATACTAATAAACAAACTACTGATAAACTGTTCAATCTTAAAGCTCTTAGCTCAACCGTGGAGCAATGCAAGTGATTCCAACATAAAAATCTTAGAAAGAGTTGCCTATGCTATTGTTCTGAGCGTAGCATTCTGTATGCTACACTCAGAACAATAGCGCAAGTCCCTTGGTTGTATCTTGTCACTTGAGAATGAGCATCTTGAAGGGAGAAATTGCTGTCTTCAAAATTGAAAAATCATCCAAACTCACTTGCAACATGTCTAATTATGCGTAGCTACTAAAACGCCTCGGAAGGAAGGAAGTTTTATAGCAACCTGACAATGAAAATAAATGAGGGGTTATTCTCGCTTGAGGACATTGCGGATACTCTCGAACTGACAAACCCATACGAAAATATCTGTTTATAATTAGCCTAGTATTGAATGACCGTTTTTTTGCGCATGTGCAGTGTCTACTGCTCTTTTTTGTATACTGTCATTGATATTTGCTTAAAAATGATAAAACAGTGCTTACCCAGTGAATGATATGACACTGGTGATAAAACATGCAATTCTTGTGATGTCTTTGGTTTAGACCATTTAGTTTGATCTGACGTATCTTCACTTTCGCTCTCTCTAGAACTTTTCTCTAAGCATATTTTGGCGTAGCATGTATCTAACAATACTCTTTGGACCCATTCTAAGAAAGTTAGTTTTCCATCTTGAGTCAACTGTTCACAAAGTTTGCCAATCTCATCATCTCTCATCTTCTTATTAACGGGTGCGGATGTTGTTTCGCCTTCTACAAGCTTCTCATATTCCTCTTTGTTTATCACGTTTTGTTTAAAAAGCTCCTGGATGATCGAATCCCTAGACTTGAATATACCATCTTCTTTAAACAACTTGATGATTTCACTTACGACATCAGGTTGAGCACTACATTGCATGTAGTTCCAACTCAATGAGGATATCTCATCCTCAGTCCATCTGCAAAATTATTTTTAATATATTTAAATAAACATTTTGATTTTCATGTTAGTAGGTAGTATCCTATCCTACAAATGTTGTAATTGTGAAAGTTCGTAAAGATATAAAAAATCTAAATACGATTTTAATCCCTGGAATAGGTTACCGTGGGTTGTAGGTAAGGGATTAGATAAACGCGAGCGGCGCCCCAGTCCTCAGCTAGTCTAGTATAATTGCAACAATTTCGATAGATGGAACTGAATCACTCAAAAAAAATCTGAACGAATCTGTTGAAATTCGGTGTAAAAATATATTTCTAGCAATACTTTTATTTTTATCGAAACAGATTATATTTTACAACACGAGTGCAACAACTTTTCTCGAGATATACATATATATCCTTAATAAAATAGATTTTAAGTGAGAAAATGTGTAAAAAGCAATTGTTAGAAGGAATACCAGAGCAATTGGAATCATACTTTTTTTTTGAAATATTGTTCTACTTTGAACAGAGTACCTTTATTTAGAATGATTTATATACTAGAATAGGTTTCCGAAGGCCGCGAAAATGGGTTAGTATAAAAATTAGACTTACCTTTCCACGGAAGGTGGTGGATTGCTCAAGTTACTGTTCGTCAGTTTATTATTGGATCTCTCGCCAGTGACGTCCTCTTCGGGCTTCTTTTGTAAGTTTGGAACAACGTCGTTCGGCAATACTTTGTCGTCATCGAAACTTTCAGTATCCAACCGAATATTGGCGCTACTTTGAAGAGAATTAGGTTTTTTGATAAATGTATTTATAACATACTCTATAAGATCAGACCAATCCTGAAAATTGAAAGAAAAAGTTAGATATGTACTTAATATAATTGAATCATAATTATAATCCTACTAATATTATAAATGCGAAATTTTATGAGTATGGATGAATGTATGTATTATGTATAGATGTTTGTTACTCTTTCACGTAAAATCTACTGAATGGATTTTAATGAAACTTTACAATAATATAAATTATATTATAATAAATTATAGGTGTAGGACGCCCTCCGACCAGGTGGGATGACGATCTAAGAAAGACTGCAGGCAGATGCTGGATGCGGCAAGCTGAAGACAGGGCGCTATGGCGCTATTTAGAGGAGGGCTATGTCCAGCAGTGGACTAATATAGCCTGATGATGATGATGATATATCATCACGCTACTACTCAAGGGAGCGGAACAGTGATCATTAATGTCAACAAATCCGACATCCACGCGGGCAACAGCTAGTACTAAATATCTTTTTAAGAAGTACTTACATCACATATTTCGAACTCTGTTTTCCAGATAGCGGTGAACGTCTTCAAAATTTTCGGTTGAAACAACGTTATCAAGCTTTCAAGCTCACCTCCGACGTGGTGCATCAATGTAAATATGCAATCGTTCACGAATTCACCGTTGCTGGTATAATCTTCCAGCAACAAGCCGTACTGGTACATTATTTCAGATGCAGCAAATCTTGTAAAGAAAAAATTTACGTATTTATTATATTTATCAATAAATCGTCCACTACTGAAAAAATATCAATAGTTTCTAAGTTTGTGAATTTTATAATACTTATCGCTAGGCATTGTACCAAAAACCATCATCGAGTTAAAGGCTCTAACGCTCAGAACGAAATGCCACTATCGAGTAGTTAATCAACTAACAAAATATTTTTCCAAATACAGAATACGTTAGGATCCTTTGAGTGTTCGTAATTGCCTGGAAGGTTTATATAAATGGAACCCTGATGACACCAGGCACGTAGATTAAGCGCTAAATATTCATAAATAAATATTGATTGCCTCGATAGCGCAGCGTTAATGAGTTAGGCTGCTGTTCATGAGGCTTCAAGTTCGATTCCCGGACCAGGCATTGATACAGCGATCCCCAACCACTTTTAATAGCAGCGAATGTTCTTACATGTATGATCTTCTCTTTACTCAATAACTACTGTAAAGCAAATATACAAACTCATCAATAGCATTAGGTAAGTTAAATACTCACTGTCTAATGTGGTCAAGTATATTAGTGTTTCCATTGTATTCTGGTAATTTTGTTACAGTATCCAAGAAGATTAATAATATATGATTGGTTACCACAAGGTCCTGAAATATACGAATTGTTTTATAGAAATTTCAACCAGGACTGGCTGCGAACTTCAATGCAAAACAAGTATAAATAATTTATTACCTGTAGGTATTGTTTGGAGTGGTACTTTGGATTATAGTGGCGCAGCAGTAGTACAAGTAGAGATCGAAGTTCCTCAGTGTCACACATTTTTATTTGTAAATTGACAAGCGCGTCTTGATCATCTTTGCAAACGTGCGGGAACTTTTTGTACACTTCTATAGCTTGAATAATTTCTCTTAAAGCTGTGACAACCTATCGTTTAAAAAGGAAAATACGGTTTAACTGTAATTAATTCAAATATAGGTATTAAAACTTAGAGAGCAGGCAAGAGGCGGGCTGGTTCTCTGAGCGCAAGGGGTGACAGTTGCGAACGCATAACACCCATACATTTTCGCCAGTGTGGCGTTCGACCCCTCTCCCCCTTTCCGGAGTTCAATGGAGACATCGTGTTTCCCATACACTTTTTTCATACAGCTAAAGTGGCAGCAAGCACACGGCCCAACTGAGGCCCAGCAAGACGGGGTGCGAAAATGTTGCCTATAAGGGGTCACCTTCCACCCCGGCATGTGCATACTGCAGGGAAATCCGTATATATATATCTCAAAGGGACAGAAGTAGGTACATTGTCAAGATGCCCGTTGTTCTATTAGTTGTATGTAAATAGATAGATAAGATAGATACAATCTGTGACCCTCAAACAGGATCGTTGTAACTTGACGCTTGTTATGCCAAGTCAATGACATTTTAGTTACAAACAAGTGTATTTGAAACGCGAAACAAATCTTAGTAAGCAATTTGTCATCACAACTACTCCTGCACCTACTTAATTGCATAAACAACAATCAATTAATTACGCGTTAATACCTTGATAGAGTAGGTATGTACTCATACGCTGCACATGTATGCAGCGTATGAGTAAAGCTAGATAATTGTAGTTTCTCAAAAACGAACTAATCCTACTTCCTACTAATATTATCCCACAAAAAACATTTTCATGTAATAATATTGCCAAGACGAGTTTACGTAGCTTATCCTGTGAAAAAGTTTTTAGATCTCGTATAAAGCCAAGCTCTAAAGACTGCACGCTCTAAACCTACAAGCTCTACACTACACCAAGCAAAACTTATTAATGGTAGAGTAAATTAAACATTTAAGTATGTAGGATCAGCTTGTTGAACTTTTCCAGCTTTAAATACTTCACTTTCCTAGCAGTACAAGTCAAGTTAACACTTACCAAGTGAAGTCTCCTTATGTTGGGCTTTAAAGCATTGCCATCCAGTTTTATAGCAAGTTCAAACTGCTCACACAAATTAACACCTTCTGATGTCAAATACGATACGATGTCAAAAGACAACACTGAGCATACGTGTTCTACGTCTAACTCGATCTGCGTAGCAAACTTCAAAAAATATGTAACAAGCCAGAAAAAGTGCGATGTATCAATTTCCAGTTGTTGGTTAGTTAGAATTTGATTGTGAAGCGTCTGCACCAACGCATTATATCCTTTTAGAAGGAAATCCACAGTAAACTCTTTAAGGACATTTGATATATCTTCATCTGTAGGCGTTTTATGTGAGAGACCTTGTACGTTAATGCTGAAAACAAAGGCACATCGTTTATGACTTTTTCGAGGAACTGAAATTAACAAAAGAATGTAGTGTCAAGTTATGATATATACATGTGTGCTTTCCCCCTCTTAACAATCTTTTTGCGCTTTCGATCCTGCATGGTACCGCTGGAGCGCACCTTGTTATTGATCCTCTGCTTTGGATTATGTGGCTTTTGATGGACAGGTTTCTGGGCTGGCAACTCATCCTCATTGCTAGATGTTGATATAGACTCCTGGTTTTCTATTTGTGTATCATATCCATAATCTGAATTTTCGGAAATCACAAGTTTTTTATCCTTATTACCTAACGGAAACACCCTACTAGCATCTGATTGCATACCGCTGCTGCAAGTCTGTAAAAAAAAATGACACTAAGCAAAACTACTATTGGCAAGTGTGATGACGACAAATTACAAAAAATTAAACGTACATTATCAGATTTTATAGTACCCTCGTTGATATTTTGAACAGAAGCTTTATTTGTCCTTGAGGTTAACTTCGTGTCCGTTGGTACAACAAATTTCTGATCATCGTTTTCATTAGCATTTTTTAGATCAGAGGACGCATCCCAATCCTTTGTTACAGAGTTAGGTTCATCGTTACTCTTACCACTGGCACCCGTATCCGACGAATCCGACGTAGGATCCGAGGTGGACGTCGGTGAGAAGTCCTCGCTCCCTGTAGATTGTAAATAAAATGTTAGTTATTCCTACACTCGATTGTTTACTTAATATCATAATTAAGTTTATAAATACCTCTATCTGGGGGAGACGTATTACTTTCATTGTCTTCGGAACTCTCAGATAGAGAGGCCTCAAGCCATAAATTTAGTAACTTATGCAAAGTTACTACGTGTTGATCTTTATATAGCAGAGCTATTAATTGAACCATAGTTACAGCCCATTTATTCTGAAAGAAAAAAAATACAAAACACACATCTCGAATCTTAAAACTATCACACATACCATTTTGCCCAAACGCAGTGTGTGAACAGTAAGCATTTAGCATTATAAATGTAATATATACGTACTAAAGCAGCACAAAACGAACATTTTAAATAGTTATGTTAAAATATTGCATCACTTACCGCGTCAGGAATTATCGTTAATTTAATAAGAAGTTTATCGATACTTTGGCTAAATATATTCCATAGAATTTGATTTTGTACCGCGTGTGTGGGGCCATTGTAGCCTGGACCTTGGTTGCTCGTATCCTCAGGTATGTGTAAAATATTTCTCAGTAATAAAAGGCAGTTACTTATATTTGTGCATTGCTCCGATGATAACTTAGCCTTTTGTTCTACATCAACGTTTTTCTTTAAAAATTCTATAATAACTTTTGTAGCTCGCTGGTCCGTAAACGCTTGTTTGGTAGCAGCGAGTAAGTTATTTATTTCAAATATAGTGTGTCTCCCAAAATCATTTTTGGATATTACGTCCACTGAGAGTAAACACTCGATCGGAATTGTAAGGTTCACTAATATTCTTATCAAAAGCTCTATTGTTATATCTTCCTTTGCGTGAATCAACAAAGGTATGAGGTCTTTTTTTATATTTTGGCCAAAACTAATACTCCTACGATAAGTGCGTAGATATTTGTCCTCGGTTAAAATGTTATGAAGTATTGTCTCCAAAGCCGCTGCAAATAATTTACAGTACATTTAATAATCAATTATTTGATGTAGATTAACAATTTATTTATCTAACTAAAAATAATAACCATTGCAATTTTTGTTTACGTGATATCTATCTGCATGTATAAAGCCAAGGTTGCTGAATGTACTGTGTATCTGTGGACTTCGTAGAACCCATTCCATTTTTCTGCTGCAACAAGAAGATGTAGTTTCAATTACACAACTTTTTCTGATAACATCTAAAACATTTTGCTATAGACGGGTATTCCATCAGTGATTTCCTACACGCGTCACATCAGACTCATTGCCCACAGACCAGCTTCGTGCGACGGAAGACCGCACCGCTTGGATTACCAAATTCGCACCAAAATCGACATAACCACATCGCCGTGATCCTTATCCGAGGTTATAAGTTTTAATACAACACAGATTATTTAATATTTGGTTTTAAATTTATGATGTATTAAAAATCTCAGATAGAGAGGGCCTCAAGCCATAAATTCGATAGCTTATGCAAAGTTACTACGTGTTGGTTTTTATGAAGCAGATATAGGCACGGTACTAGTCTTATTGATAACTGCAGAAACAAATCAGTATTTGATTTTCAATGTTTAAACTAACGACTACAGGATACACCGCTTTAATTGTTGTCAGTGCCGTCACTTCGAAATAATCTTACAGTAGTAATGGACTAAGTCTATAATAGAGTAAAATCCCAGGGACATCATTAGCCGCTGACAAACCCAGGCATACAAGCATCGAAAAATTATTGCCATCAAGAAAACAAGTTACGTCTGGGGTCCCTAGAATACGGTAGATCTTTAAAAATCAAGAATCCATACAAAGTAAGTTTGATTTACTTAGTACGTTAAAAAGTAACGAAGTTTTTCAAAGTAAAAGAAACCTACAACTTTGAAAATGTTTTCAAAGTAAATTATTCAATTTCGTAAATTAATTTCATGAACACAAGCAAAAGACAATATCTCTTAAAATAAAAGAGACTTGGTAACCTGACAAATATTTTGCCAAAGAAGGAACGTGCACGTACTTGGAAAGCTAATAAATAAATAAAAAATTCGTACCTACTGATTTTGTTATATTGTAATAATACAAAAGTAAGTAGGTAGATACTATCAATGACGTATTAACAATTTATCGTGGGGTAGGTACGTACTAGTATCTTGATTTTGGTTTGACTTTTTCATCTCATGTTTTAAGGCGCACCTTAATGCGTGGCCATACCAAAAGTGGCGGCAGGCGCGGGCGCGGAAATATCAAATGTATGAAAACGCTCGTTGCGGCCACACCGAAGTGACTTACTAAGGTCCCGCCTAGCACGACTGCTTTGAGCGACTTACCGAGCCTTTGCAGCGACTGCCATAACGCGCGGGCGCGCGGGCGGATCCTATGGATAGGTCTTCAAAAATGATATTGAGGTTTCTAATATATATTTTTTCTAAATTGAATAGTTTGCGCGAGAGACACTTCCAAAGTGGTACTGTGTCACTTACTGGATAATCCTGAAGTATCTCCAGTTTGTAGGATTTCATTTGAGCCGCTCTGTATTGGTGGTAACCAGTACAGCTAACACTGCTGCTGAACGTGCTCGTTTATTGACTGTGGGGGAATGGGAATCTGGTGTTTGGCTTCAGGCAGTTCCTTCGCCCTACATTGGTACAATGTTGGACGACACGACGTTCCGCATCGCGAATTGCCTACTATCACAGATTATCTTGCAGCAGGAGCGTAGGCTGCATGTCCCGACATGCCATCATTAACGACATTATCCGTCGGGCTCTTGTACCTGCCGGCGTGCAAGCTATTCTTGAACCTGTTGGCTTGGCGGGCGACGATGGTAGGAGACCAGACGATATGTTGTTGTTGCCTTGGGAGATTGGTAGGCCTTTGGTGTGGGCCGCAACTTGCGTCGACACCCTAGCGCCTTCCCATCTTCCAAGTACGATGGACTAAGCATGCGCTGCTGCTGCACAACCGGAGACTCTCAAACGGTGCAAATATATTAATTTAACAGGTACCTAATTATATTTTTGAGCCGTTTAGAGTCGAAACGTTAGGTCCGTGGGGACCAAGCGCGCTCGCGCTTTTCAAAGAAATACCGAAGCGCCTAATCGACTCTTCCCGTGACCATAGAGCTAGCCTTTACCTCGCTCAAAGAATTAGTATCGCTATTCAGCGTGGTAATGCCGCCAGCCTTTGGGCACGATACCTGTAGAGGTTGATGGGGAGAAATTTGTCGATATACATCTTATTTTCATTAATATTACATCATTTCGTGAATGAAACACATTGTAATTGTGATAATTGCTTTTCGACGAAAAAGACAAATTCAACAAACCAAAGATCATGTAAATCTGCACAACCGTACTTGACTTATAAGGAAGTAAGTTTTTGCCCTTTTTTAGACCCTTAGGGTTCGATTTCAAAAAATCCTTTTTTAGTACACCTCCACGCACCAAAACAAACATTCTATACAAATTTCAAGTCGCTAAGATCAGCGTTTTAGGCTGTACATGTCAGGACAAAGAGTTTTATATAAGAGACTAGCTGTCGCCCGCGGCTCCGCCCGCGTGGATGTCGGTTATCGCGAATCGGACTATAATTTGAGATTTAAACTATCCTATCTCTCAAGTTGGATCGAACTGCACATGGTGTGCGAATTTTATTATAATCGGTTAAGTGGTTTAGGAGTCCATTGAGGGCAAACATTGTGACACGAGATTTATATATATTAAGATTATCGTACAGCTTAGCTACGTTTTATCATTATTTATATAGGTAGGTACTGTAGAAAGAAAAAACTGATTCTTGCATGACAGAATATTTAAACGTGGTTATGAATGTGGCTCTACTTCTTACGGTACGACGTGTGACCATTGAAGAACGTCTGATCCTTCTACGACAATAGTACCTACCTATCTCAAGAAAAGTTACAAGTCTGTTTTTTTATCTCAGATAGTAAGTTAACATCTGCAAATGTCAAATTGTGAAATAATTATACTTACTAACTTTTAATTTAGTGATGTGCTCGAACCTATCGAAAATGTTTGTGGCCTGGATACAAGTGGTTTGGCCATATTATATTTGAATCAAAAGTTAAAATTAAAAAATGTATTAGTTTCTTACACTATCTTATAAGCTGACTATAAATACACATTTGCGGTGATTAGCTAAACTTTTCGTATTCTAAGACTTATATTTAACCTTTTATGATTATATACCTTGGGATTTGCTACTAAAGAAACTCTATATTATATAAAGCTAAAAGACGTTATGTTGCCAACTATACATTAAAAATAGTGATCAATAACAAAAGAAAAACAGGCGATACACAAAAATTTATACAACTTGGTCAACTTCAACGCAACCGAGACCCAGGCGTGTCTCTTCTTTGTGAAGTGGAGCCAATTCCAGCCGAACTCCACTTCCCGAGGTGCTTCCGTATCGATAATCGACCGCCTTGAGCTTCTTAGCGTTTCTCTTACTCCTACACTCAACTTTGGCCCGTACATTGAAGCAAAGGATCAAGTAGCTGCTAAAAAGCTAGCTATCCTATAGAAGGTGAGACAGTACTTCACACCGAAACAACTGCTCATCCCCTATCACGCGCAAGTTCAATCGTGCATAGAATACAGTTCGCAACTTTGTAGCGTTTCAAGTTTCAACTAAATACCAGCTTGAAGCACTTGAGTCGATAGAGAAACGAGCCAAGGGGCTCATCAACAACGACGCTCTAGTTGAGAAAAGGCTTCAGAGTGTAGAATATCAGCGAAGTATTGCATGTCCAAAAACATGGACGCAACTTACTTTAGCATCAAATGTATAATTACAAGGTACTTTAAGCACCCGGTTATACTCATTGTATTTCCTTTTTATTCAAACAATGTACAATTTAAATATATAACATTGTCAAAAATGACATTGCTTACCAAAATGAACTCTGTTTAATACAGATAGTAGTAGTAGTACCTACCCTAATTAGAATCTAGCAAATTAGCTCTAATCTGTAAGGGGAAGGCGACAGTGTCTGTAACACAGTTTAATACTAGCACAGACACTGACGTTGTCTCTGAAAGTATGTTACGGTATATTAGTTTTTTTTTTTATTTTTACTTAGATATGATTGTATTATGCTTTTATGAAATAAATTATTTATTTATTATTATTTATTTTTTATCGGATGCACTTCGGGGAGTGTGCTCAGGACTTGCACAACCTAATTCCACCATCCACCGACCAGACGCACAGTGACCCGCCCACGATATACATATACTGTGGAAATTCCACTTATACGTACCAAAGGATTCGGTGATACGTTTATCATGCGTACCGCCAAGAAGTGGAATGCCTTACCCGATTCTGTGGTTCCGTCCGAACTGTTGGCCACATCGTCACTTACCAACAGCACCAGCATATCAACCATAAAAAATAGAACTATAGACCGAATGCCCCCTTATCACTGTGAGTTCAATCCAATAGAATTGGCGCGGGCTCGGGTAAAGGGACATGTCGCGTAGGTAGAATACGACGGTATTCCTGTACCAATTGAGCAATCCAACTAGGGAAGTACCTCGCCCTTACAGAATACCGCGGTAATAATAACCTCGTGTTGTGTTCCCGGCGGTGAGTAGGGTAGCCAGAGCTCACTAAAGAGATTTGTGCTGTCAGTGGGACCGCAGTCTAGACTTGCTTTGTCTTCTGGACTGACGGCACAGAAACTCTCTGTAAGTACAGGGTCAGCAGCACGAGTGTGACTAGCCTGGTGCTGCACACGTCCATAGGCCACGGTAACCACTTTCCATCAGGTGGGCCAGTGCTTGCCACCTAAGTAGTATAAAAAACGTTCAAACTGAACGAAATACGAAGCCTTTTTGAAGAAAGGCTTCGTCGAGTGACCCCTCAGAGGTGAACAGACTGCATAAGGCATGTCATTAAAATGATCGCTTCAGAATAGTAGTAGGTGAAGACTCGGAGTCGGAGAACTCAAATGAATATTTATCAGATTAAATTAAAAATATGTTAAATGATTTCATAATAGTATACTTATATAAATTTTGTTTTATTCATAGAGTTTAAAATTAGTATTTATACATTTTTTATAGTATATATAGTATAAATCTGCACTTTATTTAATTTTAGCGATAAACACATAAACACAACATGACTATTTTTTAATTGCAAAAAACCGGCAACTAATGTCATTTTACAATCTGAGATATAATAAATAGAATAAGATATATTCGAAAAACCTTTTTAAAAACAATCTTTTTTTTTTCTTGCATTGTCATCCGAACTGAACGTGCATACCAAATTTCAGCTCAATCGGTTGAGGGCAAGTGCCTTAAAATTGAGTTGTAAGATTCCACCCGAACAAACATACATTGCAAGTTAAATAAAAGCTTGTAAAAAAAACAGGCTATAGTTAAGTATAAGAGTATAAGTAATGAACTAATAACGCTTGCTAGATCTAGGAAATTAGTCTAAGTATAAATTTTAAGTACATTCTTGCTAGGTACATTTAATTAATATAAAATAGATAGGTAATTACTTACATCCTATACCTAGGAACCCGTTATTTCTTGTCATAGGTAACTAAGGTTGATCATTACTGTGTTCGTAAATTATAGGATAGGTTGAATAGGTGATGATAGCTATCTACGGATGGAGGCATGGTACATACCTATTTAAAAGTTTATGGTTGACACTGACGAAAGGCTTACCTATATAGTCACCTAGACCTATTTTAATATTTATAAATTATTCACTTGCTCGAAACTATGAGTTCGATTTGATAAGCATTGCGCACCAAATATATTCTAGTAGGTAATAATATTATCTGATACTTACTAAACATGGATATATTCTACAGATGGACAACCACTTCAACAATGAACTTAAAAAGCCCCTAAGAAATTTTACTTTTATCGCACAATCACAACACATTAATATTATACCGATAAAATAAATCCATTCAGTCCAATAACTTGCACCTATTCTACTTTAAAACAAAAGTATCAGTAAAACACTTTTTTTTTAATTCTTAGTATAAAATGTTCATGTACTATATTCACTGGAACCGTTGTAAACGTCGCATTAGATTTAAGCAAGTATCTAAACTACCCCACGTGAGCATAAACAACGCTCTCCCAAGAGCCAATAGTAGGTCACGCTCAAAGCGAGTCGCGTGTACACTGCACGTGCTAGGTCGTCGTTCGTCATCGATTCATCGCACTGCCACTGCCACCTACGCGAACGTAGTATGTACACCCGCTGTTACGTACCAATAACTTGTTGCGGTAAACGTCGAACGGCAGAGATAATTAATGGTTGTGCGATACGATATATATTCATTGCTTAATAATATGCTTTGTTAATGCTTTGCCTCGCTTTATATTATTTCATAAAAGATAAAAGAAATACAAAGAAACTCATGTTACCACAAACTCACTGCAATAACATATTTTCTTACCTAAGAATATCAGATATCCAACACTATCAGAAAGAGATACTTGACAAGAAGCAAAAGTTACCGCACAAGAAGACGAATCCTTCAACCACAAACCTGCCGTTCGGCTCGCACACCTTACACACGGATATCTGTGACCTTACACGTTTTCGTGTTATCTACTAACAATTTATAAATAATACGAGGGGCATGCAAAAAGAAGTTGGATACTCTTTACTCATTAGTTTGTCACTGGCACGGTAGAACTAGGCCGGTTTAAACTAATAATTTTGTATGGAACATTTATTAACTCAACATTTTTTAATGCTATTTTTCTGAGAGAATCTGGCGGGCATTCTTTCGTACCAATATGGAGCTCACTCGAAAAGATATTTCGAGCAATAATTTATCCATCCATACTAACATTATAAATGCGAAAGTAACGCTCTGTCTGTGTCTGTCTGTATGTTTAGAGGATGAAAGTTTGACATTTTTGAAGATATCCTGATGAAATTTGGCACAGAAATAGATTAGAGCTTGGAAACGGATAAGGCTACCTTATATAGCGAGAAAAGGGGTTAAAAGGGAGAGGAATAATAGGGGATGAAAGTTTGTTATTTTTAAATATACTTATGAAATTTAATACAGAGATGGATAAAGGCTGAGGAACGGACATAGGCTACCTTTTATCTTGAAAAGAGGGGTAGAAGGGGAGGGGTATAGGTCTAGGGAAAGAAAGTTTGTATAATAGTTTGTCATATTGAAAACGCGCAAATAATTGGGTAAATAGTATTATTTTTTTATATAATATATCCTCATGCAATTTAGTACAGAGGTGGATTAGAGCTTGGGAACGGACATAGTCGACGAGCCAAATATAGAGGCGAGTAGAGATCGTTATAGGGGCGAGTGGATAGGCGTGTAGAGGTCAAATATCAAAAGTACAGGGGTGAGTAGATATGCGACTAGAGAACAAAACCAGTGCCAGTGGAGAGGCGAGGCGAGCGTAGGATCAAATAGAGTCCAGTAGAGAGTCGAGTATAGAGAGGATAATTAATGGCATTGGATCAGCAGCAATGCAGACTATCATACACGATACGACCACCTCTCTATGCGTAAGCGTTGTTTGAGATGGGTGCCACACAAACTCACTTATGACCAGAAAGGACGTCACGTGGATTGGTGTAAATTTATGATTGATAAATTCAACGGCGGCGAGAAAAAAAACATTTATTATTTATTGACTGGTGATGAAACATGGCTATATAACGAAACGACGATCCTGAAACAAAGCAACAGTCGACGGTATGGTGCTTTGATGATGAGCCACCATCCACAAAATGTCGCCGTACATGAAGCATGCAGAAGCAAAAAGTCACGTCATTTTTCTGCAAGACAGGTCATATTGCTACAGTGACAGTCTGCGCTGCAGAAAGCCGGCTGCTTCTCTGCATTACGACAATTCCTCGGCGCACACGTCCGCCAGAACACTCGACTTTTTCAGTTCGAAAAATGTGCCTATCCTACCTCACCCGCCATTTTCCTCAGACGTAGCACCTTGTGATATTTATATCTGATTCTAAAAATACAAGAAAAATTAAAAGGAAACTTATTCAAAAGCAAAGAAAATGCACTCGCTGCATAATCTGGGGATTTCCAAGGTGTCTAGAGAAGAGTGGGCTGTGGTATTTTCCACATGGTTCAGACGTATGGAAAAGTGTATACGTGTTCAGAGTGTGAGAAAGAAAAGAAACAGAAAGATTAAAATTTATATAATTTTTGAATATCGTTTGTTTGGCATGCATTCACCCTCGTACTAGTGCTTGTGGAGAGACACAGAGGGCTAGGGTGTGTGCGATATGGTCTCTGGCAAGGTATCATAGCGTACCTGCGACCGGCCGATATCAAATTTGACGAACGGGGAGAATTGTATGGTGGGTGTCGAGGGAACCCGGGAATCGAGAGATTAACGGTAGAGATACTGCCGCAGTCGTGGCGTGAGTCACGGGACTGAGAGGTCAGTCGGTGGTCGTGTATTATATAGGTGGTCTGATACCATTCTTTCCGCGAGAGGAATGGCCCTGGGTCAGCCGGGTTACGAGGGATATGTCGCGAGACAACCTCACCTTCGGCCTAGCTCATCGACCCACAGGCGGCGTGCGGTCCAGAGGTGGTCTGCCTAATTTTACGGGGACTTTCATGAAAGATACATGCGATATTTTGAGCCCATACAAGAGTCGGTATCCTTTAGGTATCCAGGAGTGATTTGAAATCTCTGGCAATAAAGTTTATCTCAAACCAAACGAATCATTACGTGCCGTCTTGATGCCCGGATTGCTTGTCATGGCCGACAGCCTCAGTCTGCGGCTTGACGGTCCTGAATTCAACTGCTACGCGGAAGGCTTAATCGTGTAAACGCTCAATGTAGTGTGCCTAATGCCCGGTTCAGATTATACAAGTAGCATTCCAGTCCAGCGAGCGAATCCAGTGCTGAAAGGCTAGTGTAATAAAGTGAACCATCACTGGAATGGACACAGTCAAGTACTTTTTCAAGCGCGTTTACAACATTGGAATAATTTGAACACTACAATCCAGTCCAGCACTGGACTGGATTGATCCGCTGGCTTACTGGACTGAAATAATGTGAACCGGGCATAAGCGTTGAATTATTTATTAAATCTGCGGATCAAACCGCCTCTCGCTGTGTGGCATTGGCTCGCATTTGTGGATGAAATGTCTCGCAGAAGTCGCGGGTGGATCATCCGTCCGCCCACGGGTATCCCCACAATGAAATAATAATAATTGGAGAAATTGAGTAGATTAAAGCATGGGCCACTTCTTCCTCTGATGAACATCAGCCGGAAGCAGCAACACCTCATCCAATTGAAAGAAAAGAAGTGTTGCCAATTTTATTTAGCACAGCACCCCTTGGACTTCAGTTTGATGGTTGTATGGGGGATAGGGGCCCACGCCATTATCTTTTAGGGCACAAAACAACCTCCTAGAGAGACCATGCCTTAAGGTTAGAGGCGTCGTCGCCCTCGTAAAAACCAAGATAAACAAATCTATAAAGAACTAGCCGAGTGGGGCCGAAAGAGCCAACGTCCGAGTGCCATCACTGCGTCGCGAGCAAGGACTCAGGGCTGCACACGCTCACCGAGTGACCGGCGTGGGAGGCCCTGGGAGTAAGAGTTCTCACACTCGCTACCTTGCTGTGATGGTTCGTTGCACGGATGTGCAACGTACGATGATTGCGCCTCCTGCGAGCAAGTAATGGTCGTAACGGAGGCGGCGGGGTGGGAGCGGCAGCGGAAAAGAAGGAGACTCGCAGACCGCGCTGTCCGCGAACTAAGTCAACTCGATCTAAAATGACCTCCGTCCCACATAAGCGCGGGCCTGGGACGGACCTAGCAAAATCAGGCCGCGGCGGCGGCGTACATTGCGAGCCTCCCCATTCTCGGGGATGAGCCTCATACCCGAGGAGACCCCAGGTCGGCCGAGATGCGAGAGATATGCTTACCAACCTCACCTTCGGCTTAGCAAAACGACCCACAGGCTGCGTGCGTTTTTAGTTGGTTCAAGTCCGATATAACCTCCCTTTCTGTATCCGGCGGGGGGCGGGAGGAAGATGTTGGGGAGGTTTTCCGTGGGGATTTTACGCACGTAAATAAAAGGAGAGTGTGGCTCGGGTTGGCTTTCAGTGTGCAATAAAAGCAGCAAATTAACCCCCACAGTTTTGCCAGGTTACCCAATATTAAGTACACTTATTAATCCAAACACACTCCAACATTTTGGATCTAACCGACAAGGGTGTTCAGATACCAGATTATATATAAAAAAATCATAATCTATGCTTTTATACAAATTTTATTGGAAAGTTACACTATCAACTGGTGAAATAGGCTATATTTCATTTAAAAATAATAGATATCCTGAAAAAACTCTTATTAAGTGTGAAAGGTGAAAAAGCTATAAAAATATTACCTACAAAATTCCTTACATGTAAGGAATTGATAATAGGCAATAAATGTGCTATGGAAATATAAACCTTAAAAAGGTCAACAACAAAGTCCATCACTGCATAATGTTTGTCTCCCAAGGATAACCCACAGTAACCATTTTTATCTCTATCTTTTGTTGATTGTCATCTTTCCTCAATACCAGTTATAAATTGTGATTCAGGACAGAGTATGATTTTGTAATACAGGCTGCAGAGTTCAAAATTTAAAATGAAGAAGAGTTCACTACTTCTTTCATTCACTCTACAAAATACCATTTCATTTAAGACATTAACAGCATAGACACTAAGATTAAATGGCATTTTTTGCACAGTTGTTTGTTGTGACATAAAATTAGCAAAATGGGGCCCAGGACAGTGAAACAAACATTGAGTTTTATTACTGATATCAGTAAGAACAGGTTAATGAGCTAAAATTATTTTTTTAACCGATACTACAATAATTTATAAAATAAAATATAAAACTTCTAAAACCATTACTTTTTTTTTTTTTTTTTTTTTTCCCCTTGGCACTAGCAAGCTGTGTGCCAACGACAAAAAAACCATTACTTACCATTAACAAATTGAAATGCAGTTGCAGAATCTTCAGATTGTTGTCTGGCCAGATAATTTTAATGAAAAAAATCACTTAAGAACTGCTCCTTGGTTATTGTTGTTTTATTGATTGAAATTGAAGGAGCTTCAAATATTATGACAGCCAAAGCGACTAAACATTCCACCATGCAAGGCAGCACGGAATAATATTTAACAAACAGCAAAATGTATGTACTCTAAGTACTCTTTTAACACGTACTAAAGAGAATATAACCACTACGTTTTACAAGTATGAGCCGCGCGCTCTCCTCTCTATCTGTGTACTGAATAATTATTTTAGTCAATTAAATTAAAGCGAAATTAAGTCCAGCCCATCTCTGCCAAAATGTAATGTAAATGTACTCTTCTGGCTAGTTGTCAATGATGTTATTGTCACTTGTCACTCTCACTTGTCAGCTGTCTTTGTTAAGCCCCGTCCATAGCTGGCCATTTTCGCGACATGGCATTTATAGTATATCAAGAAAGTCGTGAAATTAATTTTGAAGGAACTAATAATTTTCCTTGTATTTGCAGCACTCACACTCACTGCCAAACTGAATATTCAGCTGACAGATCCATGGGTTATTGTGGTTTGTGCTGTATATCATTTAAGTTTATTAAATTTCTTCTCATCTATTAACAGTCTATCTTGGTGGTATACTTCGAGAGGGGGCTCCTTTATTAAATAAAAACTTCTAGTTCACATGATTATTACTGATGTTTACTTTTCACACATTCATACACATAATTATTTGTTCTTTAATACATAAACATTAAACTCAAAACATTATTAAACAAATATAATAAATTACATATCAATCATCTATTCGACATCACTTCCAAAATTCTACTCATCAACTGAATGAAAAACTCTTCAAATGTTTTTGTTCCTAATGTATTCAAATTTCAAAACAATCTCTTCATAAATATAGACCACAGACAAAACATCAAAAAGTATTTAAACTTTCACCACACATATTTCCAACATCCCCTCTAAGTTTAAATTACAAACATCTTCTTAAAACCCATCTTAAGACCCATATACTACTACCATTAATAATATATATATTTAACCTCAACCTATCCTTCAACAAAACAAAAAAAAATTTAAAATTAATTAGCCAACAATCATAATATTATAAAAACTTACCACTAAATTTCAAATTAATGACCTAAACAACCTTAACACTACTTATTCTATCACAGAGTTCACAGAAATGTCACTGGTCACTCACAATACTCTTTCTTAATCTTAAAAACTTCGTTCGGTCTAATCCTTTCGTTAAAATATCCGCAATATTAGCATTGGTTGGACAATAGAAAATTTCTATCTGATTCTGTTCTATTTTCTCTTTAATGAAATGAAATTTAACATCTATGTGTTTACTCCTTCGATTCAAAATTCCATTCTTAATTAAAACAATTGCTGATTGATTGTCAATATATAGTTCCGTCTTAGGAACTTTTCCTGTAAGCTCTTTATATAGACTCTGTACAAACAATAAGTCCTTAATACACTCTGCAGCAGAAATATATTCTGCCTCTGTACTGGAAAGAGCTGTGACAGACTGCTTACGTGAACACCAATGAATGGGTCCACCGGCAGAAAAGACTATAAAACCAGTCGTGCTCTTCCTAGTGTCAGGGTCACCTGCAAAATCTGCATCACAATAGGCTCTTAAAGTTGTATCATTACCTCGAACATACATAATACCAGAACTAATTGAACCCCTAATATATCTAAAAATATTTTTAATATTCGCAAAATCATTTAAATTCGGACACTCTTGATGTCTGCTACAATATCCTACATGAAACGATAAATCTAATCTTGTTTTATTCACTAAGTACAACAAAGATCCAATTAACTGCCTATACCGATGCACATCACTACTATCAACTTTCCCCTCTTGATGTGTATCTACTAAAATATCTGGAAAAACCATTTCTTTTAAATTATTATAATTAAACTTGTCCAGTAATTGATCAATGTATGATTTTTGAAAAATTTTGATACTATCAGTTTTCTTTTCTATGTCAATTCCTATAAATTTTTCTATCTTATCAAATTTTTTAATTTCAAATTCCTTCTCTAACTTTTTAATTATATTATTTAGTTGTATTTCACAATTCCCTATCAAAACTCCGTCGTCGACATAAATTGCAAGCATAATTTCTTTATCTCTGCTCACAAACAAACAAGGATCTAATTTCAACTGACTAAAACCTAAACTTTTTAAAACCGAAGTCAATTTCATGTTCCACATCAGCGGAGCCTGCTTTAAGCCATACAGACTTTTCTTTAATTTAAAAACTTTATCTTTGTCAACATTAAATCCTAAAGGCACTTCCATAAAAATTTCCTCATTTAAATCACCATAAAGAAAAGCCGTTTTTACATCAAATTGTTTTATTTTATATCCTCTTTGTGCAGCTAACGAAAACAATAATCTAACACTAGTTGCATTCACTACTGGACTGTATGTTTCCTTATAATCCACATTATACTTTTGTAGAAAACCTCTTGCAACTAGTCTTGCTTTATATATATTTCCTGGTTTAATTGTAAAAATCCATTTACTTGTTATTAGTTTTCTATTCTTCACTTCAGATCTCTTCACAATTTCCCAAGTTTTATTCTTTTCTAAAGAATCTTTTTCACTTTCAATAGCTTTCATCCATAAATCCTTTTCATTACTCTTCAAAACTTCACCATATGTCAAAAATGATGTCTCCAAATCATAATCCTTCAATCTCTCTGGTAATCTTCTATTTCTCATTGGTAAAATTCTTCTTCCTACATCTTCAACAACCTCCACTGCATCTTCAAAAGATTCTGCTTCAGCACTTACTGCTTCATTCTCAACATTAATCCCCTCTGAAACTTCATCGTCTTCTCTTATTCCCTCCGAGACCTCATCAGCATTTCTTATCTCCTCCAAAACTTCATTATTCTCAGTATTAAATATATCTTCTCCTATACTATCTTCAAAAACATCCACTCTATCTTCATTTAATAAAATATTTTCTTCATTATTCAACTCATCTTCAGATCCGCTACTAGTTAACTCATTTCTTCTCAAAGTCTGTCTTCTGCTTCTACTAACTTCAATTCCTCTTGCTTCAGTTCCTCTTGTATCAGTTCCTCTTGTTCCAGTTCCTCTTGTTCCAGTTCCTCTTGTTCCAGTACCTCTTGTACCAGTTCCTCTTGTTCCAGTTCCTCTTGTTCCAGTTCCTCTTGTTCCAGTACCTCTTGTTCCAGTACCTCTTGTTCCAGTACCAGTACCAGTTCCAGTATCAATACCAGTTCCAGTACCAATACCAGTTCCAGTATCAATACCAGTTCCAGTATCAATACCAGTTCCAGTATCAATACCAGTTCCAGTATCAATACCAGTTCCAGTACTAGTTCCAGTCCTCCTCTCTTCACTCCTTCCCCTCTCAAAGTTACAATTTATATCCATGTTTTCCTCTTCACTATCTGTTTCTTCATCTTCAAACAGCTTAGACAACTCTGTCCTACTTGTAGTAGATAATTTACACTCCCGCAAATAATTATGGACATCTTTTTCGTCATTATAAAACTTAACATCACGTGAGTAAATAATTTTATTAGTTAATGCATCCCAGATTTTATACCCATTATTAGTGAAACCTACTAATAATCCTCTGCAACATCTATTATCTAATTTATTTAATTTTGTATTAATTTTACAGAATGCTAAAGACCCAAAAATATTGATATGACTAACGTTTGGTATTCTACTAAACCACATTTCTGCTGGGGTTTTATTATTAATTGTATTGGCACATCTATTGGTTAAATATGCTGCTGTTAACACAGCTTCGCCCCACAGAACTTTTGGTAGATTAAACTCAAATAATAATGATCGCGTTCTATCCATTATGGTTCGGTTTAAACGTTCCGCTTTCCCATTAAGTTGTGGAGTATAAGGGATTGTATAATCAATATTTATGCCTTTACTATTGCAAAACTTTTTAAATACGTTATTTGTATATTCTCCACCATTATCACACCTAAAAGTTTTAACTTTAGAATTAAAATGGTTTTCAGCATTATTAATGTAACTTACTATTTTATTGTAAGCTTCGGATTTACTTCTTAATAAAAATATTTTAACAAAGTGTGTGTAGTCATCTAAAAAGGTTAAAAAGTATCTAAAACCATCGAAAGTTTTTGTATTGATTGGACCGCAAATATCTGAATGAATAATTTCCAAAGGTTTACTTGCACGTCTTCTTTCAGTTCGAAAAGGTAATCTACAAAACCTAGATTGTGTGCAGACTTTACAGGTATCAATTTCCCTGACACTATCTAAGTTCATGCCTGTAACAATTTTGTTCGTTTTTGATAATGGTGTATGTGCCAAAGCGCGATGCCAGAATAAATTATCCGAAATATTATACGCAAGAGGAGCTTCGACTGACCTTATAGCCTCTTCATACCTTACAGTAGCTTTCATACGGATGTAGTATAAACCATCATCTCCAAGTACACCGGTCAACAGAGGCGTCGTACATTGCTGCTCAGAGATTTCACAGGTTCTTCTGAAAAAATTAATTTTGTAGTTATTTTCAGCAAGCTTCGATACTGACATTAGGTTTTTCTTTAATTTTGGAACATATAATACATTATTGATATTAATGTTTTCAGATTTACATGTAATATTCCCAATTATATCAATAATATGGGTATTACCATCTGCTGTCATAATTTTGTAGTCACACTTACGTGTGTTTGAAAAATAATAAAATTTATTCACAGTATGACTTGTGGCGCCGGAATCTAAAATGAATTCTATTGTTTCTTCTGGATCTTCTGTTTTACTATTATATGTAGTATGTGTATAAAAATTAGACCTTACCGATTTGTTCTTCTTCAGACAAAATTTGCTGTAGTGGGTATCTGACTTACAGTGGAGACAGTTATGTTTACTTCCACAGTCTGCGCTTCTATGTCCTGTCTTCTCGCATTTAAAACATGTGTTGAAATGCGGTTTTTCTCGAGGAATCTCGCTGCTTCTGCAATATCTCGCAATGTGTCCTATCTTATTACACTTAAAGCATCTCTTCGTGATTATAAATGCATTTTCAGTGGCATTTGTCGGTTCGTCATCTTTCCTATTTCTAATTTTTGCTTCTATATTTATTCTTGAAATCAAGTTAGTGAGTGTTTTATCCGATGAAGCAGTTGCTTCCCAAGCTGTTCTAAGATTTGAAAATGTTTCCGGTAAGCTGCTTAAAATTTTTGAAATAATTTGGATATCATGCATTTGAAAATTTAATGTTCGTATTTTGGTAACTATATTTTCTATTTCACTGACATCTGTCATAATGTCAACATTCTTGAATTGAAAATTATAAAATTTTTCTAAAAGTTGATTAATCTGCGTTTCTGTATTCCCAAAACATATACGGTCCAATTTGTTGAGCATTTCTCTACTAGTTTCGCAGTTAATAATATGACTGATATATTTTTTATCCAAACTGTTCAGAATTATACATTGCGCTTTAGCATCCTTCCGATCATAATCTTTATCTACTACGTCTGTATTTGCTTCCAATACAGTCAACAGGTCTTTTGATTTTAATAAAATTTTGATTTTCTTACGCCAGAACGAATATTCATTTTCGTCCGAGAGTGTAAAGTTATCAAAACCTTCAGACTTACTTGTTGACGCCATTCTTATTGTAAAATTTTGATATTTCACAAAAACCAAATCATGTTATAATTTTTTTATTTCCACTCACACTGTACACTCGTGCCGGCCCATAACCTATTGGTGGTATACTTCGAGAGGGGGCTCCTTTATTAAATAAAAACTTCTAGTTCACATGATTATTACTGATGTTTACTTTTCACACATTCATACACATAATTATTTGTTCTTTAATACATAAACATTAAACTCAAAACATTATTAAACAAATATAATAAATTACATATCAATCATCTATTCGACATCACTTCCAAAATTCTACTCATCAACTGAATGAAAAACTCTTCAAATGTTTTTGTTCCTAATGTATTCAAATTTCAAAACAATCTCTTCATAAATATAGACCACAGACAAAACATCAAAAAGTATTTAAACTTTCACCACACATATTTCCAACAGTCTAGAGTTTAAAAATTAATTAATATGTGTATAATAATTGTGCGAGGCATGTCGTATTCTAATTATTTCAGGGAAATATTGTGATATACTACGGCATTTCAAGACGGCAATCTGCTTTCCGATTTGGACGATATTTATGGCCAAACAGATAAATAAACCGGTACGTACATATACTTTAACGTTAAACATGGTATGGGAAGTGTAAGTATGTGTTTCAAGCAGCATTACGGGAGTTCAATGCTCAGACCGATAAATTATTGTTATAAAAGATTATAATGGAACTATATAATACGTACTGTTATTTTTTATTGAGACAAGGTGGTCTGACGTCGACTCTTCAATCTGTACATAAATAAGCTTATTGGGGGCCTTAGTAGCACCTCCGTCGGCTGCTCCATTGACGGAACAATGATAAATAACTTGAGTTACGCCGATGATATGGTAATGCTGAGTCCCTCAATTAGTGGTCTCAGGAAGCTCCTCAAAAAATGTGAAGAGTATGCCGAGGATCATAAACTCAGGTACAATTCGACGTGCTACTTGTTTTCCAACCCCGCGAGCATAAAGTAAACACCCCGACCTCCGCCTCCCATGACCGACCTCCGCCCCTCATGAGCGCGGGCCTGAGGGTGACGGGTGGAGCCGCTCGTCACCTTAGCAGAGGCGGGCCACGGTGGCGGCGCACATCGTAGGACGATACGCGCTCCTCCCATACCGGGGGCGAGTCGGGGACCGCGTGGTCCCCCCTCCCGAGGAGGGCCAGACCGAGAGGAATGGCCCTAGGTCAGCCGGGTGGGAGGGATATGTCGCAAGACAACCTCACCTCCGGCCTAGCACATCAACCCACAGACGGCGTGCGGTTTAGTCGGTTCGAGTCCGACATAACCTCCCTCAGGGGTGGGTATTCTTGGGGATTTTCCGCACGTAAAAAAAAAGCATAAAGTAAACACCATACCACCTGTGTTTCTGAGGGGTTCTCCCCTAGAGCAAGTTTCTAAAGTCAGATACCTGGGTCACTAGGTCTCGGATAACCTCTCTGATGACGCCGACATTGAGAGAGAACGAAGGGCGCTGGCTATCTTGGGGAATATGTTGGTCCGTAGATTTGCAAAATGCACCGCAGAAGTAAAGGTGTCTCTACTCAAGGCGTACTGCCAATCTTTTTATACCTGCAATCTATGGGTCAACTATACCCAGCGGGCACTCAGCGCACTTCGTGTGCAATACAACAACATATTTAGAATGCTGTTCGGGCTGCCGAGGCGCTGCAGTGCCTCGGGCATGTTTGCAGAAATGCACACCGATGGCTTCCACGCCATTATGAGAAAAAGAGTCGCCTCTCTGCTGCAACGTGTCCAAACCAGCGCCAACGGCATTCTAGGTGTGCTAGCGGATTGGGTAGACTGTCCGATGGTGAGGCATTGGGTCGGAGTTCACGTGAGAAGCACGTGAACTTCGGTCACGTGAAGTAATTATAATTATGTATGAAAATCTTGTACTTACTAACATAGGTTAAGCATTACTTACAAAATTATGGCTTGTACATTATCCGAAATAAAATATTTATTATTATATTATTATTATACTATAAAAACAAAACATCAAGACTGTTCAATCGTAGTATAACAGGGATAGCAGGTTAATCGTAGCATATTCATGACTTTCTTGACGCACTATATGTCACGACTCACGTGTTGCACTGGATCCCAGTATCTCTGCCATGTCACGAGTGAGATGCACTGATCTTAGTATCTCCTCCATGCCGCAAAATACTCTGTTTCTCTCTGGGGGGCATGGCAGTCTTTATTGATGGTATGAGAAATAGAGAGTCTACGCCCTATTCAAATTATTTGAAGGATGCCAAGTGTCGGAAAATACGGGTTCGACTCAGTAACTTAGTGCTGACCTAACTCACTAACCTGTAGGAGTGAGACTGTTACAGCTCTTCTCTCAATCTTACCCATTCCAGATCACGGCTGAAAAAGAATGTCAGATGGTAATTGAACCTTCTTCATCTATTGGTGCTGGAAGTTTCGCTAAGTATCTATTTGACACAGTCGTCTCTTGACCATTACGCCGTCGTCCATATGGGTAGCTTGCATTTATTTGGAGCAATTCGACTTCTTCAACATAGGGATCGGTTTTTGAGCAGACAAATTTCTTTAATACTATAGGTGCGGGGGCAAGCCACGACGAAAGTGATTCGCCCACAGGCGTTCGTCGAGGGAAGTTAAACAACTTCTCGTGAGGAGTAGCGTTTATTGAGGTGCATAGTAAAGATCGCACACAGTGCAGAGACGGCTTCAGGACATGCTCCCAATTTTCAGTTGCCAAGTTTTTAGATTTGAGATTTAATTTTATCGTCCGCCAGAGCGTTCCGTTTAGTCTCTCTACCTGGCCGTTTCCCTGGGGATTGTAAGGAGTCGTATGGGAAGTGGATAAGTTACAATTCTTGAGAAATGTTTGTATTTCTTCAGACATAAACGATAACCCTCTGTCACTGTGAATAAATAGAGGTAAACCGTATTCAAATTCCTTAAACATTCGTTAACGGTTGAAGAAGTTGTATCAGCACATGAATATGCAAAAGGGCATCAATAATGGTGAGTATATATTTATTTTTTGTGTTAGACAGCAAGGGACATTTAAAGTCTGTGTTCAATCTTTCCAAAGGAGATACTGCTTTAATTAAGGTCCCTGTCCCGTGGTTTTACTTGTGCACATATACGACAAGCAGCGTTCATGTCTCTGACTTCGTTTATAATATAGGGAAGATTTTTTAGTTTGATCCAATGATACATTCTAGTTATCCCAGGATGTGAGAGAGCGTCGTGCAGTTCGTATAATTCATTATTGCTCATGAGCGCAAAGACTCAAGATAGTGCATCCACAGCTACATTCTCTATTCCAGGTCTGTAGACTTTATTGTATTTGTAGCATGACAATTCTAGTCTCCATCTTTCAATTTAATCATTCTTTATTTTGATTGTATGGTTTTGATTAAATGTATAACTTCCACACTTCTGACCGGTGATAAGAAGAAAAAGTCTGTTGAAAAGGTAATGGCGCTGTTATCTAAGACTCTATAGCGCAGGCTTCTTTCTCCACAGAAGCATGTTTACGTTCACTGTCTGACAAACTTCTTGAAAAAAATGCAACCGGGCGTCCCTTCTAAGCCTGAGTCTCAGCTATAGCAAACTCTGGTGCATTAGATTGAAGCGTCAAAGTTTTTTTGTTGCCTTTAGCGAGTAGGTAATGTCGCTTTCTCGATATCGACTTTTAGTTGTTTAAAACTATGCTTCGCATTTACATTTAATGAAAAAGTTATGTTATTGATAAAAGGCTGTATCTTTTCAGAGAATTTGTGCACCCGTTTGGCATCGTTTGAGTTCATCAGCGTTACGTGGTAGTGGTAGTTTTATAAGAAGTTCAAGTCTGTCATTGTCAGGTTCTAGTATATTATTTTTAATTGTATAGCCCAAGAGGCTAATGGACGTTTTGTTAAAATTGCACTTTTGTTCATTTAATGCAAGTTTATACTTCTTTGCTGCAGCAATGAATTATTGTAGGTTTTGTCGAATTCCTTCTTATCTTTTCCGCAAACAGCGACGTCATTTAAATATGCAAATATTCCCTAAGTTTTCCTTGCCGATTATGTGTTCAAACGTACGTTGAAAGGCAGCGAAAGGAATTCGCCTAAATTTAAAAAGTTTGCCGCAGGCTTTAAATACCGTAGAAAGTTTCTCGCTTCTTCAGATAGGCACTTAATGATAAGCACTAAAGTGATTGTATTTAGTTACTTTTGACACAATGGATTCAATATATGGCAGTGGATAAGCGTCCAAGTGGTTTTGTGGTTACGCGTTTCGGCAGCGCCGTTGGAGCGCGCGCGTTCGAATATGTATGGGGTAGTAGTTGCGTTTCAAAGTCACACGCTTGAACAGCGCTGTTCAATAAACGCGCGATGTTCGCCGGCGCTGTCGAAGCGCGCGCCGCTCATTCGCTTCTACGGCAAGTATGCGTTTTAGTGTGACGCGCCGTATTGTAGGTACCTATTTGTTGTTTTTGTTTGTTTGCTTGTTTGTTTTGTTTATTTGTTGTCAACTACTCTTCTTCGAAGTCGCCGTTGCCTTCTTTTCCATAAAAAGTAAATAGCCAGTACTCTAACCGTATTAACCTGCATATTGTACACGACTAGCCTACAGCAGCGGAACGCGCGGTATTAATCTCGTTTTACGGTGCACCGCTGTTCAAGCGCGTGCTGTTAACAGCGCGCTGCTCAGCGGCGCGTCTAGCGGCGTGACGATAAAACCAGCCTAAATTTATTGATAGTTCTTAAGTACCTAATCAACTTCCATCCTCTTTTGATTTCTCTGTTTATTGATTTCTAGAGTAGCAAAACAAATCCCTTTTACTTGTGATGTATGGTTAACCGATGCAAGATTTATGGTTCGACTGTCCCTATTAAAATTGTCGGATGTGAAAAACTGCAACTTTACAAGAGAGCATTTTCAAAGTTTAAATTTCGTGTAACTTTTTACTTATTTTAAGCAGAGTCCTGAAAGTTTAGAGTAATGCTGTACAAGTTATGCCTGTTCAGGACAATATTATAAGTAGCCGGTATATTACGTGTAAATGTGAGAAAAGTCACTTGTGACCTTTTTAACGGTTTAGAACTAATGTTGATTTGTCGGAAGTACCAGAACCGACATTGTTGCGGGTAAAAAATTGATAATTGTTTGTCAGAAGTATTAGAACCGACATTGTTGCTGGGAGAAATTTATAATTATTTGTCGGAACTGCCATTTATCACACTGTTAAATGATTATTATCTATTAATATGCATGTCGTATGTACAAATTACTAAAAAAAACAGCAAAATTAAAGTCTATGAATATATATTTACTGACAATGAACAAAGAAAATTTGGTCAATTGAAAAAATAACATAAAATTCTAATTGCTCATCCCGCTTACATAGCCGGAACTAGGGTATCGCACGCGTTCACCTAACCCCGCGCCCCGCTAAGATCGTAGGTAGATAATAATCGACTATGTTAGCGGGTTATCTAGGTAATATCCGACGTTTTTAATTTGGCTAATTCAAAAACTAGGCATACTAGATTTTTCTTTTTTAACTGACGATAGACCGAGGCATATATTTTTATTTTATTTCATAAATCGTGTTATGAAATAAAAAAAAGACGGGTTACACTCTAGGAGTGCCGGCAGAAGTGAAAACATTTTATTTTTTTCTTTCTTCGTTATATACATAGAAAAAGATAAAAAAGAACATACCATACCATACCTATAATATAGCGCTAATCATAGAACCTATCACTTATTTTCTGCTAATTTTCTGTCAGAAGAAATTAATAAATTATAAAAAGAAAAAATAATCACAAAAAATTATAAATTACAGAAAGAAAAAAATATCATAAAAAGTAATAAATTACAAAAAGAAAAAATAATCACCAAAAGTAATAAATTATAAATAAGAAAAAACAATCACAAAAAATCCCTGAAGGCCAGGTGGTTGGAACCCGATACTATCTGAAACTATAAGGACTTACAGTCGACGTGCTTACCGTTTAAGCTACGGCGATATCTATTGTGAATTGCAAAATACATAGTCTGTACCTAATCTTGTATGACGTCAGTCGTCGGTTACGGTTCAAAGGTCAACTAATCCTGACGCTTCCTTAATAATTTACACCCATCCAACGCCGCTAAAGAAGTTTTCACTTCAATAAAAAGTGCATTTTTGTAGTTCCGACAATTTTAATAGGGACCAGCGGTTTGATTAAAAGGTCGTTGAAATTCATCATTTGAGCTATGTTCTGATCAATGAAGCTAACCGAGGTCCCAGTGTTGATAAACGCATCGGCACGTGTGTGATTGACAATAATATTAATAGTAGCTTTCTTTAAACTGGATGGAGAAGCTGCAGAGTAAACAGTGCCAGTCACTTTGGAAGAACCTGCTGACTGTAAGTATTTGGCAGAAACAGCATTCTTAGTGGAAGAGTTGCTTCGTGATCGACAAACTGAAGCAAAGTGACCCTTCTTCGAACATAGTTAACAATAAGCATGGAATGCTAGACATATAATCAATGAGAAGCAACGTTTTGTCGGAGGTTGCGGTGAAGGTGAGATCGCGGCGTTGTAAGGGACTGGTACAAAGTGCTTTGGTTGATCTAGTCGTGGAATGGGCATTGGAAGAGCATTTAGAGTGCTCGGAACGCTTCATCCATCGAGAGTTGAGTTTTCGAGTAATCGTTCTCTTATTTTAGTTGACATAATTCCCGCGATAAAGGTGCTTCGTATAGCTTGCTTGCTATGTTCGCCAGCTGAGACTTTAACTTGACTTGTAACTTGTAAGATTGTATTATTGTGAAGGAGATTGTATGTCAAGGCGTGACTTAAACCGAGTATTCGGAGCACCCAAGGCTTGACTCAGCAGCTCAGTGGTCAGAGCAATCTCCCTGTAAGGGACTGGTCACGAGTTCAAGTCACGCGCGAAACTTTTCATTTTTTCCTATCTTAATCTATATAGTTACAATGATACTGCCATATGCAAAAAAAAAAACATGGCAACACTGCTCAAATGTTGTAACGCATTATTTGAGCAGTGAGCAATGCAATGCAAACATAATGCCGAACGAGAACCCTTGTGAACACCCGAGCAGCGTGAATGTGATCTGTTGCTCGCCCGTCTCGTTCTCGCGCTCGACTGTTCTCGGATCGGTGGCGGTATTTTGACCTGAGTTAAAGGGTGTCTCAGACGAGAAAAGAGAAGGGCATCACAATCTCGTACATACCCTCTTTAAATATTAAAAGTCATGTTCTACTTCGATGTATTTGTGTCATCCATCATCATCTGGGCATCGTTTTTGGGAATATTATTTTTATTTTAATATTTATAAGATTTAAATGTACACAATAATAAAGCCTCGCTGTCTTCCATTCCAGAATACGGTCGAGAGCAAAGTGAGAAGGTCGCTGAGTGTAGAGAACTTCTCGCTTCTCGCACAAAGTCACGGTCAGAAGTCTGGCCATGAGTCTAGAGACTGCATAAAATGTTGTGAAAAATCATAGAGATTCAGAGATTTCCGTGTTTCCATGGCCTGTTAGCTGGAGACGTGTTACCCACATTTAATAATGTTCGGTTCGTGCAGTGTGCACTGACCCCTGTCATTGTCAACAGTGTCAAGTAAAGTAAGCAAGTGTCAATGTCAAACTAACTCAACGACATTCGACAACATAACCTTAACCTCTTAAAAAGCGAAAATCTTTTTGAAACTGTATAACTCTTGAGTAGTTACGTTATTTGCTGTATAATTATTTAATTTATAATAATTAATAATCAACACCTCGTAGACATTTAAAATATAAGTCGATTGGACGATTTTTTCTTACTATAATCTGTACCTAATAATAGTACAGTTTTTTTTTATGCGTATTAATATCTAATTATTATAGCAATAATAATTTCTTAATCTGTGTTATTCGTCTATAGGGCTTCTTTAGAAAATGAAAGGTTTTAAAGAATTAGATGAAAATTCATCTGATGAAGACAGTGAATCAAGTTACGATTCTAGTGAATCTATCTTTTCGGATAATAACGGTACGTACGATTGTGATCTAACGATCCTGGTATTTTTAGAGCCCTACCATGATCTTCGAGGCCCCCTTAATAAGCCTTACAACGCAAATTAATAGGAGGGTTAAGTGGACTCCATGCTCTAAGGTGAAAGCTTCTGATACAACCAGGATGATGATTTTATATAAAATTATTTTATTCGTGTGTTTGTATCGCTGGACCGATTTGAAAGAAATTTTAATGTATATTTCAATGGTTTCCAGGATGGTTTGAAAGACAATTGGACCTGGTAGTGCTACCTATGGGTCTAATTGTGTTATCAAACCATCATTGATTCAAAAGATTCAAACAAGCAATCAGTATTTCATCAAATTTGATAAATGTGGGGATGGTTTTTCAGGCAGGACCATATGTACCAGCTTTGCTAAGTAGCATATTATACTTCTTCTGTACCTTTGCATATTTGTCCTCCTAAATGGCTGGAATGATTGCAACAAAATTTTGTGTGTATGCTGAATTAGTCACTGGATAGTTTGAAAACATAATTGGACTTGGTTGAAGGTGCTGCTGTTACTATGTCACCAAAATGGGCAGGACTATGTTTGTTATATCTGCTGGTGCGTACATGTACACTAGTGGACCTGTCAAATATAGTCCATATACAACTAAAACTAACTAAACTAAATCATTTATTTCAAATACCAGCACTCATTTAAAAGATACTTTTATTATACATAATCACATTTTATATGTGTTAGGTATAATTAGACATTGTCATATTGTTATACAGCAGTGTAGATGTTTAATTGTTCTGCAGGTGAAGATGAAAATGATATGAGTGCAGATGAAGTACAGAATGATGCAAGTGGAAGTAAAATTGAAGAGGATGATGAAGAAGATGAACTTGTTAAAGCTATCAAAGCTGAAAAAACTAAACCTCGTGATCATCCTCCAGCCATAATATGTGAAGATTTTATAGTAGATATATCAATGCACCCAGCCAAGAATATAATAGCTATAGCCAATATAGTTGGAGATGTTTTGTTGTATGAATATGATAATGATGCAACAAAATGTGTGAGCACATTAGAATTACACTTGAAAGCCTGCAGAGATGTAGAATTTGATGATGAAGGAACATCTTTATTCTCAACTGCAAAAGTCAGTAGTTTTTTCTATGAATTTATTTTTATAGGAAAAGAGAAAAGCTATGAATAAAATTATAATTTTGGTATTTTTAGGATAAAGGGATCATGGTAACAGATTTAGAAACAGGGAAACTAAAAATGTGCTACGAAGATGCACATGAAGAACCTATTTACAGACTTGTACCTTTGGATAAAAATAAATTTGTGACAGGTACTGTAAATTATATTGTACTTGTTTTCTAACTTCAAGGTTTTATTAAAACCAAAGAGCTCTACAGTAACACAGTTAACAGCGTGTAAAGAGTATGTGAGAAGATATTCAGGGTGATTCTTGATTTTAAGTAATTTCAGCCAAAAATATGGTAACTGTAACTTTGTGTGTATGATATTTGAATGTAAAAATATGTAAAAACCCAGTTTATTATTAAATGTAGAGACAATATTCTAAGCAATCCATGGATTCTCCGTGCGGGTGCCGGATCCTTCGCGTTGCTGTGTTGGGAACTTGGGACAGTGCCTGGGACTTGCGACCCTAGTGTAGGTTTAGAATGACCCCCTTTTGTTGATGTACATCAACACTCACCTTCACTACCCAAGATCCCCTCCGCGCATAACCAAATTTGATGCGAACTAGGGTGTAAAGAGATTTTGCTGGTAAACCTCTCGTTCCCACTTCTACTGCATATTAACTAACCACGTAACCATTTTTGATTAATTCGTTTCTGAGATCATAGTATTTATTTTTCTTTAGTGTGTGGTCCTTCGGTATATTTGTTTCCCACGGTACAGTAAGTTCCACAAGGACCACATATTTAATCGTTTTTTAATAAAGGAATATGTCAGGTCTAGATGACAAAACCCCAACATCCTCCGGAATTTTATAGTGCTTTTCATATGTGTCGATTAGTAGAGTCCAATCTGGGGCAGTATCTAAGATTGAATTTGGTTTGTTGCTGGATTTTATGGATGAACCTTCAGACACAAAGTTGATATGACGTCTGTTAGTAGTCAATCCTTTTTGGGCTCTAGCTACTGCCAGACTCATTGCTTCGCGTATGATGAAAAGCACCTTATCGTGGCGGCGTGCCTAGCCGTCCCTATTGTCTTACCATCTTTTTATTATAATATACGTATATTTAATACAACTTCAATTATATTTATGCCAATAAACCCTGTAAATTGAGTTAAAGTTATACATACTTCAACGGAAGGGCCTCTCCAACCCCTACGTCAGTGATTACGTAACGATAAAATCACGTCACTAGCTAAAGGTTAATCTATATTTATTTTGAAGTCCAAACATCACCAGTAGTTGCTATACTATATTTCTGTTTCTTGCCATATCTTGCCACATAGGGCTAATCATTTGGGTTGTGGAGGTCAGATGGCAATCGCTTCACAGTGCTAAAAGCCAATTCTGCAGCAAGCCTGGTAAAGCGGACCCCTGACTCCCAAGTTGAACAGCCTTCTGTTTGATGTTCTTATGAGGTGTCTATTTTGGGTGGTTTATACTATAATTCTTTATCACATATTTACAGACATATTTTAGAAATATATGGGAAGTTATTTGATGTGCGAGCTACGAGTTTTACACTGAACACAAGGATTGTTATTCTTAAGATTTGAAATTATCCAATTCATTTTCACTTTTACAAATGGATGTGGACTTCGCATAATTTAAATAATGCATCCACCTATTCTTTACATATTATCATATGTCATAAAATTATTTTTCCAGGTGATGATGAAGGAACTGTCAAATTATGGGACTTAAGGAAACCAGATTCAATATTCACTATTAATATAGGAGATGACCACGTTTCTGACATGATTTCAAACGATGCTCAAAAATACTTAGTTTGTGCTGCTGGTGACGGCGTTCTTACGTCCATTGACTTAAAAGCAAAGTAAGAAGTAAAGTTAATAATAATAAATTCTTTTATTTAAAAGCAACATAGGCTCATAGGGTTAAACTGTCTAAATTTTATCCATGGCTGGATAGTGGATATTCCTCAAGAACTATATAGTATATAAGTAGAATTAGATTCCCTTAACGCAGGAGGCGCGGTTTGATCCCCACTCAGTGCAAATATTTGTATGCATGAAGGTATTTGCAGTGGCATGGTCTTGCCTCGGAGAGCATGTTAAACCGTCCGTCGTCGGTCCCCGTTGCCATACGAATTACGAACATGGTATGACAATTGACAATCGTTATTATACTTATAGAGGAAATGTGTGAAATGACACACAGAAGGTCTGAAATTCCGTTCGGTCAACGGCGTCTCCACTGGCAGTTGTAACATTCCTCATTACAGATTTATCTAAGGAATGAAGAGGAAATAGATAGATAAAGCAGCCTCGGCATTCACAAGAGTGGTATATGAGGCTTGTGGGAGGAGTATTATTTATTACTCGTCTATAGATCGATAGGTTCCCCGTGGTAAGGGTTGCCGAAAGCGCTTCGAAACGTCGGGCTTAATGTAAATAATAATAAAGTTTGGTGTTCGTGGTTTTTTTAAACGTTAAGACTTTAAACAACCGCGAGATATGTAACCTAAAAGAATATTTTCTCAAGGTGAATGTGGATGTGCATCGGGATGTAGTGGCAGTGAACCACGAACTTACCCCGCTCGCTCTTATGAAAGTGAACTAGCGCAAACCTGTAATACTCAGCATCAATGATCGCAAGAAAGTATGGAGGGGCAAAGAGCTACATGGACGATTTTATCGGGCTTTATATGGGCCCGATGTAGATTTAAAAGCATCTGTTTCCTGCAGGGCTAACATGCGCGCCACGAGATAGCTATCTCGAGGCATTTTGCCGTTTTATGTCGATATGTTGACTGTTGGTAACATGCAGGGCTAACATGCGCGCCACGAGATAGCTATCTCGAGACATTTTGCCGTTTTATGTCGATATCGACTGTTGGTAACATGGCAAATTTCATGGCGATCTGTCAGATGTCGACATAACTCGACTTCGAGAAATCATCTCTACTTGGTGTCTGCAAATTGTAACATACGTGCTAACATGCGCGCGTCGTCAAATATCTCGAATCGAGATGAGATATCATCTCGAGTCTTCTCGAGCGAAGTAACGTCGACATATTTTGTCGCGTCAAACTTTTTCAATTATTGTCTATGGCATACAGATTTTTTAAACATGTTAGTTGCTGTTTTCACATTTATCCGATAAAATCAGCCCGATACGGCCATTTGCTCGAAAGAATGCTAAGAGAAAAAAATTGTGCAAACAATTTTCGACCTTATTGACATGCCATGCTATTGAATTTTTTTTCTTATATTCGTGATCAGCGTCGTCAATTAATGTGAAAAGACACGTAACAAAGGAAATGTCATTAAGGTCGAAAATGGCTTGCAGTCGCTGTTTGAGTCCAAAATGAACCGAGCTCAAGAAAAGAATACACGAGATAACTTCTCGTCGACCAAATGAACGACGGGAGACAAAACATTTTAAATGTCAAAATTCGAGTAAATAAGGGCACGTATGTTACAATTTGCAGACACCAAGTAGAGATGATTTCTCGAAGTCGAGTTATGTCGACCTCTGACAGATCCCCATGAAATTTGCCATGTTACCAACAGTCGATATCAACATAAAACGGCAAAATGCCTCCAGATAGCTATCTCGTGGCGCGCATGTTAGCCCTGCATATTACCAACAGTCGACATAAAACGGCAAAATGCCTCGAGATAGCTATCTCGTGGCGCGCATGTTAGCCCTACTGGTTACGTTTCAGTGATCTTATGGAGAGACCGAAGGTTTAGTCTGCGCAATTACAGATGAAGTTGTATTCACAAACAACTACCGGAGATATATCCTTAAGGATCGTACGGTTGACATCTGTCGGGCATGTCACCGGCCCGGTGAATCCCTCAGGCATATATCGAGAACAGCCAGAGAGGCTGTTAAACCGTTGTCGGTCCCCATCAGCAACTTGCTCTTAAATATTACCTTGTAGATTCGGAGGTGCCGTATTACAGGTATGTGCCCTACCCAGTTCTTGACGATGGTCGTGTCACATTGTACTGGTATCGATCTATCATCACTGATAGGACTATTGTAGCCAATAAGCCTGATATCGTGGAGATAGATCGATTAGAGCGCCGTGCAATAATTATCGATGTCACCATACCGCATGACCTGCGAGGGATATGTCGCAAGACAACCTCACCTTCGGCCTAGCACCACGACCCACAGACGGCGTGCGGTTTAGTCGGTTCGAGTCCGACATAACCCACCCCTCCGGCTCCGGAGGGGCGGGTATCCGTGGGGATTTCCCGCACGTAAAAAAAAAAAAAAAAAAAAAAAAATACCGCATGACGAAAATCTCGTGAAAGCCGAAAAAGACAAGCAAATAAAATATTTGCATTTGGCTCACAAGGTTGTCGACATGTGGAGTGTGGATTCGGCGGTTATTGTTCCTATAGTCGTGTCGGTTCACGGACTGATTGTCAAGAGCCTCGACCAACATCTCAAGAGGCTCACGTTAGACAGTTGGGTCAAGGGCCTGATGCAGAAGGCGGTATACCTCGACACGGCACGCATCGTGAGGAGGTTACTCTCTCTGGAGCCCTAACCACCGGTAGCTTGGTCCCTGTACCCGATACCAGTGGCGCACTATTTTTTATATTTTTAAATAGATGTTCTTTTTAATATGTATTTAAAAATGTAATTTATAAGTAGTTTTAAAATGAATAAAGAGAATAAAAATAATATTAAATAAATCGCAATCAATAAATTCGTTTAAAACAATTTTATTTCAATGAGTCACTCAAAATTGATGTGTGTGCTTTTAATAGTAGATAAATTTTGTTTCAGTAAAATTTACTCAAGGTCTGAAGAATATGATGGAGAATTAACCTGCATGGGACTATTCAAATCAGATACAAAACTTCTTGTTGCATCTTCAACAGGGAAACTATATTTATTCAATTGGAAGGAATTTGGTTTACACACTGATGAATATATCGGACAAAAACATGCTATTAATTGCATGGTACCCATCACTCAAAATATTGTGGTGACGTCAGGCGAAGACGGCGTATTGAGAGCGTCTCACATGTTCCCACAGCGTCAACTAGGTGTAGTTGGTCAACACAGATTACCTGTTGAACGTCTGGACATAAGTCACGACGGCTTGTACATTGCTTCATGTTCGCATGATAATGACGTAAAATTTTGGAACATATCATACTTTGAATCCATTGAGTCTATTATAGATGTAAGCCAAAAGCAAAACAAAAGAAGAGATCTAAGAAATAACTTACCGTCGAGTAACTTAAAAAATGCATCTGATTTCTTCTCTGGTTTAGTTTAGGATAGGTACCTACCTACCTACTTAAATAATTCACAACTCTGGTTTAGTTTTATTATAAACTATTTTGTAGTTACTATGAATTTAGTAATAAAATATTTGCCTAAGCATGTTTGTTTGTTTTAAATAATCATGTTATGACTTTATGACTCAAGCGTCAAGTTCAAATTGATGAAAAAAGACCGATAGACCTGTTTCAATTTAATGCCAAGGCCCAAGAAGATATTCTTTTTCTTTCATTCTAAGAAATTTTCCCCTACCTACTCTTCAGAATATAATTATCTAATATTAATACGATGGCACGCTCAACATGATTGGTACCGACGTTCGCTGTA